>JANUSC010000099.1:102500-732471 GCA_025200525.1 Camellia lanceoleosa
GTTCCAAGAGGAGAAATATGACATTGATGACGAACCTGTCAGGGGAACCAGATCACTCTCTGACATCTATTAGAGGTGCAATGTTGCTATAATAGAGCCTGCAGGATATGAAGAAGCTGGAGCAGAGCAAAAATAGATGGCTACAATGAAGGAGGAGCTTAAGATGATTGAGAGGGAAGACTAAATAAGTGCACTTTTTGACTTTTATTGAATTATGTGTATAAAAAGTAGAGAGGAGATGTTGATTGATGTGACCCAAAAAAGATAAAAAGATAAAAAGTATGGACTAAAATAGTATAGCCAAACTTGGCCTAGACAGACCTACACACAAAAAGGCCATAGGAGTCAATTGGGTTTACAGGACCAAACTCAATCCTGATGGTTCTGTAAACAAACACAAGGCAAGGCTAGTCGTTAAAGGATATGCTCAGATGTTTGGGGTGGATTTCTCTGAGACTTTTGCCCCAATTGCTACATTGGATACCATAAGTATGCTGCTGGCCCTTGCTGCTCAAAAGGGTTGGAATATACACCAGATGGACGTCAAATCTGCCTTCTTAAATAGATAGAAATTTTTTTTATGGAGTAGCTTGAAGGTTTTGTTGTCCAAGGAAAAGAGGAGAAAGTTTATCTGTTGAAAAAGGCTCTGTATGGTTTAAAGCAGGCACCAAGGGCTTGGTATAGCAGAATTGGTGCGTATTTGTTGGACTTGGGCTTCACAAAAAGCCTAAGTGAATTTACTCTCTATCTCAGGAAGGTTAGTGATGAAATATTTGTGGTATCCCCATATGTTGATAATTTGCTTGTGACAAGAAGTAATACGAAGCAGATTGACACTTTCAAAAGGGAATTGAAGGATGTTTTTGAGATGACTGATCTTTGGAAGATGACATTCTTCCTTGGCATAGAAGTTAAAATAAAGCAAAATGAGATCTTCATTTGTCAACATAAATATGCCAAAAGGATTCTGAAAAAATTCAACATGGAGGAGTGCAAACCAACAATAACCCCAATAAATCAAAAGGAGAAGTTTTGCAAAAAAAGATGGAGCTACAAAGGTAGATGAAAGGCTTTACAGAACCTTAATAGGCTGCTTGATGTACCTGATTGCAACAAGACCAGATATTATGAATGTTATAAGTCTACTCTCAAGGTACATGCACTGTGCTAGTGAAATTCATTTTCAAGCAGCAAAAAAAATTGTTAGATGTATCAAGGGCACGATTGACTATGGTATGAGGTTCTATCAAGTTAAAAATTCCACTCTCCATGGTTATTTTGATAGTGATTGGGCTGATTGTGTTGATGACATAAGAAGTACTTTGGGTTATTGTTTTAGCTTTGGTTTTGCTATTTTCTTATGGTGTTCTAAGAAGCAAGAAGTCATAGCTCAATCCACAGTAGAAGCAGAATATGTAGCTGCTGCTACTATTGCTGCTGTGAATCAGGCTCTCTGGATTAGGAAATTGATGGCAGACCTGCATATGGAGCAAAAGGAAAGCACACAGATACTTGTAGACAACCAAGCTGCAATTTCAATTGCAAATAATCTAGTGTTCCATGGCAAAACAAAACACATCAAGCTAAAACTCTATTTCCTAAGAGAGGTACAAAAAGAAGGAGAAATACAACTGATCTACTACAAAACAGAAAATCAAAATGCTGGCATCCTAACCAAGACACTTCTCAAAGCTAGATATGAGCTCTTGAGGCAAAGGCTTGGAGTCTGCAGCTCCAGAGCCAAGGAGGAGTGTTGAATGATGCCCCAGGAGCTACTAATGTTTGAGATATGTTGAGGCTTAATAAAACACATGCTAAATTGAAGTTGTCAAAGTCTGTTAGGCTTGACCTATTCCTCTGCTATTTTTTTGGAAAGTTTCTGTTATGTAACTGCAGCAGATTTGGCTGCATTCTTTATGCTTTTTCTGTTTTGATAAGTTGTATAAATAGGTGTTTGGATGATCAATAAATAAAATAAAAGAAGTCTCAGAATTAAGTTTGTTTTTTCTAGCTTTTACACTTTATTTCTGTCAAAAACTTATAGATACCTAAAGTAAGACTCCTTTTCAATCCGATGGTTTTGCAAGATAGAGGTGCTTTTGACTGTGATTCGGCTTGCTTGAATATCTGCTCTTGCTTATGGCAATGATGAGTGTTCAATATGGAGTGAAAATCTCTTTAATGTTGTGTTAGAAGATATTTTAATATTATAACGTGTTATAGGTTTGATTTTTTTTTTCTTTTCCCTCCAAGTTTTCTTTTCTCTCTCCAAGTCTTTGTCTAAGTCAAGTCTTTTTCTTTGCCTCCAAGTCTCCTCCAAGGATCTTTCTCACCAAGCTTCCTCTCCTATACTTACCCTCCAAGCAACTTCCAAGAATCCTCAAAGAAACTTGTCTACTAAGCTTTCATCTCCTATATATTGAGCTAACCTCTTATCTTGGAAGATAAGAAGAAATTTTTGTTGTTTTATTATGTTTGCATGAGATTATCAGGCAAAGAAATAAAAGGTGTATGTGATGAAGTTTTGGGTTCAACCAATTGTGCAGTATTGGTGAACCATACGACTTAGTTGAGCTGTTGTATCGTGGGGGGGACAAGTCCAGGTTTTTTCTGCTGTACCAGTGTGAGGCTTTGCCTAACCGTAGAGGGCTTGAATCTCCTTAAAAAGAGCGAATTTTTCGCGCTTCAGCCCTTTCAATAGTTATTATAATTTTTATTATTTGTATTTTTTGGTGTTTTATTTGTAATTATATTTGTAATTATCACCAACAATTTTAAGGAGATTCAAACAGTAAAATTCATGGAGCCAATATTGGAGAAGTCCAACGAGAATATCGGTGATCTCAACAAGCCTTTCCGGTTCAAGGGAGCCCATTTCAAGAGATGGAAAGGCAAAGTGCTTTTCTATCTCAGTCTCCTCAAGGTGGCCTATATCCTGATCGAGAAAAATCCGAACAAAGTCTCCATTAAAGAGATGACCGACGAGGAGTATGTCGCTCATCTTGAAAAAATCAAGAAATACAACACAGATGAGTATAAATATCGGTATTATCTTTTGAATTGTCTTTCGGATCAATTTTATGATTATTATGATACTACTTACATCATTGCCAAGAAAATTTGGAAAGCCTTGCAGAATAAATATGACATTAAAGAGGCAGGCGCTAAAAAATATGCTGCAAGCCGTTTTTTCTGCTATCAAATGATAGATGGAAAATTAGTGGTGGATCAAGTTCAAGATTTTCAGATGCTAGTGGCTGAAGTTAGATCTGAAGGCATCAAAATTGGAGACAATCTTGTTGTAGCAAGTATTATTGACAAACTGCTATCATCTTGGAGGGAGTTCCAGAAGTCAATGCGTCACAAGCAAAAAGAGACATCCTTGGAGACTCTAATCACACGGATTTGGGTGGAGGAGGAAACACGATGACAAGATGCACTTATGACACAAGAGCATTCCACTGCAAAGGTAAATTTAACTTCTGGAAATACTTTACCTAAAGGTTGATTTCATAAAAATAGTCACTTGAAGCCAGTTAAGAAAATTTGGAAAAATGTTGGAAGGCCACAAAATAAAAATTACCCGAGGAAAAAGAAATGGAACCAAGAACCCCCTTCACAAGATCTGACAAATGTGACATGTTTTGTGTGTGGCAAAAGTGGGCACATTGCTCAAACTTGCAAATTTCGGAAACAACAGTCTCGACCACATGCTAATGTTACCGAGGAACCATTTGTGGCTGTAACGCCCCAAAAATACCCCATCAAAAATGAAATGCAACAACCAACATAAATGTGATACATCATCCACCATCCACATAATAATAATATTGATTCTCCGAACTTTACATCATTAATCAACAAGGTTTATACAAAAGTCCCACATGCGAATTATACATTCAACGGTATAGAAATACATGAATCTATAGCATGTAGAGCATCACATCTCAAAAATAAATAAAATGCCCTTAAGGGCTTACATCTTCCAAGGCTTGAGCCCGGTTACACAAAAATGGTTTTCACGAACCCATACTTTTAAAGCCCTTGGCTAACAATTAAATTCACAACAAAATAGAGTCATCTATTCTTTACAAAATAAGACCACGCCTTCAACTTGGCGGGACCGCCATAGCTTTTCCTACACCAAATCCCATAGGGGTGAGCATAAAGCCTAATAGAGAATCCTTACAAAGTATATACAGTTAGGCAAGACTTTCCAATATTAAATGCAATGCCATGCAATGCCAATCTAAAGAAAATTTCATGTACATGCTCTTCTTGAAATCACCATGTTCAACAACAATTGAAATCTCAACAATTCCGAAGCTTACAATTTTATTCAATAGGGGTGGTAAATACGACTCTGGTAATCCCTAGGTTGGTGTCTGCAAGTAGGCTCAACAAGCACTACCAATAACCTCACTTTACCAGTTGTTAACCGGAAGGGAAGTGGTATCTCCTCCGCCTGTGTTTTCGGTCTTTCACCCCGAACACTCAGGCCAACTTATCAAATTCATCTCCTATCCGAACTTACCAACGTATTTACCTCATAACATTTCAATAATTCATTTCATTTTATTTCTTTCTCAATGTGAATGATTTCAAATCTCAACTCAAAATTTGCAACAATGCAATGCTAGAAATGCCAATACGATATGCCAAAGCCAAATACTAATCTTGCAATGATCAATTGAATGAATAAGCAATGCTAAAATCCTCATCATAATATAACATTTCTCCATCACCAATTTTCTCAACATTGACTCATTATGATCAAGCATTCAAATCTCAAAATTTTCATATGCCAAGAATCCATCATTAATATACATGCATTTGTAATAAAACAAGGGAACTCTTCACTTTCTTTACTTAACATGGCATGCAACTATGAACTTACATATATATATATATATATATATATTTGTATATAATATCACTCATAAACTCATCTTCTTTCAATCAAGGAAACCCCCAAATTTTCTAGGGTTTTTTTCTTTTCAAACAACACACACACACACACACACACACACTAAACACTTGAAAGGGACCCCAAAGAACAAATCCTTTTCTACCCTACAATGATTTCAACCCTCAAGACGCTATCTTAAAACGATTTAAGATTTTTGAAACTCACTTTTGAAAATCTCTACATTTTGAGCCATACAATCAAAACCAACATAGTAGTTTCAAGAGAACCTTTAAATCAACTTCATGGTGCAAAACATGTATATATAACTCAAGAAGTCCCTACCTCAAGGTTTGATGAAGAAAATGAGATGAAACCCTAGAAATCAAAGATGTCAAAGCCTAATCTTCACCGTACACAACGAAGCTCTTGAGGAGCTCTTCCACTTTGATGAAGGAGCTAGGGTTAGAAATGCAATAGATCTTGAGAAATCAAGAACCCTAAGTGTTTTGGTGGATGAAATGTAGAGAGAAGGGAGAGGAGATGATTTTTAGAGAGAGAGAGATGAGACAAAAGTGATACAAACATAGCCCTAGAGAGAAAATAAAATAGAGATTCAGACTGCCCAGTGTCCCACACGTGCGCCACGTGCCCCCGCACGTGCGGAGCCTCCTTCTCACATGTGCGGCCTTTATCCTCGCACGTGCGGCCATCCCTTCCCATACCTGCATATATTGCAGTGTACTGCTTCGAACCTCCCCTAAATTCCGTGACGCATGCCCTCCGCAAGATAAAGACCCAAGGCCCCACACGCGCGGCCCTGTTTCCACAGCCTATAATTTTTCTCAGCTTAGTTCTAGGCACTTCAAACCTGGTCTTGCACTCTCCGAAACAGGTGAAAATCAACACCGAACAAACAAGAATAATAATTTATTTGAGTGAAACCTCTGGACACCACAAACCCAAACGAATAACAAGGCTTCAAGTCAACCCGACACCCCATAAGACAAACCCAAAGTTAAAATGAAGGAAAATGAAACAAGTAACGTACCCGATCATCACAACAGTCTCGACCACAGGCTAATGTTACCGAGAAACCATTTGTGGCTATGATTACAGATATTTTTATGGTTTAGTCTATGGAAGGATGGTGGGCAGACTCTGGTGCCAATAGGCATGTCTGCTATGATAAAGATTGGTTCAAAGATTTTACTCATTTTAATGAGGAGATGACTGTTATGCTTGGTGACTCCAGTTTAACCAAGGTGCTCAGGGGTGAGGATGTTGAGCTGAAATTTACCTCTGGACGTGTGCTTGTTTTAGAAGATGTGTTGTACACACCGTCCATGAGGAAAAATTTGATGTCGAGTTACTAGCTCAACAAAGCTGGTTTCGAGCAGACTATTGAATCTGACCAATATGTAATCACTAAAAAAGGAATATTTGTGGGAAAAGGATATGCATGTGATGAAATGTTTAAATTAAATGTTGAGAATAAGAATGCACATGTTTCTGTCTACATGCTGTCTTCTATGAATTTTTGGCATGCTCGTCTGTGTCATATTAATAGCCGATATGTAGGAGTCATGAGTAGCTTAGGATTAATTCCCAGACTAACAAATAAGTTTGAGAAATGTGAAGTTTGTAATCAAGCAAAAATAACTAAAAGGCCTCATAAAAGTGTGATAAGAAATATTGAATTGTTAGAATTAATTCACACTAATTTATGTGAATTTGAAGGAATTATAACACGTGATGGAAATAGATATTTTATCACTTTTATTGATGATTTTTCAAAATACAATTATGTATACTTGTTGAAAAATAAAAGTGATGGTTTTGAAAAATTTAAAGAATTCCTTCTTGAAGTTAAAAATCAATTCGGTAAAAAGATTAAAAAATATAAAAGTGATAGAGGCCGGGAGTATGAATCTTTTGGATTTAACTCATTTTTTGGATTTAACTCATTTGCTCAGTCTTTGGGAATAATCCATGAAACTACTCCACCATATTCACCTGCATCTAATGGTGTAGTAGAAAGGAAAAATAGAATTTTAACGAATTTAACAGATACTATGCTAATTGAAGCAGGTGCTCCTTCAAATTTGTGAGGAGAAGCAATTTTAACTGCATGTTATGTTATGAATAGAGTACCATATAAAAAAAAAAAGTTACACCTTTTGAGTTGTGGAAAGGGCATAAGCCAAATTTGGAATATTTGAGAGTTTGGAGTTGTCTAGTTTTTGTTAGACTTGTGGACCCTAAAAGACCTAAATTAGGTGTGAAAGCTACCACTTGTGCATTTCTTGGATATGCAAAATCTAGTACAACCTATAGATTTTTTGATATTGAAAACAAAATAATTTTTGAATAAGGTGATGCAATTTTTCATGAAGATAAATTTCATTTTAAATCTAAAAATGGTGGGGGTCAAAATTATCAAGAAAATATTTTATCTGAAACCGGTTCCTTTACTCCTCTTTTGCAAAACCAAGATACTGTAGTTTTTGAACCTAGAAGGAGTAAAAGAGCCAGATTAGAAAAAGATTTTGGCCCTTATTATTATATTTTTAATGTGGAGGAAACTCCATTAACTTAACAAGAAGCTTTGACATTTTCTAACTCTGTTTTTTGGAACGAGGCTGTAAATGATGAGATGAAATCATTATTATCCAATAAAACTTGGGTATTAGTAGATTTGCTACCAGGTTGTAAAACTATTGGCTGTAAATGGGTTTTGAGAAAAAAACTTAAACCGGATGAAATTATTGATAAATATAAAGCAAGGCTTGTTGCAAAAGGTTTTAAACAACAAGCAGATCATGACTTTTTTGATACATTTTCTCCTATTACTAGAGTTACATCCATTAGATTATTAATTGCAGTGGCTGCAATTCATGATCTAAAAATTCATCAAATGGATGTTAAAATAGTCTTTTTAAATGGAGACTTGGATGAAGAAATTTATATGGATCAACATGAGGGTTTTGTGAGACCTGGTCAAGAAAGCAAAGTGTACAAGCTAGTTAAATCCCTATATGGCTTAAAACAGGCCCTGAAACAATGGCATGCGGAATTTGATTCCTGCATGATTGAGAATGACTATAAAACTAATAAATACGTTAATGCATCTACTATAAATCTGAAGAAAATTCACACGTCATTATTAGCCTCTATATGGATGATTTACTTATATTTGGCTCTAATTTGCATATCATCGTGGAAACTAAAAATATGCTTAGTAGCCATTTTGATACGAAAGATCTTGGTGAGCCTAATTATATTTTGAGAATGAAAATTATCAAAACCTGTGATGGTATATTTCTTGATCAATCGCATTATATTGAGAAAATATAATTTTTATAAGTGCAAGCATGTTCTTACTCCTATTAATCCTCAAGTGTGTTTATTTCCTGTTGAAAATGATGAGGATGTAATTAATCAAAAGGAATATGTTAGTATGATTGGTAGCTTGCGTTATGCGACTGATTGTACTAGACCTGACATTACCTATGCAGTTGGAGTACTTAGCAAGTTTACTAGCAAGCCTGGCAGTGATCACTGGCTAGCCATTGAGCGGATTATGAAATATTTATCTGGTACCATAAAATATGGCTTGTTTTATAATAAGTATTCTGCAGTACTTGAAGGTTACAGTGATGCTGATTGGAATACCTTGTCAGATGATTCATTATCAACCACTGGTTACTTATTTACATTGGGAGGTGGTGCTATAAGTTGGAAATCGAAAAAACAAACCATTATTACTAATTCGATAATAGAGGCTGAGCTTATTGCCTTAGCTACAGCTAGTGAAGAAGCAAATTGGTTAAGAGATTTGTTAAATGAAATCTCTTGTTGGGAAAAACCGATTTCATCTATATTGATTCATTGTGACAGCACCGCAACAATTGATCGAGTTAATAACCGTTATTATAACGATAAATCCAGACCTATCAGAAGAAAACATAGTACTGTGAGATCTTATATGAATAATGGCATCATAAATGTGGATTATATTAAATCTGGTGATAATCTTGTTGATCCATTAAGTAAGGCCTTATCAAGAGATACAGTCTGGAATACATCGAGGGGGATGGGGTTGAAGCCCATTGAATATAGCAAGAGCCATGTATGAGGATACTCAACCCAGGGACTAGAGATCCTGTAACTGGGTTCAATGAGAAGAACAATCATATGATGGCTGTGAGAAATGCACTAAATTCCTTTTTACTCATCCCTATGATGTAAGTGCATTTATTCTGTAATGTTGTAAAGGTTGAGTTATTAAAAAAAACTCTTAATAAATTTCTGTAGCTCTTATTGAGTGAGGTGTCATAGTTACAGGAGCATCTTTGACAGAATTCACCTACGTGAGTGTGGTAGTGGGGCCGCTACCTATGAGATTTAGGCTAATTCTTAAACACACTCATGAATCTTGGGATCGTACAAGGCCGTAATGTGCTGGCTCTTAAAGCTTATGTGAACACTTGGAATATTATGTGTGCAATAATTATTTATTTCCCTTAAGCAGTCATAGTTCAATGCTGAGCACATTATTGGCTCTGGAGTAGATATTATTGTTTCACTAATGGAGGTTCAATGCAGAGCACACCTACCATGATGCATAATATCCTTCTTTTCCTAATAATCTCAGATTTTGCTACCTATAATATTAAAATAGGTGGGGGCATGTTAGAAGATATTTTAATATTATAATGTGTTACAGGTTTGATTTTTTTTTCTTTCCCTTCAATTTTTCTTTTCTTTCTCTCCAAGTCTTTGCCTAAGTCAAGTCTTTTTCTTTGCCTCCAAGTCTCCTCCAAGGAACTTTCTTACCAAGCTTCATGTCCTATACTTATCCTCCAAGCAACTTCCAAGAATTGTCCAAGAAACTTGTTCACCAAGCTTTCATCTCCTATATATTGAGCTAACCTCTTATCTTGGAAGATAAGAAGAAATTTTTGTTGTTTTATTATGTCTGTGTGAGATTATCAGGCAAAGAAATAAATGGTGTATGTGATGAAATTTTGGGTTCAACCAATTTTGTAGTATTGGTGAACCATTCGACTTAGTCGGGCTGTTGTATCCTGGAGGGGACAAGTTCAGGTTTTTTTTGCTGCACCGGTGTGAGGCTTTGCCTAACCGTAGAGGGCTTGAATCTCCTTAAAGAGAGCAAATTTCTCGCGCCTCAGCCCTTTCAATAGTTATTATAATTTTTATTATTTGTATTTTCTGGTGTTTTATTTGTAATTATCACCAACATGTTGAACAGTTGAAAGATGATGACCCTGATAGAAGTGATTTCTATCTAAAACTTTCTGCTTCTGCATTTCTTAGTGAAGGTAAGAATAATGGAATTGTTGCAATTGTTTTGGTGGCATGGGGACAACAATTAATTACATTGCTTTTGGAACTCTTTTTGCAGATTCAATAAGGAAGAGGTGGAAATGGTTTATTCTAGCACTTGTAGTTTCTATGACACTTGTTTTATTGTATGTTGAGGAGGATAAAGTCACAAAACAAAGGTGTGAATTTCACTCTTGGAACATAAAACTAAACCAATTCAAGGGACTGCATTTTTATTAGTAACTAAAAATTAGTCATTGTGCTTCTATATAGGTTCAAATGCCCTAATATAATTCAAAAATAAAAAAATTAGCCCCTGTATTTTTTACCAAGCAGGGGAGGATTTACTGTTATTTGATGTTGGCACAAGCATTGGAGCTACCAACTACACACTAAATGGAGCCAGTAAGGATCTTATTGGTGGGAAGAAGGAAGTTGCTTTACCGTTGTTCAGTTTCACTAGTGTATCTTTTGCTACCGATAACTTCTCTGATGCAAATAAGCTGGGAGAGGCTGGTTCTGGACCTGTTTACAAGGTAACATTCAACATCATTGACTGTGATGCTTTTGGGATGTTGAACACTACTAAGTAGTGGAGTCCCAATTGGTGCATAACACTACTAAGTAGTGGAGTCCCAATTGGTGCATGGAGTTTTTTTGTACTTAAAGTATTACTTTCAAATAGTATTTGACGTTAGTTTTCCAAAGAATACAAAGAAAATTCATGAGGTTCCACATCAAGGAAAGTTACTAAAAGGGTATGAGGTGGTTGTGAAAAGGCTTTTAAGAAAATCTGGACAAGGATTGGAGGAAATACAGAATGAGGCTATGCTCATAGTAAAACTTCAACACAAGAATCTTGTGAGACTCTGTTAGGGCTTCTTTGTGTTCAAGAAATTGCAGTCGATAGGCGTACCCTGTCTAGTGTTGTGTTAATGCTTAGCAATGAATTTGTGTTTCTACCCTCTCCAAAACAACTTGCATTTTCAATTATGACAAGTGTGCCTGATCGGACTTCATGCAGAAGCCTAGAAATATGTTCACTGAACAATGTGACAAATTCAATTCTGGAACCCCGGTAACAGTTTAGTCTTCCATGTCAATTCATCTATTGTCTTTGTTTTTTTTTTTTGTAAACTCACTTTTTTTTCCCCCTTCCCCAATAAAAGAAGTGTGCCTGGAATGTACTAAATGGTGTTAACAATGAAGAGTGACAATTAGGTTGTGTGATTTAGTCTGTAGACAAGTTTGCAACCCATACGTTGGAAGAAGGGAGATTCAACTCATTTAGACTGTAAATGAAGTTTAGTGACTTGGTTTATTGATACAATACTGCGGTATCAACAAATACAACACAAAATATTGTCGACAAAATTAGGAACTATTGGTGAACTCTATCAAAATGTTGATGTTGATTTGGATAAGTTGTGTAATAATTTTAAATTTCGAAAACAACTCGACTAACAGGGCAAGTTTCTTGGTTATGCTCGTGAAAGACCTGACTCAAAGATCAAACACAAAGGAAACAAATTCTGTCAATGCCATCCAAAAAAGAAGCTGATGAAAGATTAAGAAAACACCTGTGTTTGAGTTTCGTATGTGTTTTTGGTTTTCGTTTTATATTTTCATTTTTCACGGAAACAATTGTCCTTGTTTGATAACACTTTTGTTTTTATTTTCTAATTTCTGTTTTTGTTTTCATTTTATTTGGAAATTGGTAACAAAAACTTGGTGTATTGTTTTGTTTTGAGAAAAATGTAGATGGTTAAATTTTCAAAACCTAGGGTTAAAGAAAGAGTAATTCTAGGGACGATCCAGTGTTATTGCTACTCTTACAATTGTCCAACGATGTCACTATCAGCATTGAGATAGACATTGCTAGCGGCATAAAGATATGAGACCTGTCACCAACACCGCCTTTTTCACCTTCGACACTAACAACATTTTCTTCGTCTTGTTGCTCTTCCATCTCATTTGCCGCTCCAAATCTATGTATAATGTTTTCTATTTTTCTGATTTTTTTCTTTTAAAAAGTTATGTCAATTTTTAAAAATTTTTCTTTCATGTCTTAGGAATTTAAAAAGGAACAAAAATTTTTAAAAAAATTAAAGAAAAAATAAAAAATAAAGTACACTATTTTTTTGGTCATTTCTTGACTTTTTAAAAAAAAAAAAAAATTAATGGTCTGTCTAGCGGGTAGAACTTGGAAAATTAAATATTTTTGAAATTAAAAAAAAATTAAATTACAAATAGATGAAAAATATTACAAATATTAATATTTAAAATTATAAATTTTACCATAAATTTTCAATAATTTTTATAATTTACCAATAAATGGTAACTTCTTCCTTTTTTTTTCCCCCAAAAAAAAAAAAAAAAAATTCCGAACAATCCTCAATTTTAACATTAATATAAAAAAAAAACATTTATAATATTTATCAAACATAAATTGGGCTCTCAAATTCAATTGTGTTGCGTCATTGGCGATGCACAGTGAGTGCAATCAAAAGTCCGGCGAGATGGCGAGTGCGAATGAGAGAAAGCTTCTACTTGGTGAAAAACTGCAACTACATAATCCAATTATATATTAGCAGCGTGTGCAATTTAAATAAGTAAAAATAAAAGGATAAGTGAAAATTTCCACAACAAAACTAACAATTTTTAAATATTTTATAATGCTAAGAAGAAAGAATACAAAAACTCCTAATCTATATTCATATCTGAAACTGATTATTCCATGTAAATTCCCAAAATTTTGGGAATGTATGTGCCGCTTCTGCTCTCATTGTTAATTATATAATGAATAAATCATAGTTGATTCATTAGGCCTTTGAAATGAACATGAAAATTTCAGCCTCATTGTCGACACTATAAAACAAATTTGGTCTGGTTAAAAGTGATGGAGGCGATGAATTATATGCAAAACGTCGCCTCTTAGGATCAACAAATCTATTTGATGAATGTTCTGCTGTACAAAATATGTTATTATAAAGAAAAATCATGGAGATTCCTAGGTGGGTTTGTGGAGTGGACACATATGGAAGAACAATTGTGGAACTATATTAATTATTTTTCTACATGTTTTAATTCAGATGTTAGCTTGTTTTGAGGGAAACTTACAAGCAGGAAGGGGCAAGTGAAGGTCATATTAACCCTTTCAAAAATTGTCTCCTAAAAATTTAAGGTGTTAGGGAATGCGTCCACCATTGTATATTAAGCGCTAACAAGCGCATGCTATGGACTTTATTTATTATGAGCTCGACCCTCAAAATCTAATGGCTAACACCAATAATCCAAGGATGAGAACATTTTCTCATCTTGTTTTCCTGTTAATTTCTTCATGTTTGCTGTTTGTTGATGCCTCAACAGATACAATCTTACACGGACAGTCAATCACAGCCTCCAATACCATCGTATCTGCTGGCAATGGCTTCGAGTTGGGATTCTTCAATCCTGGGAATGGGAGCTCGACAATGAATTACTACCTGGGTATATGGTAGAAAAGTATTTCGGAACAAGCTGTTGTTTGGGTAGCCAACCGAGACTACCCATTAACAGATTCCTCCGTGGCTCTAATCATCAACGCTGATGGAAACCTCGCGATAGCGAAGGGAAAATTTTCATACACGTTGACTTGCATATCATAAAATGGTAACACTAGTGCTACCCTTTTGGATTCAGGAAATCTTGTTTTGAGAGACGAGACATCTGGTGACTTACTATGGGAGAGTTTTGACTACCCTTCACATACTCTCTTGCCTGGAATGAAGCTTGGTTGTTTTAATAATTGGATCAGTTGTATGCCCTTGTGGTCTTTGATATCCTGGAAAAGCAGGGAAGACCCTAGCCCTGGAGTTTTCTCTCTGGAAAGTGATTCTCTAGGCATGCACCAGTTCTTCATCATAAAGGGATCTCAAAAGTATTGGACTAGTGGGGTATGGAATGGAAAAAGGTTCCCAATGATCACTGATATGACAGCTCACAATATAAACATCACCTTTAGTTTCAACTGGTCGGGGGGCTATTTCACTTACTCTGTTACTGATGCTTCTGCGACTATTATATTTGTGTTGGATGTATCAGGGGAACTTCAGCTGCTGTCATGGTCTGAAACTAATCATCAATGGGATCTGTTTTGGTTTCAACCAAGCCAGCAGTGCGAGGTTTATGCCTACTGTGGGCCTTTTAGCAGTTGCAGTCAAAAGGGCCGTCAATTTTGCCAATGTTTGCCTGGTTTTGAACCACTTTCTATAAAAAATTGGAATGAAGGTGACATGTGAGGAGGGTGTGTGAGGAAAGCCCCATTGCAGTGCAGCAATAAAAGACAAGCCAATGGGAAGAAAGACGAGTTTCTTTGGATATCTAAAGTAAGACTCCCTGTTAATCCAGTAATTTTGCAACATAGAGGTGCTTCAGACTGCAAGTCAGCTTGCTTGAGTAACTGCTCTTGCTCTGCTCATGCTTATGGCAGTGATGGGCGTTCAATATGGAGTGAAGATCTCTTTAATGTGGAACAGCTGACAAATGATGACCCTGATGGGAGAGATTTCTATCTAAAACTTGCTGATTCTGAGTTTCTTAGTAGAGGTAAGAATAATGGAATTGCCTTAATTGTTTTGGTGGCATGGTGACAGAAATTAATTACTTTGTTTTGGAAAAAAATGAATTCAGTCCACCTAACTCATTTTTCAGATTCAAGAAGCAAGTGGTGGAAATGGTTAATTCTGGCACTAGCAGTTTCTATGACTCTATCAGCCTTGGTTTATTGTATGTGGAGGAGAAAGTTACAGTAAAGAGGTATGCATTTCACTCTTTGGAACACAATACTAAACCAATCCACAGGAGTGTGTGTGTGTGTGTGTTTTTTTTTAATAGTAAAACTTAGTCCTTGTGCTTCTATATTAGTCCAAATGCCCAAATATAATTCCAAAAAAAAAAACATAAATAAATTAATAATAAGCCCCTATATTTGTTTTGTCGAGCGGGGGAGGATTTGATGCTATTTGATATTGGTACAAGCATTGGAACCAGTAAGAGTCTTATTGGTGGAAAGAAGGAAGCTGATTTACTGTTGTTCAGTTTCGCTAGTGTTTCTCTTGCTACTGATAACTTTTCTGATACAAATAAGCTCGGAGAGGGTGGTTTTGGACCTATTTACAAGGTAACATTCAACATCACTGACCAGGATTCTTTAGGGATGTTGAACACTAAACAGAAATCATTTTGATCCTACCAAGTAGTTCAGTCCCAATTGATGCATAGAGCTTTGTTTTATTTTTTGAGAGTCCATGTTTACTTAATAATATGTTATTTTCGGATAGTGTTTGATGTTAGTTTTCCATAGATCAGAAACAAGCTAAGATGGTTCTATATTAGGGAATGTTGCTAAAAGAATATGAGGTGGCTGTGAAAAGGCTTTCAAGAAAATCTGGACAAGGATTAGAGGAATTACAGAATGAGGCTATGCTCATAGTAAAACTTCAACATAAGAATCTTGTGAGACTACTGGGCTGCTGCATTGAAAGGGATGAAGAGATTTTAATCTATGAGTATATGCCCAACAAAAGCTTGGATTTCTTGCTTTTTGGTTTGTGCCTTTGCATTCTTGAATATATTTGATCGTTTCTGTTTGTATATTTATCCATACTTATGTACTACCATTTAAATTTATTAATTTGATGTGAAATCGTGACAGATCCAATCAAACACGGGACACTAAATTGGGAGTTACGAGTTAACATCATTGAAGGAATTGCTCAAAGGCTTCTCTGTCTTCATCAGTATTCAATGTTACAAATCATCCATAGAGATTTGAAAGCTAGCAACATTTTGTTGGACAAAGATACGAACCCAAAATTTCTAATTTTGGGACGGCAAGAATTTTCGGTGGAAATGGATCACAAGCAACAAATCGAATTGTTGGCACTTAGTGAGTAAAACATAGTTTATGCACCTTTGCACCAAAGCATCTTATTTTTTCATACATTGAGATCTTTAAGGCTACTAAACAATTCAATTTAATACTTGAATCTAGTGGCTATATGTCACCTGAGTATGCTTTGGATGGCCTATTCTCAATCAAATCCGATGTCTTTAGCTTTGGAGTCTTGTTGTTAGAGATTTTGAGTGGCAAAAAGAACACAGGCTTTTATCTAACTGACTCTGTTAATCTTCTTGGATATGTGAGTACCAGAATGCTATTACATTTATCATGCCCTTCTTTTACCTTTCCACTTTATTCGCCTTTGAAGGATTCACAATGAGATATACCTTACTGTCTTATATTCTTTAGGCATGGGACTTGTGGAAGAGTGGCATGGGATAGAACCTGAAGGACCCAATATTGGGAGACATACCTTCTACACATATGCTGTTGAGGTACATAAACATTGGACTTCTTTGTGTTCAAGAAAGTGCAGCTGATAGGCCTACCATGTCCAGTGTTGTGTCAATGCTTAGCAATGAACTTGTGCTTCTACCCTCTCCAAAACAACCTGCATTTTCAACTATTGCAAATGTGCCAGATCGGAATTTATGCAAAAGCTGAGAAATATGTTCACTGAACAATGTGACGGTTACAATTCTAGAACCCCGGTAACAGTTCAGTCTTCCATGTTGATTCATTGTATTGTCTTTACTTGTTCTTTCTTATTGAACTTACATTTTGTTCTTGTTTATTTATTTTTTTATTTTTTATTTTTTCATAAAAGAAGTTTGCTTGAAATGAACTAAAAAGTTGTTAATTTGGGAATGGAGAGTGACACTGAGTGCTGTCTCTGTCTATTCTGTGTACACTTTGGAACTCCTATACTGGACGAGGGAAGGTTCAACTCTTTTAAAATGTCAAATAGGTTTAGTGAGTTGGTTTGTCGATACAATACAAAAAATTGTCGATCAATTTCAGGATCCATTCCAAAAGATCAATAAAACACTGCAGTTTAAGTTCCTATTCGGTTGTCTCATTTATTTATTTTTTAAGAACAATTTTTTGGCCTCGTTTGTCAAAATTTGGATACCTCATTGAGTAGATGTCTGTATGAGTTAGTGTTCAATTTTGTATTTTAATTTTAATTTTCTTTTAATTTTCCCTTTTGGAATACAACAACTAGAACCAAAGTGAAGAACAAAAGGTGACTGTGTGCAACCCATTCATCTACACAACCTCTCAATTCTCATGCTCCAAAACAATTTGATTGCATTGTCTCACAATGAATTTTCACTGTGTGATTTTTCACTGTGATAGTAAGTGAAATTTCACTTAAAATTGATCATTTTTTTTGGAACTCTCAATTTGAACCTTTTAGTGATAAATTTGGAATTATGGGCCTAATTTTTATAATTAATCACCATTTTTAGAAATTTTAGTGCTGAAATAGATATTCTATTGACATCAAATAGAGTCCGTAAAATTTCGCTGTGCAAAATAAACAAAACTTAGCAATTCCAAATTCAAACAAATTATTATATATTAATAACATATATGTCTCAATATTGGGCCTAATTTAACCCTTCCAAATTTAACTCTTAAAAAAAAAGTTAAATTTCAAGCTCATCCACTTAACTTGACATAAATGGAATTTTTGTGTGAACTATTAAATAAATTTTATCCCTATTACCACAAGTGTAGTGACCCTCATCCTCGTCTTAGTCATGTTTATGTGCATCTGCATGTTCTGTTTTGTTAAGTTGTCACGACCCAAACCTGGCCCTATGCGTTTAGCACCGTAACTGGCCAGTAATCCGAGATTACCGAAGGCCCTCTTGAAACGAATACGCTTAAATGTAGTACGGCTGGCGGAAGCCAATACAGTAAGTAACTAGTGTCCATTGAGTCAGTGAAAATCAGATGCCAAAAACATTTTTATGCATTCATACCTGATTCGAGCAGTCATCTATACAATCATATACAACCATTCAAGACGGGACCTAATCCCTCGAATGATGCAAGAAAACAAAGAGATCTATACAATAATACAAAACAAGAAGGAGACCGATAGGGACACAAAACACCCCAAGCCATAGCATGGCAACTCGGAACCTCGCGATGAGGCACATAGGTCGGCTTGACAAAAGCGGGGACCGACCACGCTCCTAGCTCTGTGCATTGCTGAGAACTTACATATATATATAACGTGAGCTAAAGCCCAAAGGAATAACATACAACAGAAAGAGGTTATGAATGAATGTCCTTACAAGATAATGAAATCGATTCATTAAACAAGATTTTTGATCTTTTCAAGATTTCGATCAATCATCATATGTGGTACACCCATTAGCCTATAAGCATGAGGTCCAAGGACCGGGTTGTAGAACCCAATGTAATGATGGCCATCAATCAAGAGATGTATGATTCCACAAGGGAACCGTGAGCTCTGTATGATATGATCAATGCTAAGGATGCCACAATGATTCCGAAATACATACATACATTCATTTCAAGAACAATATCGCTTCAATAAACAATTCAGTTCAGTATTCAAAAGATAACCATTTTAAACATATCTTTACACAATTGTTACTCACAGAGATTGGGCTAATAGCAGCTAGAGCGCGTCCCCGAGAGCCAACCCTAAACAGTTAACAAATAGAACACACACTAAGTTTCACAGTCGGGAAGGATGATAATTAAATCCCTAAATTTCCTCGATGTGGTTCTATGTCTAAATCCTCATTAAGATGCCTTAAACTAGGCCTAAGAATGCCTAGGATGGGATGAGGATGCAAAAATACAGTTGGAAGGCATTTTTCAAAAGTTGCTGAAAACAGGGGTCTCGCTCGAGCGAGCCTTCCTTCGCTCGAGCGAGGTTGCAAAATCAAAGGCTTAACTCGAGCGAACAATCCTTCGCTCGAGCGGTCTGATGAAACAGTAAAAGTACTGGATGCTCGATTTTTACGCGCGATGCTCGCTCGATGCTCGCTCGAGTGAGCTTTCAAAATCAAAGGATTCGCTCGAGCGAGCCTTCCTTCGCTCGAGCGGTCTGATGAAACAGTAAAAGTACTGGATGCTCGATTTTTACGCTCGAGCCACCAATCTTTCGCCGAGCTCGGCGGCTCGAGAAAACGTTGGTCGCTCGGCGAGGAATCTTCGCTCGGCGAAGAAGCCAAATCTGAATTTCAGTTGCCTTCCAAGCTCAAACCAAGCATTCTCAACTCAATTCTCGACCTCTTGGGCCCAAATTTTGGAAAATACATCCCAAAACAATGTATAACAAGTTTCAAAAGCCAATTTATGAATTCAAGCCCCAAAGGTAAGTCAATTAAATCCAAAATTCAAACCCATTTTCAAGAACAATTCCAAAACATGCAATGCATGAACTTTTTAACCAAATTCAAGGTTCAAATCTTGCTCAAAAGAGCTCATAAGCTGGAAAACAAAATGAAAACATGAACTTAGACATGATTATGAACATGCATGTCCAATTCTAGCATGAATTCAACTCTTCAATCAACAATTCAACCATGCATGCAACAATGAAGCTCTAATTCAACAATTATGAACGAAATCAAGACTCAAGTTCTCTATAACCATGATACATGCAAGATGGAGCTTAAAGATAACAAGAAGACAATGAATTCACTTACCTAAGTCTCAATTCAAGGTAAGGAAGCTGGATTATGCCAAGTTATACACCAATTCCAAGCAATTTCTACAAGATGAGCTTAATACTTCTCTTAACTCTCACTCTCCCTTGTTTCTCTTGTTTGGTCGGTTGAGAGGCAAAATAGGGTTGATCAAGATGTTTTGTTCACATGCATTAAGGCTCAAATAATATTAAACAATGGGTCCACTAAGGTGGCAATGTGGTAAATAAGTCCATCTTGACAATTAACTCGTTTAAATCTAATTTAATCATTCCTAATCAATTTTCAGATAAATATACCATTAAAGCACAAATATTCTACTGACTCCAAAACTCTAAACGGTTTCTAATTCGGCCGCTGATAAGGCCTTCAATTAGCAGTTTAAACATATAAATTCAAACAGATAATCATTCAATCAAACAGATACAATATGCAATTCAATAGATAAACTCATTCAATTCCAGTTTCGATTTCAATCAGTCCATTCAGTACTTCAGTTAATCCAATTATCAGTCGTTATTAGTTCAGTTTAACAGTAACCAGTAGCTAATTTAGTAGTTTATCGATAATCAGTACGAGGGTTGTTACAAGCTTGCACTTGTGGTTTTGACTTGTTTAGCCTAAAGTAAGGTTTCCGTCTTGTTTTGTATCTATGTGTTTTGGCTTAAGTATTGTTTGTATGTTTTGTCCGTTGCTTGGTGTGTGTAGCCGAGATCATCTTAAGCCTAGGTCACGTCTTTGGACCTTTTACACCTAGGGCCATCTTGGAACCACTTTGGCTAACCTTCACCTTTACCCCCAACATGTTGGCAGAGATGTCATCATCTAGGCCGAGGTGTGTATCACCGAGGCCGAGATATGTATTATCTAAGCCAAGATGTTACCCTTTAGGTAATTTAGATCTTTGATCCCTACACCTGGTGATCTTGTTCCTGGACTAGTATGACCTAGATCGAGGTGTGGCACATCTAGGCCGAGGTGTGGCACAGCTATGCCAAGTGTTATCCTTCCTAGCCGAGATCATTAAGACCTTACTTGCCGAAGCCTTGTTCTAATCCGAGGTCTTTACCTGCCGGAGTGCCCATGTTACCTTACTTGTTGAACACCCTTTGTCATGGTCTTGTCTTGTCATCCAGTCACCTTTTTAAGGAAACCCAATCCGGTGGTGCCATGTGTCCTAGCAGAAAGTTAAATCTGCTGGCAGTAGAGAAAACATATCATTTTGTGTGTCATATTTGCATGGCAGAGAGAGAAGCTCTAGGAAGAAGTTCTTAGAGTGGAAATAGATTTCCAAGCTTGATCCTTAGAGTTTCAACCGTTGGATTCGTGTTTTGAGGTTAGATTCTTGTTTTGCTCTTGTTGTTCTTTATGTTCATCTAACTACATTGTATGATCTAGCATGATTCATGAGCCATGTATTGCTTTGAGATTTGGTTTTAGAAAGAGAAAATGATGTTCTTGTGTTCTTGAAAGAAAACCATGTTTTAATCCAAAAGTTTGTATCAAGATCCATGTTTTTGTGTTTGTTTTCATAAGATCTTCAAGAATGGGTGCCCAGGTCCATGTTTTTTAACTCATCTCATGAAATCTCAGACTTCGAATAAACGAGTTATGATCTTAGCATTCATGTCCTTCATGTTCTTCAAGGGAAAACCCAGATTTTCCTGACTTCGTTTCCTCGAATGTGGCCGCTGGGACCATACCTCGGCCAAGGGGTGTGGGATCTCGGCCAAGACCTGGATGGTACCCAGCATGTTTTCCCCGAGATGAAAAACAGTGTTTTAGGTTCCAGCATGTTTTGCTTTGACTTGACTTAGTTTTGCAAGAAATGCCAAGATCCTTTCCTGTCATGTAAAGCTTGTCTTAGAGATGCATTTCATATTCATCTTTGAGCATCTCACCTTGTCTTATTGGAACGCAATCAATGGGATTTATTATGTACTTGTAGGCCTTGGATCCTTACTTGTAACTCCCACACCCGAAGAGTTAGGTGAGTGGTATTTTTAATAAAGTTATGTTATAAAGTTTTGATGAAACCTTGCTTTGCTTTGTTTTGGAAAAAATATTTGTTAAGCATGAATGAATACCCCTATTTTGTGTATCAAGTATTTGCCTTGTTTTGGATGACATTCTTGACAAGTCCGTACGTGCTAGGAGACTCTAAACCTTTGTAGCACAAGTCTGTACGTGCTAGGGGACTCTAAACCTTTGTAGCACAAGTCCGTACGTGCTAGGGGACTCTAAATCTTTGTAGCACAAGTCTGTATGTGCTAGGGGACTCTAAATCTTTGTAGCACAAGTCCGTACGTGCTAGGGGACTCTAAATCTTTGTAGCACAAGTCCGTACATGCTAGGGGACTCTAAACCTTTGTAGCATAAGTCCTTACGTGCTAGAGGACTTTAAGCTTTTGTAGCACCTTTGTTTAATATCATCCCTTGTACTATTGATGCCAGTAAGCATCCCTTGAAGCTTGAAAGATTTGATAGATGAACTTGGTTCATCCTTTGATTTTGTACTAGTTATGCTATGTATTGTTTTGATGGAAATCTTGTATATCATTCATGCAAACCTTTATTGCTAATATCATTCACTGAGTATCCAAGCTCACCCTCTCCTTATATATATGTAGGTGACGAGCAAAGCGGCAGTGACGCTTAGATGTGTTTTGCACAATGTTTTGGATTCATACTTTTGCTAGCATCTTGAAGATTATGCTTCTTGGCTTTGTATTTCACCTCTTTTGTATATGTTGGCTTGAGAAGCCTTTTGATCAAGATGTAATATGTATCTTATTTTATTTGTATTCAAGTTGTAAACTATGTTAAGATGTATATCATTTCATTTGATCTATGCACAGCTCTTGTGGACTACTTAGATTTAAATTTATTGCTTCCACACATGTAAGCCCCATATGTATACTCCGATTGTGTGTGTGAATCTTTGTAAGTCGGCCTTTGGTAATCTCGGATTACTGGCTATCACGGCATCATTCTACTAGGGGCGGGATGGGGTCGTGACAACAAGTGTTTGAATTTGAACATTTGACCACATATTTGAATTTCAGTCTTTAAATTTATAGACCTGTAAAAGTGAAATAGTTAAATATTTTCTAATTTATTGTATAACTAAATAGTAAAAACTTAAAATTAAAATTTTATAAATGAGTTGGTTGAGACGGACACTCTCATTCCAAAATATGTTTGAAAAATAAACAAGTTCAAAATCTCAAATTAACATTATAAATCATTTTTTTTTCTTCCGTAAGTTTTAAAAATGTGTATTGAACTGAACGTATATGAACTTACAAAGAAATCATTTGACAAATGATAATTTTGTCCAAAAAAAAAAAAAAATAAAATAAAATTAATTGATACAAAAAAAAAAATGAAAATTTTCTTTCCATGTTTGTTTATAAAAAAAGAAAAAAATAATAACAAACATATTTCACCTCATCTTTTAACAAAAAAAGTTAAAAAAATACTAAAAAAAACTCAATATTTACATTAATAAAAAAAAATTTAAATATATTTATCAAATGTAAATTGGGCTCCCAAATTCAATCATGCTGTGTCACCCGCAACACGCAGTAATAGCTATCAAAAGTCCAGCGAGATGGCAAGTGTGAGTGAGAGAAGCTTCCACTCAGTTAAGGCTGCCGAACCAATTTTATATGTACTATAAGACGACATAATTTTATATTTTTTGAGTTATAATTAAAAAAATTATATTATAACCAAACAACATGAAGCATAATAAAAGACCTCGCATAAATAAATTAAGATCGTAATTTTAAAAAAAAAACATAATTTAGGGGTGCATATGGTAAGAGGTGTGTATACTAGAATTTCCTCTATCTATATATTTATTTGGGTTTAGGTTTTGGGGAGAAAATGAACTAAAATCTGTTTGGTTTGGAATTTTTTTTTAATTTGTATTTTTTATTTATTTTTAATCAAAATAGAAAATATGTGTTAAAATATTCCAAAAAATTCATTGAATACAAATTTTTTTTTGGGTACATTTTCATATTTTATTGTATTTTAATGAATTTTTTAAAAGATTTTTGTATAAATGCTAAAAATTCCCTTTCTATATATTTATATGGGTTTAGGGTTTAGGGTTTAGGGTTTAGGGAGAAAATGAATTAAAATCAGTTTGGTTTGGAGTTTATTTATTTTTTCATTTCTTATTTTTTATTTATTTTTAATCAAAGTAGAAAATTTGTGTAAAAATCTTTTAAAAAATTCATTGAATATCACAATTTTTTTTGTGTGTGTACATTTTCATATTTTGTTGTATTTTAATGAATTTTTTTAAAGATTTTTGTATAAATATTATATATATATATATATATATTTAACTATATCTAAATTAAGTGGATTTAAAAAATAAAAATAAGAATTGATTAAAATGCTAAAACAATTTACTAAAAAAAAAAAAACATATGGATTGAAAATTCGGCTTTAGAAAATTCCAAACCAAACAGATTGTGTTTGCCCAATAAATAAAAGAAAAATTCTAGTATCTAATGAAAATTCCCTCAAACACAACCAAGAATTTTTAATTATTTTATAATGTTTTTATTTCAGTTGGAATTTGGATTCTCTGTTTGGTTGATTAGAATACTGATGATGCTAAAAATAAAAAATAAAAAGAATACAAATACTCCTAATTTTATTTGTCTAAATGGAGGAGGAACAGAAATCACCTAATTATTAGAAATTGTTTGTAGTAGACTTAGGCCATGTTTGTTTGGATGGACGTGAGGTTGGGATTAGACTAATAGTCCAATAAAATTATTAATCCAATGTTTGGTTAAACAATTAAAATACGGACTAATAATCCATCTGGACATGGTATCCCACATATGATGAACTATTCAATCCCTCGTGGAATATAAATTGGAGGACTAAACTAAAGTATGGACTATTAGTCCCTCCTTACATAATCCTAACTCAATCCAAATATAAGATAGGATACACAATCCAAAGGGATTCGTAGTCTTAGGATTATTAGTTATGGGAATGCTAATCCAACCTAATCTAGTCTGCCCAAACAAACATAGCCTTAGTTGACTGGACTTATTTACCTATTTCCTTTGGTTTTCTTTTCTCAAGTCCTTACAATAGAGAAGATCTAAAATCAATTATGTTTTTGTTAGAAATTTGCCCATGTTTTCTCAGTTTCTGATGAGGGTTAAGGTTTTCTATATTCATATCCCAAACTTTTGAGAATATATGTGCTGCTTCTACTCTCAATGTTGATTATATAATGTATGCTTTGCTTCCCAATTTGGAAATTATGAATAAATCATGGTTGATTCAATAGGACTTTGAAATATATGCAAAACATTGCATGTCAGGATGTATATATATATTCAATGACGGTCAAGCAATACAAAATATGTTATTCTAAAGAAAAGTTAAGGTGATTCCTAGGTGGGTTTGTGGATTTATAAGGCAGAACATGTTTGGAATTATATTAATTATATTATTCCACATTTTTTAATTTTGATGTTGGCTTGTACTGACGGAAACTTAATCCTTTTAAAAATTGTCCCCAAAATTTTAATCTGTTAGGAAATGCGTCCACCATTGTATATGAATGAGCTAACAAGCATATGCTATGGACTTTATATATTATGGAGTCGACCATGAAAATCTAATGGCTAACACCAATAATACAAGGATGACAACATATGCTCATTTTGTTTTTTTGTAATTTCTTCATGTTTGTGGTTTGCTGATGCCTCAACAGATACAATCTTACCAGAGCAGTCAATCACAGCTTCCGACACCATTGTATCTGCAGGAAATGTCTTCGAGTTGGGATTCTTCTATCCTTGGAATGGGAGCTGTACAATGAATTACTATGTGGGTATATGGTTGTTTGCACCCATTTTTTGTTGGTTCTTGTCGACAGGTGGTCTAGTCAATTGAGGACACGTGGCTAAGTCTAGGTTGGATAGTTGGAATCAGAAAACATGGGTCATTAGGTTTGTGCCTATAGGTTAACATTGGATGGTGGAGTAGTTACTAGCAGTGATCATGGACTTAGTGGGCAGTCTTCCAAGAGGAAGCATGAACAAAGTAGAAGTCTTTCTCTCTCGAGGGAAGGTTAGAAGGGCTTTTAGGCACGTGATAACTTGGAGAAGGTGCAGTTCAACAAACAAAAGTGAAGGTCTAATGTGATTGGAAGGCCTAGAAGCCAAGAAGCAATTGCAGCAATTACACAGCAGTAATTGCAGATTGAGGAGATCATGGGATATGGGAAAGAAGAAGTATAAAAGCCAGAAATTTGCAGAGAGAGAGGACATCAAGAACAACACGTCAACTTAGTTTTATCTTAGGAGTAGCTTTATTTAGACTTAGGAATAGTTTCAATTGTAATTTAGGAGTAGTTTGTTCGATTGTAACTTGTACTTTTTTGAGTGAACTTCAGTAATTTTAATCTGAAATTACTTCTGTTTATTCAAATCTACTTTGCTATCGCCAATTGATATAAAAAGTGTGTTCTTTCTACTTGTTTACTTTGCTACCATTGATCTAAAGAAATTTTCATTCTTTTGAGGGATTTGAACCAAAACCACAATTGCCTGATTATTCTTGTTTAAATTGTTCAGTTTGAATTATTGCTTGGTTGTTGTCAATCTAACCCAGCATAATTTTTACTAACAATGGTACAAAAGAATTTCAGTACAAATTGTTGTTTTGGTAGCCAACCGAGATTACCCACTCACAGATTCTTCTGCGGCTCTTAGCATCAGTGCTGATGGAAACCTCGCGATAGTGAAGGGAAAATTTTTGTACATGTTGACTAACATATCATCAAATGGTAACACTAGTGCTACCCTTTTCGATTAAGTAAATCTTGTTTTGAGAGACATGACATTGGGTGCTTTACTATGGCAGAGCTTTAACTACCCTTCACATACTCTCTTGCCTGGAATGAAGCTTGTTATAGTGTGATCAATAGAAAAACCTGGTCTTTGATATCTTGGAAAAGCAGGAAAGACCCTGGCCCTAGAGTTTTCTCTCTGGAATTTGATCCTCAAGGCACACCCCAGTGCTTCATCATGAAGGGATCTCAAAAGTATTGGACTAGTGGGGGTATGGACTGGACAAAGTTTCCCAATGATCCTTGATGTGAGAGCTTGCAATATACACATCACCTATGTTTTCAATCCCTGGTGGAGCAATTTCACTTACTCTATTACTGATGCTTCCGTGACGAGTATATTTGTGTTGGATATATCAAGGAAACTTCAGCTGCTATTGTGGTCTGAAACTACTCATAAATGGGGTTTGATTTGGTCTCAACCGATCCAGCAGTACGAGGTTTATGTCTACTGGGGGGCTTTTAGCATTTGCAATCAAAAGGCCCTTCCATTTTGCCAGTGTTTGCTGGGTTTTGAAACCCATTCTGTATGAAATTGAAATGTAAGAGACATGTCGGGAGGGTGCGTGAGGAATGCCCCTTTGCAATGTGGCAATGATAGTCAAGCCAATGGACAAAGTGACCAGTTTATTTGGATACCTTAAGTAAGGTGCTTTTGACTACGATTTGGCATGTTTGAATATCTGCTCTTGCTCTGCTTTTGCTTATGGAAGTGATGGGTGTTCAATATGGAGTGAAGATCTCTATAATGTTGAACAACTGAAAGATGATGACCCTGATAAGAATGATTTCTATCTAAAACTTTTTGCTTCTGCGTTTCTTAGTGAAGGTAAGAATAATGGAATTGTTGCAATTGTTTTGGTGGCATGGGGACTGTTAGGTTTTTTTCCTTAAAATCTCCGATTGTCATTTATTCATGCTACATGATACATGTTCTTAAAATCTCCAATTTATATGTATTCATATTTCCATTTAATGCTTTAAGATAATCTTGTCATATGTCTATTACTTTTCATATACTCTTGTGGTACTAATAGTTGTTTAGGAGATTGTGGCATTAATAGCTGTTTTGCAGATCATGACCTTGAGAAAGAAGTTTGCTTTTGTTGGCTGTAATGGGTTAGGGTGATTAGGATTTTATTTGTTAGGTATGTTTTGTCACGGCATTTCCAAAGGGGGAGATTGTTAGGTTTTTATTCTTGGCAATCTCGTTTGACAAAACTCCTTGCAGTTGTAATTTTATTCGCTCTTTTATTTTAGTGAGGCTATGAGTATTTAGATGCGTATTCAACCCGAATTGTGCCTTGCAGAGAAGTTTGTGGTGTTAATTCTTTTGTGTTTGCCACTTCGCTGACTATGACGGTGATCGAGCTGCGATTAAACTGCGGGGTCGAGCGATGCCCTTGGCGAAGTCGGCGGCGACACTGCGAGGTTGGTAGGCAGTGCCCCCGAAGCAAAATATAAAAGTGCATTCAAAGTTGCTTGTCCACTCAAGTGGCCGTTTAGACGCTCGAGCGGAGAATCCTTGGCTCTAGGAGTTTGATTGCCTGCAAAAATACTGGGAGATGTTTTTTCCCGCTCGAGCGAAATTTCTTGCGCTCGAGTGTTGGTCCGCTCGAGCAGTCATTTCGGTGCTCAAGCAGGGATCGCGGAACATATTGCTCTAAATATGTGTTTCAGTCAGATTTTAGGGTTACGCTTTCAGATCTTCTTCTTAGATATTAAGGTTTATATTTGGGGCTAGTTTGCTAGTTTTCTTTGATGTTTGATTGAGTATTCAACTCATGGTTTAAGAAGTATACATCAAAGGTTTGTTTGTTTATTCTATACAAAAGAGAGAGTTGTTCTTCGGTGGATTCTGGAGAATTCAAGCCTAAAGCTTTGGTGAATTTTGGAGTGGCTCATCGTCGTGATTCGACATTAGCATTGTGGATTCAACATTGAGCAAGGCAGTTCCGAGGTGAAGACTGTGGTAGAAGAGGCATATAGGGGTCAGTTCAATTCGGGCGTGGATTCACTAGGCAATTGAGAGTACACTTGTGTAATTTCTTTTGTCTTCTTAGTGGATTGTTTTGTATCTTTGGCCCGTGGTTTTTTTTTATCACAATTGGAGGTGCTCCAATTGTGGTTTTTTCACGTTAAAATCGTTGTGTTGTTTTGTCTTGATTGTTTGACTGGGATTGTTATTTACTGCTTAAAATTGATACATAATAACAAATCAATATATAAGGGATTTCTAGATTTTTCAGGGACAACAATTAATTACATTGTTTTTGGAACTCTTTTTGCAGATTCAAGAAGGAAGAGGTGGAAATGGTTTATTCTAGCAGTTGTAATTTCTATGACACTGTTGACTTCAGCCTTGTTTTATTGTATGTTGAGGAGGATAAATGTCACACCCCAAATCCGGGCATGACCAGCTGTGGCCCACAGGGACTTAGCCCAAGGCACATGTAAGCCTAAACATGAACCCAAAACCATAAAGAAAAAATGTGATGATAGCCCAGAAATAAATAAATCAACACTCAATCCAGTGACATACCACAAATGAAAAACAAGTCATAACCAACTTCCTAAAAATATATATATACTAAATGGGACACAAACCGCCCACAAAATAAAAATAATTCTAAATAAAACCCAACCACAGTGTATGTACAAAACTTGACAAAGCAACCTAAAACGAATTAAATAAATGCCCTAGACGTCCATGCAATTGAGTCTCCGCTACACTATGAGTCCACTCTAAGTCCTTCTAACATCTGGAAATGGTAAAAAACTAAGTCAGCTAATAGCTCAGTGAGTAGCAACATGGATAGTAAATACAATTTTGAAAACAGGGTTCAATTCCAAAATAAGATATATATCACAGAAACTAGATTGGCATACAGTTTGGTAAATACAATCTGTTTCAAAAAGAAGGTTCCACAGTTCAACACTTAAAATACTCACGTCTTGCAAGAACATGATAAACGACATTTTCCACTTAAAACAAATTATAACATGAACACCAATAATTTCTGGGTACCAAGAAAAACAAATAATATGCCACACAGTTCTCAAGGCTATAAGCCCCGTTGGATCCAATACCGAACTAAGAGTCATCCTCAAGGTGGCACCTGGGCCTTTTCTCAAAGACGATCCGATTGAAGGTCACCTAACTTTTTTTAAAGGTCTTTTCCTTACAATCGTTGAGCACTAGAGTCATCACGGCCCAACCCAGATCTGTTCCCTAGTGGCCAAAGTCACCACACACAGTGGAATAATTTCCCTGGACTAAATACACACATGGTCCCAATAATCAATACACATCAGTTTCGCAAAACATGGTAGTTCATCATTATAAACATGAGACCAAAACAAATAGTTTACAGTATGCCAAGTTCACACATATTTCAAAAGTAATTTGATTCCATTGATAATATAATAATTTATCAAAACAGTTTAGTCTTGAAATAACAATTTAATTTTTCAACAGTTCAGGGTAGGGGAACATTTATAAAAATATGTAGCATGAAACTACTCATCTGGAAATGAAATAATATAATCTTCGAATAAAGTATGAAAGTCCAACTAGTGCCCTGAACCAATATGAAAACTACACGTCACTACTAATTTAAAAATATTAAAGAATACGAACTAACTAACCCCAAACTAAAGCGCACTAACACGGCTCAACCCAACTCACCGTTACTCTTAAATATTACCTAAGTTCATGTTCTTCAAGGTCTAAAATCTCCCAAGACATAGGTTCCGATCGAAAGTTAACTAAAAGTGACTTTAAGATAAAACATAATTTTTCCAATCTATTCGCTAACTTTGAAAATTAAAAACCCACTCCACATTGTTTGAAAAATTCTAAAACTCTCCAGATATCAACTAATATATCCTAAGTTCCAAACCCAATTGGTTTCACTTGATTTTCTTATCAAAATAATTATTTACAATTTATTATATCCAAACAGGTTGTTTTCTGCAGCACTTTAAAGAAATTGATGGTTCTCTTAGTATACATGAGCAATCAACGCAAGGTCAAAAATGCAAGAAACTAGACTCGTAACCGGTTCTAATAACGCTGATTTGATAATTTTTGAATTTATACCCAAAGAGATCTCTTCCAAAGTTATTGTTTCGGACTGGTTTCCTGGACAGATTTGAATACCTCAATTTATATGGATTTTGACTCCCAAAAATTATGAAAAAATTCAGATATGCAATTCAATATGTAATTGATCTACTGTAAAAATTTCAGTTCAAAATTCATTCATTTGATATGATTCCTCAAAATTTAAAGTTTATATTTTTTAGGATAAAAAATTTCCATCCACCATTGCAACCCAAAACTTCCCAGCAACCCATTTACACAAGAAAATCCATTATTAAATACTAATACCTCTCTCTTTAACTCCTTCACAGTATAGCCAATCCACCAATTAATATAAAGAAAAAGAAACACACACCTGCAAACCCAACAATTCCTTTGCCGTCTCTTTCCTTCTCTCGTTTCTCTGTCTCTCTCTCTCTCTCTTGTTAATTCTTCCTCATGGCTGCTGCTAACTCACATAAGAAGGTAGGGTTTTGTTTTGATTTTATATTGTATTAGGCAACCTAGGGTTATATGTATCTACACAAAAGGCCCTAAAATATTATCTTTTGTTTTAATTTATTTTCTCTCCCCATTAATTTAAATTAAATACAAATATTATTAGATCAAAATATGCTTACTAATTTGGCACTTAAATTTATTTATTTATTTATTTATTATATAATAAATCTTGCCTCTTAATTAAAGACTTTCACCCTAAATTTATTTTAGGTTTTAAAATTAATTACAAGACCTTCCAAATATTTAATTTGCACTTTAGTATTCACTACCAAAATATTTGGGATTGTAATATTATTATTATATTATTTACTTAATTTTTATATTCGGGTTCTCACAATAAAGTCACAAAACAAAGGTGTGAATTTCACTTGGAACATAAAACTAAACCAATTCAAGGGATTGCATTTTTACTAGTAACTAAAAGTTAGTCATTGTGCTTCTATATAGGTTCAAATGCCCTAATATAATTCAAAAAAAAAAATAAAAAAATTAGCCCCTGTATTTTTTACCAAGCAGGGGAGGATTTACTGTTATTCGATGTTGGCACAAGCGTTGGAGCTGCCAACTGCACACTAAATGAAGCCAGAAAGGATCTTATTGGTGGAAAGAAGGAAGTTGCTTTACCATTGTTCAGTTTCACTAGTGTATCTTCTGCTACCGATAACTTCTCTGATGCAAATAAGCTTGGAGAGGCTGGTTTTGGACCTGTTTACAAGGTAACATTCAACATCACTGACTGTGATGCTTTTGGGATGTTGAACACTACTACGTAGTGAAGTCCCAATTGGTGCATAGAGTTTTTTATACTTAAAATATTACTTTCAAATAGTATTTGATGTTAGTTTTCCAAAGAATACAAAGAAAATTAATGAGGTTCCACATCAGGGAAAGTTACTAAAAGGATATGAGGTAGCTGTCAAAAGGCTTTCAAGAAAATCTGGACAAGGATTGCAGGAATTACATAATGAGGCTATGCTCATAGTAAAACTTCAACACAAGAATCTTGTGAGACTCTGAAGTCTTTGCATTGAAAAAGATGAAAAGATTTTAATCTACGAGTATATGCCCAACAAAAGCTTGGATTTCTTCCTTTTTGGTTTGTGCCTTGGCATTCCTGACTATATTTGATTGTTTCTGTTTGTATCCATACTATCGTTTAATTTATTAATTTGATGTGAAAATGAGACAGATCCAATCAAACATGGGATACTAAATTGGGAGTTATGCGTTAACATCATTGAAGGAATTGCTCAAGGGCTTCTCTATCTTCACCAGTATTCAAGGTTACAAATCATCCATAGAGATTTGAAAACTAGCAACATTTTGTTGGATAAAGATATGAACCCAAAAATTTCCGATTTTGGGAGGCAAGAATTCTCAGTGGAAATTGATCACAAGCAACAAATCGAATTGTTGGCACTTAGTGAGTAAAACATAATTTATGCGCCTTTGTACCAAAACATCTTTTTTTGTTTGTTTGTTTGTTTGTTGTTGTTGTTGTTGTTGTTGTTGTTGCTGTTGTTGTTGTTGTTGCATGCATTGATATCTTTAGGGTTACTAAACGATTCAATTTAATACATGAATCCAGTGGTTATATGTCACCTGAGTATGCTTTGGATGATCTTTTCTTAATTAAATTTGATGTCTTCAGCTTTGGAGTTTTGTTGTTAGAGATTTTGAATGGCAAAAAAAAAAAAAATACACATTTTTATCTAACTAACTCCGTCAATCTTCTTAGATATGTGAGCACCAGAATACTATTGCATTTATCATGCCTTTTTTTACCTTTCCAATTTTATTTTATTTTATTTATTTATTTATTTATTTTTTGTCTTTGAAGGATTCACAATGAGATATACTTTTGTGTCTAATATTCTTCAGGCATGGGACTTGTGGAAGAGTGGCATGGGACGGGACCTGAAGGACCCAATATTGGGAGACATAACTTCTACACATATGCTGTTGAGGTACACAAACATTGGACTTCTTTGTGTTCAAGAAAGTGCAGTTGATAGGCGTACCATGTCTAGTGTTGTATCAATGCTTAGCAATGAACTTGTGCTTCTACCTTCTCCAAAACAACCTGCATTTTCAACTATTACAAGTGTGCCTGATTGGACATCATGCAAAATCCCAGAAATATGTTCGCTGAACGACTTGGCGGTTTCAGTTCTTGAAGGCCGGTAAGAGTTCAGTCTTCCGTGTCGATTTGTTGATTTGGTGTATTGATACAATGCAAAAAAAAATTCAACAATTTCAAGATCGATTCCAAAAGATCAGGAAAACACGTAAGTTTGAGTTCTTGTTTGGTTGTGTTTTTTTGTTTTTGTTTTTTTTGTTTTCAATTTTTATTTTTTAGAAAAACAAGACTTTGTTTGGTTTGATTATTTTAAAACTGTTTTTAGACTGATTTTCTTTTGTCTTTAGTAATTTTTTTTTTATTATTAATATATTGTAGTTATTATTATTATTATTATTATTATTACTACTACTACTTTTTAGTTAGACCTAATTTATATGTTTTTAAAAAATAAAAAAAAATGATTAAAATATGAAAAAAGTTTGCTGAGGACCAAAGAAAAACTTCTCTAAAACACACATACAAGTTCTTGTTCCAATTTTCTTTTATTTGTACCATTTTTTTTTTCTCCATATTTTAGTCAATTTCCAATGGATACCCTCAATTACTTTGCAATGTGTTGGAAGTTAAAGTCATGCCTTAATCACATTGTGTCATAATTCCAAGATAACTCTTGATGTGATTATTGTGATGACTTTAACCACATTGCATCATAACAAAAATTGTATCGTATCATAGCGAAAAGTGTGCGTGCATAATTATGGATGGAGAAAACTGGATTTGTTCACACATTTTTTTAATGTGGATCTCATATCTAAAATGTGTAATTATCCCAATCAAAATTGACAAAAAAAAAAAAGAAAGTATTTTAATCATTATATTCAATATAAATATATATCATTTTCATTCAATTTAATGAGTAAAATATTTTTTTTTATTTGTTTTACTTAACAAAATAGACAAATAATTTAAATTGAAAACAAATCAAAAAATTAGGACTTAAGTTGACAAAATTAAAAAATTAAGATTTATTTCGTTACAAGACTCAAATTTTGAGATTTTTTTTTTTGTGCGATTTCTTTTAAAATTGTTTAGGATAGACTTGACATCAAAAGCTCAAAAAATGTGATTAATATATATATATATATATATTTAAAATTATCTTACTAATTACTATGAAAATATTTTAAACATTTCCCTGAAGAACCCTTATTGTGATTGCACGTGATAACACTAATTGTCAAAGGCCGATAAGAACAATTGAAAACTTTTTAGGTTCTAACATTAAAGAGAGATTTCTTATAAAATTTTGTTAACACAATCATATAGTCTCAGGAAATGACAAACATAGAGACTTTTTTGAGCTTTCTTTATTTATTATACATTCTTAATTCTTTTTTACTGCATCAAAGCCAAGCCCACCCATTATGACTTGGCCATCCACTCTCTTTTTATTTTTCTATTTTTTTAAGAATATTTTTTTTTTCCAATTATTTCTACATACAAAAAAAGAAAAGAAATTTGGCACTTTCAAACGATTATGTAATATTATTTATGTGATATTTCTAATAAATAAGAGACTATAACACATATTAATGTTGTATTTGAATCATAGGAATTTAAAAAATACGAATGAAGTACAAGTTATTTTTTTCTCTATTTCTTGTGTATTATTTTTTTAATTTTTTTTTCTTTCTAAAATTCATATCCAAATATGTGATCCAAAGTGAATTATTCCTTGTCTCTCGACTAACCAACAAAAAAAAGGTCAGCATATTGTAAAATATAAGATTTTTTTTCTTTTTTCTTCTTCTTTTTATTTTTAAATCTGATCTAAACAGAAGTATAATATTTATTATGTATTCAATTCAATTATAGTCCCTTTCCCCAAAGGCAAGTTGAATTTGATAACCAACTTACACCTTTAATTGGGCACCAAAAGTGGACTGAGTTTTTGTAGAAAATAACAATTCAGGATATAAAAAAATTAGTAAAACATATAGGAGGTGCAACTCTAAGTTGCACCCCACTATGTCTCTGTAATTTTTTTTTATTGAGATGTAATTTCCCTTAATAGTTATATGATGAGGACAACCACAAACACCAGCACACTAATGCTGTGTTTGGTTAGAGGATTTGGGAATGGATTTGGAAAGGGAAATGGAAAAAGTGGGTGAAATGTGAATAAAACATGCCTATATTTCACCTAGTTTCACATATCTTTTCCCTTTCTCTTTCTAAATTCCTCCCCAAATCCTCCAACCAAACACAGCGTAAGAGAAATTATCGTATGAGTCCAAAAACTCCACGTAGTCATATATTTGTTTAATGGTGTTTTGTGATTTTTCTACCTTTTTCTTATTTATCAGACTATATAATCATTTAACCCCTAATATTAAGTAACACATAATTAACATGAAATTCTAAAAAGACTAAGAAAAAATACTTGCAGACTATACAGCAACTCAAATAAATGAATAATAGAGGGCAAAATTTCCAATGCACACCCTCAATTACTTTGCAAATGTGTTTGAAGTTATAGCATAGTGTGTTTAAGGTTACGACTTAATCATGTTGTGTTGTAATTTTAATAATTTATTGAGACATTACTCTTGATGTGATTAGTGTCAAAACTTTAATCACAATGTATTGTAATAAAAATCATATCGTATCATAGTGAAAAGAGTACACATCACACACAAACTAATTATAGACGGAGGAAAATGAATTTTTTTTTTTTTTTGGCTATACAGTAGGATGTTAGGGAGTTAGTAAGTTAAATTACAATAAATTTGTCTGTATATTTTAAAATGAATAATACACTAAAGATGATTGGTCCAAATTTGTGAACCCTATATTTAAAAAGTATAATGAGTTAGTGGTGTTACATACACCAATTATTATATTAATAATTAGTGTACCAGCATATGTTGTAGTATTGCTGTTGGGAGAAAACAAAACAAAAAACCAATTCGAAATATCCGAATCCGGCACAAAAATAGCGGAAGTAGTTTATTCTCCCTCTTTGTGTGAACCTATTAGGAAACAATTTAATAGAGCACAATATATTCTGAAAAAAAAAACTGAAAACGATGATTCAACAATCACACAATAAGGCGATAGCAATTTTTAACGTAGAAAACCTTCCCGATGTGGAAAGGAAAAACCACGGGACCGTAGTCCACCAAATATCTCCACTATAAACAAATAATGGGCATACAAGAGTTCTCTCTAGATAGAACTAGAGGCAAACAATCAAGAACAACTTACAAATAAGCTTCCTTGGCAACCAAAGATCAAACTACAAAGTTTAGGAAAAAATCTCACCAAAAACGCTACTGTTCACGGGCCAAAAACCAGCATTAGAATACTCCAAATCTGATCTCCACCGTCCAGAATTTAGAGTCTTGAGTTGTGAACTCGCCTACCAAATTTCAGCTCAATCGGACCACAGATGCTTGTTGATCGGATAGCTTGATGACTGCTGGACAGAATTTTTCTTCTCCTCTGTTTTTTGATGGCAGCTTCTAGTCTCCTATTGTGTTACAAAGAAAGGGTTTGTAATCCTAAACTTATGGGCAAGATCTTTTCAAAAACATAACTTCTCCATGTGGGTTTTGGAATTCACATGGGCTTACTAAATGTTTTGGGCCTTCCTTCACATAAGAAGGAAACCCAGCCCAACAATTGCAACTTCAAAACTATAGACCCCGTCCATTATACAAATTAGAAAGACTCAAAACCAATAAAATTATGCCACATCATCCATTAGTACACTAATTGGTATACTAATCAGTGCATATAACTTTATTCATAATGACCAGTAGTGCTACATACACCAATTACTATATTAATTAGTGTATCAACACATGTTATAACATTACAATTTTAAAACTATGGACCTATTTATTATACAAATTATAAGGATTCAAAGCCAATAAAACTATGCCACATTATTCATTAGTATACTAATTAGTCCGAATAATGTTATATGTACCAATTAATATACTAACCAGTACACTAACCAATGATGTTGCATAATTTTAGAGGTTTTGAGTATTTGTAATTTGTATAATAGGTGGGGTCAGTAATAATAACATAACATTAGTTGGTATATTAATATATACATTAATTGGTGCATGTAGCACCACCAAATCAGGTCTTACTATTCTTGACCAATCAAAATGTATGTATTAATACTAAAAAAATGTGTGAACAAAATTAGATAGGTGGATGGAGAATAGTCAACAAACTGTACAACTCTTTAACACCCCGTTTGTTTTCAGAGATAGGCTGGAGAGGATTGATAGTGAGGAAATTAGTAAAATTGTGTTTATTTTGATGATAGTTGGTAGTGTGGGGATTGTTAAATTATTTTTATATAAAATAAATATAAAATAATAAAACAAATTAAATTATGATTTTTACTTAACAAAAAATATAAAATCATTAAACATTAATGTTCAAAAAAAATGCCCAACATGTAAAAAAAAAAAAAATTACAATTGACCGGATGACTGGCCGGATGTTCCAACAGACGACCGGTAACTCACTAAGCTGACGGATTATTTTTTAATACCACCTCTTCGCCCAGACTACCAATCTGCTTGTCCAAGGCCTATCCTAATTCAGACAGACTATCAATCCGGAGGACCACAAATGAAACAAACGTGAGCTAACCTCATTGTTCATCCATCACAGTCCGAAGTGGACTGCTACTCCGAAAAATAAACTGGGCTAAAGTAGATGCTATTTGTCCTCTACAGTCTGGTTCATTCACATTATTTAATCTTAGAGTTAGCAGTTTTCTTAGGTGGAAAAACTTTTATGTTATGATATGTTTGGTTGGTAAAAATGAAAGAAAAATAATGCAAATCCCAATATTATAAATCTTATTGTTAATAATAAAATTGCAATTCAAATTAACCTACTGCAATTTTACTGTTGGTAATAAAATTTTAAAAATAATGAAAGTTGATTTCAACTTAGTTCCAAATTAAGCAGAAAATTTAAATTCGTAATGTTATTGGGTTTCTTCTAAGATTTTTTTTACATGTAAATCTTGTTTGGTGTATCTTATTGAGCTGTTTATAATTTGTTTATAATAAAAAAAAAAAACAAGAAGCATGTGTTAAAGTGTTTGCTGTAGGTTTTGCTTGTAGCTTATGAGATAAAATAATTTAAATAAATTAAAAAAATAATTATCTAGAAACTAAAAAGATAGTTTTTTTTATTTTTTTATTTTCTAATTATCAACTTTTCAATTAAAAAAAAAAAAAACATCATAAACATTAGTTGAGACTGGCTATTCAAATAGCCTAATGGCCTTTTTATGCATAATTTACTTTTAAGTGTGGATAGACTTTCCAGACAAAGAAAGAAGTCAGTTGAGCAAGGCAATCCAAACACCCAACCTAATATATATATATATATATATATAAACTAGTCTGTTTATTCATATAACTGTTTTAGTCAATACCTGCTAAATTCACATGATGATGATGAGGGCATTCAATCCAACACATTAGTTAAGGTTCTAATATATCAATGAAGGTTCTAACATTTTGAAAAAAAAAAAAAAAAAAACAAAACAAAAAAATCCAACACATTAATTATATATATATATAATAATCATCATAATTTGAATAATTTAACTTACATATTTTGAACACCCAACTCAGCTACTCCAAACTTTGCACACCCACCTTATAACAGAAAAGGGTCCATGATTAGTTAAAGTGATTATTAATATTCGATCAATTTAATTTTTTACATAAATAATCTTCTCAGCAAACTTTATAATATAAATGGTTTAAATTATTGAAGAGAGTGTGAGGTGGAGCCACCTAAGGGGCACAACACGGACTCTTTCTTATAATCCATTCACATTATTTTTAATTTTGAATAAAGTACTCTCATAAAAAAAGAAATATTAAAAAAAAAAGTGTCCATAAAATGAAGTGTATGATATATATTTAAACTTGATGCGATACTTCAAATATATACCATACACTTTTTTTTTCTTCTGAATACTAACATAACAGTTGACTTAAAAAATTATCTTTACATAAAAGTAAAATAAAATAATATCTAAACTCTTTTGATAAATATAACTTATGCTAAATTAGAACACAAAATTAAAAATAAAATAAAATAATTTCAAGCTGTGAGGATGTTATTGTCTTCTTCATAAGGTGTCCTTGGTAATTGATATAAAAATGGACACATGACACGCAAACACGAAATGATTTTTTTATTTTTTTTATTTTAAATATAGCACTTTTTTTTTTTAAAAAAAAATATAACACACTACATGAGAACACATGTGAAATATATAATTATATATATTGATTATATAAAATATAAATATAAATAATTATTACATAATATACATATAAATATTTAATTTAATCAAATCGTATTTCTACCATTGAATCAAATGAATTAAACAACAATGTCGGTTGTGGTACTAAATGTTCATTTTTCAGACCAACAATGCTAGGTATCATGAAAAGTCTTTCATGAAAATGATGATGAAAGATTTGTGACCTTTGGATTACACTTAGAATAAAGCACCACATACTAATCAAGGTAATCTAAGAATTATAAATCTTTCATGATCATTTTCATGAAAAAATTTTCATGATCCTTAACATTTCTCTTGCACATATACACTAATACAACCTATTTTAAATATATAGAAGTAACATTTGACTGTAATTTAACCTTTCCAATACTGATACTAATGCCCAACATGTCTAACATTCTTCAGAAGTCTCTTCTTTTGTCTTGAGAATGCAATGGAGAGCCAAGCTTTCTTCCTCTTCTTCTTCTCCTTTGCTTCACTACTTTCCCCAACCTTGTTGAAATTCTCCATTGCAGGTGATACCTTAGCTTCAAACCAATCTCTCCGGGACGGCGACACTTTAGTTTCCACCAGCCAAAGGTTTGAGCTCGGCTTCTCTCCCGGCAGCTCCAAATTCGGTACTTGGGAATTGCACAAAGCCACCCCAGACATATTGTGTGGGTGCAATCGAAACAATCCAATAACAGTTTACAAGGAGTCTTGACTATCGGTGGTAATAGATCACGGTTCTTCTCAATGGAACCTGAGCATTGTCGGTCATCTAACTTTGTCAAGAGTCGAAGAAGGTCCTGTACGGCTCTTAGATTTCGGAAATCTTGTTACATTTGGCAAGACGAAACAAATTCGATAGTTTCCTATGGCGAGCTTTGATTTCCGTGCAATATGCGGATACCGACCAAGATGGGAGAGAACAACAGAACAAGTCTAGATCGACTTGAAATCATGGAAAAGCGGACGATCCATCTCCGGAGAGTTTACTTACGAGTTGATAATCATGGGTTGCCTCAACTAGTACTTAGAATGGGATCAATAAAAAAGTACGATGCAGGGTAAAACTCACATTCATTAATCTTCCTTGTACAACAATCCGGCATTTAAAACAATGTTGGAGTTCAACAACAATAGATTGATATATATCTATGAACCATACAACACTCTGTCTTTACAAGATTAACACTAAGCGAGTCGGGGTTGCTTCAACGCTATATCTTGAACAAAAAGAACACTTGGGATCTTATGTTCACGGTTCCACGTGATCTGTGTGAGCTTATGGATATTGTGGTCCTAATGGTATTTGCAGAATCTACAAATCACCATTGTGCGAGTGTTTGAAGGGTTCATTCCAAAATCCCAACAAGAATGGGATGTTCTTGATTGGTCGATGAGATGCGTAAGAAGTGTGCCATTAGATTGCGAGAATGGAGAAGGGTTTGTGAAGGTTATGCAGTCAAGTTGCGACTGTTGGAGTTCGGTTAAACATAGGTATGAGCATCAAGGAATGTGAGGATGAGTGTTTGAAGAACTGTTCTTGTATAGCTTATGCTAATTCAAACATTAGTGGAGGTGGCGGTGGTTGTTTGATGTGGTTTGGGGTTCGATTGATAGGAGAGCTTTCAAGACAATAGTTACCAAGATATCTACATACGCTTGCGGCTTGAGAATAGGTTAGTGCATGGCTATGATCTACCGTGTTTCTCTTAACCTTCTAAACTCCCAATACTTCACCCTTTGTTACTTGGAACACGAATCGTTTTGGTATTCTCTGTTTGAAATTTACCTAGTACTTCAGTTCTTCATATTCTCTGTTTGATTCAATTCATGATTTAAATAATAAGAAAAGACTTGTGAAGATCCTCGCTATCGGCAACTTTAGGAATACTTACCTTGGGCACAGATGTGGGTGCATAATAATGAAGGTAAAAGCAAAGAGAAGAGGTAAGCATTCCTTATCCACTAAATATTCTTCTAATAATCGTTTTAGTTAAATCATAGATCCCAAGCATTAAACTATTACATAAAAATCATGTATAAAGCATTTCCCCAAAAAGGTTAACCCAACAAGCCACATTAACTCTAAACGGAACAAAGAAAGCTTGGAATTACCTTTATTTGATTTCACAACTATTGTTCTGCTACAAGCAACTTCTCCGATGCAAATACAATTGGAGAAGGTGGCTTTGGTCTGTTTATAAGGTAAGCAATGTTCTGTCGTGTAGATATGAATAGTTCACATTGTATTGCTGTGCACCTTACATATGACACCTACGGGGCACCTCGTCCACAGGACAAGAAACAGCAGAGCAAAGGCTCTCAAAATGGTCATGACAAGGTCTAGAAGAGTTCAAGAATGAAGTTACCTCAATTGCCAAACTTCAACATAGGAACCTTGTCGCTTCTTGGATCTTGCATTCAAGGAGAAGAAAGGATGTTGATTTATGAGTACATGTGCAACAAAAGTTTAAATTATTTTATTTATGGTTTGTGTGCCTCTAACCCTTCATATTTTGGATTTGTTTGGTCACCTGCATATCACTTTCCTACATGGTCACTAATGCATCTTAAAATTTACAAAGGGTCAAAATGATTTGCAGACTGAATAGAAGTGCATTAACGCTTGGCAAAAAGAGGTTTGACATTGTTATGGGGATTGCACGGGACTTCTATATCTCCACCAAGATTCTAGATTAAGAATAATTCATAGGGATCTCAAAGCAAGCAATATTCTCGCTAGATAATGATCCGATTCCAAAATTTGATTTTGGCTTGGCAAGAATTTTTGTAGGTGAACAAATTTGTGCAAAAACAAAAAGGGTCATTGGAACATAGTAAGTTCTATTTACTTAAAACTAAATCAAAATTTTCTATCATTCAAAAGACTTTATGGGTGCAAATTCTTGCGGTGGCTATATGTCTCCGTGAGTACGAATTGACGGAAATTCTGTGAAATCTGATGTATTCAGTTTGGGTGTGCTTTTGCTAGAAATAGTGAGTGGCAAAAGGAACAGAGGTTTTCATCATCCCGATCACCACCACAATCTTCTAGGGCATGTAAGTACTAGAAACAATAAAATAGTTATCTCTCTCTATAGATATATCTGTGTATATCAATCTATCTATCTGTTGGCTACATATTTTGTAAAAGCCAATTACAATTCGACACGTAGCAGGATGAGGGTATTATTGGGAGATGATTTTAATCTTAAATCTCAACCATACACGTGGCAATAAATATTGGTTCTCAAGTGGTCTGAGTAACATTAGATCAGGAATGGGATACAAGGTGACGTGGTTTCAACGGTTACCTATATTCAAATTCAAAAACAGGAGGGAAGTCCAACTGCAAGTGATGGCATAGTGGAGCTATTTCTAAGGTAGCATGATCAGCGATCATGGAAGAACAGTTCGACGGTTCGAAGTACAGTTCGAAGGTCATCCCTAACAAGTATAAATAGCAAGGAAGTTCCCAGAAAAGGCCCCCAGACTCAGATCATATAAACCAGTTTTACTTATTTTTCCTTTCCAGGTTTACCTTTCAGTACTTTAAATACTTGTTCTTTAAATACCGCATACTTCAATTCATAGGAGTAGTTTTCAAGTAGATTCAAGTAAACCGTTCTTTGTAAACTTCCTCAATTTGAGTTTGGACAATTGTAAGTGTTTATGTTAATGAAATACTTCAATTGCTCTTAATATTACTTGTCATTTCTCTTAATTTCTCCTAAAAGTCAAGCCACCGGAAAAGTCCTCTTCATTGAAATTTGAAAGAACTAAAACATAGTCGCCTGATAATTGATTGGCAATTATAATTTCTGTAAGGACTGATTGATCCTTGCTGGCACGCTCGCATTTACAAATTTACCCTTTGAAAAGCCAAAAAGCCAACATATATTTTTGGCACGCCCAGTGGGACTAATTAAAAATGGCTAGACGAAGACGACAATGAGAAAATGAACGCTTAGAAGAAGGCGTAGAAGGAGAGGTAGAAATACCTAATCCAGAGGAGAATGTGGTAACACACTCTGTGGAAACTCCTAGGTTATCAGAACCTTTGGTCGAACAGACCAGTACTTCTGGACAAGAACCAAATGTTCATAGTATTGGACGAAACCAAGGAATTGGACCATCCACCATTCCATCTTCTCAGCCAACAAATCCATGGGATGGCTTGGTAGATGCTATGGGACAACAGCTGATGAACACAATGGAAAGGTGGGCAACATCCTTTTTGGATCGAATGAACAACCACCAACCAACAAATACAAGACATACAGAGGAAATTTTAAATGTTCATCAACAAAGATTGGCTAGAGAAAAACAGCCTATGCAAGTTAATGGACAGGTTAATGGTCAGACTAGTACTCAAAACTATGAAAGACCATCACCTCAGTCTTGGTATGAACCCATTTCGAGGCCTGTAGTAGGCCAAAATACCACAATACTCAACAGTGAAGCCATACCAGTTGGCAGATCCGCCAAGTACAAGAAACTGCATAAGAATGGTGGCAAATCCATGTTGAAGCCATACACGGCACCAGGGGTTATCATAATCCTTTATTTAACTTTATGCCCGGGGGGGTGGAGGGTTCGCCTACAAATGGAAGGATACAATACCTATTCCAACACCTTCCATGTGTCTTTTAGCGGGGACAGCTCAAAGGGTTATCCATTTCCCCAACAACTTTGCACTACAGGGACAACCAGGTCCCAAATGTACCATGGTATGGACCAAGAGGACCACAGGCACAAGTTTGTCCACCGAACCCTGTGTTTGCTCCTCCAGTAGTGGTTCAGCAAGCCCAAAATATGGTCCCTAGGGACCAAATTGTTGATATTGTTAGGGAGCTATGTGGACCAATGGCTCGGGGGGTCCAGACTCTTGTATACAGAAAACCATATCCAGAGTGGGTTGACAGGGTACATGAATACCCAAGAGGGTTTAGAATACCAGATTTCACCCTATTCTATGGGCTGAAATCAATCAACAAGAGAGCATATTGCTAGATTCAGCTTTCGGTGTGGTGAATTCGCTAATCATGACTACATAAAATTGAGATTATTTCCAAACTCTCTAAGCTGGGGAGCGTTTGTATGGTATATCAACCTTACACTGGCTCCATTCAAACTTGGCAACAGATGGAAGAGGCATTTCATGCCCAATTTTTCAATCGAGCGAAGTATCCATGGCGATTTGGCAAGATTGAGTCAAAGGCTGAAGAAAAGGCTACTCAATTCATTGCAAGATTTAAAGGGCTCGAAATAAATGTAGAGTCATCCTTCGAGCGAATTTGTGCGATTGGCTCAAAAGCGGTTTAGAGTTCAAAGCTTGAAAGAAGTTTGATTCAAGCAATTCGTGGATTTGGTCGAATTAACCTATAAGGTGTCACGATATGAAGCATTACTAGAGGAAGAACAAGATCGAAACAATGCTTCATATAAGACATACTATAAAGATCCCAATTACGAGATTGATGCAGAGATTGTGGGCAAAGAACCCGTGTCTGTGAAGCATTGATTCATAAGGATACAACTATCGACCAACAATTTAAGAAGAAAGACTTTCCGAGAAAGTATTCTTCGATTTAACAAAAGCGAGATGATATTTTCGATCATTTGCTCATGACTAATTTCCTTAAGTTACCAAAAGGAGTAAAACTGCCTTCTCTTGATGAACTGAAAGGAAAAGTGTACTGTAAATGGCACAATTCTTGGTCTCGCTCAACAAAATGCTGGTTTGTTTTTCGGGACAGATCAAGAGCAAATCCGGAAAAGGCTTTGAAGTTCCCAAACAAAACAGAGAAAGCCATAGGAATTGTGATAACTTGGTTTCGGAAGTTGGAGAGAGCGCTGCTAATGTGGTTGTTCCAAATTTTCAGAATCTATCTCTGCAGGAATTGGAAGAAGTTAATGTGCAAATGCATATTGCCAACCAGACAGCTGCCAAGAAAGAGACCAGGAGTTCACCAGTTGTTGGTCAGAGTCTCTCACATCAGAAGGAACATTCTGATGAAGAAATATTGGACGACGATTCCTTGGAAGCAGCTGTAATGCAAAGGATGTGTCCAAGGTGTAGACTAAGCTACAAATGGTTGAAGGGGCTTCCAATTGATGGGAAGCAATACTATAAGGATGTTCAGAGACGTCCTAGAACAACCAACGCTTACAACAAAAGGCCGTACCCGGCTAGTGATAGGCAACGACCAGTGGTGGTTGAGCCTGCAGTTGACAGAATGAATGCTAAAGGCAAAAGGCCCTTGTATGAGTCTAGGCCACTTAACTACTATAAAATGGAGAGTAGACATTCTGAAAGAAGATTAGAGAGGAGTTCAGGTTATGGGACTAAAGCCAGAGATTGGCCCCCGCATCAACTTCACGTAATGCAAAATGGCCATCTCAAACAAAGGCCAGAACCAAGCTCGAAACATGAGACCAGAACCAAGCACTTACCTCCACGGCCAGTTTCGAAGATAGCTTCGAAGGTGGAAAAGGGTGATTCAACGTCTGAATCAGTAAGCTCTTGGGTGCCTGGAGTCCCAGATTGGTTTGTAATGCAAAACAAACCTAGGGAATTGCTTGACAGAGAGATGTTGGAATCACAGGCGAATGGTCAAACCTCCTTTGGTGGCCCCAAACAAGCGGGTATTCTTTGAAGCACCCAAAGACAAAGGAGCCAAGTATGGTTCGGTTATTTCAGATCACAAAGGAGGAAAATTCAGCAGTACACCCAGTACCAACAAAATCAAAGAGAGTGAGAGAGTTCTTCACATGTCAAGACGGAAGAAAAGAAAGCGAAGTCGCACCATGTTCCAAAACCGATTTGCAAAGTAAAGTGGTTTGTAGCGAACAATTGGCCCAAGTTCATTACGAACTAAAGGCGAGAAAAGTCGATTTGGCGAGGATTGGAGAAGGCTCGATGGAAAGTGATAGTGAAATAGAAGAAGAGATTGGCATGAGCCAAAAGAAGGAAATGGCGAGAAGAAGAAATGTTCAAGCCTTTATGGTGAACAAACATTTCGATCGAAAAGTTTAGTTGAGAAGGATCCTTGAAGGATCGATCATCAATGAAATACTGAATGCGACATGGAGGACGCTGCTGAAGATATTGAACAAGGTAGTCAAGAGGGAAAGAAGGTACAACCAGCCATCCAGTTTGGCTCATTTCCACCTGTATCAGTCAACATGGTACATATACTACCTCATGAATTTCAGGCTGAGGATCAGGAGGACCAAGACATGGATCCAATTCCTGTTTCTAGTGAGGAATCACAAGTGAGCATGGTTCAGGATGCTCCGGAAATGGCTAGTCCTATGGAAGTTGAGTGCGAAAATGAGGAGGAGGTGAGCATCAACCTCTCATATCCTTTTGAATACCCCTCGAATTCCATGACCCAACATGTCAAGCCTTTGTACATTAAGGCTTTCTTTTATGGTATCTGATTAAACCGAGTCCTAGTAGACAATGGCGGCGGTTAATTTATTGAAATCTTCTTTGAAGAAATTAGGAAAGAAGAATCCAAGGTTGATCCCAACCAAGACAACCATTCTTTGGCTTTCTTTGGAGATAAGCGAGATGGCCCAAGGTATTCGCCTATTAATCTGAGTGTGGGAACCGAGGATTGTATGGACATTCTTCGTGATCGGCAAAGAATGCTAAATATAATGCCTTACTTGGAAGGGTGGATTCACACCAACAAGTGTGTACCTTCCTCTTTGCATCGGAAGATCATGATGGCTCTGGGTAATGGAGAGCAGAGGAGATTGATGCGGATCCTCAACCTTTCATAGCTCTGCGGATTTTGCAGAGGCCAAACTATATATTGAAGGGGTAACTCCACTCAAGATATTGAGAAAAGTGATGGCTCGGTAAGTGACGGTGATGAGGAAGTTACACATCTGAAGCACTTAGTCCAGAAAGTCTTGATGAAGAAGTTGCCGTGAAAGATGAAAGCGATGCTGGTTATAGGCAAAGAAGTGAAGAACGAGAAGCCAATTCATTGGCTTTGATTAAATTCTCATCATTGGATGTAAAAGCAATAGTCCGGAAGATGCGAAACAAGAGAGAAGCCATGACAATTGGGCTGAACAAGAACAACAACAGTCGAGATTGACCTTTGGGAAATATTGTGCATTGGGCATTGAAACAAGAGTCCAGAAATACAAGAAGAAGACGCCTTATGGATGATTTTGTCTATGAGGAAGAAGGTAGAGATGTCGAAATAGAGAACCTAGAGGCGAGAACAAGGTGAAAAGATTGCTTCAAAGGTTGAAGAAAACAAAGAGAAAGCTTCAATGAATTCTCGGGGCAGGACCCCTTGGAAGAGGTGAATTTAGGGAAGGTTACGTCAGGCGACCTACTTATATAAGTACACGCTTGAATGCTCGGGCGAGACCAGTTGTTGGTCGTTTTGAAGAAATACAAAGATTGTTTTGCATGGTCTTATAATGAACTACCAGGATTGGATAGATCATTGGTGGAACATAGGCTCCCATTGAAGCCTAATTTCAAGCCATACAAACAGAAATCAAGAAGGATGAGTCAGATGTAATTCGAAGGTCAAGGAAGAAATTCTTAGACTACTTAAGGCAGACTTTATTAGGGATGACCAGTATGTCGAATGGCTATCTAATATTGTGCCTGTAGTTAAGAAGAATGGCAAAATGAGGGTATGCATCGATTTGTGAACTTAAATCTAGCAACTCCTAAAGATGAATACCCTATGCCTATAGTGGATCTGTTGGTGGGCAGTTGAGGGCATCAAGTTTTGTCAATGATGGATGGCCACTCGAGTTATAATCAAATATGTATTGCAGAGGAAGACATCCACAAGACAGCATTCAGATGTCCTGGGAATATTGGCACCTTCGAATGGGTTAAGATGCCATTTGGTCTGAAGAATGCTGGAGCCACGTATCAGAGGGCTATGAACACCATCTTTCATGACCTTATTGGAGGGTATCTAGAATGTTATATTGATGACATCGTGGTAAAATCCCAGTCCATGGAGAAACACTTGCTTCATTTAGAAGCATTTTGAAAGAATGAGGAAGTTCAAGTTGAAACTCAACCCTCTTAAATGTGCTTTTGGTGTGTCATCTGGAAATTTCTTGGGTTATGTGGTGCATAAGAAAGGAATACAGATTGATCAGAATAAAGCCAAAGCCATCATTGAAGCTAGGCCTCCATCAAGTAAGAAAGAATTACAAAGGTTCCTTGGGCAGGTTAACTTTCTTGAAGGTTTATTTCTAACAACTGCAGGAAAACTAAAGTATTTTCTTCCTTGTTAAAATTTGAAAGATGAAGAGGAATTGTGTGGACAATGAGCATCAAAGCGCTTTCGAAGGTATCAAAGCCTACTTGGCCAATCCTCCGATCTTGATGCCACCAAAACGAAATAAGCCCTTGAAGTTATACATAGCGGCAGCGAAGATTCATTGGGAGCTTTCTTGGCCCAAGACAATGAAGAAGGCAAGGAACAAGTCGTTTATTACCTTAGTAGGTTTTAAATTCTTGTGAATGTAAATATTCAAATTTGTTGAAAAAGTGTCTTGCTTTGTATTTTTCTTTGCAATGAAATTAAGATATTATCTTTTACCTACAACTGTCTTGGTAATTGCAACCACAGATTTGGTTAAATACATGTTATCTAGACCTATGTTGAGGGGAAGAATTGGCAAATGGATATTAGCCTTATCGGAATTTCATTTAGAATATGTCCCTCAAAGGGCAGTAAAAGGGCAAGTATTAGCCAATTTTCTAGCAGATCATCCATCTCAAACAGAGAACCAAGAGGTAATGGAACTTGGTATGGCTAGTGTTGAACCATGGCAAATGTGGTTCGATGGATCGAAAGCCAATGGATTAATTGGAATTGGTATTGTGATTAAGTCTCCACAAGGGGTAGAAACCACACATGGTTTCAGAGTGGATGAAGCTAGCTGTTCCAATAATCAGGTTGAATATGAAGCCTTAATAGTAGGACTAGAAATCCTTATTGGGTTACAAGTACATGCAGTTGACATATTTGGAGACTCTCAATTGGTTGTTAACCAAGTAAAAGGGATTTTCAAGTGTCAAAGCATAAGCATCCTACCATATTATGTTGTTGCATTACATCTGCTTTCTCAGTTTCAAATAGCAAATGTAACTTATGTTCCAAGATTCTTGAACAGTAGAGCTAATGATGTGGCTCAAAAAGCTTCGAACTTCAAGAGAAGGGATAGTACCCAAAGGGATATAAGCCAAGCAACATATCAGAGACTAATTCAACCTTTGAATAAAAGGAATGTGATCTTGGAAGTCAATCATAATGACTCACAAGAAGCGAGTTGGAGGCATCCAATTATGCGATGATTTGGTAGTCCATCTTCAAAAGCCGCAGAAAATCAAATTGCGATCTATGCAATACATAGTATATGATAATGCTTTATACAAAAGGGAGGAGATGGCTTATTATTGGAGTGTTTAGGTCCAAAAGAAGCATTATGACTATGGTGAGGTTCACGAAGGCATTTGTGGTGCTCATCGACTGGTATAAAGATGAGACGGTTGCTTCGAAGGCATTCCTATTATTGGCCAACTATTCTAAAAGATTGCATAGAATATGCAAAAGGGTGCCAGGCATGCCAAAAACATGGCACAATAAGACATGTGCCCATAACTGACCTACATGCAAGAGGTGAAGCCTTGGCCATTCGGAGGATGGGCCATGGACATGATAGGTAAAATTCATCCACCTTCTTGAAACATCATTGTTTCATTCTAGTGGCTCTTGATTACTTCACTAAATGGGTTGAAGCCAAGCCATATAAGGTCAGACGAACAGAGGTCATTGGGTTTATTAAAGACTTGATCCATAGGTTTGGCATTCCACAAACCATAACAGTTGATAATGGAACTGTGTTTGATGGGAAAATGGTGAAATCCTTTGTGGCAGAGTTTGGGATTAGCCTTATTAATTCCACTCCCTATTATGCAGGCCAATGGTCAAAATTTGAATCATCTAATAAATCCTTGAAAAAAGGAATACAAAAGATGGTGGAAGATAATCCTAGGGATTGGCATAACCTATTGTTGGATGTTTTATGGGCTTACAGAACTTCCCCAAGATCGAGCACAGGAGTCACTCCTTATGCCTTAGTATACGGGCACGATGCAGTGTTACCTGTGGAAATTAATGTTAAATCTTTGAGGGTAAGATGTCAAGATCAATTAGAATCTGAGCAATATCATCAAAGCATGTGCCTGGAATTGGAAGACATAGATGAAGCAAGGATTTTGGCATTAAATAGCATTCTTTTTCAAAAGAAGAAAGCAGCCAAGAATTATAACAAGAAAGTCAAGCATATTGGCTTTGATGAAGGTGATTTGGTATGGAAAACAATACTCCCCATAGGGATTAAAAGCCATAAGTTTGGCAAATGGTCACCTAATTGGGAAGGACCATATCAAGTTCATAGAGTTTTGCCTTTTGGGGCATACCATTTAAGAAATTTGAATGGTTATGTACATCCCAAAAGATTAATGGCGATATTTGAAGCCTTATTTTCCAACCATTTGGGAAACACAAGGAATGGAATAAACATTGAATACAAAAACATGAGACTACTCAAAGGATAGACAAAACTTGTTCTTTCATAAAGAATTAAATACATTATGCCATAGATTGGCCCAGAAGTCATTACAATGTCTTAATTGTTTTTGTACAACGGATTTCCTATTGCTAAGTGATGGGAATAGTTTGATAGCTGTAGCCATGTCCATTTTACGATCAGCCAATTCTTGGTTAGTGATCTGCAATTTGGTGTCAGTTCGACCCAAGGCTCGGTTTATTGCAGCTAATTCCTCCTCCAGTTGGGCCTTTTTCTCTAACAGTTGGAGTCGAAACTTGGAATCAGAGGAATGTTGTTCCTTGAGTTTTGATACTTCGGTATGCACTTGAGAAACAAAACTCTGATCTCTAGTCAGTTTCTCATCCGCAACCTTAGCAGCTTGACAAATGTTGAGGTAAAAATCGATGGTGGCTGCTGCCTGAGATAGATGACTTGAGACATTCGGGCGGGCTTCGGCAAAGAATGTTACAACACTGAAGGAACCCATTTCTGATAGTAGGCCTTTGTAGAGCCTCAAAGGGAATCCTCGAAAAGGAATTTAGCAGTTCTAGACATGTATCTATGTCTATTGAAGGCACAGGAGATTTGTTGCTGGAGGAAGAATTATCAAAAATCTCCAATAAAGAGTCAGCCAAGACTAATGGCTCAGCTTGACACTAAATGTTGGAGATGAAGAAGGTACGTCAAAAGACTAGCAAGTCTTCCTTCGAAGATGTCTACTTCATCCCTAGACATGAAGGGCATAGAAATCTTGTGGTGGAAGACACAAAGGTGCATGGGGATGGGAGAAATGGATGGAGGCGTCTTTGGCAGCTTCTATAGTCTTAGCCACCAATGAATCAAGCGAAGAGGGGCTGGAGATAGGCATAGGTGGTGAACCATGAATTGGGGAACTACCAGCACTCTCTGTGGAAGAATTGATTGCCATCAGAGATGGAGGGGCAACCGAAATCTCCGTGAAGAAGGAAGGAAGAAGGGCAAGGCTCAAGAAGAAATGGGTGAGGAGGATCAAAAGTTAAAAAGGAATATATGGCTCTAAGCCAAGGAAAAGAGAAGCGAGGATGCTTAGACTCAAAGAAGGCATATCAAATAGAGGCGTGAGTTGGATGGTTTTCAGCGTTGCATTTGGTCAATTTCAACCGAAATCGAAGGAGGCTTCACGGAAAAATGAAAGCGATGGTATTCTTTGCAAGAGGAAGAAGTACAAAAGATTGTTAGAATTCGAGATGTAAAAAATGGCTAAAGGAAAAGCGATTGGAAGTGTGAAAGAAATTACTTGTTTGAAGCACCGCACTAATGAGAGAGTCATGGAGGAATGATGTGTGGCACTTTGATGCTTTCTCATTATTTCCCGTTGTAATGCATCATCAGCACCAGTTTCTTCCCTTACACTTTGTTGTTGCCGTCTCTTCTCGGCTCTCTCGAAGACAATTATTGTTTTAGAATGTTCCTGCTCTACTACCTTGACAAATGTCTCATGAATGGGATCCTCCATCAAGTCAGTAGTTGAAGCAGTCATCTTTCTTTTCTTTCCTATTATTTGAGCAAGTGTCTCAGAATCAGAATCCTCGTCAGAATCGGAAGGAGAGGCATCAAAATCAGAAGAAGGAACAGTAATCTTTCTTCTCCTTTTTCTTTGGGTCAGCATTGTCTGCTCATCAATTGTCTTTTCAGTTCTTTCAACCTGAGATTCAGGTTCCCCAGAAGGAAACTCTTCTTCTGATCCTTTAACAGCCGTCTCCTCATGAACCACATCAGCCACTTTTTTCTTCTTTATCAAGGCTCGAGTGACTCTGAGAGGAGTTGAAGTAATAGGAACAGATTGAGTTGTAGGGGGAACAGTGGAAGAAGTGACAATTTCAGTGCCTTTGGATCGGGACACATCTAACACTTTCAGTCGATCTTGAGGAGAAATGGCTAAGTACACTTCCATATTGCTCACCCACCAGTTTTGGTATCTCTTCAAAAAAGTGCCTTGAGGGATGAAAGGGGTGTATTCAAAATTGGCTAAGTCATCTATAAATTTGAAAGTTGCTTCTTCTAGCCTTGATTTTCGAACCTTCAAATCTCTCTTGGCAAGGGTTAAGTTGGTGTTACTACAAAGGGGTATAGGAACTCCTTGTGTAAGACCAAACTGCCTAGCAAACTGAGCAGGATAGTAAGGCTCATTTATGCATTTATAAGCCACAGGGTTCATGGTTCCAATAAAGTTCTCTAGGAATCGTAATGGAAGCCCATATGTTTTTATGAATGGGTAAGGTCTGAGCACATCACTCGAGAAAGTGACTCAACCAAGTTGGGCCTACTGGCTTCGAAAGGACGGAAACGATGATTAGGAAGAGGCGGTTGGTAGTGATAAAGAAGGAGAAATAAAAGGCAAAAGTAGTGGGATAAAGTGAAGCATTGGCGATCTTATGCCATGAGTGAAAGAGTGTAACCCATGAAATTTGAGACATTTGGATTGTAATTGATGAAATAGGCAAAAGCCAAAAGTGAAGGATCCAGAATGGCCCCCCTTGATTGGCATCTAAAGGTTTCTCACAAAAGAGGGAGCAAACTCTATAAACGTGGCCTAGGACATAGGGAGCTAAGGCTACTCTTTTCTGTAAGACAAAGGCTTTGGCAAGAGGAGCAAATTCAGGCATGATTCTTTGGGAGGAAGTACAGAATAGGAATTTGCAAAGCCAATATAATAAGAAGGAGAAGAGTTCCCTATCAGTTACTGGACCTTCCCTTTTGTTTCGATCTTAACAAAATCAGCGTAAGATGAGGTAAGAGAGAGGAAGGAGAAAGGAACTGTTAAATCGAAATCTGGGGTAATGGGAGTGCCAATAGGGAGATCCTAGAAGGTGACAAATGTCAAGAACGGTAGGAGCCATCATCCCACACTTAAATTGAAAGAAATTAAAGATGGGGTTCCAAAAGCATAAGGCGAGGAACTAAGAAAGGGTCTTCGGGATAGTTACCTGGATAATCGAAGAGCATCAAGAAGACAAAGCTCTTGAAGGTCTAGCGTCTGGCGAGGACAACTTCGATCGTACCATTCTCGCCATTCTGGTCTCATCGTGGGCCAACATCGGTGGGGCGATTGATTCTCCAAATTTTCGGTCAAGATTACTTCGTAAAGAAGACGTTGATCCTCCAGGCGGGATATAGGCGGGGAGTTCAAGAAGAGTCTCTTTGAATATCGGCCCAAACGTAATCTTCTTTGTTCATGGCGGCGAGGATAAAGATCGCCCATCGATAGCACTTTTACGCTTGACCTTGTATTTCTCACATTCTGTGTCGATAAGCCTTTTCAAGACCACAGATGGGCTTAGACGCTCTATGGTTGGGATTTTTGAGGAAGAAGCCATTGAAGGTCGATTAGGGTTTGTATGATAAGAGCAAGTGATTTGAACATAAAGCAAAGGGGCTTTTAAAGGTTTTAGGTGTCTGAACATATAGGGCATAAATCGTTAAGTACTAAAAGTACGAATACGAGGAGCCTTTGCCGATATTAATGGTTTTGGAGGGAAAAGTATATTTCGGATGTCAACAACAGCTTCGAAGTGGAGTATATGGCTTCGAAGCCAATTTTGGCTCCAAGAAATCAAATAAAAATGGCTTCGAAATACAGAATCTGGCTTTGAAGTATGCTACATGATTCGAGAAGTTAAGATGCTTGAGTATTGGTCTATTTCAAAAGGTTTAAAGACCTGTTTGAGGAACATTATTGAAAGTAATGACCTTTAAAGCAAAGCTTAGAAACCAAACATTGGTTTTTACAAGGGAAGATTGTCCATTAAATTAGGACAGCTCAAGCTACTTTTTAAAGCAAGAAGTGGTCAACTTAAAATTGGTTGACTATAGTAGCCATGACCATGCATTGGTTATAATTAGCTTTGAAAAGTAAAGTTGTTAAATTCGAAGCACTAATTGTAGATAATATTGGCCAAAATTGTCAATTTTTACTCCATAAGTTGGAAAAAGACATATTGGTTTCTTTTAGTGTTTCATTAAAGACAAGTGAGTCCAAATTCAAAGGATGAGATTATTTAATTTAAGGTTATAAGTTGGCTTTTAAAGTAAGAAGAAACAGAGTCAAACAATGTCAAGTACAGAAGACTTTGCTTTTCATTAGAGCCAAGATAATTACATTAAGTAATCTTATTTTGGTACAAATTCAAGTTCGTAAAAATAAGGAATAGAATAAATTACAAGATCATGAAATTTCGTCCAACAATGATCGATGAATATTTGTTCTTTCTTTATTATGTCTTCCATCTCTTCCAAAGTTGGCTGCATGAGTTGATGTGCTCTCACTTCATAATACAGCTCTTCAGCCTTTGCTTCGAAAGCTTCCTCCCTCAATTTTTGTTCCAACTCATCTACAACTAAATCATCCCAATACACAGAATCCTTATTTTTGAAGTCTTCAAAGTCTTCAATGAAGTTTTCTGCTTCGTATTGAGCATGAATTCGAAGAGATGAAAGTTGATCCAAAGACTGAGTGGTAACTCTGGAATTTCGATGCCAATGGAGAATCTTGGAAGTTGATCCGAGAACAGGTGAAGTTCTGCTTGGGCTATAGGATTAAGGATATGGCCCCTGGTCAGAATATCACAAGCCCATCGGAAGTTCTTAAGAGGAACGTCATCCTCAAGAACATTAAAGGGAAGGTGAGAAAAAGCTGCGAGCAGAAGTTGGGCTTCTTTCCGCTCAAATGAAGTTGGAGATGATGGAGGTTTGTAAGGGGGGAAGGTTTTGTCCATTGGAAGAGCAAGCTTTAACTTCTCTATCCAAGAAAGAGTGGGAGGAGGAGAAGAAGTAGATGGTTCTGCTTCAAAAGAAAAAGAAGGTGTGGATGCTTCTACTTCGAAGGATGAAGAAGATGTGGATGCTTCCAGTTCAGAAGATGGAGAAGAAGAAGTGGTTGCTTCGGTTGGGGGAGATGACACAGGGATGAGAGGAACAAAAGCATTAATATAGTTAAGCGATCCAAGAACAAATCATGCTTTCTTGGCTAAAATGAAGGGGTATATCCTTGTGCTTCTTCTAAGCACCGGGCAGGGTGCATTACTCCTGTGGGCGTGGAGGATGTATACCAAGCTACAAGCAAATTCTCCTCTAAACTGCGTCGAAAGTCGATGGGCACGTAAGGATAAACCACCGAGCTTGGCGTAGGAAGGAAAATCAAGGGTCATAAACTCAATAAAATGATGATTGATCCGTTCCTTCAAGTCCTGTGACTCGAGAGCGCACCAATTCGTCACCCGAAGATGAAGCTTCATCCCAAGCGAAGGTTGTGAAGAAGAATTTCCTAATTCCATGTTTGCAATTTGTTGAAGCAAAGGCTTGAAAGTTGTTTGTTCAAAGTGTGAGGAATTTAGAGGAAGAACTTCTTGTATCAACAAGTTAAATAAACCGAAGGATTGAGGGCAATGTGTTCGTAGTCCAAAGGTTGATAATCTGCGAAGCTTCCATGACTGAATATAGAAAGGCGGGTAAAGGTAGCTAATAAATGCGTGGAGATTCTTTCGAGGAAAGCAAGATTACTCAATGGCTCTTCGTATGCTCGATCGTTAGAGTGAGAAGGTGATTGAGTCATGATCCGTTCGAGTGCTGAAGGTATTGGAACGTCCAACAAAGTTAAGGGTTAATGCAAATGATCACCAAAATAGGTGACGGTTGTGTTTCCTGAACATAGATTCTATGCACGTTCCAAAAAAGCGAGGGAAAAGTTTTTTTGATTCACTAATATTTCCAAGTATTGGGTATATTAGTGCGGGGGGTAATGTTGGCTACATATTTTGTAAAAACCAATTACAATTCGACACGTAGCAGGATGAGGGTATTATTGGGAGATGATTTTAATCTTAAATCTCAACCATACACGTGGCAATAAATATTGGTTCTCAAGTGGTCTGAGTAACATTAGATCAGGAATGGGATACAAGGTGACGTGGTTTCAACGGTTACCTATATTCAAATTCAAAAGCAGGAGGAAGTCCAAGCGCAAGTGATGGCATAGTGGAGCTATTTCTAAGGTAGCATGATCAGCGATCATGGAAGAACAGTTCGACGGTTCGAAGTGCAGTTCGAAGGTCATCCCTAACAAGTATAAATAGCAGGGAAGTTCCCAGAAAAGACCCCCAGACTCAGATCATATAAACCAGTTTTACTTCGTATTTTTCCTTTCCAGTTTTACCTTTCCTGTACTTTAAATACTTGTTCTTTAAATACCTGCACTGTACTTCAATTCATAGGAGTAGTTTTCAAGTAGATTCAAGTAAACCGTTGCTGTAAACTTCCTCAAGGCTGAGTTTGGACAATTGTAAGTGTTTATGTTAATGAAATACTTCAATTGCTCTTAATATTACTTGTCATTTCTCTTAATTTCTCCTAAAAGTCAAGCCACCAGTAAAAGTCCTCTTCATTGAGGCTGAAAGAACTAAAACATAGTCGCCTGATAATTGATTGGCAATTATAATTTCTGTAAGGACTGATTGATCCTTGCTGGCACGCTCGCATTTACAAATTTACCCTTTGAAAAGCCAAAAAGCCAACACTATCCCTGTGGCTATCTAACTTGATGCATATCTACTGTTTCTTGAGGACAACAAAATATATGTTCTGTGAGGAAAATAAATAAACTAAGTGCATGGTTTGCAATTACTTTAGGCATGGTTGCTGTGGAATGAAGACAGGGCTTTGGAACTAATGGATGCATGTTTGAAGGATTCATGTGTTGAATCTCAAGTACAGAGATGTATTCAAGTGGGCCTATTATGCGTTCAGAAACTCCCACAAGATAGGCCGGCAATGTCATCTGTAGTGTTCATGTTGGGAAATGATGAAGCAATATTGCCTCAGCCTAAACAACCCGGTTTCTTCATTGAAAGAAGTTCCATTGATGCAGATATCGCAACAAGAAGTGAAGAATTTTATACGAATGGTGAAGTAACCATAACAATATTGGATGCTAGATAGAGTGTTCATCGCAGTTGTTAATATGATTTTAGAAATAGAAGTTATTTCAACTTCGAATTTTTGTGGTCTTCATTTTATTTCTTAAAACCACGAGCTCAAAAATTTTCTATTTATTTATAATTTGGTTTCAAATATCAAAGCACTCTCCTCTATAATAAGATACAAGAAGTCCCATGGACTTTCTCGCAAGTAAATTAAACAACAAAACATGATATGAGAAGCATCTAGATTTTCGATGAGCATAATTTATAACGTGATCGTCAATAACTAAAATGTTGGACAAAGACTGATCAAGTATTGGCTCGGCACAAGCATTTCCAGACCCAACTTTACATAAAGACTGTTCCATGGAAAAGAGTTTGGCATTGTGATTGGTTTATGGCATTGTTTCAGTTCTTAAGTCCTGTAAAGTGGGCCAAAATCAAATCTAGACAAGCTTGTCAAGGCAGCTCTTCCAGAAAATTCAATGATGGTGTTCTACTAGTTCAAAAATGAAATTTTTAGGGAAGAAGATCCCCCAAGTATCATTAGAAAAATAAAAGAAAAGATTTCACTTCAACCAACCTCGAACAATCTTCATAGAAATTAACCAAGTTGTTACTGAAACAACATAAGTCATAGCTCAAATCACCTGAACAAAGGCTTGATTCCAATTATATGGGGGTTTAGAACTACATAAAACTAAATTGACAAAAAAAAAAATGGGGAGAATAAAGAATTTCTTATAACTATGTACCAAAACTAAGTAATATTTCAGTTTGAAATTAGTGGTATACCAATGTCACTTCCATCATATATGAATAAGTGGTTATGCTTCTGTAGTTAAAAACATCTTGACAAGTCACACTAATTTGCAATGCATACAAATATAAATACATATTCACAGTGATTTCTTGAACATCAATTTTATACCATGATACTTTTACAAACATCAATTGTGCAAAAGACAACTAAATATTTGATGACAATGCAGAGCTACAGAATGAGGCTAATTAGCAATATCAACAAAGTTTCGAAATTAAAATGGTTGAGAGAGAGAGTAGACAACATATGTATGTATTTGCATGCACGCACACATACACAACTGTCAGCACACATAAGTAAGCACATTATGAGAAACTATATTTGAGAGTTCAAGAAAAGGGTGGCAAACCGTAATTGCGGAATCAAAGCATCCACTTCGCAATTTGCGATCTGTGCGGAATCAAAGCGTCCACTTCGCAACTTGCATTGCTCATCAATCTACATTTTTCCTTTCAGTTTGGTTGCCAAGAAACTAGCAACAAAAGGAGGGTGGAAACCTTTCATCGGCAAGCCCAATGAATCCAACAAACGGTGTTGTGTCAACTGTGTTGCTAATGCAGGAACAACATCCTGTTTTGGGTTGGGCATTGCTATTTCGAGGAGAAAATTGTTTTCGTTTTTTTTTTTTTGTAACTAAACCAAACCAAGCCTTAAGTCTCATCAAATGGGGTCAGTTGCATGAATCTTTCTTCACTTGACTCTATTAAAGGCCATTTGGTTAGTCAAATTAAGGAGATTCATATATCTATTTACTACACTAACCCATGTCAATCTAGGTTTGCTTCTTCCCCTAACACTTCCATCTACTGTCACTGTATCGCATCTCTTCACTATTACCTCTATTAGTCTCTGTTGTATATGACCAAATCATCTCTCTCAGTTTACTTTCTATCAGTACTACTTCTACTCGTTCACGAATATACTCATTCCTAACTCTATTTTTTCTAGTCTTGTCACACATCTACCTTAGTATCCTCATCTCAGCAACACTCATCTTATCTAAATGTTATTTTTTAGTTGCCAACTTTTTTTTTTTTTTTCTGTAATTTCAGAAATAAAGATAATGAAAATTTATAATTGTCTATGATTTTTATTTTTTGCACAAACAAAGTTTCAAAAAATTTAGAAAATATCTTTTTTATGTATCACACAAAATTTTATTAATTATGATGATAACCAATGAAGGTTTGCAAGCCCAAGTAAACAAGAAACAATATTGACTAATCATAGCACCCACCTTGTAGATGGGTATAAAATCTAACTAAATCCACCTAAACTCCAATGATTACAGGACTTTCCAAACTGATCCCAGATGTAATTCAAGTGAAAATTACAAAAAGGGGAACTGGTTTATACAACTTAAACTGTCTTTGAATGCATTAAAGATTTTCATTTTATTTAGTAGGTTTTGGGGCATATAGTTTACATCAACACAATGTATGTTTCTATCGAGCATTTAACAGAGTAATGGTGATTTCATTGGCCGAAATTGTTGCAACCTTGCTTGACGAACAACCAGCCTCATGAACATTCCTTTCAGTAAAGAAGCCAGGCTGTTTGACTTGAGGCAATGCACCTTCACTACCCAACATCAAAGCCACAGATGACATGCTTGGCCTATCCTCTGGACATTGTTGCACACATAAAAGACCCACATGGATTGATCGCAACACTTCATTTAGGTAGCATGAGTCCCATAGAGCCTTATCAATCAATTCCAACGACCTACCTTCTTTACAGAGTCTCGATGCCTGAACAATCCATTACAATATAACAGTACTTCTTGAAAAACATACATATGCAACAATAGCTTTAAGCTTCGTACACTTACATGCCCAAGCAGGTTGAGGCTGTGACTTGGATGATAGAAACCTCTGTTTCTCTTCATACTCACAATCTCCAGCACCAAAACACCAAAGCTGAATACATCAAATTTTACTAAAAATAGCCCATCCACGGCATACTCTGGAGCTATGTAGCCACTGCAAAGAAACGCTGAATGAAGAACCAGATTTTGAAGCAATATAAGTGAATTAGACTAAACATGTTATGAAGATTCTTATTGTGTTCCAACCACTATGTGTGTATTTGCTTGTGTCTCATTTCCTCCTAAACTTCTAGCCACTCCGAAGTCAGATATTTTTAGGTTCATGTCAATATCCAATAAAATATTACTAGCTTTGAGATCTCTATGAATAATTCTCCGTCTAGAATCCTGATGAAGATATAGAAGTCCCTGAGCAATCCCATTAATAATGTGGAAGCCCTTCGACCACTCTAGTAATGGGCTTCGGGTTCGATCTGGAATTTTTTGGGTCTAATTTAGTCCTTGCTCTTGCTAATTAGATGCATGAATTTTTTTAAAAATTCCAATTTTTCTAGAAGACAAAGTTCATGCAAATGCACATGTAATAACAACCACATATAATTTTATTCCCATTAAAAAGAAAAAAAAGAAAGAAAGAAAGATTGTTGGTTGGTCCAAGGGTGGAAGAGATGTGCTATACCAAAAATTGAAGTATTATAGTTTCAAGAAAGCCATACCAAAAATAAAGAAGTCCAGACTTTTGTTGGGCATGTACTCATAGATCAACATCTTTTCTTCTCCTTGAATGCAAACATCTTAGAAGCTTCACGAGATTTCGGTGCTGGAGTTTAGCAATATAGATGACTTCATTCTTAAACTCATCAAGTCCTTGGCTAGAATTCTTTGAGAGCCGCTTCACAGCTATTTCTTGTCCTCCTTCTAGTATACCCTGGGAATTACCAATATAATTTACAGAATGTTCTTCCCTTAGAACTTAAAAGGACCCACTTTTTTTCCCATTCTTATTATTTATATCTGTTACATTTTTGTGTGTCTCGCTGGCTGACATTGGTCCAACAGGAACAGTCATGACTAGCGATTTATGTAACAACATTACCAAACACATACTTAAAGACATAATTACATAGATCTATAAAGTTTCATATGTGAGAAAAGATGCATAAAACCAATTGTAAACTTCAAAAATTGAAGGAAAAATATACTATGTGATGCCAAATAGCACCTAGGTTGTGTTATAAGGAAAGGGCAGATAATGTATTACCTTGCTTGAGTGAGTGTGAACAGGTGGAGGGGAATTACAAAGTTAGAACTTATCTACAAGATTTTAAATTAGAATAATTTTTCACATATAAATATATAAATTAGAGTAAACAATCATTTTTCCATATTTTTCATATAGAATACTTAACTAGATAATGAAATTTTTGAAATAAATGCTCATCTATAGGTATTTTGATTTGAATTTTCAAATCAACCACATCATTTGTATAGCTTTTCAATATAATTATTGTGCTTTTATGCCATTACTCAAAAAAAAAAAAAAAAAAAAAAAAGGAAAAAGAAAAAAAAGAAATAGAAACAAGAAACGAAGTACCAAGCTATAACTGAATAGTCATTCAAAAAAGCGAAAAAAATGAAAGAGTAGCAATCTAAATAAGCTTGTTGGTGAGCCAATTTCCTTCTTTTGAATAATGATGATGTTAGTTTGTTAAGAACAATACCTACTCAGTTTCTTTTTTTTTGTTACAAGAACCTGCACCAGTATTTAATTATCTTATTTTATAGAGAGCAGCAATTAATTATTTACCCTTCTTATCTTATGCTACAATATTCAGAAGAGGGATTACTATTTCCCTTATTTGTGGACATATAAGCCATTTAGAATCATTAGCATGATAAGGTAGAATAGATTCTGAAGGTGTACAACAATTTTAGGTTTTATTTAGGCTTCATTTATGAGTGAATTTGAAATGAAAAATAATTAAGGTTAAAATTTATAAAGAAAGAACTAAAAAAATTTATAAAGAAAGAACTAAAATTTATAAATAATTATAAAGTGTAGGATTGAATAAAAGATAACTTGGAAGAACTAAAAAGAAAGAAAGAACTCACTAGAAAGCAAGCTACTTTGGAAACCTTGAATTAATACCTGGTCCGAACCGGATAGAAATTTTTTTACTAATTTTATTAAGATCCTTGTTTGAGTAGAATAAAATAGAAGGATTTCAAATAACTATATTCAGTATCAAGTTGTTACAGATTGCACAAGTGCGTCTTTACATTGTTACCTTGTAAACAGGTCCAAATCCACCCTCTCCAAGCTTGTTGTCAATTGAAAAGTTATTTGTGGAATTAGCTATTACAGCTAAGTCAAACAATGGTAACTCTAGATCTTCCTTCTGGCTTTTGTCATTGTAACCTTGTTCAGAGTTGTGCATCAGATTTCCTGTAAGGCAGGGATGAAGTGGATGTAAATGAGATGAGTAGATCTAACAAAGTAATATACCATTACCAGGAAGAACACATCAACACATAATTACAGAATATATATATATATATATATATATATGAGTGTGCATATCTTTTCTTTTTTCCTTCTAAATTAAGTTTACCACATAATAACTCATCTCGCATACCTTCTCTGTTCAGCTGTAAATTCTTCATCTTTTTTCGGAGATACAAGGTTATGCTCATACCCAGCAGAAGAAGTCCAAATAATAATGCCAAGATCACTCCAACTATCTCTTTTTTCTTGCCACTGAAGCCAACTTGTTGAACTGTTGAATCCTCAATTAAAGTAATGGTTAATTCATTCAGGTAATACAACCATGAGAGCACAAACATATGTATAATGTCAATTGCTATATATAATATATATAATTAGAAAATAAGTAACAAAATACATTCAACCAAGGCTAGTAACATAATGAGGTCAAGCCAGGCCTTAGTAGATTCTGTGATGCAATCACTATTAACCATGATTGGTATTGAGGGAAGCTGCATTTGAAGGAGAAACCTACCCTTAATTTATGAACATTACTATACACTCAGTAGAAGATGTTATCAATTTTTCAAAGTGCTAGGGGCTCTGCAAGTGGCCAAGCTGTAGATGCTGCCTCTTGATTTTACAGCTGCTTTGTTGGAAAGTTTGCAAGCCTGGTTTACTTTAATTTATACCCTTCACAGTTAAACCGAAGGTACAGCTTAGGAACAGAACTTTATCTCTGCTTCTGATTCTAGATTTTCCCCTACGAAGTCTTCTCCGAACTGCAGCTGAGTGCACTTTATATGGGTGGTGTCATGGTATGGTGGCGTGTGTAGCGGCAAAAAATAACATGTGGGGCAGAAAATTCAGTTCAGTCATGTGTTCTAATGGTATGCGGTCATGTGGTTACTTTGTGACGTAACTAGAAAAAATCACATAAAGAAAACAATTTGCAGTCTATTTATTTCACTAAAACACAAATTTTAGATACAATAGATAATAACTTCAGGGATGAAGAGACACAAGAGGGGACAAACTGAAGAAGTCCACTAGGGGCCTTGAATTCACAAGGAGAATAGAGGGGAGAAAGAAAAAGGGGAAACCCTACGGTCCACCAAGGGGCTTGAATCCACAAGCACAAGGGGAAAGAAGGGGGAAGGATACTTGGAGCCACAACTCTAATAAACCCAAGGGTTACTCACATATTGACCGTGTCTCAACTGACCTAATTGAGCCATATTTATAAAGTCTTCAAAACCTTAAAATGCAAAATTACCAAAATAATCCTCATACAAAAAATACAATAACAAATAAGGCCATTATAATTTTCCCAATAGACCACATCACATCACTGCCTCTACTTTTCCTTAATAACGGTCACATGCCTCGCTATTATTAGATGGGCACAAGGCCAAGTGGTGTTCCCAGTGCACCAAATAACTGCTCGTGTAGCGGGGGATTGCAATAGAGAGTCTTGATATATTCTGTATATGTGGCAGCCAAAAGCTCTGGCACTTGACAGTGAAGGTAGTGCCTGAAAGGTGCATGAACCTATTTTGGGATAGAATTGATGATGAATTGCATGATTCATGATTCGATCACATTTTATGATTCATGCAATTCTTAAAACTATCGGGTTTGATAGATTCCGACTTTTGACAAAAATGAAACTTAAAAGATTAAAATGACATAAAATGCATACTAAAAGAACCATACATATATTTTGTCCGAAAATACAATCAAATTTTATAAGCATCATCATTTGTATGCCTGTAAAATCACTAATGTATGTGTTTGGCAGTCAAAGAGAGCATCAATTAGTTATAATGTAAAACCACTAATCTATGTGTTTGGTATGAATTCTTACCCAACTCAGAGGAAGCCATCCTTATGTAAATGTCTTGCCCATTTTCACTTAACTCTCTCATGTCAATCAATTCATCAAACCACAGCAAGCAGCCACTTCCACCTCCTCTTATGTCTAAATTTGTGTAAGCCGTACAAGAGCAGTTTTTCAAGCATACCATCTCGCATTCCCTTAAGGTCATGCTCTTGTTGAACCAGGAATATCTTGTGTCTGGTGAAATTTTCAAAACCTAGGGTTAAAAAAAGAGTAATTCTAGGGACGATCCAGTGTTATTGCTACTCTGAAGATTGTCCAACGATGCCGCTAGCAGCATCGAGATAAACATTGCTAATGGTATCGAGATATGAGATCTGCTACCAACAGCGCCTTTTACACCTTTGAGACTAACAACATTTTCTTCGTCTTGTTGCTCTTCCATCTCACTTGTCGGTCCAAATATATGTATAATGTTTTCTATTTTTCTGATATGTTTTTTTAAAAATTATGTCAATTTTTAAAAACTTTTCTTTCCATCTTAGGAATTATATCTGAACTTGATTATTCCACGTAAATTCCCAAAATTTTGGGAATGCATGTGCCGCTCCTGCTCTCATTGTTAATTATATAATGAATAAATCATAGTTGATTCATTAGGCCTTTGAAATGAACATGAAAATTTCAGCCTCATTGTCGAGGCTATAAAACATATTTGGTCTGGCTAAAAGTGATCTAGGCGATGAATTATATGCAAAACATCGCCTGTCAGGATCAATAAATCTATTTGATGAATGTTCTGCTGTGCAAAATATGTTATTATAAAGAAAAATCATGGTGATCCTAGGTGGGTTTGTGTAGTGGACAAATATGGAAGAACAATTGTGGAACTATATCAATTATTTTTCTACATGTTTTAATTCAGATGTTAGCTTGTTTTGAGGGAAACTTACAAGCAGGAAGGGGCAAGTGAAGGTCATATTAACCCTTTCAAAAATTGTCTCCTAAAAATTTAAGCTGTTAGGGAATGCGTATGCTATGGACTTTATTTATTATGAGCTCGACCCTCAAAATCTAATGGCTAACACCAATAATCCAAGGATGAGAACATTTTCTCATCTTGTTTTCCTGTTAATTTCTTCATGTTTGCTGTTTGTTGATGAATCAACAGATACAATCTTGCATGGACAGTCAATCACAGCCTCCAATACCATCGTATCTGCTGGCAATGGCTTCGAGTTGGGATTCTTCAATCCTGGGAACGGGAGCTCGACAATGAATTACTACCTGGGTATATGGTACAAAAGTATTTCGGAACAAACTGTTGTTTGGGTAGCCAACCGAGACTACCCATTCACAGATTCCTCCGTGGCTCTTCTCATCAGCGCTGATGGAAACCTCGTAATAGTGAAGGGAAAAATTTCATACACATTGACTAACATATCATCAAATGGTAACACTAGTGCTACCTTTTGGATTCCGGAAATCTTGTTTTGAGAGACGAGACATCTGGTGACTTACTATGGGAGAGTTTTGACTACCCTTCACATTCTCTCTTGCCTGGAATGAAGCTTGGTCGTTTTAATAATTGGTTCTATTGGAAGCGCTGGTCTTTGATATCCTGGAAAAGCAGGGAAGACCCTAGCCCTGGAGTTTTCTCTCTGGAAAGTGATCCTCTAGGCATGCACCAGTTCTTCATCAGAAAGGGATATCAAAAGTATTGGACTAGTGGGGTATGGAATGGAAAAAATTTCCTAACGATCCCTGATATGACAGCTCACAATGTAAACATCACCTTTAGTTTCAACCCGCCAGGGGGCTATTTCACTTACTCTGTTACTGATGCTTCTGCGACTATTATAATTGTGTTGGATGTATCAGGGAAACTTCAGCTGCTGTTGTGGTCTGAAACTAATCATCAATGGGATTTGTTGTGGTCTCAACCGAGCCAGCAGTGCGAGGTTGATGCCTACTGTGGGGCTTTTAGCAGTTGCAGTCAAAAGGCCCTTCGATTTTGCCAATATTTGCCTGGTTTTGAACCCCTTTCTATAGAAAATTGGAATGCAGGGGACATGTCAGGAGGGTGTGCGAGGAAAGCCCCATTGCAGTGCAGCAATAGAAGTCAAGCCAATGGGAAGAAAGACCAGTTTCTTTGGATATCTAAAGTAAGACTCCCTGTTAATCCAGTAATTTTGCAACATAGAGGTGCTTCAGACTGCAAGTCAGCTTGCTTGGGTAACTGCTCTTGCTCTGCTTATGCTTATGGCAGTGATGGGTGTTCAATATGGAGTGAAGATCTCTTTAATGTGGAACAGCTGACAAATGATGACCCCCATGGGAGAGATTTCTATCTAAAACTTGCTGATTCTGAGTTATTTAGAGGTAAGAATAATGGAATTGCCTCAATTGTTTTGGTGGCATGGTGACAGAAATTAATTACTTTGTTTTGGATAAAAATGAATTCAGTCCACCTAACTCATTTTTCAGATTCAAGAAGCAAGTGGTGGAAATGGCTAATTCTGGCACTAGCAGTTTCTATGACTCTATCAGCCTTGGTTTATTGTATGTGGAGGAGAACGTTACAGAAAAGAGGTACGCATTTCACTCTTGGAACACAATACTAAACCAATCCACGGGAGTTTTTATTTTTATTTTTATTTTTCATATAGTAAAACTTAGTCCTTGTGCTTCTATATAAGTTCAAATGCCCAAATATAATTCCAAAAAAAAAAAAATTTAATAATAAGCCCCTATATTTTTTTTGTCAAGCGGGGGAGGATTTGATGCTATTCGATATTGGTACAAGCATTGGAACTAGTAAGAGTCTTATTGGTGGAAAGAAGGAAGTTGATTTACCATTGTTCAGTTTCGCTAGTGTTTCTCTTGCTACTGATAACTTTTCTTATACAAATAAGCTTGGAGAGGGTGGTTTTGGACCTGTTTACAAGGTAACATTCAATATCACTGACCACGATTCTTTAGGGATGTTGAACACTAAACAAAAATCATTTTGATCCTACCAAGTAGTTCAGTCCCAATCGTTGCATAGAGCTTTGTTTTATTTTTTGAGAGTCCATGTTTACTTAATAATATGTTATTTTCAGATAGTGTTTGATGTTAGTTTTCCATAGATTATAAACAAGCTAAGAAGGATCTATATCAGGGAAAGTTGCTAAAAGAATATGAGGTGGCTGTGAAAAGGCTTTCAAGAAAATCTGGACAAGGATTAGAGGAATTACAGAATGAGGCTATGCTCATAGTAAAACTTCAACACAAGAATCTTGTAAGATTATTGGGCTGCTGCATTGAAAGAGATGAAAAGATTTTAATCTATCAGTATATGCCCAACAAAAGCTTGGATTTCTTGCTTTTTGATTTGTGCCTTTGCATTCTTGAATATATTTGATCGTTTCTGTTTGTATGTTTATCCATATTTATGTACTACCATTTAAATTTAATAATTTGATGTGAAATCGCGACAGATCTAATCAAACACGGGACACTAAATTGGTAGTTACGAGTTAACATCATTGAAGGAATTGCTCAAGAGCTTCTCTATCTTCATCAGTATTCAAGGTTACAAATCATCCATAGAGATTTGAAAGCTAGCAACATTTTGTTGGACAAAGATATGAACCCAAAAATTTCTGATTTTGGGATGGCAAGAATTTTCGGTGGAAATGGATCACAAGCAACAAATCAAATTGTTGGCACTTAGTGAGTAAAACACAGTTTATGCACCTTTGCACCAAAACACAGTCTACTGGGGGGCTTTTAGCATTTGAAATCAAAAGGCCCTTCCATTTTGCCAGTGTTTGCTGGGTTTTGAAACCCGTTCTGTATGAAATTGAAATGTAAGAGACATATCGGGAGGGTGCGTGAGGAAAGCCCCTTTGCAATGTAGCAATGATAGTCAAGCCAATGGACAGAGTGACCAGTTTATTTGGATACCTAAAGTAAGGTGCTTTTGACTACGATTCGGCTTGCTTGAATATCTGCTCTTGCTCTGCTTTTGCTTATGGAAGTGATAGGTGTTCAATATGGAGTGAAGATCTCTATAATGTTGAACAACTGAAAGATGATGACCCTGATAGGAGTGATTTCTATCTAAAACTTTCTGCTTCTGCGTTTCTTAGTGAAGGTAAGAATAATGGAATTGTTGCAATTGTTTTGGTGGCATGGGGACTGTTAGGTTTTTTTCCTTAAAATCTTCGATTGTCATCTATTCATGCTACATGATACATGTTCTTAAAATCTCCAATTTACATGTGTTCATATTTCCATTTAATGCTTTAAGATAATCTTGTCATATGTCTATTACTTTTCATATACTCTTGTGGCACTAATAGTTGTTTAGGAGATTGTGGCATTAATAGCTGTTTTGCAGATCATGACCTTGAGAAAGAAGTTTGCTTTTGTTAGCTATAATGGGTTGGGGTGATTAGGATTTTATTTGTTAGGTATGTTTTGTCACGGCATTTCCAAAAGGGGAGATTGTTAGGTTTTTATTCTTGGCAATCCCGTTTGACAAAACTCCTTTCAGTTGTAATTTTATTCGCTCTTTTATTTTAGTGAGGCTATGAGTATTTAGATGTGCATCCAACCCAAATTGTGCCTTGCAGAGAAGTTTGTGGTGTTAATTCTTTCGTGTTTGCCACTTCGCTGACTATGACGGTGATCGAGCTACCCGGTCAGCTTGCAGGGGTCCAGGGGGCAGTGCCTCTTGGCGGGTCCGGGCAACGCCACTGCAGGATTGGGGGGCAGCGCCCTCGAAGCAAAATGCAAAAGTGCATTCAAAGTTGCTTGTCCACTCAAGTGGCCGTTTGGACGCTCGAGCAGAGAATCCTTGGCTCTAGGAGTTTGATCGCCTGCAAAAATACTGGGACATGTTTTTCCCGCTCGAGCGGAATTTCTTCTTCGGCGTCCGCTTGAGCGACCATTCCGTGCTCAAGCGGGGATCGCGGAACAGTGCTATAAATATGTGTTTGATCGATTTTAAGGTTACGCTTTCAGATCTTCTTCTTAGATATTAGGATTTATATCTGGGGCTAGTTTGCTAGTTTTCTTTGATGTTTGATTAAGTATTCAACTCATGATTTAAGAAGTATACATCAAAGGTTTGTTTGTTTATTCTATACAAAAGAGAGAGTTGTTCTTCGGTGGATTCTGGAGAATTCAAGCCTGAAGCTTTGGTGAATTTTGGAGTGGCTCATCGTCGTGATTCGACATCAGCGTTGTGGATTCAACGTTGAGCAAGGCAGTTCTGAGGTGAAGATTGTGGTAGAAGAGGCATATAGGGGTTGGTTTAATTCGGGCGTGGATTCACTAGGCGATTGAGAGTACACTTGTGTAATTCCTTTTGTCTTCTTAGTGGATTGTTTTGTATCTTTGGCCCGTGATTTTTTTTTATCACAATTGGAGGCGCTCCAATTGTGGTTTTTCCACGTTAAAATCGTTGTGTTGTTTTGTCTTGATTGTTTGATTGGGATTGTTGTTTACTGCTTAAAATTGATACATAATAATAAATCAACATATAGGGGATTTCTAGATTTTTCAGGGACAACAATTAATTACATTGTTTTTGGAACTCTTTTTGCAGATTCAAGAAGGAAGAGGTGGAAATGGTTTATTCTAGCGGTTGCAATTTCTATGACACTGTTGACTTCAGCCTTGTTTTATTGTATGTTGAGGAGGATAAATGTCACACCCCAAATCCGGGCATGACCGGCCGTGGCCCACAGGGACTTAGCCCAAGGCACACGTAAGCCTAAACATGAATCCAATATCATAAAGAATAAATGTGATGATAGTCCAGAAATAAATAAATCAACACTCAATCCAGTGACATACCACAAGTAAAAAACAAGTCATAACCAACTTCCTAAAAATATATATATACTAAATGGGACACAAACCGCCCACAAAATAAAATAATTCTGAATAAAATCCAACCACAATGTATGCACAAAACTCGACAAAGCAACCTAAAACAAATTAAATAAATGCCCTAGAGGTCCAAGCAATTGAGTCCCCGCTATGCCATGAGTCCACTCTAAGTCCTTTTAACACCTGGAAATGGTAAACAACTAAGTCAGCTGATAGCTCAGTGAGTAGCAACATGGATAGTAAATACAGTTTTGAAAACAGGGTTCAATTCCAAAATAAAATATATATCACAGAAACTAGATTGGCATACAGTTTGGTAAATACAATCTGTTTCAAAAAGAAGGTTCCACAGTTCAATACTTAAAATACTCATGTCTCGCAAGAACATGATAAACGACATTTTCCACTTAAAACAGATTATAGCATGAACACCAATAATTTTCTGAGTACCAAGAAAAACAAATAATATGCCACACAGTTCTTAAGGCTATAAGCCCCGTTGGATCCAATATCGAACTAAGAGTCATCCTCAGGATGGCACCTGGGCCTTTTCTCAAAGACGATCCGATTGAAGGTCACCTAACTTTTTTTAAAGGTCTTTTCCTTACAATCGTTGAACACTAGAGTCATCACGGCCCAACCCGGATCTGTTCCCTAGTGGCCACACACAGTGGAATAATTTCCCTGGACTAAATACACACATGGTCCTAATAATCAATACACATCAGTTTCGCAAAATATGGTAATTCATCATTATAAACATGAGACCAAAACAAATAGTTTACAGTATGCCAAGTTCACACATGTTTTAAAAATAATTTGATTCCATTGATAATATAATAATTTATCAAAACAGTTTAGTCTTGAAACAACAATTTAATTTTCCAACAGTTCAGGGTAGGGGAACATTTATAAAAATATGTAGCATGAAACTACTCACCTGGAAACGAAATAATATAATCTTTGAATAGAATATGAAAGTCCAACTAGTGCCGTGAACCAATATGAAAACTACACGTCACTACTAATTTAAAAATACTAAAGAATACGAACTAACTAACCCCAAACTAAAGCGCACTAACACGGCTCAACCCAACTCACCGTTACTCTTAAATATTACCTAAGTTCATGTTCTTCAAGGTCTAAAATCACCCAAGACATAGGTTCCGATCGAAAGTTAATTAAAAGTGACTTTAAGATAAAACAGAGTTTTTCCAATCTATTCGCTAACTTTGAAAATTAAAAACCCACTCCACATTGTTCGAAAAATTCTAAAACCCTCAAGATATCAACTAATATATCCTAAGTTCCAAACCCAATTGATTTCACTTGATTTTCTTATCAAAATAATTATCTACAATTTATTATATCCAAACAGGTTGTTTTCTGCAGCACTTTAAAGAAATTGACAGTTCTCTTAGTATACATGAGCAATCAATGCAAGGTCAAAAATGAAAGAAACTACACTCGTAACCGGTTCTAATGACGCTGATTTGATAATTTTTGGATTTATACCCAAAGAGAACAACACTTCCAAAGTTACTGTTTCGGACTGGTTTCCTGGACAGATTTGAATACCTCAATTTATATGGATTTTGACTCCCAAAAATTATGAAAAAATTCAGATATGCAATTCAATATGTAATTGATCTACTGTAAAAATTTCAGTTCAAAATTCATTCATTTGATATGATTCCTCAATATTTAAAGTTTATGTTTTTTAGGATAAAAAATTTCCATCCACTATTGCAACCCAAAACTTCCCAGCAACCCATTTACACAAGAAAATCCATTATTAAATACTAATACCTCTCTCTTTAACTCCTTCACAGCATAGCCAATCCACCAATAAATATAAAGAATAAGAAAACACACACCTGCAAACCCAACAATTCCTTTGCCGTCTCTTTCCTTCTCTCGTTTCTCTATCTCTCTCTCTCTCTTGTTAATTCTTCCTCATGGCTGCTGCTAACTCACATAAGAAGGTATGGTTTTGTTTTGATTTTATATTGTATGAGGCAACCTAGGTTACATATGCATCTACACAAAAGGCCCTAAAATATTATCTTTTGTTTTAATTTATTTTCTCTCCCCATTAATTTAAATTAAATACAAATATTATTAGATCAAAATATGCTTGCTAATTTGGCACTTAAATTTATTTATTTATTTATTTTTTTATATAATAAATCTTGCCTCTAAATTAAAAACTTTCACCCTAAATTTATTTTAGGTTTTAAAATTAATTATGAGACCTTCCAAATATTTAATTTGCACTTTAGTATTCACCACCAAATATTTGGGATTGTAATATTATTATTATATTATTTACTTAATTTTTATATTCAGGTTCTCACAATAAAGTCACAAAACAAAGGTGTGACTTTCACTTGGAACATAAAACTAAACCAATTCAAGAGACTGCATTTTTACTAGTAACTAAAAGTTAGTCATTGTGCTTCTATATAGGTTCAAATGCCCTAATATAATTCAAAAAAATAAAATAAAAAAATTAGCCCCTGTATTTTTTATCAAGCAGGGGAGGATTTACTGTTATTCGATGTTGGCACAAGCATTGGAGCTGCCAACTGCACACTAAATGAAGCCAGTAAGGATCTTATTGGTGGGAAGAAGGAAGTTGCTTTACCGTTGTTCAGTTTCACTAGTGTATCTTCTGCTACCGATAACTTCTCTGATGCAAATAAGCTTGGAGAGGCTGGTTTTGGACCTGTTTACAAGGTAACATTCAACATCACTGGTTGTGATGCTTTTGGGATGTTGAACACTACTACGTAGTGAAGTCCCAGTTGGTGCATAGAGTTTTTTATACTTAAAATATTACTTTCAAATAGTATTTGATGTTAGTTTTCCAAAGAATACAAAGAAAATTAATGAGGTTCCACATCAGGGAAAGTTACTAAAAGGATATGAGGTGGCTGTCAAAAGGCTTTCAAGAAAATTTGGACAAGGATTGCAGAAATTACATAATGAGGCTATGCTCATAGTAAAACTTCAACACAAGAATCTTGTGAGACTACTGGGCTGCTGCATTGAAAGAGATGGAAAGATTTTAATCTACGAGTATATGCCCAACAAAAGCTTGGATTTCTTCCTTTTTGGTTTGTGCCTTGGCATTCCTGACTATATTTGATTGTTTCTGTTTGTATCCATACTACCGTTTAATTTATTAATTTGATGTGAAAATGAGACAGATCCAATCAAACATGGGATACTAAATTGGGAGTTATACGTTAACATCATTGAAGGAATTGCTCAAGGGCTTCTCTATCTTCACCAGTATTCAAGGTTACAAATCATCCATAGAGATTTGAAAACTAGCAACATTTTGTTGGATAAAGATATGAACCCAAAAATTTCCGATTTTGGGAGGCAAGAATTCTCAGTGGAAATTGATCACAAGCAACAAATCGAATTGTTGGCACTTAGTGAGTAAAACATAATTTATGTGCCTTTGCACCAAAACATCTTTTTGTTGTTGTTGTTGTTGTTGTTGTTGTTGCATGCATTGATATCTTTAGGGTTACTAAACGATTCAATTTAATACATGAATCCAGTGGTTATATGTCACCTGAGTATGCTTTGGATGATCTTTTCTCAATTAAATTTGACGTCTTCAGCTTTGGAGTTTTGTTGTTAGAGATTTTGAATGGCAAAAAAAAAAAAAAAAATACACGCTTTTATCTAACTAACTCCGTCAATCTTCTTGGATATGTGAGCACCAAAATACTATTGCATTTATCATGCCTTTTTTTACCTTTCCAATTTTATTTTATTTTATTTTATTTATTTATTTATTTATTGTCTTTGAAGGATTCACAATGAGATATACTTTTGTGTCTAATATTCTTTAGGCATGGGACTTGTGGAAGAGTGGCATGGGACGGGACCTGAAGGACCCAATATTGGGAGACATACATTCTACACATATGCTGCTGAGGTGCACAAACATTGGACTTCTTTGTGTTCAAGAAAGTGCAGTTCATAGGCGTACCATGTCTTGTTAGGGAAAATATGTGATTCCCCACAAGTAAATCAATCAATGGGAATAAAAATTAATACGGAAAAATTAAATCAAAAGCAACACAAGAATTTTTACGTGGTTCCCTCAATGTGAGGTACGTCCACGAGATCGAAATCCGATTCCACTATCAACCAAAGAGTTTCCAAACGATTACAAACGAGACACAAATGGTTTCAAAAAATCACCCTTAGGTGAATTCCAAATAATCACAAATAAACAAGAGGAAAGACCTCACCAAATAGATGAACAAAAAACTTCAAAACCAGAGTTGTAGAAGATCCAAAATAATGAACCAAATCAACACCGAAAACGAAGCAAAGAACCACCCAAATTAATTCCACTGTTCACATACCCAAATAATTGATTTCACCAAAGTGAAGTATGTGTAGCAGCCATTCTCTTCACCTCGGGATGAGCAAAAACAAACCCTAAAATATTGTGAATCTAGGATTTATTATCAAACCTTAGTTGTTTTCAAAACTAATTGGGTCCCACACTCCAATAAGAAGATATACGCAACAATTCTACCCCTACTAACTTAGGTGGAGAAATCAACCATACCCGCCAAAGTTCGGCACTTTAAATGTTTGTCCCTCGACAAAATCTTTGTCAACATATCTGAAATATTATTATCTGTGTGAACCTTTTCGAGTTGTAACAATTTCGAATCTAACACATTACGAATCCAATGGTATCTCACATCAATGTGTTTCGATCTCGAATGAAAAGTAGAATTTTTGCTCAAGTGAATAGCACTTTGACTATCACAATAAAGCACATACTTTTCTTGCTTCAAACCCAACTCTTGCAAAAATTTCTTTAACCATAACTCTTCTTTGCAAGCTTCTAAAATGGCAATAAATTCAGCTTCGGTAATTGAGAGAGCAACACATTTTTGTAATTTAGATTGCCATGCCACAGCTCCCCCTGCAAAAGTCATCAAATACCCCGAAGTCGATTACCTAGAATCAATATCACCGGCCATGTCAGAATCTGTGAACCCATCAAGCACCGGCTTACCATCTCCAAAACACAAACATACTTTCGAAATCCCTCGAAGATACCTTAGAATCCATTTTACCGTTGCCCAATGTTCTTTACCCGGATTAGAGAGAAACCGACTCACCACACCAACGGCGTGAGCAATATCCGGCCTTGTACAAACCATGGCGTACATCAAAGAACCAACTGCTGAAGCATAAGGAACTTTCAACATCTCTTCTTTGTCTTTCTCACTTGTAGGACATTGATTCGAACTAAGCTTGAAATGACCCGCAAGTGGACAACCAACCGGCTTTGCTTTATTCATGTTGAACCTCTCAAGAACTTTCTCAATGTAGCTTTCTTAAGACAACCAAATCAGTCCTTCTTTGCGATCACGAACAATTTTCATACCAAGAATTTGCTTTGCCGATTCTAAATCTTTCATAGCAAAAGACTTGCTCAACTCCAATTTCAACCTGTTAATCATGGTAGAATCTTGACCCACAATTAACATATTATCAACATAAAGCAAAAGAATAATAAATTTACCATCCAGGAAATTTTTCACAAACACACAATGGTCCGAAGTGGTTTTAGAAAAACCATTATTCATCATGAAAGAGTCAAATTTTTTGTACCATTGCCGCGGGGCTTGCATAAGGCCATACAAACTTTTCTTCAATTTGCAAACAAATTTCTCTTTCCCTCTCTCCACAAAACCTTCTGATTGCTTTATGTAAATTTCTTCTTCAAGATCACCGTGAAGAAATGCGGTCTTCACATCAAGTTGCTCAACTTCAAGGTTCATACTTGCAGCCATGCCAAGTACAACCCGAATAGAAGACATCTTCACAACCGGCGAGAAAATCTCATCAAAGTCAATACCTTTCTTTTGCCCAAAGCCTTTCACAACAAGACGTGCCTTGTACCTCAGATTCTTGCCATCTTTCTTCAATTTGAGAACCCACTTATTTTTCAGAATTTTCCTCCCTTTAGGCAACTTCACTAAATCATAAGTCTGGTTTTCAAGCAAGGAATTCATCTCCTCGTCCATGGCCTTTTTCCAATCACCTTTCTTTGCATGCTCAATTGCTTCTTGGTAGCTCTCAGGCTCCCCTTGATTGGAAATCAACACAAATTCATTGGAAGGATACTTTCTTGAAGGTTGTCGGTCCCTTGTAGATTTCCTCAACTCAAGTTGTGGTGGCAGTTCTTGAGTTGGATGTTCTTCCTTAATTTCTGGCTTAACTTCATTAGGATTAGCATCATCCTCTACATCTTCAATAGGTAGCTGCACATCTCCCCCGTTTTCATCATTAACTGAAGATGAAGGAGATGAATCCATATCAATGAGATCACTAGTTTTTGGCTCCGGTTGATCACCTTTGCCAAAGTCTTCAATTGTTTGGTCTTCAAGAAACACAACATCACGATTTCGAATGACTTTCTTGTCAGCCGGATCCCACAATCTATACCTAAATTCATCACGCCCATAGCCAAGAAAAATACATTGTCTTGACTTACTATCAAGTTTGGACCTCTCATCCTTTGGAATGTGAACAAAAGCTCGGCAACCAAACACTTTCAAGTGCTCATAAGACACATCTTTGCCGGTCCAAACTATTTCTGGAACATCATCATTCAAAGGATAAGAAGGAGACAAATTGATCACATCAACCGTTGTCTTCAATGCCTCACCCCAAAAGAATCTTGGCAATTTAGCTTGTGAAAGCAAACACCTTGTTCTTTCCACAATGGTGCGGTTCATTCTCTCGGCAACGCCATTTTGTTGAGGAGTCTTCTTAACTGTCTTTTGATGCCGAATACCTTAGCTGCGACAATACTCATCAAATGGCCCAATGTATTCACCACCATTGTCTGATCGGATGCACTTCAATTTCTGCCATGTTTCTCTTTCAACCATGGCCTGAAAATGCTTAAATACTTCTAAAACTTGATCTTTAGTTTTTAGTAGAAAAACCCAAACTTTCCTTAAATAATCATCAATGAAAGTAACAAAATAAAGTGCACCACCATGTGTTCTAACTTTTAAAGAACCACAAACATTCGAATGAATCAACTCCAAAACATTTTCTTTTCTAGAAGCAACATTTTTATGAAAAGAAACTCTATGTTGTTTACCCGCCAAATAATGAACACAAGTTTTGAGATGTGTACCTTTCAAATCGGATAGAAGCTCTTTCTTGAACAAAACTTGTAGCCCTTTTTCACTCATATGGCCAAGCCGCTTGTGCCACAATTCGGTAGAAGTATCATCTTCAAGGGCATTGACAACACCTTTACAGATTTTTCCTTGCATCGAATAAAGTGTATGAGTCTTCTTGCACTTAGCCACCACCAAAGAACCCTTTGTGAGCTTCCATATTCCATCATCAAATTTGTTGTTGAAGCCTTCATTATCTAGCTTCCCAGTAGAGATCAAATTGAGACGAATATCGGGAACATGCCTCACATCTTTAAGCAACAACTTGCAGCCCAAATTTGTTTCCAAGTAAACATCACCCATGCCGATAATCTTGGACAAACCTTCATTATCCATTCAGACAGAACCGTAATCTCCTTTGGTGTAGGTAGTGAAGAAATCAACTCGAGAAGTCATATGAAAAGAAGAATCGGAATCAATCACCCAATTGCTCTCTTGGCCTACAAAATTAATACAATCATCTTCACAAACGACCATGAGATCATCGGTAGTAACTGCCGTTGTGTCTTCTTGCTTCTTATCCACACTTTTGTCACGCATTTTCTCCTTGTTCTTGAGCTTTCGGCATTCTCGCTTCATGTGCCCTTTCTCATGGCGATAATAACACTCAATGTCTTTCTTTGAAAAAGAACCATCTTTTGACTGTTACTATCACCCTCAATGGGTCCATACAAATCTTTACAAAATAATAGGTCCTCCATTTTAGTTTTCCAAGTTACGCAATTACTTCCATTAAAACTAGACATGCGACCCACATTCCCCTCCATTGATTTACACAAATAAATAAACCCAAATAAACCGTAAGCTCTGATACCAGTTGTTAAGGGAAATATGTGATTCCCCACAAGTAAATCAATCAATGGAAATAAAAACTAATGCGAAAAAATTAAATAAAAAGCAACACAAGAATTTTTACGTGGTTCCCTCAATGTGAGGTACGTCCACGTGATCGAAATTCGATTCCACTATCAACCAAAGAGTTTCCAAACGAGACACAAATGGTCTCAAAAAATCACCCTTAGGTGAATTCCAAATAATCACAAATAAACAAGAGGAAAGACCTCACCAAATAGATGAACAAAAAACTTCAGAACCAGAGTTGTAGAAGATCCAAAATAACGAATCAAATCAATACCGAAAACGAAGCAAAGAACCACCCAAATTAATTCCACTGTTCACACACCCAAATAATTGATTTCACCAAAGTGGAGTATGTATAGCAGCCGTTCTCTTCACCTCGGGATGAGCAAAAACAAACCCTAAAATATTGTGAATCTAGGGTTTATTATCAAACCTTAGTTGTTTTCAAAATCAATTAGGTCTCACACTCTAATAAGGAGGTATACCCAACATGTCTAGTGTTGTATCAATGCTTAGCAATGAACTTGTGCTTCTACCTTCTCCAAAAAAACCTGCATTTTCAACTATTACAAATGTGCCTGATTGGACATCATGCAAAATCCCAGAAATATGTTTGTTGAACGACGTGATGGTTTCAGTTCTTGAAGGCCGGTAAGAGTTCAGTCTTCCATGTCGATTTGTTGATTTGGTGTATTGATACAATGCAAAAAAAATTCAACAATTTCAAGATCGATTCCAAAAGATCAGGAAAACACCTAAGTTTGAGTTCTTGTTTGTTGTGTTTTTGTATTTTTTGTTTTCAATTTTTATTTTTTAGAAAAACAAGACTTTGTTTGGTTTGATTATTTAAAAACTGTTTTTAGACTGATTTTCTTTTGTCTTTAGTAAATTTTTTTTTATTATTTATATATTGTAGTTATTATTATTATTATTATTATTATTATTATTATTATTACTACTACTACTTTTTAGTTACATCTAATTTATATGTTTTTAAAATTTTTTTAAAAATGACTAAAATATGAAAAAGTTTTCTGAAGACCAAAGAAAAACTTCTCTAAAACACACATAGAAGTTTTTGTTCCAATTTTAGTCAATTTCCAATGCATACCCTCAATTACTTTGCAATGCGTTGGAAGTTGAAGTCATGCCTTAATCACATTGTGTCATAATTCCAAGATAACTCTTGATGTGATAACCCAAGGGTGGGTGGCATTGTGGTTTAGGCTTGGGGTTTAAGCCCCAAGGTCACAAGTTCAATTCTCCCCCCTTCAGCCAATCTCCTGGGTGAAGCACAATTGGTTAAGAGGTTGGACCTCAAGTTGTCTAATCAGCACTTGGTGTGGATTTAACGCTCCCCCCGCTGTGCGAGTCCTGACTTGAGCGGAGTTTATCTTGGGAGGTCGGGGCAAGTTCCCAAGTTATAGTCTCCTCGCTCAGAACGGCTAACAGGACACCCTAGTGATCTCTGCGGGGCAAGTTCCCAAGTTATAGTCTCCTCGCTCAGAACGACTAACAGGACACCCTAGTGATCTCTGCAGGGGGTGCTGTTTTGGACCTGCGGGAAGGTAGGAAGGATTTTCTTATAACAAAAAAAAAAAAAAACTCTTGATGTGATTACTGTGATAACTTTAACCACATTGCATCATAACAAAAATTATATCGTATCATAGCGAAAAGTGTGTGCGCATAATTATGAATGGAGAAAATTGAGTTTGTTCACTCATTTTTTTAATGTGGATCTCATATCTAAAATGTGTGATTATCCCACTCAAAATTGACAAAAAAAAAATAGTATTTTAATCATTATATTCAATGTAAATATATGAACAATATCTAAAATATCATTTTCATTCTGTTTAATGAATAAAATACTATTTTTTTTTTCATTTGTTTTACTTAACAAAATAGACAAATAGTTTAGATCGAAAACAAATCAAAAAATTAGGACTTAAGTTGACAAAATTAAAAAATTAAGATTTATTTTGTTATAAGATTCAAATTTTGAGATTTTTTTTTTTTTTTTGTAATTTCTTTTAAAATTATTTAGGATAGATTTGACATCAAAATCTCAAAAAATGTGCTTAATATAATTTTTTTTTTAAAATTATCTTACTAATTACTATGAAAATATTTTAAACATTTCCCTGAAGAACCCTTATTGTGATTGCACGTGATAACACTAATTGTCAAAGGCCGATCAGAACAATTGAAAGTTTTTTAGGTTCTAACATTAAAGAGAGATTTCTTATAAAATTTTGTTAACACAATCATATAGTCTCAGGAAATAACAAACTTAGAGACTTTTTTGAGCTTTCTTTATTTGTTTGGGATGTATCCAAAATGCCAAAAAGCCAAAAAGTTACTCAAAAAGTTAAAAAGTTAACACTATTTATCAAAAGTCAACAATTACGGCTGCACAACTCCCAATTCAAATTTTCTTCTAAAAATTAATTTTTACAATTTTTTATTACACATTTTTTCATAAAAAGTCAAAAAGTTAACCCAAACATCCATATTTTTAACCTCACTTTTTTAGTTAAAAAAGGCAAAAAGTGCACTTATTTAGTCTTCCCAAACAAGGCCATACATTCTTAATTCTTTATTACTGCATCAAAGCCAAGCCCACCCATTATGACTTGGCCATCCACTCTCTTTTTATTTTTTAATTTTTTTAAGAATATTTTTTTCCAATTATTTCTGCATACAAAAAAAAGAAAAGAAAAAAATACTAGGTACTTTCGAACGATTATGTGATATTATTTATGTGATATTTCTAATAAATAAGAGATTGTAACACATATTAATGTTGTACTTGAATCACAAATTTGAAAAGGAATTTAAAAAATATGAATGAAGAACAAGTGTTTTTTTTCTTTTTTCTCTCTATTTCTTGTGTATTATTTTTTTAATTTTTTTTTCTTTCTTTCAAAATTCATATCCAAATATGTTTTTCAAAGTGAATTATTCATCGTCTCTCGATTAACCAACAAAGTCAGCATATTGTAAAATATAAGATTTTTTTTCTTTTTCTTTTTCTTTTTAAATCTGATCTAAACAGAAGAATAATATTTACGGGTACTTACCAATTAGTCCTATTCACTAGACTTATTTACCTGCAGGTCCTAACTAATAAATTTAACACTATAAAAATAAGAGAGTGATAAATTTATCACTAAAAAATTATTCATAAAAAAAGAGACTGATAAATTTATCACTATAAAATTATTCATAAAAAAAAAAAGACTGATAAAATTTATCTTTATCACTTAATAAATTATATCAAATAAGACTTAATGGGTAATAAGTCTCAAAGTAAGACCTATTGGGTAATAAGTCTCCCAAGTAGGACCTATTGGTAGTTTACCCTAATATTTATTATGTATTCAGTTCAATTATAGTCCCTTTCCACAAAGGCAAGTTGAATTTGATAACCAACTTACAGCTTTAATTGGGCACCAAAAGTGGACTGAGTTTTTGTAGAAAATAACAATTCAGGACAACCACAAACACCAGCACACTAATGTTGTGTTTGGTTGAGGGATTTAGGGAGAGATTTGGAAAGAAAAAAGGGAAAAGATGTGTGAAACTATGTGAAATATAGGCATGATTTATTCATATTTCACCTACTTTTTTCATTTCCTTTTCCAAATCCCTCCCCAAATCTCCCAACCAAATACAGCATAAGAGAAATTATCGCATGAGTCCGAAAACTCCACGTAGTTATATATTTGTTTAATGGTATTTCATGATTTTTCTACCTTTTTCTTATTTATCAGACTATATAATCATTTAACCCCTAATATTAAGTAACACATAATTAACATGAAATTCTAAAAAGACTCAGAAAAATACTTGCAGACTATACAGCAACTCAAACAAATGAATAATAGAGGGCAAAATTTCCAATGCACACCCTCAATTACTTTGCAAATGTGTTTGAAGTTATAGCGTTACAACTTAATCATGTTGTGTTGTAATTTTAATAATTTATTGAGACATTACTCTTGATGTGATTAGTGTCATAACTTTTATCGCAATGTATTGTAATAAAAATCATATCGTATCATAGTGAAAAGAGTGCGCATCACACACAAACTAATTATAGACGGAGGAAAATGAATTTTTTTTTGGGGCCATACAATAGGATGTTAGTAAGTTAAATTATAATAAATTTGTTTGTATATTTTTAAATGAATAATACACTAAAGATGATTGGTCCACATTTGTGAACCCTAAATTTAAAAAGTATAATGAGTTAGTGGTGCTACATGCATCAATTATTATATAAATAATTAGTGTATCAACCCATGTCATAATATTGCAACTTCAAAACCATAGACCACATCTATTATACAAATTAGAAAGACTCAAAACCAATAAAATTATGCCACATTATCCGTTAGTACACTAATTGATATATTAATTAGTGCTTAAAACTTTATTCATAATGATCAGTGGTGCTACATACACTAATTACTATATCAATTAGTGTACCAATACATGTTATAGCATTATAATTTTAAAACTATGGACCTATTTATTATACAAATTACAAGGATTCAAAACCAATAAAACTATGCCACATCATCCATCAGTATACTACTTAGTCCGAATAATGCGATATGTACCAATTAATATATTAACTAGTATACTAACAGATGATGTGGCATAATTTTAAAGGCTTTGGATATTTGTAATTTGTATAATAGGTGTGATCAGTAATAATAGCATAACACTAGTTGGTATATTAATGTGTACATTAATTGGTGCATACAACACCACCAATCAAAATGTATGTATTAATACTAAAAAAATGTGTGAACAAAATTAGGCAGGTGGATGGAGAACAATCAACAAACTGTACAACTCTTTAACACCCCGTAACATCCCGTTTGTTTTCAGAGGTAGAATGGAGGGGATTGATAGTGAGGGAATTAATAAAATTGTGTTTGTTTTGATGATAGTTGGTAGTGTAGGAATTGTTAAATTATTTTTATATAAAATAATTTAAATTATGATTTTTACTTAATAAACAAATATAAAATCATTAAACATTAATGTTCAAAAAAAAATAAAAAATACCTATCATGTAAAAATATAATAAATTTTTTTTTTTGTGTGTGCAGTTGACCGGTTTACTGGCCAGACATTCGGCCGGATGTCTCGGTGGACGACCAGTAACTCACTAAGCTGACGAACTATTTTCTAATACCACCTCTTCACCTAGGCTACCAATCTGCTCGCCAAAGGTCTATCCTAATCCGAACAGATTATCAATCCGGAGGACCACAAACAAAACAAACGTGAGCTAAGCTCACTATTCATCCATCACAATCTGAAGTAGACTCCTACTCCAGAAAACAAACAGGGCCTAAAGCAGATGCTATTTCTCCTATCCAGTCTGGTTCATTCACATTATTTAATCTTAGAGTTGTAGAATTAGGAGTTTTTCTTAGATGGAAAAACTTTTACGTTATGATATGTTTGGTTGGTAAAAATAAAAGAAAAATAATGCAAATCCCAATATTATAAATCTTATTGTTAGTAATAAAATTGCAATTCAAATTAACCTATCGCAATTTTATTGTTGGTAATAAAATTTTAAAAATAATGAAAGTTGATTTCAACTTAGTTCCAACTTAAGCAGAAAATTTAAATTCGTAATGTGAGGCCCACATGCTTGAATTGTTATTGAGTTTCTTCTTAGATTTTTTTTACATGTAAATCTTATTTGATGTATCTTATCGAGCTATTTATAATTTTTATAATAATAATAATAATAATAATAATAATAATAATAATAAAGCACCTGTTAATGTGTTTGCTGAAGGTTTTGCTTGTAGCCTATGAGATAAAATAACTTAAATAAATTAAGAAAGTAATTAACTAGAAACTAAAAAAATAGTAATTTTATTTTTTTACTTTCTAATTATCATGTAACGTCCCAAATTTCTAGCTCAAATGATAATGCAATAATCATGGCTCTCTTAAAGGAAAACTAAATATAAATTCTCATACTTGCATTACATAATAATAATAGTTCCTCATGCGATATTACATTGATTCAACAGCAAGTATATAACCAAATAAACACCCTCAAGGGTTTACAATCTTCCAAGACTTAAGCCTGGTACACAAAACAGTTATTCAAACTCACACATACATAGCCCTTGGCTTACAAATAGGATCATAGCAAATGAGAACTTTAGTGCTCTCAACACACACATTTTCACGCCCTCAATTAAGCGGATTCACCACCCTCTTTTCCTGCACAAAAATCCGACATGGTGAGCATAAAACCCAGTAGGAAATCCTTAACAAAGTATATACATTTTATACAAGTCTCAAGAGATGAATGCACATGCCATGCCATGCCTTTTTGAAAATAAAACACATTTTCATCTTTTAAAAACCATCATGCTCAATGATGTTATGCAACTTCAACTGTTCAAAATTTATCAATTTAATTAAAGGGGGTGGTAAATACAACTCTGGTAATCCCTAGGTCGGTGTCTGCAAGTAGACTATACGAGTCTTACCAATTGTCATTTTTACCGGTATTAACCGGAAGGCTCAACACCTGTTCGCGCGACTTTCTGGTCTTTCACTAAGGACACTCAGGCGAATTGAAACAATTTCATCTACACCACCTATCAAGACTTACCATCGTATTTATCCCAAAATCATTTCATAAAAGTCCATTTCCCAACATTCTTTTCTCAATGTAAATTTTCAAAACTTAACATAGTCCAATGAATTGAAATGCCAATGTATGCTTAATAATACAATGCAACATTACTTCCATATTCAATTGTTTCAAACAATATACCATTGTGATCAAAATTTCCAATCCTCTTTTCAACACAATTCCACAAGATGAATATATATATATATATACTTTTATATCCAATTCATTGAAGAGAATAACGTAATTCCCACATTTCGAGCAATCTCAACAATTTAGTCAATTCAAGACTAAATCAACATTTTGACAACAATTTTCAAAATAAACAACATTTCTCATTTTTTTTCACAAAATTCGTCATTTATATATAAATAAACAATTTTCAAAACATCCATTTATTTTGGTGCACAAAATAAATATGACAATATCTTCCAAGGATTTTCAACATCTTTCAAAGAAAAGACCCAATTTTTAAGTTTTCTCACCAAAACCATTCATCTCCAAAATATTTAGAAGAATATCCCCAAAATCATCTTTCTTCAATCAATATGGTTCAAAACCTTCAATTTCTATTTTAAAAGGAAAAGAAATTAAACCCTCTTTCAAAATCACTCATCTTCTTGAAATCAACAATCAATTTCTCAAAGCTAATCAAAGGATGATTTTGAAAATCATCTAGATCTTGCAAAAACATATATATAACTCTAAGAAAATTCCTACCTCAAGTTTTGAAGAAGAAATGAGATGAAACCCCCAAAATCAACGGTGTCGAAACTCAATCTTCACTGGACACAACGAAGCCCTCGAGATGATAACCAACTTTGGTGAAGAACTTAGGTCTAAATCCCAATAGATTTGGAGAAATTAAAGAGAGAAGATGACTTTTAGTGAGAGAAGCTCCTGATCTGGAATTCTGGAGAGTTTTAGAGAGAGAGGACTAAAAAAGTGATATGAAATATTAGATTCACGAACTGATATAACATGGTCTGCTCGAGCGTAGAATGCCCCGCTCGAGCGTCAAATACACTAACCTAGTACTTTTGCAAATAGGTCAAATTTCTAAAACCAAACATTCTCCGCTCGAGCGCATAAACGGACGCTCAAGCGGACAAGCAACTTCGAATGCATTTTTCATTTTTGTTTTGGGGGCGCTGCCCCTCAACCCCGCCAGGGTGCTGCCCTAGGACCTGCCAAGGGGCGCTACCCCCTAGACCCCCGTGAGCTAACCAGGCAGCTCGACTCCCGATCGGCCCAGTCGAAATGACAAAACATGAAAAAAGGATCGAAACCGGAATCACTACATATCAACTTTTCAATTAAAAAAAAAAAAAAAAAACCCATCAAATTGATCATAAACATTAGTTGAGCCTGGCTATTCAAATAGCCTAAGGCCCCGTTTGTTTTGGGTGAAAGAGAGGGTATTGGGATTGCTAATATCAAGGTATTAGTAATAGCCTTGTTTGTTTTGGGAGAAGGCCTTGGGACTATTAGTCCCTTGGTATTACTAATACCCTTGGAGAGGGGATTGGTAAGGAGGAGGTAGAGATGGTATTAGAAAAATAGTGAGGGGATTAGAAATTTTTTTATTTTTTTATTTTTTATATATTAGAAATTTTTTTTAAAATATAATTTTTAATTTTTTATATTTTTTTATTTGTTTTATTATTTTATATAAAAATAATTTAACAATTCCTCATTACTAATCCCCTCACTATCCATCCCCTCACTACTAATCCCCTCACTAACAATCCCCTCACTATTAATCCCCTCACTATCAATTTCCTCCATTCTATCTCCCAAAACAAACGGGGCCTAAAGGCCTTTTTTCACATAATTTACTTTTAAGTGTCGGTAGACTTTCCACACAAAGAAAGAAGTCAGTTGAGCAAGGCAACCCAAACACCCAACCTAATATATATATATATATATATAAACTAGTCTGTTTATTCATATAATTGTTTTAGTCAATACCTGCTAAATTCACATGATGATGAGGGCATTCAATCCAACACATTAATTAAGGTTCTAATATATCAATGAAGGTTCTAACATTTTGGCAAAAAAAATAAATAAATCCAACACATTAATTATATATATAGTAATCATCATAATTTGAATAATTTAACTTAAATATTTTGAACAACCAACTCAGCTACTCCAAACTTTGCACACCCACCTTATAACAGAAAAGGGTTCATGATCAATTTAATTTTTTACATAAATGATCTTTTCAACAAATTTTATAATATAAACGGTTCAAATTGTTGAAAAGGGTCTGAGGTGGAGCCACCTAAGGGGCACAACACGGACTCTTTCTTCCTTATAATCCATTCACATTATTTTTTAATTTTGAACATAATAGTCTCGTAAAAAAAAATAAAAAATATATAAAAAAAATAAATTGAAGTGTATGGTATATTTTAAAGTTGATGCGATACTTTAAATATATACTATACACTTTGTGTTCTGAATATAAACATAACAGTTGACTAAAAAACTATCTTTACATAAAAGTAAAATAAAAAAATATTTAAACTCTTTCGATAAATATAACTTATGCTAAATTAGAACACAAATTTAAAAAAATAAATAAATAACAAAGAAAAAATTGATTTCAAGCTCTATCAAGACTATGAGGATGTTATTGTCTTCTTCATGAGGTGTCCTTGGTAACTGATATGAAAATGGACACATGACACACAAACACGAAATGATATTTTTATAAAAAATATAGCACACTACATGAGAACACATGTGAAATATATGATTTTATATATTGATTATATGACATATAATTATTACATAATATTTATATAAATATTTAATTTAAAGACAATAATTTTTAAGATCTATTGGAGAAAAATATGTTGAAATTTAAGTTATTTATTTATTTTTATTTTTTATAAATCATTAATTCCAAGTTAATTTATTTAGTACTTTTTCACATGTGTCTAGAAGATAGGCACATCTTTCCCAAATCTCCAAGATGTGTTCAAATCTATTAAAAAAAAAAAACAAAATAAAATAAATAATAAATAAAATAGTTAGATATATTGCGGTTAGTTTCTATTGTTTAAAAAACAATGCTCAATTAGTACACATTAATATTTGGAAAGGGAAAGATTGAGTATACACCTAACATTTGCCATATTAAAAAAAATTTTAAATTTAAAAAATTGTGCATTTGTCAAATCTTATTTCTACCATTGAATCAAATGAATTAAACAACAATATCGGTTGTGGTACTAAATGTTAATTTTTCAAACTGCACATATACACTAATACAACCTATTTTAAATATATAAAAGTAACATTTGACTGTAATTTAACCTTTCCAATACTGATACTAATGCCCAACATGTCTTAACATTCTTCAGAAGTCTCTTCTTTTGTCTTGAGAATGCAATGGAGAGCCAAGCTTTCTTCATCTTCTTCTTCTCCTTTGCTTCACTACTTTCCACAACCTTGTTGAAATTCTCCATTGCAGGTGATACCTTAGCTTCAAACCAATCTCTCCGGGACGGCGACACTTTAGTTTCCACCAGCCAAAGTTTTGAGCTCGGCTTCTTCTCTCCCGGCAGCTCCAAATTCCGGTACATGGGCATATGGTACAAAGCCACCCCAGATACAGTTGTGTGGGTTGCCAATCGAAACAATCCAATAATAGGTTTACAAGGAGTCTTGACTATCAGTGGTAATAGATCACTGGTTCTTCTCAATGGAACACAAAGCATTATCTGGTCATCTAACCTGTCAAGAGTCGAAGAAGGTCCTGTGGCACGGCTCTTAGATTCTGGAAATCTTGTTCTGTTTGGCAAGACAGAAACAAATTCTGATAGCTTCCTATGGCAGAGCTTTGATTTCCCGTGCAATATGCGGATACCTGACCTGAAGATGGGAGAGAACAATGTAACAAGTCTAAATCAAGATTGACATCATGGAAAAGCCGATGATCCATCTCCGGAGAGTTTACTTACGAGTTGATAATCATGGGTTGCCTCAACTAGTACTTAGAATGGGATCAACAAAAAGTACCAAATCGGTAAAACTCACATTCATTGATCTTCCTTGTACAACAATCCGCATTTAAAGAAATGTTGGAGTTCAACAACAATAGATTGATATATATCTATGAACCATACAACAACTCTGTCTTTACAAGTTTAACACTAAACGAGTCGGGGTTGCTTAACGCTATATCTTGAACAAAAAGAACACTTGGGATCTTATGTTCACGGTTCCACATGACTGTGATAGTTATGGATATTGTGGTCCTAATGGCATTTGCGTAATCTACAAATCACCATTGTGCGAGTGTTTGAAGGGTTCATTCCAAAATCCCAACAAGAATGGGATGTTCTTGATTGGTCCAAAGGATGCATAAGAAGCGTGCCATTAGATTGCCGTAATGGAGAAGGGTATGTGAAGATTATGCAGGTCAAGTTGCTCGACTGCTGGAGTTTCGTTAAACATAGGTATGAGCATCAAGGAATGTGAGGAGGAGTGTTTGAAGAACTGTTTGTATAGCTTATGCTAATTCAAACATTAGCGGAGGTGGCGTGGTTGTTTGATGTGGTTTGGGGATCCGATTGATACCCGGAGAGCCTCCAAGACAATAGTGACCAAGATATCTACATACGCTTGCCACCTTCAAAGAATAAGTGCATGGCTATGATCTACCGTGTTTCTCTTAACCTTCTAAACTCCTCAATACTTCAAATTTCTTTGTTACTTGGTGCACGAATCGCTTTTGGTATTCTCTGTTTGAATTTACCTAGTACTTCAGTTCTTGATATTCTCTGTTTGATTCAATTCATGATTCAATAATAAGAAAAGACTTGTGAAGATCTTATCGCTATCGAACTTTAGGAATACTTACCTTGGGCAAGATGTGGGTGCATAATAATGAAGATAAAAGCAACGAGAAGAGGTAAGCGTTCTTATCCACTAAATATTCTTCTAATAATCGTTTTTGAGTTAAATCATAGATCCCAAGCATTAAACTATTACATAAAAATCATGTGTAAAGAATTTCCCAAAAAAAAAGGTTAACCCGACTAGCCTCATAATGACTCTAAATGGGAAGAAAGAAAGCTTGGAATTACCTTTGTTTGATTTCACAACTATTGTCCATACAAGCAACTTCTCCGACGCAAATACGATTGGAGAAGGTGGCTTTGGTCCTGTTTATAAGGTAAGATACGATATGTTCACCGTGTAGTTAAGAATAGAACATATTGTCTTGTTGTGCACCTTATATATCACACCTACAGGCAAATTGTCTACGAACAGAAATAGCAAGTGAAAAGGTCAAAAGGTTCGGACAAGGTCTAGAAGAGTTCAAGAATGAAGTTACCTCAATTGCCAAACTTCAACATAGGAACCTTGTCAGCTTCTTGGATCCGCATTCAAGGAGAAGAAAGGATGTTAATCTATGAGTACATGTACAACAAAAGTTTAAATTATTTTATTTATGGTTTGTGCCTCTAAACCCTTCATATTTTGGATTTGTTCGGTCACCGCATATCACTTTCCTACATGGTCACTAATGCATCTTAAAATTTACAAGGGTCAAAATGATGTGCGATCGTAATAGAAGTGCATTACCGCTTGGCAAAAGAGGTTTGACATTGTTATGGGGATTGCACGGGACTTCAGATTCCACCAAGATTCTAGATTAAGAATAATTCACAGGATCTCAAAGCAAGCAATATTCTCGCTAGACAATGATCCGATTCCAAAAATTTCAGATTTTGGCTTGGCAAGAATTTTTGAAGGAGAACAAATTTGTGCAAAAACAAAAGAGTCATTGGAACATAGTAAGTTGTATTTACTTAAAATTAAATCAAAATTTTCTATCATTGAAAACTTTGTAGTTGCAAATTCTTGCAAAGGGCTATATGTCTCCAGAGTACGCAATTGACGGAAATTCTCGGAAAATCGATGTATTCATTTGGGTGTGCTTTTGCTAGAAATAGTGAGTGGCAAAAGGAACAGAGGTTTTCATCATCCCCGATCACCACCACAATCTTCTAGGGCATGTAAGTACTAGAAACAATAAAATAGTTATCTCTCTCTATAGATATATCGTGTATATCAATCTATCTATCCCTCGTGGCTATCTAACTTGATGCATATCTACTGCTTTCTTGAGGATGACAAATATATGTTCTGAAGAAAATAAATAAACTAAGTGCATGGTTTGCAATTACTTAGGCATGGTTGTTGTGGAATGAAGACAGGCTTTGGAACTAATGGAAGCATGTTTGAAGGATTCATGTGTTGAATCTCAAGTACGAGATGTATTCAAGTGGGCCTATTATGTGTTCGTAAACTCCCGCAAGACAAGCGTGATGTCATCTGTAGTGTTCATGTTGGGAAATGAGGAAGCAATATTGCCTCGGCCTAAACAACCCGGTTTCTTCATTGAAAGAAGTTCCTTTGATACGAATCGCAACAAGAAGTGAAGAATTTTATACGAATGGTGAAGTAACCATAACAATATTGGATGCTAGATAGAGTGTTCATCGCATTGTTAATATGATTTTAGAAAGAAGTTATTTCAACTTCGAATTTTTGTGGATTTCATTTTATGTCTTAAAACCACGAGCTAAAAATTTTCTATTTATTTATAATTTGGTTTCAAATATCAAAGCACTCTCCTCTATAATAATATACAAGAAGTCCCATGGACGCTCGCAAGTAAATTAAACACCAAAACATGATATGAGAAGCATCTAGATTTTCCGATGAGCCTAATTTATAACGTGATCAAGCGTCAATAACTAAAATGTAGGACAAAGATCGATCAAGTATTGGCTCAAGACAAGCATTTCCAGACTAACTTTACATAAAGACTGTTCCATGGAAAAAAGTTTGTCATTGTGATTGGTTTTTGGCATGGTTTCAGTTCTTAAGTCCTGTAAAGTGGGCCAAAATCAAATCTAGACAAGCTTGTCAAGCTAGCTCTTCTAGAAAATTCAAGGATAGTGTTCTACTAGTTCAAAAATGAAATTTTTAGGGAAGAAGATCCCCCAAGTATCATCAGAAAAATAAAAGAAAAGATTCCACTTCAACCAACATCGAACAATCTTCGTAGAAATTAACCAAGTTGTTACTAAAACAACATAATTCATAACTCAAATCACCTGAACAAAGGCTTGATTTCAATTATTTGGGGGTTTAGAACTACATAAAACTAAAATGACAAAAAAAAAAAAAAAAATCGGGAGAACAAAGAGTTTCTTATAACTATATACCAAAACCAAGTAATATTTCAGTTTGAAATTAGTGGTATACCAATGTCACTTCCATCAGATATGAATACGTGGTTATGCTTCTGTAGTTAAAAACATCTTGACAAGTCACACTAATTTCCATTGCATACAAATATAAATACATATTCACAGTGATTTCTTGAACATCAATTTTATACCATGATATTTTTACAAACACCAATTGTGCAAAAGACAACTAAATATTTGATGACAATGCAGAGCTACAGGAATGAGGCTAATTAGCAATATCAACAGCAAGTTTCCAGAAATTAAAATGGTCGAGAGAGAGAGTAGACAACATATGTATGTATATGTAAAAAACACACACATACACAAATGTCAACACACACATAAGCACATTATGAGAAATTATATTTGAGAGTTCAAGAAAAGGATGGCAAACCGTAATTGCAGAATCAAAGCGTCCACTTCTGCAATTTGCAGTCTGTTTGGTCAATCTACATTTTTCCTTTCAGTTTGGTTGCCGAGAAACTAGCAATAAAGGAAGGGTGGAAACCTTTCATCAGCAGGCCCAATGAATCCAACAAACGTTGTTGTGTCAACTGTGTTGCCAATGCAGGAACAACATCCTGTTTTGGGTTGGGCATTGCTATTTTAAGGAGAAAATTGTTTTCATTTTTTTTTTTAACCAAACCAAATCAAGCCTTAAGTTCCATCAAATGGAATCGGTTACATGAATTCTTCTTCTCCACTTGATTCTATCAAAGGCCATTTGGTTATTTGAATTAAAGAGATTCATATCTCTATTTACTACACTAACCCATGTCAATCTAGGTTTGCCCCTTCCCCTAATTCTTCCCTCTACCGTCGTTGCATCGCATCTCTTTACTATTGCTTTTGTTGGTTTCCGTTGTATATGACCAAACCATCTCAATCTATTTTCTCTCAGCTTATCTTCTATCAGTATTACTCCTACCCGTTCACGAATATACTCATACCTAACTCTGTCTTTTCTAATCTTGCCGTACATCCACCTTAGCATCCTCATTTCAGTAATACTCATCTTATCTAAAAATTGTTTCTTAGTTGCCCAACTTTTTTTTTTTTTTTTTTTTTTTTTTTTTGTAATTTCAGAAATAAAAATAATGAAATTTCATTATTGCCTATGATTTTTATTTTTTGCACAGACAAAGTTTCAAAAAATTTAGAAAAAATCTTTTATATGTATCACACAAAATTTTATTAATTATGATGATAACCAATGAAGGTTTGCAAGGCCAAGTAAACAAGAAACAATGACTAATCATAGCATCCATCTTGTAGATAGGTATAAAATCTAACTAAATCCACCTAAACTCCAATGATTACAGGACTTTCCAAACTAATCCCAGATGTAATTCAAGTGAAAATTACAAAAAGGGGAACTGGTTTATACAACTTAAACTATCTTTGAATGCAGTAAAGATTTTCATTTTATTTAATAGGTTTTGGGGCATATAGTTTACATCAACACAATGTATGTTTCTATCGAGCATCTAACAGAGTAATGGTGATTTCATTGGCTGAAACTGTTGCATCCTTGCTTGACGAACAACCAGCCTTATGAATATTCCTTTCAGTAAAGAAGCCAGGCTGTTTGACCTGAGGCAATGCACCTTCACTACCCAACATCAGAACCACAGATGACATGCTTGGCCTATCCTCTAGACATTGTTGCACACATAAAAGACCCACATGGATTGATCGCAACACTTCATTTAGGTAGCATGAGTCCCATAGAGCCTCATCAATTAATTCTAACGACCTACCTTCTTTATAGAGTCTCCATGCCTAAACAATCCATTACAATATTAACAGTACTTCTTGGGAAACATACATATGCAACGATAGCTTTAAGCTTCGTACACTTACATGCCCAAGTAGGTTGAGGCGGTGACCTGGATGATAGAAATCTCTGTTTCTCTTCCTACTCACAATCTCCAGCACCAAAACACCAAAGTTGAATACATCAGATTTTACTGAAAATAGCCCATCCACTGCATACTTTGGAGCTATGTAGCCACTGTAGAGAAACACTAAATGAAGAACCAGATTTTGAAGCAATATAAGTGGATTAGACAAAACATGTTGTGCAGATTCTTACTGTGTTCTAACCACTAAGTTTGTATTTGCTTGTGTCTCATTTCCTCCTAACCTTGTAGCCACTCCGAAGTCAAATATTTTTGGGTTCATGTCAATATCCAACAAAATATTACTAGCTTTGAGATCTCTATGAACAATTCTCAGTCTGGAATCTTGATGAAGATATAAAAGTCCCCGAGCAATCCCATTAATAATGTGGAAGCCCTTCGACCACTTTAGTTATGCACTTCGGGTTCGATCTGTTTTTTTTGGGTCTGATTTAGTCCTTGCTCTTGCTAATTAGATGCATGAATTTTTTAAAAATCCCAATTTTTCTAGAAGACAAAGCTCATGCAAATGCACATGTAATAACAACCACATATAATTTTGGTCCCATTACCAAATAATTCAAAAGGTTTATATGGAACAAGAAGTATAAAAAGGAAAAAAAGAAAGAAAGAAAGATTGTTGGTTGGTCCAAGGGTGGAAGAGATGTGCTATACCAAAAATTGAAGTATTATAGTTTCAAGAAAGCCATACCAAAAATAAAGAAGTCCAGACTTTTGTTGGGCATGTATTCATAGATCAACATCTTTTCTTCTCCTTGAATGCAACATCCTAGAAGCTTCACGAGATTTCGGTGCTGAAGTTTAGCAATACAGATGACTTCATTCTTAAACTCATCAAGTCCTTGGTTAGAATTCTTTGAGAGCAGCTTCACAGCTATTTCTTTTCCTCCTTCTAGTATACCCTGGGAATTACCAATATAATTTATAGACTGTTCTTCCCTTAGAACTTAAAAGAAACCACTTTTATTGCCATTCTTATTATTTATATCTTTTACATTTTGTGTGTCGCTCTGGTGACATTGGTTCAACACGAACAAATATGACCAAAGGATTTATGTAACAATGTTACCAAACACATACTTCAAAGACATAATTACACAAATTTATAAAGTTTCATATGTGAGAAAAGATGCATAAAACCAATTGTAAACTTAGAAAATTGAAGGAAAAATATACTATGTGATGCCAAATAACACCTAGGTTGTGTGATAAGGAAAGGGTAGATAATTAAGAGGGTAATTTTTATATGTAAAATTGGGCCGAGCTGAGTAAGGCCGGTATGGGCCGAAGTACAAAGGCAGAGTAGGAAGGCCTCAAAAATTAGTCCGGTCCCAGAAGTACCTAATGTTATCTCGGTCCAGAAGAGTACAACGGATAGTTCGGTCGCCAATCTGGTCGCGGCATAGCGCGACTAGCTCGGTCGGACCAAGCTAGTTGTTAGCTTGGTCGAAGCAATACTATGGATAGCATGGTTTGGGCAGGTAGAGCCAAGGTAAGAGTAGTGGAATGGAGAACCAAACTAAGCATAGTTCGGTCTACCCCCGTGGCTCAGCATGGCCATGCTTACTTCGGCCACATTGGAGTCCGACCATGGTAAAACCATCTCACTTGGTTTAAACAGTGAGGGGGGTGTTGAAGGATAAACATTATCTTTCAAGAGTATGAATCCTTGGAGGACTCTACATGGAGGAATAAGAGTCCTACTTGGATTGTGCCACACGGAACCTATAAAAGCCCATAACATCACCTATGGAGAGGTAACGCAACTTTGATTCCCGAATATACAGAGCTTTTGTCTATTTGTCTAGTTTGCTGACTTAGGCATCGGAGAGGTTTCCGGCACACACCCGTCGGCTAGCTCACGTTTGTATTTTCAGGTAGTAGAACGACGTCATACGGAGGAGCATAGACTTGATCAACAGAATTATACGAGAAGGTTTATTTCTTTCCCGTACAATTGGCGCCGTCTGTAGGAATTGCTTCAAGAACAAAACCTCTTGATCTAGCTTTTCCTCTTAAGAATCAATGGCGCACAACGAAGATTTACCACAGTCCGCCATCGACGGACAAACACCAGAAGGGTGCGAGGCGCGAAGGTCTACCTCTCATCCCTCCTATGGCGGATTTGGAGCCACAACGATAGAATCCCAGGAGGGATACAAGGGGAAGAAGGCGGACTAACAGCCCTCATCACTCTCGTTCATGGAGTCCAGAGAGACGAAGGCAGAGGATTGACCCTCAAGCCTTGTAAGATCGCGTCAAGGAACAGGACGAGTTGATACGACGAATGGCGGCGAACATGGAATCTCTAAAGCGCCAGATGAAGGGAAAACAAGTGGCGACAGGAGAGGGGCGCATAAGCAAGACGCCCCCTCGCCACTCGGAAGAACGTGGTAGGAATACCACACCCTCGTAAGCAGAGAGTAAAAGCCTCAGGACAGACGATACTCAATCTAGGTCTTCCGGAACTCGTCACTCCAGGTCTGAGAGGATGAGATCTGAGAGGTCATACACGGAAGGGAGCACTTATTGGCCTTCACATACGCACCAAACAAGATCCAGACAGACGGAGTTGCCCAGTTCATCCAACTTACGCGCCGTGCTCGAAGAGAAGGCATGATGAAAGGAGGACGCCAGGGCACGCAATCCACACAGAGTGTCTGCCTTATAGCGGTTGGCTCCTCGATCGCATGGAAACGTCGAGGTTGGAATGCCAATACCACGCCCTGCCTACGAACCGACAGACAAAGCATTAGCAAGGTTGCAGATTTCGCCATTTGTTTCGGCAATTGAGAACACGCCCTTACCTTCAGGCTTCTTTCAGCCCAAATTCACTACATACGAGGGAAAAACGGACCCCTATTCGCACCTGAGCCACTTTTGCCAGGTCATGGCTGTGTACCGGCGAAACAAGGCTTTGATGTGCATCCTCTTTCCATCTAGCCTTGGCGACCTAGGCTTGACTTGGTTTGAAAAACTTCCTGAAGGCAGCATAGCCTCCTGGGCGCAATTGGCGGAAGCGTTTGTAACCAGGTTCAGAACAAACACTAAAACCTCGGTGGAGATCAACCAACTACTCTCCATCAACATGGGCGACAAGGAGACCTTAAGATCCTACAATAGTCGCTACTGGGAGACCTTCAACCAGATTAGGGACTGCCCCACCAATCTCGCCATTGCACAATACAAAAGAGGACTTCCAGTCGGCAACAGACTAAGGGACTCAATCACCATGACACCGCCCCTCACCATGGAAGCCTTGATGGAGAGAGTGCATCAGCACATCAGGGTGGAAGAGGATGGCGCACGTGCCAAAACAAAATCTGGCACGACCGTAGTACCAGAGAAAAAGGCCTCAGCGAAGGTCAACGCGGTAGATCGCCTGAGCAGAAACGGACGTGGCAGACGAGACAACGGAGAGGACCAGGATAAAAGATGGTTGAGAGTCCGCACTGCCATAACCACGGTATTCAAAAAATCGATCTAACGAATTCTACGTGAAATACGAGATGAGCCTTTCGTCAGATGGCCAGCCAAGCTAGGAGAAGCTCAAAAAGACTATGATGAAAGATCACGGTGCACCTACCACAAAGAAAAGGGGCACCGCACTGAAAATTGCACGCCATTAAGACAACACCTGGAGGAGTTGGTGGCAGTGGGTCACCTGGATAAATACATTGAAGGAGGGGTGCAACCAGCCCCCTAGGACCATAATAACCCCAACGGAATGCCAATCGACGCCCCACCTCAAGGCGTTATCAATGTGATATATGGAGTTTTCGAACCTGGGCGTGTATGCGAGCTCAGAGGATCAATCAAAAAGGCTGAGCATTTAAGAAAGGTACTAAGTGCCCAACCTGCCATCAAGAAGGGAAAGACAGAGGTCACGAACGTCATGTCTTTTTCGGATAAAGACTTGGCAAGGATATATTGCTCTCACAATGATGCCTTGGTTGTCACTCTCCGAGTCAAGGATTTTGACGTTAAGCGGATTTTGATAGACCAAGGCAGTTCATGTGAAATAATGTACTACGACACCTTTAAACGGTTGAAGTTACAAGATAAAGACTTGGCACCTGTCGTATCTCCCTTGATTGGATTCAACTCCATGCTAGAATGGCCCGTCGGCAAAATAATCCTCCCAGTCAAGGCAGGAAGCGTGACGAAACAAGTGCAGTTCTAGGTATTAAAAGTTCCCTCCACTTATAACATCATCTTGGGCAGAACATGGCTGCATGCCATGCGATCGGTGGCGTCATCCTACCACCAAGTAATGCGGTTCCCCAACGACACCGGTGTAATTGAAGAGGTCTATGGAGATCAGATTATGTCCAAGTAATGCCTTGTCACGGTGAATGGCAGCCGCGCTGCCAAAGGATATGTTCATTCGGTGGAAGAACCTGAGAGCAATGAACTGTTCGCAGATGTCAAGAAGCCTAATCGTAAGGCGGTGGAAGACTTGGTAGAGGTAAGAATAGATGAAAAGAACCCGGATAAGTTCTTTTTGCTCGGTTCGTCGTTGTCCAGCACTGAGAGATTAGGTCTTGGAATTTTTGACCTCTAACATCGAAGTGTTCGCCTGGACACCATACGACATGCCAGGCATTGATCCCAACTTCATCTGTCACCAACTTAATGTCCACCCATCCGCCAGACCAATCATTCAGCGCACACGTAGATCGGCACTCCACCATGCCGAGATAGTGGCGGAAGAAGTAGGAAACCTGCTAGAGGCAGGGGCAATCAGAGAAGTACACTACCCAAGAAAGAATGGCCAAGTGGCGTGTCTGCATCGACTATAAAACAGTCAACAAAGCATGTCCAAAAGACAGCTTTCCTCTACCACGGATAGATCAACTGGTAGACCTAACGGCGGGGCACAACCGACTTAGCTTTCTGGATGCATACAGAGGCTACCATCAAATTGCCATGCACGAACCAGATTAGGAAGTGACATCCTTTACAACTCCAAGAGGTCTATACTGCTACAAGGTCATGCCCTTTGGCCTAAAAAATGCAGGGGCAACATTCCAGATAATGGTCACCAAGATGTTTGAACCATTGTTAGGCAGAACAATGAAGGCTTACATCGACGATATGGTGGTCAAGAGCAAAGATGAGAATGACCATCTCAAGGACCTAGGTGAGATGTTTGAGATCCTGAAGAAGCACAAGTTACGCCTCAACGCGTCGAAGTGTGCATTCGAAGTAGGATCTGGCAAATTCCTGGGCTTCCTGGTGACCAACCGGGGTATTGAGGCAGACCCGTCTTAGATCAAGGCAATTCAGGATCTGGAAAGGCCTAACTCAGTCAAAGAAGTGCAGTATCTCACCGGCATGGCAGTTGCGCTCAATCGGTTCATAAGCCGATCATCAGACAGACTACGACCATTCTTCCATGCTCTAAAGGCCAAATTTGAGTGGGACGAAGAATGCGACCGCGCTCTGAAAAGCTTAAAAGAATACATGTCTTCTCCACCACTACTTGTCACCCCAGTCCCTGGAGAAGAACTCTTCCTGTACCTAGCAGTCTCTCAGCACGCAATTAGCGCAGTATTGGTCCGTGCAGAAGGAATCCAACATCTGCCCATCTATTATGTCGAAGAAGATCTCGCTGGCCAAACAAGGTACTTGTCCGAAAAAAGCGGCATTGGCCTTGATGATGGCCTCAAGAAAGTTGTCGCACTACTTTCACGCCCACACTATAGTTGTCCTCACAGCCTTCCCATTAAAAGCTTTGTTTGAGAGGGCTAACTTCTCTGGGCGAATCTTGAAGTGGGCAGTTGAGCTGGGGCAATACAACATCAAGTTCCAACCCAGAACCGCAATAAAAGCACAAGCCTTGGCAGACTTTGTCGCCGAATTCATCCCAGGAAGTCATCATATCTGCCCAGTCGACCTGACTGAAACAACCGAACTAGGGATGGAAGTTGACGTCGGAATAACGCAACCCCTGATACCGGTTACTCAGTCAGGTCCCAAGGCAAACCAGAGTAAAGCAAGGAAGGAAGAAGCGAGCCATTTTACGCCAAGTCAAGACTCACCAACAAAACAAGACTTGGTACAACCAGGTGACGAGGGGCAGACAGCAGGCATGAACCATGAAGAAGAAGACACCAGCAACATGGAAGACCCCAAGGCAAGGTTTTAAAAAACGGCCGCAACCGTTACATAACACCGTTACGTAACGGTTTTGGAGGTTACCGCCACCCGTTACGGCCGCTTTTGCAATGTGATTGAGATTCACAGTGTCGATCAGAGCGTGGCCGTAGCGATATCAGAATCTGCAGAATGGTCGTGAATCACCATACGCACCGTTACGTAATGGTTTCAAACTGTTTCTTTCGAAAAAACACACAAAAAAAAGCTGAAAATGGGGGAAGAGGGATAAAGAGAAGACGGAAGATAAAGAGAGAAAATGGAGAAGCAAGAGATAGAGAGAGAGAAGAGGGAAGATGAAGAACATGTTATTGATTTGTTGAAGCTGTAAGGCCTATGCTATTCTATTCAGCTGCTATCACTAAACCATTTTGTTTGTTTGTGTGTGTCTATCTATATATTGTTTGAAAATAATAATAATAGTAAGTGTGGTCATTATCTATTTGGCTTGGTTAAAATATATATATATATATATATTTAGGCTCTTATTTATTCTCTTACTTTTGTCGTTTTTTATCTTATATATAATAGTTAGTGATTGATTTTTTTGTATAATATAAAGTCATTAATTATTAAAATAAAATGTAAAAAACTCAATTTGTAGTGATTTAAAAATATAAAATATATTGGATCATACTTAAAAATTTACAAAAATTGATCAATATTTATTTTTAACCTAACAAATATGATCATGGAAAAAAAATATGCGTATCGATAAGTTTTTTTCAAATTGTGCGAAAAATAAAAAAATTCACGGTTCCGTTACATCAAGAACTGCTACACTACGGCCTTTACACCCCAAGAATCAAGAATCACACACCGCCATCCGCTTTTCAAAACCTTGCCCCAAGGCATCATCTGATCCCTCAACTTGCTGGAAGTTGTTCATCGAGGAGATGTGGAAGCTCTTCGTGGATGGAGCATCTAACTGGCATGGAGTAGGACTTGGCATAGTTCTCATCTCCCCAGACGGCCTAGTAGTGGAACAGGCAGTCAACTTTGGCTTCCCAGCATCAAACAACGAAGCGGAGTATGAAGCACTTCTTGCAGGCCTCAAATCAGCATTCTACATGAAGGCCATCGAGCTAATGGTCTACAGCGACTCACAGTTGGTGGTAAACAAAATATCTGGCGACTACGAAGCAAAGGATGACAGGATGGCCAAGTACCAAGAGTTGGTCAGAACAGAGATTAAGAAATTTGAAGTGGTGAGGATAGAACAGATTGGCAGGGAGGAAAACAGCAGAGCAGAAGAACTAGCAGGCTTCGCCTCAATGGCAGATACCTCCATCCCTCATCCATTACTGATCGACTACCTACCTAGACCAAGCATTGAAAACCCAGAAGCAGAAGAGGTATGTTGTGCCGATCTAGGCCCTTCTTGGATGGATCCCATCATATTGTTCCTAAAAGATGGCACCCTACCAGAAGACAAGAAAGAGGCCAACAGAATAAGAGCAAAGTCGCTGGGATTTTGGCTCTCCCCATCATTAGCATTATACAAAAAGTCGTTCTCAGGACCCTACCTAAAGTGTGTTCATCCCAGCAAAGTGGAAGCATTCTTAGTCGAGATACACGAGGGCGTATGCGGAAGCCATCAAAGAGGAAGATCACTAGCATACAGAGCAATTTTGCAAGAATATTGGTGGCCATACATGCAAGCGGATTCAGAAAAGTATGTCAAAAAATGCGAGAAGTGTCAGAAGTTTGCACACCAAATACACCAACCTGCCAGAGAACTTCTACCTCTCACTAGCCCATGGCCCTTCGCAATGTGGGGCTTAGACATAGTGGGACCACTTCCAACAGTACCAGGCAATAGAAAGTTCTTCCTTGCAACAACCGACTACTTTACAAAGTGGGTGGAAGTAGAAGCCTTGGCATCAATCAAGGAAAAAGATGTGAAGAAGTTTGTTTGGCAGAACATCATCACTCGGTTTGGCATACCAAAAGCCCTAATCTCAGACAACGACACTTAGTTCGACGGCAGAATTTTCAGAGGCTTTTGCGAGGAATACAAGATAGAGTTCTACAATTCTACACCGGCATATCCTCAAGCAAATGGCCAAGCAGAAGCATCAAACAAGGTCGTCTTAGATGGATTGAAGAAAAGGTTAGAGAAAGCAAAAGGCAAGTGGGCAGAAGAACTCCCTCATGTTTTATGGGCTTACCGCACCACACCTCGGCGATCGACAAGAGAAACACCATTCTCCTTAGCATACGGCATGGAGGCAGTAATCCCACTGGAAGTTGGCCTCCCCACAATTCAAAGCGAAAACTTTGACCCAGACTTAAACGGCGAAGCCATATCATTGGAGCTTGACCTTGCGGAAGAAAGAAGAGACAGAGCATTGGTTCACATCGCCTCTTACCAACAAGAACTGTCCAGAAAGTATAACAAAACAGTGCATCCAAAGCAATTCAAAATCGGAGATTGGGTGTTGCGCAAAGTAATGGGAAATACCTTGGTGCCGGGAGATGGCAAGTTAGGGCCTAATTGGAAAGGACCTTACAAAGTGGTCGGATTAGCAGGCAAAGGGGCATGCCACTTAGAAGATAAGGACGGCAAAGCAATTCCCAGGCCATGGAACACTGCCAATCTCAAGTTATTTTATTTTTAGCTTTTTTCTTTTTAAGCATATGTAATTTTTTCTTTTCTCAATAAAACAAGTCAATTCTTTTCAGCATAATCGTTTTCTGTAAAAGATAGTTTTAGAGAGTTAGGAGCTTTGCACACATTTTATTCTAAGTTGGCTGGAAAAACTAACTTAGAGGTTGGATTAAACCAACACCCCTCTTAAGCCCAGGATAAGGATCCAGGCTGCATAACGTTTGGTCGAAATAACCAAACATTTTATTCTAATTTGGCTAGAAAAACTAACTTAGAGGTTGACTGGATTAAACCAACACCCCTCCTAAGCCCAGGATAAGGATCCAGGCTGCAGGATGTTGGGTCGGAATAACCAAACATTTTATTCTAAGTTGGCTGGAAAAAACTAACTTAGAGGTTGGTTGGATTAAACCAACTCTTTTTAAACTCTTCAGCCGAAGTAAGAGCATAGGCTGAAGAGTGGTTGGCTGGATTAAACCAACTCTTATTACTCTTCAGCCGAAGTAAGTATATCAGCTGAAGAGTTGTTGGCTGGATTAAACCAACTTTTGTTACTCTTCAGCCGAAGTAAGGGTATGGCTGAAGCGTGGGTGGCTGGATTAAACCAACTCTTATTACTCTTCAGCCGAAGTAAGGGTATGGGTTGAAGAGTGGTTGGCTAGATTAAACCAACTCTTTGTACTCTTCAGCCGGAGTAATTATATCGGCTAAAGAGTGGTTGGCTAAGTAAGCTTAGTCAGAATGACCAGCTAAAGCCGGAATACGGTATCTTGGCCGGAAAAATTTTTCAAATTGTAGTTTGAAAGAAAACACTAACAGGAGTACAAACCGAGATCATAGTTGGAGCAAAAGAATTCAAGGATTCATTAAAAAACTCATTACCGGTACAAGAATACAGATCAAAACCGAGATAAGTGTTGAACGCAAAAGCTAACTTTCATTGATCAAGAGCAAATACAAAGGAGGGGCCGCAGCCCGGTTACAAGTCCAAAGCAAAAGAAAAAAGAAAAATTACAAAATCAGTTAAAAAGATCTTCAAGATCGGCGTCAATATCAACACGAAGACCGGTTCCAGATGGCAGATCGGTCTCGGTTTGGAGCATGGTGTCTGTTGGAAGCATAGTTTCAGTCAAGGCGCCAACCGTTGGCTCCAACCGAACTGATTGGTTAACCGGATCATTGACGACCGGGGTATCATTTGGCTCTTCTTCATCATCATCAGAACCCTTGAGGAACTGTTGCTGAACGGATGCGGCATACTCCGCCAGTGAGGCCGGAATGGAATACTGAGGAGGGTTGTAGACCTCGGTTTCGGGCCCACAACCGAGCTGCTCCACAGCACCTCTCCAGCCGCATTTAAAGAACAAATCCTTGGCGGCCTCACATTGTGGAATGTAGAGGGCCTCTGCCTCCTTGAAACCTTCGGCGTTGGCATCATTCACTTTCTTCTTCAGTTCGGCGATCTCTGCGTCTTTTTTCCCTTCGAGCTTGACTAGCTCACGAAGGTACTTGTCTTTCATCACGGTCAACACCTTCTGTTTGTCAGCTTCAGCCGAGGTAACTAGCCCGGTTAGACGAGCTACCTCAGCCTCTAGCTCGGTCGTTTTTTGTTGTGATTCCTTCAGCTCGGTTGTTTTTTCTTCGACCTTTGCCATGGCCTGCCTAGCTGTTTTCCTGAGCTCCAGCACCTTTTTATGCGCAATTTGGCTCTTTTGCATTGCCTGAAAAGAAGTAAAAGAAACTAATGACAAAACCGAACAGAAAGTTGGAAATATTTTGGGAGACAAGAAGAGCAACTTACCAGGATCGTTGATTTCGTCGCCGACCGGATGGCCTTAAGCTCGGTCAAGTTCTTGTGATGCTCCATGTCAGGGGGCAGACATACGCTCTTAGCTAGATTGAAGGCTAGCATATGGTCTTTGTCTGCCACCACTGAGTCGGTAGCACAAATATCTCGATTCTGAAAAGTGAGCTTGGGAGCCCACTTGGAGGAGCTAGATCGGTCAGATTGCTCCGGCTGAGGGCTCGGTGGAGGGCTCGGTGGCGGAAGAATGGTCTCATCTTCGTCGACGAGGCATTGCTCGGTTTGGCTAGTCCGGGCACGCTTGTTCGCCCGAGATGACGAAGGCTGTTGAGATGGGAGAGCCACCACGGTTTGTTGCGTCTGGCTCGGTGGTGGTACCTCGGCTCTGTTCATTTCGGTCAACAGGGCCCTTACTCGGTTTCTTTTGGCCATTTCTTCTTCAGCAGTCAGTGGGATTAAGTTGATTTGTGGCAAGGTCGGGTCTGGCTCAGGAGCGTCTTCCAACAAAAAGTCAGTTACTCTGGCTTTACGTCGGCTACTATATCTGTAGGTCAGCTCAACGTTCAGTAGCTTGGCCCAACTTCTCTCTTCAAATCGTAGTGCGGCGCGAAGTGCGTCTAGGTTGGGGTAACTGTACAGTGACTTAAGATGGGCTATATCTGCAAAAGAAGACAACTGTTAGTTCGGTTCAGGAGGAGGAAACCGAAATAAAGAGAATCATGCAACAAAGCCAAAGTAATTATACCGGGGATGCCTTTATTCCAGTTTATACTTTGGCCAAGGATCTGAGCTTGGTGATCTTCAAAATTGCCAGATGCCCAGAAAAAATCGTCATCGTTTAAGTCTTTATCCGGTGTATCTTTTATTATTTTCTCTCGGCGGCGGCGTATTCTTAAATAGTAAACCCATCCGTCTTCTTTTGAACCTATGGAGTATTGGTGGAATATTTCGGCTAAACCGAGGTTAAGTCCAGCTCGGCGGTTTAACTCGGCTATACCCATTATTATGCGGTATGAGTTGGTGGAAAGCTGGGTTGGGCATATTCTAGTCTGCCTAAGGAATTCACAAAGTAATGGTTGAACTGGAAATCTTAGTCCAGTTTCTATTATTGATAGAAGGGTAAAGGGTACAAAACCTTCGTTCCCCCATAGAGTGACATCTTTTTTGGCTAAGGTAAGGTGTACATCATCAGGGATGTTGTACTCCCTTCGGAATTCGGCCATGCCACCAGGTGTTTCTACTAAAAACCTATATTTACCCATTCTTTCTTAAGTTATAAATAAATTATACTGGTCCTAGCTTGGTCGCTGAAGTGGGCTGTGTAGCTCGGTTGAGCGCTCACTGTGGTGCCTGGGCAACCTAAGTTTGCAAAGTGGAAAACACAGGTGTTAAGCACAGATCATTGGACCGTGCTACAAGTTAAAAGCAAGAAAAAAGAAGTCCTACTTCGGCTGTGTCAATTACTACAGGTGTTATCTCAGATTGAAGAAGGGACTGTATCTCGATTTGAAAATGGGGCTTACTAGTTCGGTTTGTGCAAGGATTTGTTATCCCGGTTCAGCCGCTAGGGGCAGCGTTCTTAGTTCGGCCTGAGCTAAGAAAGCTGGTTTAGTTCCTAGTTGTAGCTCGGCCATGGTTAAAGCTTACAAGTCTGATGTCGCAAAGACCTAGTACGGTTCGATAGTTCGGCTAAGTGATTCAAAGGGTGGTTTGACCTACGGAGGCTACGAGTATGGTGCAAGTGGTAGTTCAGTTGTGAGGTGTGCCTAGGCTTACAACCAAGGAAAACAACTTCTTAGTTCGGTTGCGTGGTTATTTTGGATCAAAACTAGTGTTTCTCATGTTCTTTCTTGAATTCAAGTGGTTCTATTATAAAGTTTGTACAGAAAACACGAAGCTAAGTATGGAAGCAGATAGAATGTGTTTCGAAAAAACATGTAATGTATTGCAAAAAAGGTACGAAGTCAACGAAAAAAGAGTTAGAAGATTGAATTACTTACCAGATGGTAGCAGAAAAATCGAAGATCGAAGCACCAAAAACACCAACTCAGCAAGATCTGGAGTTGAAGAAATAAAGTCACAGCGAGAGAGAATGAAGGAAAGGAAAAATGCAGTGGTAGATTCAAAGTGAGGTTTGTTTTGTGTAAAGGGGCAAAAAAGGCGGGACTGTTCAAATCTCGCGAAATACGAAGACGGCGTGACAGCTGCATTAGGCCAATCAGAGGCTGCCATGTGTCATTGGAATGGGAAACGGTTCAGTTGCTGTGATTGAAGAGACGTTTTGACCGAACGAGCAGAGCCCGGTGTGAAAATTGGCTCGGCTGGAAAGGCTTAAGAGTTTTAGCTCGGCTGGAAAGACTAAAGGGGTTTAGTTTGGCTGGAGAGGCTTAAAAAATTTTAGCTCGGCTGATAAACAGGTAATCCCTATCAATGCTTTGCAGATGGAATTAAGGGGCAATTGAGAGGGTAATTTTTATATGTAAAATTAGGCCGAGCTGAGTAAGGCCGGTATGAGCCGAAGTACAAAAGGCAGAGTAGGAAGGCCTCAAAAATTAGTCCGGTCCCAGAAGTACCTAATGTTATCTCGGTCCAGAAGAGTACAACGGATAGTTCAGTCACCAGATCTCCACCTTTAGAGTTAGTCCGGTCCTGGCATAGCGCGACTAGCTCGGTCGGACCAAGCTAGTTGTTAGCTCGGTCGAAGCAATACTATGGATAGCATGGTTTGGGCAGGTAGAGCTGAGGTAAGAGCAGTGGAATGGAGAATCGAACTAAGCATAGTTCGGTCTACCCCCGTGGCTCAGCATGGCCATGCTTACTTCGGCCACATTGGAGTCCGACCATGTTAAAACCATCTCACTTGGTTTAAGCAGTGAGGGGGATGTTGAAGGATAAACATTATCTTTCAGGAGTATGAATCCTTGGAGGACTCTACATGGAGGAATAAAAGTCCTACTTGGATTGTGCCACACGGAACCTATAAAAGCCCATAACATCACCTATGGAGAGGTAACGCAACTTTGATTCCCGAATATACAGAGCTTTTGTCTATTTGTCTAGTTTGCTGACTTAGGCATCGGAGAGGTTTCCGGCACACACCCGCCGGCTAGCTCACGTTTGTATTTTCAGGTAGTAGAACGACGTCGTACGGAGGAGCGCAGACTTGATCAACAGGATTATACGAGAAGGTTTATTTCTTTCCCGTACAATAATGTATTACTTTGCATGAGTGAGTGTGGATAGGTAGAGGGGAATTACAAAGTTAGAACTTCCCTACAAGATTTTAAAGGTCAATCTCAATAAATTTTCACATATAAATATATATATTATTATTTGCTACATAGAATATTCAACTAGAATAAACAATCATTTTTCCATATTTTTCATATAGAACACTTAACTAGATAATGACATTTTTGAAATAAATGCTCATCAATTGGTATTTTGATTTGAAATGATAAAATTCAAATCAACCACATCATTTGTATATCTTTTCAATATAATTTTTGTTCCTTTATGCCATTACTCAAAAAATAAAAAATAAAAAAAATAAAAAAAATAGAAACAAGAAACGAAGTCCCAACCTATAACTGAATAGTCATTCAAGAAAGTGAAAAAAATGAAAGAGTAGCCATCTAAATAAGCTTGTTGGTGAGCCAATTTCCTGCTTTTGAATAATGATGATGTTAGTTCGTTAAGAACAATACCTACTCAATTTCTTTTTTTTTTTTTTAACTAGAACCTGTACTGGTATTTAATTATCTTATTTTACAGAGAGAAGCAATTAATTATTTACCCTTCTTATCTTATGCTACAATATTCAGAAGAGGGATTACTATTTCCCTTATTTGTGGACATATAGGTCATTTAGAATCAGTAGCATGATAAGGTAGAATAGATTTTGAAGGAGTACAACAATTTTAGGTTTTATTTAGGCTTCATTTATGAGTGAATTTGAAATGAAAAATAATTAAGGTTAAAATTTATAAAATCATAGGCAAGTTAATTATTGGACATAGATGATAATTATAAAGTGTAGGATTGAATAAAAGATAACTTGGAAGAACTAAAAATAAAGAAAGAACTCACTAGAAAGCAAGCTACTTTCGAAACCTTGAATTAATACCTGGTCCGAACCGGATAGAAAATTCCTTACTAATTTTATTAAGATCCTTGTTTGAGTAGAATAAAATAGAAGGATTTCAAATAACTATATTCAGTATCAGGTTGTTATAGATTGCACAAGTGCGTCTTTACATTGTTACCTTGTAAACAGGTCCAAATCCACCCTCTCCAAGCTTGTTGTCAATTGAAAAGTTATTTGTGGAATTAGCTATTACAGCTAAGTCAAACAATGGTAACTCTAGATCTTCCTTCTGGCTTTTGTCATTGTAACCTTCTTCAGAGTTGAGCATCAGATTTCCTGTAATGCAGGGATGAAGTGGATGTAAATGAGATGAGTAGATCTAACAAAGTAATATACCATTACCGGGAAGAACACATCAACACATAATACAGAATATATATATTTATGTGCATATCTTTTCTTTTTTCCTTGTAAATTAAGTTTACCACATAATTACTCATCTCACATACCTTCTCTGTTCAGCTGTAAATTCTTCTTCTTTTTTCGGAGATACAAGGTTAAGCTGATACCCAGCAGAAGAAGTCCAAATAATAATGCCAAGATCACTCCGACTATCTTTTTTTTCTTGCCACTGAAGCCAACTTGGTGAACTGTTGAATCCTCAATTCATTTAAAGCAATGGTTAATTCATTTAGGTAATACAACCATGAGAGTACAAACATATGTATAATGTCAATTGCTATATATATAATTAGAAAATAAGTAACAAAATACATTCAACCAAGGCTAGTAACATAATGAGGTAAAGCCAGGCCTTAGTAGATTCTGTGATGCAGTCACTTTTAACCATGATTGGTATTAAGGGAAGCTGCATTTGAAGGAGAAACACCTTAATTTATGAACATTACTATACACTCGGTAGAAGAGGTTATCAATTTTTCAAAGTGCTAGGGGCTCTGCAAGTGGCCAAGCTGTAGTTGTTGCCTCTTGACTTTACAACTGCTTTGTCGGAAAGTTTGCAAGCCTGGTTTACTTTAATTTATACGCTTCACAGTTAAACCAAAGGTACAACTTAGGAATAGAACTTTATCTCTGCTTCTGATTCTAGATTTTCCCCTATGAAGTCTTCTCCCAACTGCAGCTGAGTGCACTTTATATGGGTGGTGTCATGGTAAGGTGGTGTGTGTAGCAGCAAAAATTGACATGTGGGGCAGAAAATTCAGTGCAGTCATGTGTTCTAATGGTATGAGGTCATGTGGTTACTTTGTGATGTAACTTGAAAAAATCACACAAAGAAAACGATTTGCAGTCTATTTATTTCACTAAAACACAAATTTTAGATACAATAGATAATAACTTCAGGGAAGAAGAGACACAAGAGAGGACAAACCGAAGAAGTCCACTAGGGGCCTTGAATTCACAAGGAGAATAGAGGGAAGAAAGAAAAAGGGGGAAACCCTAGAGTCCACCAAGGGGCTTGAATCCACAAGCACAAGGGGAAAGAAGGGGGAAGGATACATGGAGCCACAACTCTAATAAACCCAAGGGTTACTCACATATTGACCCTGTCTCAACTGACCTAATTGACCATATTTATAAAGTCTTCAAACCCTTAAAATGCAAAATTACCAAAATAATCCTCACACAAAAAATACAATAACAAATAAGGCCATCATAATTTTCCCAATGGACCACATCACATCACTGCCTCTACTTTTCCTTAATAACGGTCACATGCCTTGCTATTATTAGATGGGCACATGGCCAAGTGGTGTTCCCAGTGCACCAAATAACTGCTCGTGTAGCAGGGATTGCAATAGAGAGTCTTGATATATTCTCAGATATGTGGCAGCCAAAAGCTCTGGCACTTGGCAGTGAAGGAAGTGCCTGAAAGGTGCATGAACCTATTTTGGGATAGAATTGATGATGAATCGCATGATTCACGATTTGATTCACATTTTACGATTCATGCGATTCTTGAAACTATAGGGTTTGATAGATTTCGACCCCTTCTTACCTCTTTTGACAAAAATGAAACTTAAAAAGATTAAAATGACATAAAACGCATACTAAAAGAACCATGCATATATTTTGTCCTAAAATATAATCAAATTTTATAAGCATCAACACTTGTATGCCTGTAAAATCACTAATGTATGTGTTTGGCAGTCAAAGAGAGCATCATTTAGTTATAATGTAAAACCACTAATCTATGTGTTTGGTATGAATTCTTACCCAACTCAGAGGAAGCCATCCTTATGTAAATGTCTTGCCCATTTTCACTGAACTCTCTCATATCAATCAATTCATCAAACCAAAGCAAGCAGCCACTTCCACCTCCTCTTATGTATAAATTTGTGTAAGCTGCACAAGAGCAGTTTTTCAAGCATACCATCTCGCATTCCCTTAAGGTCATGCTCTTGGTAAACCAGGAATATCTTGTGTCTGGCATTTTATAATGTGAATACTTGAGAAATCCATCTCCGTTACGGCAATCCAATGGTGTCCTCCGAACACACCCATCAGACCAATCTCCATTTTCCCATTGCTTCGGATATTTGGGCACAAACTTACTCAAACAACCGCATACTGGTATGTTTTCAATGTTACAGCTACCATATGAACCACACCGTTTATAATAATCACAATTATCTGTCGGTGAACTCAGGTAAAGGACCCATTCCTGGGTTCGATCAATCCATGTGAAGCGCTGCATAATGCCATTATGACTCAGAGCAAACCTTGAAACAACTGAGTTGTTAATGAGTTCATAACCATAATACACCTCCTCCTCAGCGAAAACTAATCCATATTTGTAGATGGAATTTGGTTTAAGGTTTGGTCTCCCACTGAATCCGAGACCATTCCACGGTCCAGATCGATGCAGCTCAATGGAACCATTTCTCAGAATAAGCTGTGGATATCCTTGGGGATCACACCAAAAGGAAAAATCACCTTGAGCTGGATCATCACTGCTCTTCCATGAAGAGAGGTGCCGCTCTTGGCCCGTTACAAAATTCTTTCCAAGCTTCATGCCTGGTAAAAGAGTATCACACGGATAGTCAAAGCTTTGCCACAAAATATTATCATTCACATCTTTCACAACAAGATTTCCTGACTCCATAAGTTGTGCAACAGGGTCCTGTGTGGATCTTGTCACATTGGGAGACCAAATGACACTGTCGGTACCATTGACAAGGGCAAGAATTCCAGGGTTGATTACCTTCAAGACACCTGATGAATCGATGAGTGGGGTTTCTCTGTTGGCAACCCATACAACATTCTTAACAGATATTTTCTTGTACCATATTCCCAAGTATTGATTCTGATAATTGTCAGGGCTGAAAAATCCCATCTCAAAGCTTCCACCAGATGAAACTATGGTCTGGCTGCCTGTAATGGAGTGGCTTTTAGTTATTGTGTTTACTGCTTTGGAGATTATTAAGATGGAAAATAAAGAGGAAAACAAGAAGGGCATTTTGAGGACTTCCATTGATGGTCTAATGTCCAATTCATGGAATTCCTCTGTTTTTCCATTATTTATTCCATTTATAAATGAACACTTTGCAGCACAGTGATTCTTCTGTCGGACTTGGTAGTGTCAATAAAGAAGACATGGAATTCCGGAGTCAGTCAATGCTAATTCCACAGAGTCATCATTTACAGCAAGTCTTTCTTTCCCCTCACTAAGTCATTATTTGCAGTAAGTCTTCCTTCCCCCCTCGTTGGGGGCATTGTTTAGGAAAGGGTAAATTACAAATACACTCCCTGAGGTTTGCTTAAAATATGACATGGATAGGCCCACAAGGACCACAGCCCACCGTGAGTAAACCCAGGCCCACCATTTAGACCCCATTGCACAACCCGGTTAGTAAACTCAAAGAACCGAGGCCAACCGAAGCAGGGAGGTCAATGATGCTCGGACACGTGGCAGGTGCAGAACAGGCCACGTCAGTAGACAAAGATCTGCAAAGTTATTGCCACAGCACATCACCATTAATGCAGCCCATCACAACATTTATTGCGACATCACCTATCAGCCGGAATGGCACCTCCTTACCCTGAACAAGGCAAATCACGGCACAAGCTTTCGGCGGGGAAGGTCAGAACGGCAGAGACAATGAAATGATTACCGAAGGATATAAGCAAAGTTGGAAGACAAGAAGAAGGTTAAGTTCTCTATCTCTCTCTTACACTACGTTACCTACTACTTCTTCTAATTCACACACCGGAGGGTTCGCCGGGAGACTACCCCGTTCCCCGTTGAACTTGTTTGCAGGTAATCCAGCGGACCTGAGGAGTTTGGATCGGTCTAGCCCATTCACCAAGACGAATCAGATCATCGGTTGGCCCGTCAGAACTGGTTTGTCCGGCGCCATTGTGTTCATTGCCGGAGACCTGCTCCAAAGAACCTTTTCACCTCATCCGTCAAGTGTATGGTCACAACTAGATCCATGGCTTCCTACCATAATGCTGCCGATCACCAAACCGATCCTCCCAATCCAAACAACCCACCGCAATACTTCATCGAACTTACTAACAGCATCAACCGCATGGCCGAGCAAAACCAGGCCCTGATAAACGCCCTGCTCCAGGGAAACCTCCCTATTCCTCCACCACCACCTCTAGATATCCTGCCCAACACAGAACACACTCCCGGCCATACTGCCCCACTACCTAATCCACCCAACTTGGACGGCTTGCAACCTCCCCACCCACACATAAATCCGCCACCTCCACCCCCACGTCCATCAGTCGTGACACCAGCTCCCGAGGGAGAAGCCAAGAATACTGTCAATACCTCTCGGTGGAGACAACATTCCCCTTTGGGATGCTGAACTCCGAGCCATGAAGCTCCAACTCCAAGGGGTTATGCAGAATATCCAACATAAGCCCTCCACCACGGCAAACTCCCCATTTGTTGCCTCCATCCGAGACAAACCCCTGCCCGCCAAATTCAAAATGCCCACCATTGACTCCTTCGATGGCACAACCAACCCGGTCGACCATCTGGAGACCTACCGCACCCTCATGATCCTCCATGCCTTCCCTGACGAAATCATGTGTCGAGCCTTTCCCGTGACACTGAAGGGGTCGGCTCGGTTGTGGTTTGGCCAGTTACCACCGGACTCGGTCTCCACTTTCCAGCATCTCAGTGACTCTTTCTTGAGCCATTTTATCGGCGCCCAGTGCCAACGACGCCCAGCCACCCAGCTACTCAACATCCGTCAGACCGAGGGGGAATCATTGCCCAGCTTCGTCACTCGCTTCAACACCGAAGCCCTGCAAGTTGCCGAAAATGACAACAAGGTCATCCTCACAGCCTGGCTCATGCGGTCATCTGATTTCCTTTTCTCCCTTTCCAAGAACCCCCCGACCTCCATGACAGTCCTACTCTCCAAAGCCCAAAAATACATGAATGCCGAGGATTCACTCGCCGCTTGGCAAGATACAACAGCTAAAAACCCGACCCCCAGAGAAAAGAGAAAAGACCAAGAACCCAGCAACATCCAATATCGTAGCCAGACACCCCGCTACGCCGACTGACCCCCTCGCGCCGACCGGTCAGCACCAGTGAGACCGCGCCGGTCGGTTCGAGCGATATATACCCCTCAACTCTCCCATGGAACATGTCCTTAACCAGATCCAACGAGACTAACCCCTCAAATGGCCTCTCCCTCCACGGAACCCTTCCAATTGGAAAGACCAGTCCAAATATTGCCGTTTCCACCAGAACCATGGCCATAACACCGACGACTGCATCAGCCTCAAGGATCAAGTAGAGACCCTCATTCGCCAGGGGCGTCTAAGCCGATTCACAGACACCCGCCCTCAGCAGAGGCAAAGGACCGAGCTCCACAGAGACAATCGCAGGCACACCTCTCCACGGCGACCAGCTCAACCAGACCAGGGGCATGATCGACCCCCCCAACAACCTCGGCCTCAAGGTAATCCACCTCCACCAGTTGGTGAAATTAGAGTTATTTCAGGTGGTCTTGCTTGTGGGGGACCATCTCGCTCAGCTCAGAGGGCAGAACTTAGAAAAATACGACAGGGCTTAGACAAGGCAGTCGCCACAGTAGACCGACCCCCTAAACAACCCAAGCAGTGGACAAAGCCCATTACCTTCACTTGACGCCGATCGCAGCATCCGTTATCCTCACGATGATCCTCTTGTCATCTCCACCGTCCTCTCCAATTATAAGGTCAGACGAGTTCTCATTGACAATGGCAGCTCTTCAGACATCATCTTCCTCAACTGCTTCCGCCAACTGAAGATCAGGGAAGAAAGTCTGTCCCCACTCCAAACCCCTCTGGTTGGTTTCACTGGCGACCGGGTGACCTCTATCGGCTCCATTGATCTCCACATCACCATTGGGGAGTACCCATGGCAGACCACGAAGTTGCTTACTTTCCTTGTTGCCGATTGCCTCTCATCGTCCAGCATCATTCTCGGCCGCACCGCCCTCAATGCCTTCTAAGCCATCACATCCACCTATCATCTTGCCCTCAAGTTCCCTACCGACCTCGGGGTCGGAACAGTCAGGGGAGAACAGACCGTGGCTAGGGAATGTTATGTGGCCTCACTTAAAGAAGTCAAACTGACGGAGGCGATGATCATTGAAGGACTTGACGTCCGGGATGAGGACGAGCTGATCAGAGGCGAACCTGTGGAAGAACTCGTTGAAGTCAACATCGATCCTACCAACCCTCTCAAAACTGCCAAAATCGGTAGTCAACTACCTCCCCAAGCCAAGGTCGACCTTACCGCTCTCCTGACCGAGCACAGAGACGTCTTTGCCTGGACTCATGCAGACATGCCAGGCATTGACCCCTTTTTCATAACTCACCGCCTTAGTATCGAACCTCATTTCCGACCTTACCGACAAAAGCAGCGTATTTTTCACCCAGAGCGCAACAATCTCATAGCTGCAGAGATCGACAAACTCCACGAGGCTCAGTTTATTCGAAATGTGGATTATCCCAAGTGGCTGTCCAATGTGGTCCTAGTTCGTAAGAACAATGGCAAGTGGCGTCTCTGCGTCGACTACTCTGACCTGAACCGAGCTTGCCCCAAAGATAGCTATCCACTCCCCCGCATAGATCTGCTGGTTGACGCCACGGCCGGTCACAAAATACTCAGCTTCATGGATGCTTTCTCAGGGTACAACCAAATCATGATGCACTCATCCGATCGGGAACATACATCCTTCATCACCGGTCGAGGTACCTACCACTATTGTGTAATGCCATTCGGACTAAAGAATGCTGGGGCCACCTACCAACGGTTAGTCAATGCAGTCTTCCACCACCAGATCGGACGGAACATGGAAGTGTATGTGGATGACATGCTAGTCAAGAGCAAACTCTCCACTGACCACCTCACCGACCTACGAGAGACTTTTGTCACCCTTCGCAAATATCAGATGAAGCTCAACCCAGAGAAGTGTGCCTTTGGCGTAGGATCTAGAAAGTTCTTGGGTTTTATGGTCACCAACAAGATCGAGGCCAACCCTGAGAAGATCAAGGCCTTGATTGAGATGCAGTCACCCAAAACTGTTAAAGAGGTTCAAAGACTCACTGGCAGGGTGGCAGCCCTCAACCGTTTCATCTCCCGTGCAACGGATAAGTGCTTACCATTTTTCAAAGTTCTTCGGCAGACCTTTGAATGGACAGCTGAATCCGAAGAAGCCTTTCAACAGTTAAAGCAGTGCATGGCCAGTCCTCCCTTTCTCTCACAGGCAATCACGGGTGAGCCCCTCTTCCTCTACTTAGCAGTGTCAAGCACCGCAATCAGTGCAGCTCTCATCAGAGAGGACGACTCGGTCCAACGGCCGGTCTACTACATCAGTCGGGCTCTCAGGGGAGCGGAGCAGAACTACCCCCTATTAGAAAAGCTGTCCCTGGCCTTGGTCACCGCCTCCAGACGACTTCGCCCCTACTTCCAAGCCCATTCCATAGTGGTCCTCACCGACCAACCCCTGAGGAAGGTCATGCATCAACCAGAGCTCTCAGGAAGACTAATGCAGTGGTCAGTAGAGCTGAGCCAGTTCGACATCTCCTATCGCCCCCGGACAGTAATCAAGGGCAAGCTGTAGCCGACTTCATCTTGGAATTCACCAATCCAGCCCCAACCGCTAACCCTCCACCCCCACCAGTTCTACCAGAGCCTGAAGATCCTCATTCTTGGACACTCAATGTTGATGGCTCGTCTCGCAGGGAAGGAAGTGGGACTGGCCTCATCCTCACCTCCCCTGAGGGGGGTTATTTCAAATGTGCTCTCCGCCTCTTGTTCGCCGCTAGCAACAATGAGGCCGAATATGAAGCATTGATAGCAGGGCTTCGTCTGGCCAAAGACATTGGCGTTAGCCACATCCGCGCGTTCAGTGACTCACAACTCATCGTCGGCCAGATCACGGGGGAATTCGATGCCAAGGATAGCACAATGCGGGCTTACAAGGACATGGCACTCCCCCTTGTTCGCTTCTTCAATACTTTCCAGATCAGACACATACCTCGGGCAGAAAACTCCAAAGCAGATGAGATGGCCCAGCTGGCCTCTGCCGACCATTCCGACCTTAGCCATGGAGTTCGCCTCGAATACCTAAACCACCCGGCCATCTCGCCCGACCTACAAGAAATTCATTTCCTCCAGACGGAACCCATCCCTTGGGCATCTGACATCTTCCTTTTCTTGACCACTGGAGAACTCCCAGATGACCAGCAATGAAGTCGCCAAGGTCGAGCTAGGTCACTAACTACACCTGTCGACGGCGTCCTTTACAAACGCGTTTTTCACGACGCATTGCGATGCCTCAAATCGCCCAAGCAACCTATGTAATGCAAGAGATCCATGAAGGAATCTGTGGCAATCATTCGGGTGGCAGGTCTCTCGCACACAAAGTACTCCGTACAGGCTACTTCTGGCCGACTCTCAACAAAGATGCCATTGATTTTGTGCTTAAATGCGACAAGTGTCAGCGCTTCGCCAACATCCCCCATGCTCCTCCCACTGAGTTGATCACCCTCTGCAGCCCCTACCCGTTCGCCAAATAGGGGATCGACTTGGTTGGTCCACTTCCCACTGGTCGAGACCAGACCAAGTTCGCGATTGTTGCCATTGATTGCTTCACCAAGTGGGTCGAGGCAGAACCCCTCGCCACAATCACCGAGCGGAACACCACCAAGTTTATTTGGCAATCGATTGTCTGCCGATTTGGCATCCCTCAGGCCATCGTCTCCGACAACGGCAAACAGTTCGACAATGCTAAATACAGGAAATTTTGTGCAGATCTCCAAATTCAACCATGCTTCTCTTTCCCCGGTCATCCCCAAGCAAATGGCCAAGTTGAGGTCACCAACCGTTCTCTCCTGAAGATCATCAAAACTAAGCTCAAAGTCGCTAAAGGCCTCTGGCCGAGGAACTACCACATGTACTGGGCTTACCAACCACCGCCTGACTCCTCTGGGAAACCCCTTTTCGCTTAACATATGGCGCTGAGGCGGTCATTCCGGTAGAAGTCGGTCTGCCCACCTCCAGGGTCTTACATCCGGATCTCGCCTCAACCGAAGAACTCCGTCGAGCAGACCTGGACCTCATCGAAGAGCTCAGAGAGACTGCTGCTGTCAGATTGGCTTCGTACCACCAGAAAATGAGAACATACTACAACCGCAGAGTCCGACCACGGGAGTTCTCTGTAGGGGACCTTGTCTTGAGAGAAGTAACTCTTGCCACCAAGAATCCGACCGAGGGCAAACTAGCAGCCAAATGGGAGGGACGTTACGTTGTGAAGGCCCGCCCACGGCCAGGCACTTACCGACTTCAAGACATGGATGGCCGAGACCTTCCCCATCCCTGGAATGCTGAACATCTGAAGCGTTACTATCAGTGAATTCCTACTTTTGTATTATCAAATTTGTTGTATCTCCCTTTTCAATATATAATACAAATTCCGACTGGAGTTCTAATCTTCTATAATTCAACTGTCTAAATGTCGCTTCCATGCAACTTTCACTTGCAAAGACTCGCAGCACTTTCAAAGAAGAATCGAAAGCACTTTCAAAAGCCTCAGCCAGAACTGAGCACTTTCAAAAGCCTCAGCCAGACCGAGCACTTGCAAAAGCCTCGGCCAGACCGAGCACTTTCAAAAGCCTCGACCAAACCGAGCACTTTCAAAAGCCTCAGCCAGAACTGAGTACTTTCAAAAGCCTCGGCCAAACCGAGCACTTTCAAAAGCCTCAGCCAGAACTAAGCACTTTCAAAAGCCTCGGTCAGACCGAGCACTTTCAAAAGCCTCAGCCAGAACTGAGCACTTTTAAAAGCCTCGGTCAGACCGAGCACTTTCAAAAGCCTCAGCCAGAACTGAGTACTTTCAAAAGCCTCGCCCAGATCGAACACTTTCAAAAGTCTCAGCCAGAACTGAGCACTTTCAAAAGCCTCAGCCAGAATTGAGCACTTTCAAAAGTCTCAGCTAGACTGAGCCCTTTCTGTGATGTAGTGATCCTTTCTAAATTTTATCTGAGTTATCTTTTGGGCACTTTGAATGGAAAATGTTATGCCATTTGGTTTGGGAGAACATTTAGTCACAAGTTGAGATCACACATTTTTACAACATCTCCACTTAGTCAAATTCCCACGATGCTCCCCAAGTTCTCCCCTACAGGTTTACCGTTGACTCCTCACACATATTTATTCATGGATCATTTTCCACACTCATGTTTTATAACTTTGTACTCCAAATCTTTCAATTACTCACCTATTGAATTTTTCTGCAAGTCCCATTTTACTCAGCATTAAGGAGTTCTTTACCTTACTTTGCATCTCATTTTTATAGAAGTCCTACTTCAGCACCACCTTTAACTTCACTGAATTTTCACACCACTCCAATCTGGCTCTGCAGTGAGTTTTTCGCTTTTATATGTGTTCACCCTACTATGCATCGACAAGATTTGCAAGTTTTTAACTCTGTTCAATATTCAATTTTTACGCCATTCCCAAATTTCATTCACACTGACTCATACATACGTACACACATTCACATTATAGAACCTCAAAGGCAATTTCATTCATTCAAACATGTGTACATTGGTCTACTACGGTACTTACAAAAAAAAAAAAAACAACAAAAATATGTATACAAAAAAAAAAAAAAAAAAAAAAATTCTTCAGTACATGTCTTCAGTTCACTCTCCCTCTTCATTGGAGACCAGATCCTCTTCTTCCACACCTTCATCCAGAGGGGTCTGGGCCACATCATCTTCTCCAATTGTTACGCCACTAAAGTCAAGTTCTGGGAACAGCTCCTCAGCCCTCCTTTTGAACATTTTCCACCCACTGTCCCAGTACTCTGACATTTCATGCTTGTAGAAGTCCGACTGTTGGAAGCTTGCAATAACTTCAGATTCCGTTTCTCCTCGTGATCGGCTTTGATGGGCCAGCCCTTCAAGATCCTCCTTGCTAAGCTAGCCATCGCACCATCCACACCATCCTAAACTCGCGATCCTTGAACTGCTCCACACATTGCGATGCATGGCAGGTAGCGGCCCTCTCTGAGGCCGCTCGCCTCTCTCGCTCAGTTCCTTCATCAAAGCCTCCTTGTCAGCCGCAGCCTTCTCCCTCTCAGCCTCCAGCCCCCTTCTCAAGGCCTCTCCCTCAGCAATCAACCTCCCCCCCTCTGCGTCGAACTGCTTCTGCAGAGTCTCCATCTCCACCGCCAGTCTACCTCGCTCTGCCTCCAACTCCTTGAGCAGGCTCTCCCTCTGCTCCGCCGCTCTGGCACGCTCGTCCTCCATCTCCTTTTGCAGAGCCTCGGCCTTAGCATCTGCATCATCTCTCTGCCTGACGAGATCTTCATTATTGGTCATGGCCTCCTCATGCCGCTTCGACCGATGGCACAGCCTTTTGGGACTCTCCAACTTTTTTCGCTCACTACCAATCGGAACTCAAGCGACACAACCTCAAGGGCGAGTGTCCTCCAACTCCAACTTGATCGATGATACCAAGATAAGGCCTTCCATTCAAGATCGCTTCTTCAACTTGGCTAACTCAGCCTTGGCCTCTTCTGCTTTTATTTTGGATGCCCCAACTTTCCTCAGCAAGGCCCCCGCCAGGGTAGTTACCTCCATTTGGGCGGAGCATAACCCCCTGAATAGGTCGGCCTCGTTGAATCCAGAAGCCGAGCACAGACCCGCCTCCTCTACGATCTTCACTAGGCGGTCTGCCCCCGCCCTGGCTGGGACCTCTTCCCCCTCCAACCTCCCAGCCACAGCACGCACATGATAAATTGCTGCGCCTAGACGAGCCCCCTTCTGCAGCAGGTAAGTCCCTTTGGGTCTGTTGTCCCACACTTGGCTTTGCACTGCTACTCCCCACTCCCTTGTGCTTCTTTGGGCCTTCTACAGCTCAAGGCTGGACTCACTTCTATCACCGTTGGGGCATCTTTAGCAACAGACGCCCCCACCACCCCTGGGACGACCACTCTCTCTGAGCTCCTCTCCACCTCCCTACCCTCCATCTGCTTGGCCAGACTGGCCTCTCCTGCCCTCACCTCCCTCATTCTCTTTTGGGCTGGCTCCCCCTCACCCCGTCTCAACCTCTTCTTTTTCTTCCCTACACCCAACTCCTCCATCTCCTTTACCGATCTCTCCTTTAGAGGGTCTTTTGGGAGCAGTCGTGGCACAAACTCGCTCAAGTTCTTTTCTCCCAGGGGCTTGGGACAAGGTTGAATCCTCTTCCTCGCAAGTGGTTGAGGCGGTCGGTCGGCTTGTGCTTCTTTAAACTTCTGGGCCCTCACCAGGATGGTTTGATCCTCTGCCTCCTGTGCTCTTCTTCTGGCCTCCAACTCCGATCGGTCGAGGTCCCCCCCGATCGGTTGCGGACCCAACCCTACTTGAAATAGTGCGGACGGCTGAACAAGCTCGTCCCATTTGACTTTTTCCCTCTCCCTCCACTCCTTTACTTTCTTTACCCTCTCCTCCGCCGCCGCACTCAACTTCAGCTCCATAGACCTAGTTGGCACCCTCCACGTCGTACACACTCCACCCCCTCCAGAACTGGACATGTAGAACCACCTCGGCCTCTAACCTTTAATCGAAGTTGACAAACCTGCCACCAAGCCCTTCCCCGCCGCGGCCTGTAGGGTAACCCATGTCTCCTGCTGCCCTGAAGCTTTGTAGCAGCCAAAGAACTCATCCACGGTCATGGCCTGCCCTTCAATCGCCTTTGGCCATGCGTTTGCGCAAGATAGCAAAATCTTCCATGCATTGGGCATCAGCTGCCCTGGTGCTACCTCCAAGCGGTTGAGCACATCCACCACGATCTGCGGCAGCAGCAATCTCAAACCACCCTTCAGCGCCTCCTCATAGAGGGAGAACTCCCCTGGCCTGGCATCAGACGGCCTTTCTGTTGATGTTGGCAGCGCCAACTCCACCTCCGCCGGAATCTGGTATCTCTCACGAATAGCCTCCAACTCCACCGCAGTAATGATGGACTTGTCAGCCCTCGAATGCCAGTGATCCGGTTCCACCTGGCTGATTGGTTGTGGCGCAGCTAGCACGGTGGAACCATGGGATCGCACTGCTTCTCCACCTCCTCGACCAGATCTTTAAGCTAGTTCCTCTGCGTCGTCATCCCTAAGCGGGTCCACTACGACAATCACAGCCTCTTCCTGAGCCATGTCTATGGCGTATTTGCGTATTGCCTCTGATGCAAGTGCAAGAAAGTTACAAAAATGTTGCAAAGGGGTATCGCAGTCAACGAAGGAATTGATACTTCGAATGTTTTGGGTTTTTGTAAAGAAGTAGGTGAATCGTATGATACCAAAAGCCCACGGTTTGCCCGTATTCCAAGGATCCAAATTAATTTGCGCCAGTTTGAAAACTTTTCAAATCATCCGCCAAAACTGCCTCCTCAATGCCCATAATAATACCCTGACGTTTCACTTCTGATCTAACGCTTGACCTTTCTCCTCCCTTGAAATTCTGCCACGTGTATGGCCTCGATGCACTGACTTCTGCCCTTACCTTGTCTTTTCCACTTCAAATCATCACGTGACGCGCCGCCTCTTGACACGCCGCCTCTTGAGCCCCGTGCCCTTCCGCTCGGCTGCCCACGCATGCCCAGCGCGGTCGCCTTGTCGGCCTCGCGTCGGCCGCCTCACTTGGCATCTCCTACTCGATCACCCTCATGGTCGACCTATCCCGCTCGGCCACCCTCACGCTCGGCCCCCTCTCACATTCGTCCACCCGCTCGGCCACCCGCTCGGCCGCCCGCCCGGTCGGCCCCACCCGCTCGGTCACCTTTACGATCGGTCTCATCACACCACGCTTGCCGCCCTCACTTGCCGACCCTTCCGTTTCAACACCCTCACTTGCCGATCTCCCACTGACCACTCTCACTTGGCCGCCCTCACGACGGTGTCTCAGCTTTCACCACTCACGGGTCTCCCCCACCGGGCATGACTCATCTTCCTTGTTATTATTCCTTCGTTGGACTAAAGTCGCACTCGGGAATGGGGACCACCGACATGGATAGGCCCACAAGGACCACAACCCACCGTGAGTAAACCCAGCCCACCATTTAGACCCCATTGCACAACCCTTAGTAAAACCAAAGACAAATTGGAGGCCAACCGAGCAGGGAGGTCAATGATGCTTTGACACGCAAAGTGCATCAGCCACGCCACAGACAAAGATCTGCAAAGTTATTGCCACAGCACATCACCATTAATGCAGCCCATCACAACATTTATTGCGACATCACCTATCAGCCGGAATGGCACCTCCTTACCCTGAACAAGGCAAATCACGGCACAAGCTTTCGGCGAGGAAGGTCAGAACGGCAGAGACAGTGAAATGATTACCAAAGGATATAAGCGAAGTTGGAAGACAAGAAGAAGGTTAAGTTCTCTATCTCTCTCTCTCACTACGTTACCTACTACTTCTTCTAATTCACACACTGGAGGGTTCGCTGGGGGACTACCCCGTTCCCCGTTGAACTTGTTTGCAGGTAATCCAGCGGACCTGAGGAGTTTGGATCGGTCTAGCCCATTCACCAGGACGAACTGTATCATCAAAATACAAATTGCCTCCCATGGTTTGGAAAATTACAAATACCTCCCTATTAGAATTTTTTATTTAATAGAATTAATTGAAAAAGTGAAATTTCTAACTGTTCTCCTATACAATAATAAAATTATCTGAATTATTAATTGAAATAAAATTTTAACATTATTAAAAACAGTTAATTAACTGGATGATTTATTAATAAAAAGAACTATTTATTATGAAATTAGAAACCTTAGGAGGCATAATATAATTTTTAAAACTACGAAATAATTTGTAATTTAAATAAACCTCATAGGGTGTGTTTGTAATTTACCCTTTAGAAAAGCATACTTTCTAAATTTCAAATGTATCTTTTTTCAGTGGGAACTTGGAACAACCAGATATTAGGAATCTTTGATAATAAAATTCATAGATCAGCATAATTTTGTCCCCTTCTTTTGTTTGTCTATTTTTTATTGGGTAAATGACCTGATGTCTTCTCTGATGGGGCATGATAAAGCTGTTATCACTGAAACTGAGGAAGTTTCAACACATCAACTAATACCCCTCAATGTAACTTTAGAAATTGCCATTTTAATCTTCTGTTGCTTTTTCTTTTTCTTTTTTTTGGGTAAGCATACAGATAACAAAAACTAATACCACTATCAGCCCAACAAACCCTTATTTTCTCTCTATTAGACATCAAATTTGGAGAGCAGGCAGTTTTTTTCTTTTTGGGAGCCTTCTAAAACTTCGTTTCAATTAGTGGTCCAAAGGGTTGGAATCCCATGGAGTAAGAACAATCAGTCATGCTTATCACAATAGTCTAAACCAAATTAGCATTAAATTAAGACGATCAAATTCACAATCGATCTGGACATTTTGAGGAAAGTAAGGCATTTGAAACTTCATAAGACAGGGCAAGCAAGCTAGTAAATAGAAATTCTATTATAGAATGCAGTTTAGTCCAGCCACTCTTTCATAGTCTAGCATGGGAGTAGTGAAGCTTCTCCAGTGAACAACTCCATACATACTACTAGAGGAAAATAACATGTTTAGAGTTTTTTTTTTTTTGACAAATAAGATTTATTACCAAGAGCATCAAGAAGATGCTAAAAAATACAAAAGAAACACCCCCCAAAAAAGGAAAACACCTAACAAATCAAATCATCTACAAAATCCACGAAAGCAAACAAATCTGGGTTCACCCTCCCTGACACCCAACTATACAAAACCTCAAACAACTTGTGCTCTAACCATGATAACGAACGAGCAACCTCCTGAAAGGTACAACGATTCCACTCTAACCAAACCAACCACATTAAGCACAAAAAGGCCAAAGTCTAAGCCCAAGCCCTCTTATGCTACTTCCCAACCAGACCCCCTCCCCAAATAAAGAGAACCTCCAGCACCCCCTTCTGCTGGACCCACACAACACCAAAAGTAGAAAAAATAAGCACCACAACCAAGACGCTACCGAACAATGAATAAACAAATGATCCACAGACTCCACGTTACCACAACAAAAAAACACCGATTGACTTGAATATGATGATGGCGAACCAAATTATCAATAGTAAGGATCTTGCCAAAAACAGTTGTCCACAAAAGAAAAAACACTTTTAAAGGAACAATTATCACCCAAACATGTCGTCAAGGGAACTCCTCCTCTACACACCCCCACAAAACCCAATAGTAAGATGATTACCAAAAAAACCCCTTTGAACCCAACCCAACAACCCCCCCTCCCCTACACCAAAACGCCATCCCCCACCCCCCACCCCCAACCAACACCCCACATGGGAAACCCAACAAGTCCACCAATTGCCCAACCTTCCCGTTGTTCAGAGTTTGTTATCAGTGCACTGCAAACTTTTTCATTGCCACAGATGTTCGGACATCTCATCATGTGCAGCTTCAATTAGGGGCATATGTATGAGATAAAGCAGAGCATCATTTGATTCTATTGATTTAACAAACCAAAATTTTGAAAGAGGCTTGCTATAAGTATTCCACCAAGAGTTTTTTCACTGAATTTCTTCACCTTATATGTGGCTCGCTCATGTAATATAATGGGCCTATTATTTTCCCTTCACCATAAAATGAGAGAGAGAGAGAGAGAAGTTTTGAAGTCTATGATGGATAGGGCAAATTAAACTGACCTCCCTTGAGGTTTCTAACTAATACATTAGTTAGTACCCCTATTGTTCTGAAAATTGCATCCCCCTCCCTATGGTTTCGATACATAATTTCCGCCTTCTATCAGTCAACTGTTAGGTCAACTGATAGATAGGGCTGATGTCAACTATGGAAAATTTTAAAATACCATTTTTAACCCTAGTAACAATTTCCCTTGTGTTCTCTCTGATCTCTCTCTCCATTGCGTTGAACCAAACTAACGATAGCCATAAAAGTGGAAGAAAAGAATGCTTCTCCCAAAAGCTAATCACACAACAATCTAAAGCCACTCAATTTTATACAAAGAATCAAAGACTTGAAATCCAAATTTACCCAATAAGACCATAAAACCAATCCAAAACACTGACTGATGATTACGGGTTACAAGCCTTAAAAACTTGAAGCACAACCCATTAATGTACCCATCACCAATTGCACAAAACAGCAGAAACCCATTGCCAGAATTATTGTAAAACACACAATATAACAAGAAAATTATACAAGTCAAAGGAAAAGGAGACAAAGCTGAGGAAGCTTACAATAAACATGGTTATTATAGCTTGGCCTCTGGTGCAGAATGAATAATGCTTGCTCATTGTGAGACAATTGGAATAGTAGAGACCAGAGTCACTGTCAGAACGCGAGTCTAGAAGCTGTGCAATTCTTGAAAGTCAGTACAATTACCAAGAAGAAAGTGAAACTTTACATATATATAGATAATAGATATTGATATTTTTTGTCAGTAATTTATAAGTGGATCTATGGAGAGAGAGAGAGAGAGAGAGAGGTAATTGCCTTTCGAGCAAGCGATTGCAAATGATGACGAAAATTGATAAAATGAGAAGCAGCTACATTTGGCTTATTTGAGGTGAGTTATTCTTCTTTGGATCACTAACCAGTATGCAAACATTTTGTACAAGATTCTGATTTTCTTTTGGAGTAACGCTAGGAATACAGAATGGTCCAAAAAAAAAATGCAATGGATGGCTAGGATTAAACCCAGCTATGGCGTGGCCCACATTCAAAATAAATCATTGACTCTTAATACACTCTCTGTGATTCATTTTGTGTTCGTAGCATTAGTGTTTTTTTTTTTTTTTTTTTCTTCGTTTCATTAATTTTCTAGGCATCCAAACTGATCCCAGATTTAATTCAAGTGGAAAGTAGAAAATGGGGAACTGGTTTATACAACTTAAACGGTCTGTGACTGCAGTAAAGATTTCATTTTATTTAATAGGTTTTGGGGCATATAGTTTACATCAACACAATGCGTGTTTCTATCGAGCATTTAAGTGACTTCATTGGCTGAAGCTGTTACATCCTTGCTTGACGAACAACCAGCCTCAAGAACATTACTTTTAGTGAAGAACCCAGATTGTTTAGCCCAGGGCAATGCACCTTCACTACCCAACATCAGAACCACAGATGACATACTTGGCCTATCCTCTAGACATTGTTGCATACATAAAAGACCCACATGGATTGATCGCAACACTTCATTTAGGTAGCATGAGTACCATAGAGCCTCATTAATCAACTCCAACGACCTATCTTCCTTATAGAGTCTCCATGCCTGAACAATCTATTACAATATTAACAGTACTTCTTGGAAAACATACATATACAACAATAGCTTTAAACTTCGTACACTTACATGTCCAAGGAGGTGGATGTGGTGATCTGGATGATAGAAACCTCTGTTTCTCTTTCCACTCACAATCTCTAGCACCAAAACACCAAAGCTGAATCCATCCGATTTTATTGAAAATAGACCATCCTCCACTACATACTCCGGAGCTATGTAGCCACTACAGAGAAACACTTAATGAAAAACCAAATTTTGAAGCAATATAAGTGGAATAGACAAAACATGTTATGGAGATTCTTACTATGTTCCAACCACTCTGTTTGTATTTGCTTCTGTCTCATTTTCTCTAATACTTCTAGCCACTCCGAAATCTGATATTTTTGGGTTCATGTCAATATCCAACAAAATATTGCTAGCTTTGAAATCTCTATGAATAATTCTCAGTATGGAATCTTGATGAAGATATAAAAGGCCCCGAGAATCTCATTAATAATGTGGAAGCACTTTGGCCACTCTAGTAATGCGCTCTAGGTTCGATCTGGAAATTTTTGTCTGATTTAGTCCTTGCTCCTGCTAATTGGATGCATGAATTTTAAACAGTATTCCTCAATGGAAAATCCCAAATTTTTCTAGAAGACAAAGTTCATGCAAGTGCACATGTAATAACAACCTTTTTGGCCTCATTATCAAATAATTCAAAAGATTTATATGGAAACAAAAAGAATAAAAAAAGAATGAAAGACTGCTGGCTGGTGTGAGAGCGGAATAGTTGTGCTATACATATAGTATTATAGTTTCAAGAGATTAAAACCAAAAATAAAGTAGTCCAGACTTTTGTTGGGCATGTATTCATAGATCAACATCTTTTCTTCTCCTTCAATGCAGTATCCTAGAAGCTTCACAAGATTTCGGTGTTGAAGTTTGGCAATACATATAACTTCATTCTTAAACTCATCAATTCCTTGGCTAGTATTCTTTGAGAGCCGATTCACAGCTATTTCTTGTCCTCCTTCCAGCATATCCTGGGAATTACCATTATAATCAATAGAATGTTCTTCTATTAGAACTTAAAATAAACCACTCTTTTTTTTTTTTTTTCTTTTTTCTTTTTTTTCCATTCATTATTTATGTTTACTTGTTCTTTTCATGTCGCTCCGACTAACACTGTTCAAACAGCTGCAGTCATGACCAGTGATTTATGTAGCAACATTATCAGGCACATACTTAAAAGACATAATTACATAGATTTATGAAGTTTCAGAGGTGAAGTTAGATAAGTTTTGATTTGTAAGTTATTTAATATCTGAGGGCTACGGCCTAAGGCCAAGACAAGGCACATGCCTTCATATAAAATTTTGGCCCAAAAATAGGTCCTCTAAATTAAGTAAAATGTTATAGGCTCAATGATTTTTTTTTTTTTTTTTTTTTTTTTTTTTTTTTTTTTGGGATCAATTTAAAGGGCCCCAAAATATTTTATTAGGTCCATGTATGGTTTAACCCATATTTATTTATAAGTATAATTTGGCCCATATTTATTAAAATGAAAATATATATTAAAAAAAAAAAGTGTTTGGGCCCAAGAAGAACAATACATACAATATATGGGCCCTATTTTTTTTTTTTTTTACCTTCTTTATCTATTAGATTTTAGTGGAATAAATAATTTTGCCCTAATTTTTTTACCTAGGTTTTTATTAGTTTTAATTGAATAATTTTTTCGTAATTTTTTTGTCATAATTTTGTCTCATTAAATTGTTTTGTTTATAATTTTAATGATTATATGTGCAAGTAATATTTTTTGTGGCTACAAACAAATAAAAAAAATTGTAACTTATCGTTTTATCCATGAACTCTTATTTTTTTCAATGTAAGAGGGGCCCCCATTTCCAAAATTCGCCTTAGGCCCCCTAAATCTCAAGGCTGGCCTTGTTAATATAATGATATTTAATTTTGATTTATACCTTACTTTTGATATAAAATATGAATTGTAGGTTAGATTTTAACCAATTAACTATTTAATTAAATTTTGCATTATTTCAAATTAAAAATAAACATATTTTTATGAACGTACATAGCTGTACTCATACCTTATTTTTTTTAAATTCTACTGTACTTACATACCCATATTATACGAATACTAATACTTGTACCCGTACCAGCGCTTCATAGGTTAGGATTATAGGAATGACTCCTCTTCACACTGAGGCAAGTATTCACGAATGAACTGTTTCATTGGTTCTGCACTAATAGTGCTTTTGCATTGCTTGTTAGCTAGAGTCACTTTTTCCAGCTTAGGACTAAACCATAATTGGAATTAACTTGTTTGTTTCATTGGTGCTTCATACTGCACAATCATGGACCATAGATTTGACACCTCTGTTAAGCTCTGTTCCTTAGGTGCTTCATACTACATTGCTTGTTTCTTAGGATTTGCATGAAAGGAGTCCTCGATGACATAGCAGTAATAGCGAAAAAGGCTAGGCATTGTTTTAGCAGACAAAACTCTTGAATTTAGAAAGATTGCTAAGAACTTGTAGAAAGAAAGAAATTTTATTAATTATGATGATAACCAATGAAGGTTTATGACCAGACATTAACAAGAAACAATGACTAACCATAGCTTCCACCTTACAGAAGGTATAAAATCTAACTAAATGGTTTTCATTTTATTTCACAAGTTTTGGGGCATGTAATTAGCATCAACGCAATGTGTGTTTCTATCGAGCATTTAACAGGGTAATGGTGATTTCATTGGCTGAAGTTGTTGCATCCTTGCTTGATGAACAACCAGCCTCAAGAACATTCCTTTCAGTGAAGAAGCCAGGTTGTTTGGCCTGAGGCAATGGACCTTCACTACCCAACATCAAAACCACAGAAGACATGCTTGGCCTGTCCTTTGGACATTGTTGCACACATAAAAGACCCACATGGATTGATCGCAACACTTCAATTAGGTAGCATGAGTCCCATAGAGCCTCGTTAATCAATTCCAACAACCTGTCTTCTTTGTAGAGTCTCCATGCCTGAACAAACCACTACAATATTAACAGTACTTGTTGGAAGACATACACATACAAGAATAGTTTTAAATTGTGTACACTTACATGCCCAAGGAGGTTGAGGTGGTGATCCGGATCATAGAAACCTCTGTTTCTCCTCCCACTCACAATCTCCAGCACCAAAACACCAAAGCTGAACACATCTGATTTGACTGAAAATAGTCCATCCACTGCATACTCTGGAGCCATGTAACCACTACAGAGAAACACTTAATGAAGAACCAGATTTTGAAGCAATATAAGTGGATTAAACAAAACATGTTATGAAGATTCTTACTGTGTTCCAACTACTCTGTTTGTATTTGCTTGTGTCTCATTTCCTCCAAAACTTCTAGCCACTCCGAAGTCTGATATTTTTGGATTCATGTCAATATCCAACAAAATATTACTAGCTTTGAGATCTCTATGAATAATTCTCAGTATGGAATCTTGATGAAGATATAAAAGCCCCCGAGCAATCCCATTAATAATGTGGAAGTGCTTCGGCCACTCTAGTAATGCGTTTCGGGTTCGATCTGGAAATTGTTTTGTCTAATTTAGTCCTCACTCCTGCTAATTGGATGCATGAATTTTTAACAGTATTCCTCAATGGAAGATCCCAAATTTTTCTGGAAGACGAAGTTCATGCAAATGCACATGTAATAACAACCTTTTTCAACTCATTATCAAATAATTCAAAAGATTTATATGGAACCAAAAAGAATTAAAAAAAAAAAAAAAAGAAGAAAGAAAGACTACTGGCTGGTGTGAGAGCAAAATAGTTGTGCTATATATGTAGTATTATAGTTTTCAAGAGAGCCAAACCAAAAATAAAGTAATCCAGACTTTTGTTGGGCATGTATTCATAGATCAACATCTTTTCTTCTCCTTCAATGCAGCATCCTAGAAGCTTCACGAGATTTCGGTGCCGAAGTTTGGCAATACATATAACTTCATTCTTGAACTCATCAATTCCTTGACTAGAATTCTTTGAGAGTCGCTTCACAGCTATTTCTTGTCCTCCTTCCAGCATACCCTGGGAATTACCATTATAATTGATAGAATGTTCTTGTATTAGAACTTAAAATAAACCACTTTTTTTTTTTTTTTAAAATTCTTATTATTTATGTATTTCACTTGCTTTTTTTTTATGTCGCTCCGACTAACATTGTTCCAACAAGTGCAGTCATGACCAATGATTTATGTATCAACATTACTAGACACATACTTGAAAGACAAAATTACACAGATTTATGAAGTTTCATAGCTAAGAAAATATGCATCAAACAAACCAATTGTCTTCTTTGAAAATTGAAAGAAAAATATATTATGCGATGCCAAATAGCACCCAGATTATGTGATAAGGAAAGGGCAGAGAATGTTTTACTCTGTGTGGGTGAGTGAGGACAGGTGGAGGGGATTACAAAATTAGAACTTCCCTAAAAGATTTAAAGGTCAATCTCAATCATTTTTCTCACATATAATATAAATATGTATATAATAATTTGCTACATTGAATATTCAACTAGAATAAACAATCAGTTTTCCATAATTTATAAATAGAATACTCTACTAGAATAATATGACAATGAAATTTTTTAAATAAATGATCATCGATACGTGTTTTGATTTGAAATTAAAAAGTTCAAATCTGCCACATCACTTTGTGTAGCTTTTAATAGAATTTTTGTTTTTGCATACCATTACTTGAAAAAATAGAAAACAAAAATAAAGTACCAACCTATAATTGAATAATCATTAAAAAAAAGTCAAATATCAGCTTGTTGTTGAGCCAATTTTCTATTTTGAATGATGATGTTAGTTTGTTAAATAATACCTACACATTTTTGTTATTTTACTTGACAAGAACCTCAGAATTACTGAATTAGCTTATCTTATACTAATGTTGAGAAGATGGATTACTACTCCCCTCATTTGTGGACGTATAGGCCATTCCAAAAGTCAGTAGCATGATAAGGTAGAATAGATTTTGAATATAAAATTGTAGGCAAGTTAATTATTGGATTAATTATAAAGTGTAGGTGTGACACCCCAAAGAATGCCATGTACTATAATTATATCATTACCCATCCTTAAATACCTTGGGCCAAAATAATTATCCTATTGACTATTTCATATTAGAGGATACCCTAATTCAATTACCTTACAATGTTCTGGAAACAAAGATATGAATTGTTAGGATAACAATTTGGGAAATGAATACATTAGCTAGAAAGCTTAGGAATATCGGTGCTTGATAGAGAGCCTAAGTAGCCAAGAAGAACTTGAACATGAGACTTTAGTATAAAAAAAATTTGGGTAAATGTTGAAGAGTTAGGGAGGAGAGAAAAGCACATTGGCTAGTGAATGTGAGGCCTCAATTTTTGACTGGAGGGGACACCAAAAGCTCTGCCCTCCCTCCCTTAAGAATTGAATGCCTAGATGCTTTAGGAAATCTTTAGTGAGGAGCTTAATGACCTTGGTTTAATGTGTAGAGTCTAATGAGTACTCAATTAAAAATTAAGTAGGATTAGTAAAAGTTAGGCAAGATTAATTAAGATCTAAGTAGGATTAATTACGCTAATGAAGATTAAGGGCTAAGTATGGTTAATTAGATCTAAGCTCGGTTAATTAAGCTAATGAAGTAATTAGTGAAACACTTAAGCTAATTAATCAACCTACATCAAATAAAAAAAAAACAAAAGAAAAAGATTGAGAAAGATGGAGAAGAATGGAGAGGGAGCTCAAGAGTTCTTGAGAAAGAAGAGAAGAACGGAGAAAAGAAGGGGAAATAGAAAGAAAATCAAAGGGAACTCAAAATTAGCCTAGAAATTCAAGAAAAATCATCATTAGGTAAGAAACTCAACCCTCTACCTAGTATTGTTGCTTTAATCTAGCTAGAAATTCATTTAAACTAAGATTTGGAAGGATTTAGATGAAGGAAATGAAGAAAATATGAAAAGGAAGTTAGGTTGATGAATTCATGGATTGAAACTTGTTTTAGTTGGTTAAGTCTTTAAATTCTTGCAAACAAATAAGCTTTTATGGGTCTTGCATCATTACTTCATGTTTTGAAGCCTTGAAATCTTGTTTTAGAGAATTAAAAATGAAGAAATAAGAAAGAGTTTGGAAATGAATGAATCTTAAGAATTTTTGAAGGAAAATCATGTTTTGATCTTTGAAACTTTGAATTCAATGCATACAAATGTTTTTCCATGGATTATACATCATTTATGCATACCTAGGTACCTTATATATCATGTTTTAGGGTTTGGAAGTGAAGAAAAATTGAATTAGGAAGCTCAAGAACATCAAGAATAGCTTCAACCTGTCCAACCTAGATTTTCCAGCACGTGCCCCAGGTTTCCCACACGTGCGGCCAACCCCCCCAGAAACCAATTTTTGCTATTGAAATAACCACATGTGCCCTCAAATTTCCCGCAAGTGCGGAACTCTTCCCGCGTGTGTCCTCAGATTTCCGCACGTGCTGAACCATGTATCAGTCCAACTTCAAATGGGCATATCTCTCTCATCCGGACTCGGTTTTAGATGATTCTTGAGTCTATTTTCAAGCTCTGAAAGTCTAGTTTCCAATGGTGGTGGTCTAACATCCAAATTCTAAGTATACAAAGAGATATGTCTAAACTAGTGAAGGCTACTCACTTTCTTCCTAACCATTTCATGCTAATTCCTCTTCTAACTTAGTTTCTTTCATTTCTTCCTATCTCCTTAAACCTTAAACATCTAAACATGATATTTTTCAATGCATAGCGTATGAAATTGTTGTAGAATACTTAGGACCCTTCAACTGTGAGAATAATACTAGTATAGTATATATTATGTGAATAACGTCCATTTTCAACACACTTCGACATTCTTCAAGCCTTAACCACCTAAGGCTGCTTCTAGGCATGCATTCAGCACTTGTTTGACACTTAATTTAGACTTGAACTAGGCTTAGAAAGGTCTTGGATAATTTAAGAAAAGATTAAGAAACATTAAGCTATGTTAGAACACTTCAAATGAATTTAGAAGCATGCTAGTCTATATGTTTTGTGTAGGTCAAGCACTCGGAGGAGGAAGCCATTTGTTCAAGGAGCCATATGTGAGTAATATTACTATAAAGTTATGTTTAAAAACTAGTTTTGAAAACTTGATGATATATCATGATTTTGTGAAATCTTTATTTTGATTATGAATGAATGAACATCCTGTAATTTGTTTAAAGCTATCAATGGCATCCATAGATAGTCCCAACCATTGGGGGACAGTCTAAATGTACCATGGCCATATTTGAGCTCCACCACCATCGAAATGTGGATTGTCTAATCGTATCCGGGTCGATTATTCTATTAAGAGGCTCTAATGGATGTACCATGTATCATGCTTTGATTATGAGTTATTCTTATAAAATATTTGAATGACTATAAATGCTATATGAAATGATTCTTTACTAATGAGCTTGGGATTCTTTATTTACCACTTTATTTTGATATTATTCACTGGATTTTGGCTCACCCCTCTCCCTTATATATATGTAGGTGACAAAGAGCTTGGTTACGAGAAAAGATTGATTAAGTGCTATCTTGATTGCTTCTAATGGTTTCGTATAAGCTTTGTCATGAGTTTTGTATCTTAGTTTTGCTGTATGGATCATGTGATGTAATATAAGTGGGATAAGAATCTAAGAGGAATTTATGCTTTCATTTCTTATAGTTAGGCACTACTCTGAATGGATGTTTCAAATGAACTCAATATAAGTATGTAATGGCTTCCACACTTTAAAATTGAAAATTGGCCCCAAATATTCTAAGAGTCCAGCTTGTTTTGTAAGCCTGGCCTTTGGTAGTCTGCGACTATTGGTTGGTCACCTCACCATCCTGTTTGGGGCAGGTTGGGGTCGTGACAGTAGGATTGAATAAAAGATAACACACACACACACATATATTATATTAAGATCATTGTATAAGTAGAATCAGGTAGAAGGATCTTAAATAACTATATACACCATCAAGTAGTTATAAATCCATCAAATCGTTATGGATAGCACAAGTGCGTCTTTACATTGTTACCTTGTAAACAGGTCCAAATCCACCCTCTCCAAGCTTGTTGTCGATTGAAAAGTTATTTGTGGAATTAGCTATTACAGCTAAGTCAAACAATGGTAACTCTAGATCTTCCTTCTGGCTTTTGTCATTGTAACCTCGTTCAGAATTGTGCATTAGATTTCCTGTAAAGTGGATGTAAATGAGACAAGTAGATCCAACAAAGTAATATACCATTACAGGGATGAACACATCAACACATAATTACAGAATATATATATACACATGAGTGAGCATTTCTTTTCTTTTCTCTTTTTAAATTAAGACAAAGGCACAAAAGTATATCACAGAACAACTAGTCTCAGATACCTTCTCTGTTCAGCTGTGAATTCTTCTTCTTTTTTTGGAGATACAAGGTTAAGCTCATGCCCAGCAGAAGAAGTCCAAATAATAATGCCAAGGTCACTCCAACTATCTCTCTTTTCTTGCCACTGAAGCCAACTCGTCGGACTGTTTAATCCTCAATCCATTTAAAGCAATGGTCAATTCATTCAGGTAATACAACCATGAGAGCACAAACATATGTATAATGTCAATTGCTATATATATAATTAGAAAATAAGTAATAAAATACATTCACAACCAAGGCCTAGTAACATAATAAGGTCAAGCCAGTCCTTAGTAGATTCTGTAATACAGTCACTCAACACTGTGATTGGTAATAAGGGAAGCTCCATCTGAAGGAGAAATCAGCCCTTAATTTATTAGCATTACTATACATCTTGCTATAAGAGGTTATCAATCTTTCCAAAGTACCAGGGGCTCTGCAAGTGGCCAAGCCGCAGTTACTGGCTCTTGATTTTACAAATTCTTTGTGGGAAAGTTTTCAAGCCTAATTTACTTTAATTAATACCCTTTATAGTTAAACCGATGGCAAATTTTAAGAATAGAACTGTATCACTGCCTCTGATTCTAGATTTTCCCCTATGAAGTGTTCTCCCAACTGTTGCTGAATGAACTTTATAAGGGTGACACCAACAAATTGCCCAAAAGCAATGTAAATACATTATTCATCTTTCAATTTTGGAGTTTTGGACAGCTTGAAATACTAAAGAACCAAAGGACCCGAGGACAAGAATGATTGATTGGTTTCTTGTTGGCTCATGTTGCAACTTATATCTAGCTGAACCAAAAATAAAATAAAAGAGGCAAAACATGGTTCAAAATCCTTCATTGAAATTCCCAAAGCTACCAATGGATTTGCATTAAGTAATTAACCAAACCTGAACTTTGGGCTCTCACCTTCAACAGAAGACCAGCAGTATTAATACCAATATTGTCCATTGGATAAGCCGTCTCACCTTGGTCTGCCGTGGGCCTTTCCTTGAACCATCGATGGTCATTTGCTCACAATTATACCATAATTCAATTAACATTTTACAATTCATGCGATTATTGAAACTATTGGGTCCGATATATTCCAACCCCTTCCCATCTTTTGACAAAAATGAAACTTAAAAGATTCAAATGATATAAAGCACATACTTTAAGAACCATACACACATTTTGTCCTTGAACAAAATCAAATTTTTATAATCATCATCACTTGTATGTTTGTAGAACCACTAATCTATATGTTTGGCAGTCAAAAAGAGCATAAATCTTTTAGTTATAATGTAAAATCACTAATCCATGCATTTGGTAGGAATTTCTTACCTAACTCAGAGAAAGCCATCCTTATGTAAATGTCTTGCCCATTTTCACTGAATTCTCTCATATCAATCAATTCATCGAACCAAAGCAAGCAGCCACTTCCATCTCCTCTTATGTCTAAATTTGTGTAAGCCATACAAGAGCAGTTTTTCAAGCATTGTATCTCGCATTCCCTCAAGGTCATGTTCTTGTCAAACCAGGAATACTTTGTGTCTGGCATTTTATAATGTGAATACTTGAGAAATCCATCTCCTTTATGGCAATCCAATAGTGTCCTCCGAACACACCCATTAGACCAGTCTCCGCTTTCCCATTCCTTTGGGTATTTAGGCACAAAGTTACTCAAACAACCACATACTGGCGAGTTTCCAACGTTACAGCTACCATATGGACCACACAGTTTATAATAATCACAATTATCTATCGGTGCAGTCAGGTAAAGGACCCATTCCTGGGTTCGATCAATCCATGTCGAGCGCTGCATAATGCCATCATGACTTAGAGCAAACCTTGAAACAACTGAGCTGTTAACGAGATCATAACCATAATACACCTCCTCCTTGGTGAAAACCAATCCATATGTGTAGATGGAATTTGGTTTAAGGTTTGGATTCCCACTAAATCCAAGACCATTCCATGGTCCAGTCCGGAACAGCTCAATGGAACCATTGCTCAGAATAAGTTGTGGATATCCTTGGGGATCACACCGAAATGCAAAATCACCTTGACCTGGATCATCAGAGCTCTTCCATGATGAAAGGTGCCGCTCTAAGCCACTTACAAAGTTTTTTCCAAGTTTCATGCCTGGTAAAAGAGTATCACATGGATGATCAAAACTTTGCCAGAAAAAATGCTTCGTGTTGTCATCATTGGCATCTCTCACAACAAGATTTCCCGACTCTAAAAGTTGACCAATAGGATCCTGTACTGTGGATCTTGTCACATTGGCAGACCAAATGACACTGCTGGTACCATTGAGAAGGGCCAGAATTCCAGGGTCAATTACCTTCAAGACACCTGATGAATCGATGAGTGGGATTTCTCTGTTGGCAACCCATACAACAGTCCTAGAAGATATTTTCTTGTACCATATTCCCAAGTAATGATTCTGGGAATTGCCCGGGCTGAAAAATCCCATCTCAAAGCTCCCACCAGATGAAACTATGGTCTGGCTGCCTGCAATGAAATGGGTTTTAGTTATTATGTCTACTGCACTGGACATTATTAAGATGGAAAATAAAGAGGCAAACAAAAAAGAAAGCTTGAGGCCTTCCATTGATGGTCTAATGTCCAAATTCATGGAGTTCATCTGTCTTTCCATTATTTATTCAATTTATAAATTAACACTCAGGAACTCTTGCAGCACAGTTACTATTCAGTTGGACTTTTCTATATTTAATACATTTCAGTTAGACTTGGAGTCAACTGAGAAGACAAGGAATTCCACAGTCAGTTAATGCTAATTTGAATCATCTTCCTTTCCCCCTCATTGGCTCATTATTTGCAGTAAGTCTTCTTTTCCCCCTCACTGGGTCATTATTTGCAATAAGTCTTCCTTTCCCCTTCATTGGTTCAATATTTAGAAAAGCATCTTACCTTAAATTCTAAATGTACCTTCCAACTGGAACTTGGAACAACCAGATATTGGGAATCTTTGAAAATAAAATTCATGGACCATTATGTGTCCGTTTTTGATTGGGTAAATGGCTTGATATCTTCTCTGATGGGGCATGACGAAACTGTTATCACTGAAACTGAAGAAGTTTCAAACACATCAAGTCATCCGTCTCAATGACAACTTTAGAAATTGTCATTTTCATCTTCTGTTGCCTTCTTTTTTTATTTATTTTTTCTTTCTTTATTTTTATTCATTTATTTATTATTATTATTATTTTTTATATCTATAGGATAAGCATACAGATAACAAAAACTGATACTGCTATCAGCACAACAAACTCTCTCTATTAGACATCAAATTGGAGAGCAGACAGTTTTTTTTTTCCCCTTTTTGGGAGCCTTCTAAAACTTTCGTTTCAATTAGTGGTAATGGAATCCCGTGGAGTATGAACAATCAGTCATGATCGTCAGAATAGTCTACACCAAATTGGCACTCCATTTGGATTGAGGGGTTTGGTGAGAAAAGAAAAGAAATAGAGAAAATGAAATTTCTCATCACTTGTTTGGATGATTAATAAGGTGAGCAATGATAAGAAATGAAGAGAGATGGTGAGAAACCCAAATCACACCAAACTTAAGTTTTGTTTCTCACCAAAAGTGGTGAGATTTGGGGAGAATGAATAAAAGAGAAGAGAATGTGGTTTCTCACCTATCTTGTTTGGATAAAGTAAATGAGAGAAAAGACAACAAAGTGTTGTATTTCATTTAACCGAAATAACCTTTCATATTAATAAGTTATGTTTTTTTATAAGGGTAATTTTGGTATTTTAGAAAACTTTCATTAAATCCAATTCATTTCTCACCAAATCTCACCACTTTTGGTGAGAAACAAAATGGAAGTTTGGTGAGAATCCTTTTCTTGTCATCTCTCATCATTTCTTACTATTTCTCACCTACTTAACCATCCAAACAAGTGAATGGGTTTCCTATTTTCACCATTTCTTTTCTTTTCTCACCAAACCACTCCATCCAAACGGAGTGACAGTCCATTCAAACAAGAAGGTGAAAAACCACAATCATTTCTTTTCGTTCTCACCTAGGTGAGAAACTCTAATCATTTCTTTTATGTTCTCATCTCTCAATCCAAACGGAGTGTAAATTCAGATGACCAAATTTGCAGTTGATCTGGACATTTTGAGGAAAGTAATGAATTTGAAATTTCATAAGATAGGGCAAGCAAGCTAGTAAATAAAATGCAAACCAATCCGACCACTCTTACGGTGAAAAATCTAGAAATCTCCTACATATTGATTTGTGATTATGTATCAATTTTAATCAGTAAATTGCAATCCCAATCAAACAATCAAAGACAAATCAACACAACGATTTTACGTGCAAAAATCACAATTGGAGCGCCTCCAATTGTGATAAAAAAACCATGGGCAAAAGTCACAAAACAATCCACTAAAAAGACATAAAGGAATTACACAGGTATACTCTCAATTACCTAGCGAATCCATGCCCAAATTGAACCAACCCCTATGTACCTCCTCCAGTCCCGTCTTCACCTCGGAATTGTCTTGCCCAACGTTGAATCCACAACGCCGATGTCGAATCACGACGATAAGCCACTCCAGAATCCACCAAAGCTTCAAGCTCAAATTCTCCAGAATCCACCGAAGAACAACTCTCTCTTTTGTATAGAATAAACAAACAATCCTTTGATGTATACTTCTTAAACCATGAGTTGAATACTCAATCAAACATAAAAAAAAACTAGCAAAATAGCTCCAGATATAAACCCTAATATCCAATAAGAAGATCTGGAGGCGTCACCCTAAAATCTGACTGAAACACATATTTATAGCAATCTGTTCCGTGATCTCCGCTCAAGCGCCAAAATGGCCGCTCGAGCGGACAGACGCTAGAGCACAGGAAATTCCGCTCGAGCGGGAAAAAACAAGACCCAGTATTTTTGCAGGCAATCAAACTTCTGGAACCATACATTCTTCGCTCAAGCGGACAAGCAATTTTGAATGCATTTTTGCATTTTGCTTCAGGGGCGTTGCCCCTTAACCCCGCCGTGGCGTTGCCCCAGACCCGCCAAAGGGAGCTGCCCCCTAGACCCCTGCGAGCTGACCGAGTAGCTCAATCCCCGTCATAGTCAGCGAAGTGGCAAACATGAAAGAATTATCTTCTGAAACTTCTCTACAAGGCGCAATTCGGGTTGGATTCGCATCTAAGTACTCATAGCCTCACTGAAATAAAAGTGCGAACACAAGTACAACTGAAAGGAGTTTTGTCAAACAGGATTGTCAAGAATAAAAACCTAACACATGGGAATAGTGTAGCTTCTCCAGTGAACTCCATTTGCATACTACTAGAGGAAAATAACATGTTCATTTGTTATCACCGCCAACTTCTTCGTTAGCATAGATGTCTGGACATCTCATCATGTGCAGCTTCAATTTGGACAAGAGTATTTCACTGAATTTCTTCACCTTCTATGTTGAGAGAGAGATAAGTATTAGAAGTCTCTTATGGATAGGGTAAATTAAACTAACCTCCCCTGAGGTATCTAACTAATATATTAGTACCCCTGTCGTTCTGGAAATTACATCACCCTTCCTATGGTTTCCAGTCACTTTACAATGTCCTCTCTCTATCAGTCAACTGTTAGGTCAACTAATAGATAGGGTTGATGCCAACCATTGAAAATTTTAAAATACCATTTTTGACCCTAGTAACAAATTCCCTCGTGTTCTATCTGATCTCTCTCTCCACTACCTTGTACCAAACTAACAATAGGCACACAAATGGAAAAAAAGAAAGCTTCTCCCAAAAGCTAATCACACAACAATCTAAAGCCACACAATTGTATATAGAGCATCAAAGAATTGAAAACCCAATTTACCAAATAAAACCATAAAACAAATCCATTAACACTGACTGAAGATTATGGGTTACAAGTGTTACGACCCAAACCCGTCCCTACAAGTTAGGATCATAACCGGCCAGTAATCATGACATTACCTACAGCCTCAGACAGCATACAGACATATTTAATAATAAGGGGCCAGAAGCGAAAGCAGAAATATAAAATTTTGTCCAATGAGCTGTGCATAAATGGCATAAATAGAACTTCTCATTTATTAATAACTCACACTCATACAAATCATAATAAGATTCCATATATCCAAGATCTTCATAACATACAAACACCAAACTTGTATACAGAAGTGATCGAGCTTGACCAACAAAAGGAAACAGAAAAGTGCAAGACAAAAGAACAAAAGCCTCGCTCGTGAGGCGCTCGTAACAGACTCATCAAAACTTAGTTTTCTTAACAGGTTCACTACGGTTGGGGCTGGACATCTCGCTGCTCACCTACATACATATAATATAACAGAATAAGCGAAAGCCCAGTGAATAACATCAGAGTAAAGGGTTTATGTGAATGAGTTCTAGTAAATGACAAAAGCATTTATATTTATATCATGAGCAATACGTAACAGAACGACCTCAGGTCCAACAAATAGCAGAATGACCTCGAGTCCAACGTATAACAGTAGTATAGAATGAAATTGATCATATCATGACAGAATGACCTTAGGTCCAATCATTTACAACTACATTACGACCATTCAGTCAACTCATAACAGATAATCAAACTTATCTGATGTTCAAAACGACCTTGGGTCCATCTTATCATATGTACGGAACAACCTTGGATCCAATTCAAATATACAGAATGACCTTGGGTTCATCATACACATTCGTGTCACATCGATTACATTTACAGATATCACAATTGTCAGACAGATAGAGACTCATTCACCTTTGCAAATTCACAGTTTCAGAAAGTTTACCACAGTAGGATATACATAAAATAGAGTAATTAAAAAAATATCTTTACTAAGATATTACTCATAGTGGTTTGATTGTTGATTTGTCCTTGCGAATGATCCTACACAATCATAACACACACGAGTTGGATTACATTGTCTAACCGGATTGTTCTGTAACTTATTCAGTTCTCTTAGACTTCATTCTAACCCTTTAATTCATTTAGGATGTTCAATTCATGCCTAAGAATGCTCAGAATGGAATGAGAATGCACATTTGTTCAGAATATGTCTTTTCAAAATTTGCTGAAACAGAACACTTCGCTCTAGCGGAACATCGGTTGGTTGAGCGGACCACTTGGTCTGCAAAAGTACTTGATGGTCTGAATCTAGGCTCAATGTTCGCTCGAGCCAAAATGCAACATAAAAGGTGGTCGCTCGAGCGATCACTTGGTCGCTTGAGCCAACTGCAAATGCCTGTGCGCTCGGGCAACAGATTGTTCGCTCGAGCGGTGAGACAGAATTCTAGAATTTCCATAATAGAATTGAGCTTCAAAGCTTGCAATTCAAACACAAACTCTTGCATGGCTTGTAAATCACTTCTCAAAGACTTAAAACTCCTCAAAAAACATGAATTCAAGACCAATTCTCAAGCCTCATGGCCAAACTTCATGAATTCGACTCAAATGATCATGCATGTATGATTAAACTTCAATTCTTTTCCAAAGTTTACAAAAACATGCAATTTCTTTTCAAAATCTTGTAATTCATGGAATTAAGTTCTAAAACTTCATATTTCATGTGCATGTAGAAGATAGCTTCAAAACGAAACATGGATGACATGAATCATGTTCAAACTTATGAAACTCTATCAAATTATGCATGCATGTATGAATTGACTTTGATTCTAACCATTCTAGCTCAATTTTTTCATTTAAACACATAATCTCTTTGAATTCACATATTTGATGGCTTAAACTCTTGAATTATGGTTCAAACTCTTACCTAAGGTCTTCAATTACACCTCCACAAGCTAATTCTTGAGTTACTTCACACAATTCCACAAGCAAATAAAATTCTCCAAGTTTGAGCCCCTCTCTCTCTCTCAATGAACTCTCCCTCTCTCTCTAGACTTACAAATTTCAGCCAAAATGAAGTACTGAGCTCAACTCCTTAATCATAACATATATATATTAACTAGTTGGCAAAATTATCACTAATCAAGGATTAAGGGATTAATTAAGTTTAAGTTTAATTAATTAAAACTTAATATTTTTTAACTGAATCAAATTTTAATCAAATAGGTTCTAAAAATTATGTTGATCACAATAAATTGACCAATTTTGGTTTCTGACGCCATTAAGGCCTTCAATTTTCGAATCAAAGCAGAATTCTTAATAGATTTTCCTACGATCAACAAATATAAAGCCAAAAACATATTAATGACATATTTATCACTCAAATTCACACTTAGCACATAAGCACATGCACAATTAAGGAATTAAAAACATAATACAGAACGGGGTTGTTACAACAAGCCATGAGCACTAGGAGATCCATTGATCTTCCCATCACCAATTGCACAAAACAGCAGAAACCTATCACCAGAATTGTTGTAAAACACACAATATAACCCGAAAATTATACAAGTCCAAAGAAAAGGAGACAAGGGGTGTAAGGAGTTATTTTTGTAGGGTAAATAGAATCACCCGAGAGAGATCAATGTAAATTTTTTTTTTTTTTTTGTAATTTTTAAAAAGAAAAATTACTAATAATTGGAAAGTTCACAAAATAATTACAAATAGACCAGAATAAAAACTAATTACAATAATTGGAAAGTTCACAAAATAATGACAAATAGACCAGAATAAAAACTAATTACAATTGAAAGATGCAAAAAGTAATTACAAAATTTGGGGAAAGATTCTATGAAATTACTAAAAGCCCTTTCCTTTCTCTCTCCTCTCTTCTCTTCCTCTCTTACCAAAATGCATTTGAAAGTTTTAACAATGCATAAAATTATCTGTCAGAATCAATGTCACCACAATTTCACTTCAATGACAATGAAAGCAGAGTAAATCAGCAACAATGGGCTCAAATGCAAGTTAAATGGAGAGCTATGATGACTGAGGCTCATTAGCAATATCTACAACAGCTTACCAGAAATTTTAAGAGAGAGAGAGAGAGAGAGTATATACATCGTTTATATATATATATATACACATATACATACATAAATGTAAACACAGTCATAAGCAATTATGAATATTCAATTTGGGAGTTCAAGAAAAGAATCGCAAACCGTAATTGAGGAATTGAAGCTTCCAATTTCTGTGATTTGCATAATGTCTGTTCTGTCACTCTACATTTTGATTTAAATTAGATTCCTTTCCGTTTGGTTGTCGAGAAACTGGCGAGAAAAGGGGTGTGGAGACCTTTCAAGAGCAGATCACTCGGCTCACTAACCGAACCGACCGATCGAACCAACCGAAATTCCGATTTTGGGTTTTTTTTTTTTTGTTTGAAATTTTTTTATACTATATCCATACAAATTTAACCGATTAAATATTATATTTAATATTTTTATATTATAATTATTTGAACATGATAAGTAATTAATTTAATATACTTTTATGATAAAAATTAGCAAGAAAATTATTTATAGAGTAATTTTCATATTTTTTTTCATTTATTTTTAATGTAAAATTTTATAATCTACTATAAGACTCTTTAAAATTTTATGTAAATTTATCTTCTATATCAAATTGATAAAATAGAATTGTAACGTATTATTTGTATCAATTTCTCATGTATAATTGATTTCTCAATTATAAAAATCAAAATGATTAATTTGTTACTAAATATGCCCTCAATACCAACTAAATCAAACAATTTACACCCCCTGCGGCTCACTGTTAAAATCCGTTAAACGGTTTCGTGCCATCTGATCACACTCTTCACAGGGCAAAACAAGTTGCCAAAATATAAACAAAATAAGTATGTGTAAATTATAAATACACTTAAAATTTATTTAAAATACGAATTACACTATGTGACTCTGGAAATTATATCTCACTTTTTAAAGTTTCTAATTTCATAACAAATAACTCGTTTTATTATCAATCATCAAGTTAATTAATAATTTTTAATGATAAATTTTATTTTAATTATTAATTCAGATAATTTTATTATTGTATAGAAGAATAATTAGAAATTTTATTTTTTTAATTAATTTTATTAAATAAAAAATTCTGACATTGGGGTATTTGTAATTTTTTAAAACATAAGGGGCAATTCATATTTAAACAAATTTCAGGAATGTATTTATAATTTATTTAAAAGAATAATAATTCTTATTTTTCTTTATAAAAAATTAAATTTTTTAGTCACTTCCCAAACTGTTTTACTTTTAAAAATTCAAAAAACTATTAAAAAAATCAATTTCAAACATTTAAAATGGAAAAGTCAAATATATATATATATAAGTTTTTTTTTTTTAAAAAAAAAAAAAAAAAACAACTCAACGTGAATGTCTAGAGAAACAAGAAGAGAAAATGATGAGAGAGATGAGTGAAAGGTTAAATTAGGGCAGAAGAGTCACGTTACCAAAATAGTCATTTGAGCATCCTCAACAGATCTCTTATAATTGGTTTTTGCTAAATTAAGGGGTTGATTCTCCAAAAATCCTTCCTCACTGATCCCTTATACAAACTCTTTAAATTTAGGATTGCTACAGTCACTTTCTATTTCTAGGGAGTCACTGTAGTTCCCTCATATCTGACATTGATTGTCCACTCAAATGTCCCAGATGAAGTGATTTGGGCAAAACTTGCTTCTCCAGTCATCCACCCGGACGTCCGGTCGGTCTACCGCCCCCTTGGCTTCTGTTGCTCTTTCTTCTTCGGTTTTCTTTTGTGTCTGTTTAATTATTTTATTATTAAAAAATATTCAAATTTAAAAACAATTAAAAGGATTATTTTAATAGAATAGAGAAAGAATATAGTTTGTTAAGGAGAAGTAGATGAAGAAAGTGATTCCTAAAATAGGGAATTAAATTTTTAATAATATTTTAGGATAAAATATAAGTAAGTTGCTGATGATGCTCTTAGCCGTGCCATTAGACGAAACATATTAACACATAAATTTTTGGAGAAATTACTTTAACAGTGATACTATCAAAAAATTATTATAGATTTATAAAAAAAAAAAATTAACTTTAATTATTAATGAGTATAAACTTTATCATTTATTTGTTTGTTTTTTCCCTTAAAGTATATATTGAATTGAATTTTCCCCTAAATTTTTATATTAAGGTGTGATTTGATAACATTTACAATGTACTATTTTTAATTTAAAAAAAATATTAAATATGTTTATGTTTGTTTTAAATAAAAATAAATACAAAAAACATATTTGATACACAAATATTTTAACATTTTATTTTTAAAAAAAAGAAGGTGAAAATGAGTGGTTGTGGAAGGTGCTAGTGGTGGTGGCGAGTCATGTGTAGTGGCAAAAAATGATTGTCAATGGTTAAAAATGGTGATTGGTCAGCTCTTGAAGGTGGTGGCCGAAGGAAAAAATTATTGATTAGCCTTAGGGCACCATGTGGTTATGTCTCAGGCCAATCACAAACTTCATACTCCTTCATATTCCCCAATTACTCAATATAAAATCGTGAGTTTTAGTTTGTTGGCTAAAATATGATGTAAGAAAAACTAGTATGTTTATGATGACTTTTTGATTTTTTTACGAAAAGATGTGCAAAAATAGAGAAAAAAGGAAATCTTCGACTTTTTTGTGTAGGTTGTTGACTTTTTGGATTTTTTAATGATTTTATGACTTTTAGGCTAAAAAGTAATGTTGCCAAACGAGGCCTAAATATAAACATTAGCTCAAAACAATTGGAGAGTGAGATTCTTTCAACCCCCATCATGACAAAAATAGTTCGGCCACCAGATGAAACTATGGTCTGGCTGCTTGTACTGAACTGGGTTTTAGTTATTGTCTACTGCAAAAGACATTATTAAGATGAAAAATAAAGAGGCAAACAAAAAAGAAAGTTTGAGGGCTTCAATTGATGGTCTAATGTCCAAATTCATGGGGTTCATTTGTTTTTCCATTATTTATTCAATTTATAAATTAACACTCAGGAACTCTTGCAGAACAGTTACTATTCAGTTGGACTTTTCTATATATTCATAAGACATTTCAGTTGGATTTGGAGTCAATTAAGAAGACATGGAATTCCACTGTCCGTAATGCTAATTTGAATCATCTAACAGAATTTCTCTCTCTAAAATACGACCGTTGAAGCTGCAAACCACGCAACCTCGTCGGAAGAACAAGACCACCTTGATCGGAGCAAGAAAAAGGTAAAACAAACGAACACGACGGTTGAGGAACTGCTGAAGAACCAACATAACTCACTAGAGAAGCCAGACGAGAGAATGGTGGACGAATTAGCAGCTCAAAATGACCCCAATGCTCAGGAACAAGAACTGAATTTGGGAGCCCATAAATCCTTCGAACAAGCTCTCTTGAAATCTCGATTCAATGAGAATGAGAGAGAACGAAATTTTGACTGTGAGGAGGCCTATCTCTCTTCTGATGAGGAAATGGAAAAAGATGAGGAGACAGAGGACCATTCGGAGTACAAAGGGACCAGTTCAAATCCGGTCATTAAAATACCTGCTCGGCTTCTCAAAAAAGTTAGAGAACCATGGAAAAAGTTCCTCATTGTGAGAATCTTGGGCAAGAATATTGGATATAATCTATTTGTGAATCGTATACGGAAGCTATGGAATCCTCAAGCAGATTTCGAAACTCTAGACATCGGACATGGCTTTTTCATAGTGAAATTTGAAATGATGGAGGACTATTCCAAGGTATACATGGGAGGACCATGGGTAATGATGGACCGGTATGTGACAGTTCGTAAATGGCAGGCCGATTTTAAATCGGATGAAGCAGAGGAGGACACAACCGCAATCTGGGTTAGATTTCCTAATCTCCCTATTGAGTACTATGATGAAAAAGTCCTTTACCATATATTGAAGGCGCTTGGTAAACCTTTAAATATTGATATTAACACTGCCATGGCAACACGTGGGAAGTATGCCCGAGTCTGTATTGAGATGGACCTGCATAAACCGCTCATATCCCACCTTACCATTGGCATATATCATTACATTGTAGAATATGAACATCTACACCTGCTGTGTTTTTCATGCGGCCGTGTTGGTCATCAGAAAGAGAAGTGTTTTGAATTTTCGATGATGCAATCGAAGAAGACGACACAAAATGTGACCGTTAGCCAATCAGAAACTGATAATGGGCCATGAACATCAAAACCCACTGGGCCAAAGAAGAAGGAAGTCTGTACTAGGGCAGAGACTTGTGGTTATGGGCCATGGACTTTAGTCACCACTAAAAGAAAATTTCAACAAGGGAAACAAAAGCAGAAGGCCCACTCTTATAAGAGTAATCGATTTGCAGGTGTACAAATGGACCAAGACCATGGGGCAACCAGTGGAGATTCGAAAACAAGAGAAGCCCAGGAGAAATATGTAGACCTTGATTTGGAAGCCTAACCCATTTCAATGCAGCCTGTCCAAGTAATGGACATGGATCTACCCAAAACAATGGAGAATGTAAGGCCACATTTAGGAAGGGACCTTCACTTTGGGCCTAAGGACAAATGGAAGAAACACCATGCCAATCAACATCTTAACACCCATGAAGATCCAAATCCTAGCCCAGGGGAACAATATAACCAAGAGAACCCTAACACCCTCCCCACTGTCGTCCTCTCCAATGCCTCTAGTAATACCATTACCAAGATTGCCATAACAGCCCAAGACAACCGACTGAAAAGTAGAAAAGGTAAACCACCAGATTTGAGAGGGCGACAAGAAGCAAGAACTAATGGAGGAAATTTCAGAGAACATTCTGATGGCAGAACATCGAGTGGACCAATTCAGAGCATTGATATTCTTAGAACTTGAGAAAGAAGCTTATCACCGCGTCGGAATCGATTGGTGGCTCGCAGAGGTGAAGCTTCTGATACAACCATGGTGGGAGCTAGATTCGCACAATGTGAGCCACATGGTTGATGTGAAACCGACGAGACCATTGAAGGACGACCAGAGGAGTGTACGAAATATACTGGGGCTGTCTGAGATAGAGGATTGGCCAAACCTCAAAATGTCAGCTATGGATATGATAATATGGAATTGCAGAGGTGCGGGTAATGCTCGATTTCGGAGAACGTTGTGGGAATTGGTAAGTTTACACAAACCTGATATGTTAATACTCATGGAGACAAAAGTGGAACTACACACAATGGGCATGTTTTTCAACAATCTGGGGTATACGGCTTCTACCCATGTCGATCCGATTGGCAGAAGTGGAGGAATTTGGCTATTGTGGAATCCTAGTCAAGCTAATGTCTGAGTTCATGATGCAACTTCCCAGATGATTACAGCTACTATATTAAGACAAGAGTATCCTGACTGGGTCCTATCTGTAGTGTATGCTAGCCCTAATATCTGAATGAGAAAGGAACTATGGAATGGCTTGGAAGACATTGCTCAAAATATTCAGGAACCGTGGCTCGTAGCAGGGGACTTTAATGACTACTCCAGTTTTGAGGAGAAAAGGAGCTTCCAAGTTAATCTAAATCAAAGTATAAGTCAGAGCCAACTAAGGAGCCAGAAATTCATGGATAGAGTTAACAGATGTAATCTTATGGACTTAGGCTGTATTGGTCCTAGGCTCACTTGGACTAACAATAGAAAAGGATGGGCAAATACTATGGTTAGACTGGATCGTGCCCTCTGTAACACCGAATGGAGAACACTTTTCCCAGAAGGGTATGTTAGAAACTTGCCTCGCACATACTCGGATCACTCTCCTTTTCTTCTACATACTCAAGGTACTAATACTTCTACTCCTTTATTTAAGTCCTTTAAATTCCAAGCTGCTTGGTTAGCTCATGAGGGCTTTAGTGCTATTGTTGAGAAGAATTGGCCCAGGCCTCTAAACAATTTACTGAGAAATTTGGATCACTTAACCTCTGCTATGCAGGATTGGAACAAAAATGTTTTTGGAAATATTTTTAGATGTAAACGCTGGCTGTTTGGCAGAATTAATGGAATCCAAATTTCTCAAGCCAATCATTATTCTCACAATCTTCATCAACTGGAAAGTGAGCTCACTACTGAGTATAATAGAATTTTATACCAAAAAGAACTATTTTGGTTTCAAAAATCCCGTGCTAACTGGATTACTCAGGGTGAGCGAAATACAAAATTTTTCCACATGTCTACCATTATCAAAAGACGGAAAACCAAAATTGTTGTTTTGAAAACTGAGGAGGGGGGTTTGGATTGATAACCCTTTGAGCTTAAAAAACTAGTGCATGTGTATTTTCAAAATATTTTTGCTCATACTCCTACTAGTAATCTTCATCATTGGAATAATCTGACCAAGCACATTAATGTTGATGATCAACTAGAAATGATTAGGGAGGTCTCTGCCCCTGAAATCTGGAGGGCAGTAAAAAACATTGAAGCTTTTAAGGCCCCAGGTCGTGATGGGTACCAAGCTATCTTTTATCATACCTTTTGGGGAATTGTAGGCCAATCTGTGACTGAATTTGTTCAACACTGTTTTTCCTCCTCTACTATTCCCCCTGATATAAATAGAACTCTTGTAGCTCTTATCCCTAAAGTTGCTAACCCTGAAAATGTGAAGCAGTTCCGCTCAACTAGCCTGTGTAATGTGACTTATAAAATCATATCCAAAATCCTTGTCAATAGAATTCGTACTATTTTGAATGATATCATTAGCCCTAACCAAAGTAGCTTTATTCCGGGTAGATCTACACACGATAATATCATCATCACTCAAGAAGCAATCCATACTTTGAATAAGAAAAAAGGAAAGATTGGATTCATGATTTTTAAAGTTGATCTTGAAAAGGCCTATGATAATATTTCTTGGAATTTCCTGCGGCAAACTCTGTTGGAATTTCACTTTGATGAGAAATTGGTGGCTATGATTATGAATTGTGTCACAAGTGTGAGTATGGCTATCTTATGGAATGGAGAACCCCTTGATGAGTTCAAACCTGCTAAAGGTTTACGTCAAGGGGACCCTCTATCCCCGTATCTTTTTGTGTAATGCATGGAAAGACTTTCTGCCATGATTACGCAAAAAGTGCAAGAAAAAGAATGGACTGGGCTTTGCTTGGCTAAGAGTGGTCCTACTATATCACACTTATTTTTTGCGGATGATTTGATTTTATTTGCTAAAGCAAATGATCGTAATTGTCACACCATTTTGCAAGTCTTGACTGAGTTTAGTGCCATTTCTGGCTTGAAGGTTACTTTACATAAATCCCATCTATTTGTGTCTCCTAATATTGCTAGGAGGAGAGCTATGCAGCTGAGCAATATGAGTACTATCCCCTTAACTCAAAATTTGGGAAAGTACCTTGGGGTTCCTTTACTTCATGATAGAGTTAGCAAAAGTCATTTTCTGAATATTTTGGAAAAGCTTAAGAATAAACTAACCGGGTGTAAATCTGGAATGCTGTCCTTGGCTGGGAGGGCAACCTTGATACAATCTGTTACTAATGCTATGCTAGCTTATGCCATGCACACTATGGAACTCCCGAGGAAAGTTTGTGATGAGATTGATAAAATTAATAGAAACTTTCTTTGGGGTGATACCCTCGAGAAAAGGAAAGTGCATCTTGTAAATTGGGACCAGGTTTGTAAGATGAAAAAAGATGGTGGTCTTGGGCTCCAAAAGGCTAGAGATCACAATCTAGCCCTTCTATCTAAATTGGGGTGGAAAGTGTTAAATGAGGATGATACTCTTTGGGTGGAAGTGCTCAAAACTAAGTATTTGGGCCAACAATCCTTTCTATCCAAGAGGAAAGGCAAGAGAATTTCACATACCTGGAAAGGTATTTTGAATACCAGGGATCTCTTGGTTAAGGGAATTCGATGGAAGTTGGGAAAAGGATCTAAAGTGAGAGTTTGGAAAGATTGGTGGTGTGGTGATGGGGCACTTGAAAAGGATTTGCACTTACCCACCAATCAAATTCCAAATTTTGAGGCTATCACTGTGGATTCCCTTCTTAATGAAAAAGGTGAATGGGATTTAAATCCTATGCACACCTCCTTACCTTTGAATATGGTTGTAGAAATTTTAAAATTACAACCCCCCCAAACCAATGCTGGAGAAGACACTCCCAGATGGATGAAATCCTCTGATGGAGAGTTCTCTACATCAAGTGTGTATGAATTAATTGTTGATCAACAAAACCAACTGGGGGATTGGGGCTGGATTTGGAAACTTAAGGTTCCTTCGAAACTTGAGAGCTTCTTGTGGCTTGTTCTCCATGAAAAGCTCCTCACTAACCATAAGAGAACCATGAGGAGGCTCACAAATGATCCCAAATGCCCGTACTGTGTGAATATGGAAGACATTGAACACTTGCTTAGGCTCTGCCCTCAAGCTATACAGATATGGTACCAAGTCTTCAGCAGGGAATGGCATTCCAACATGCTATCTCTACCTTGGAAAGATTGGATCATTCGAAATGTGAAAGGGAAGCACAAAAATCCTAACTTATTCCTTATTTCATTGTGGACTATTTGGAAGAATCGTAACAAAAGGGTTTTTGAACATGAATTTACGAACATTTATGAGAGCGTGAAAACTATTTTAGATTATAGCAAAGAGATTTTTTATGCTTTTAATCTAGATGTCACAACACATATTAAAGCTAAAAGTCTAACTATGTGGTCTTGCCCAAATGCAGGAAAACTCAAGCTTAACACAGACGGTAACACTCGCAGGCTTGGAGGTGGTGGCGGATTTGGTGGAGTATTCCGCGATGAAACAGGGTCATGGATTAGTGGTTATTACAGCAGACTTGAGATATGCACTAGCCTTGAAGCCGAACTTTGGGCTGTCTACAAAGGGCTTACAATCATACTCCAAAGAGGATTCAATCAAGTGATTCTGGAAACGGATGCCGAGCAAGTGGTTCAACTGTTGAGTGAAGATGTAGGAGAGAGGTGCCCTTTTCGGGGCATTGTGGAAGATGCTCGTATTATCATGCGCGGCTGTGACTGCACCATCCAGCATATTAGATGGGAAGCCAACATTTGTGCTGATGCAATGGCTAAGCTAGGTGAATATCAACCAGCGGAGCTGCTTATTGTTCAAGACCCACCTGCGGAACTTCAACCTTTGTTAGTTGAGGACATTGTTCACCTCTCTAAGGAGGGCTCTAGGGTTTAGTCCCTGTTTGTCTCTTTTTACTTTCCAATGTACCCAAAAAAAAAAAAAAATCATCTTCCTTTCCCCCTCATTAGCTCAATATTTGCAGTAAGTCTTCTTTTTCCCCTCACTGTGTCATTATTTGCAATAAGTCTTCCTTTCCCTCTCATTGGTTCAATATTTAGAAAAGCATCTTATCTTAAATTCTAGATGTACCTTCCAGGTGGAACTTGGAACAACCAGCTATTGGGAATCTTTGATAATAAAATTCATGGACCAATATGTGTCCGTTTTTGATTGGGTAAACGGCCTGATCTCTTCTCTGATTGGGAGTGATGACGCTGTTATCACTGAAACTGAAGAAGTTTCAAACACATATCAAGTCATCCCTCTCAATGCCAACTTTAGAAATTGTCGTTTTCATCTTCCATTGCCCTTTTTTTTTCTTTTTTTTTTTTTTAGGGCAAATTACATATAGCTCTCTCGGGATTTAGCTAAATTACAAATACCCTCCTAAGGTTTTGAAAATTATAGATACCCTCTGAGGTTTATATTTTCATAACAAATTGCCCCATGAGGTTTATATTTTCATAACAAATTGTCTCCTAATTTGTTATGCAAATGTAATCTTCAGGGGATATCTGTAATTTCTCAAACCTCAAGGGGTATCTGTAATTTAGCTAAAACTTGAGGGGGTATATGTAATTTGCCCTTATTTTTATTTATTTATTATTATTTTTTATATCTATATGATAAGCATACAGATAATAGAAATTGATACCACTATCACTGCAACTATCTCTCTTTTCTCGCTATGGACTGTTGAATCCTCAATCCATTTAACAAAAATGGTCAATTGATCAATTAAATAATACAATCATGAAAGCACAAACTTAAAGGGATTGCTTTAGATTTCAATCCCTTGATGTATTGAAATTGTTATGGCAAAAAGGATGAATAAAGCTAAACAAAACAAACACACAAGCGAGCAAGAATTTATAAGCTTATGCAAGGGCGCAAATAGAATTGTGACTTGAGGGGGCCAAACCAGAAGAAAGTATTTTCACCAATCAGGGTGACTTGAGACGCCCTTGATAGAACCGAAATGAGAAGAAGGATTTATGTAACCGACCCCATTTGATGGAACTTAAGGCTTGGTTTGGCTTGATTTGGTTAGGGCGACTTGAGATAATTTGACGTCTGAAGGGATAATTCTAAATGAGGTTCTCTACAATTTTCAGTATTGTTTTAATTTTTGATCTTCTATTCAAATTTCATTAATATATTCTTTTACTTGATAATATGGCCAATTCACTTAATCTTTCTTGCGACAGACAATTTTAGGTAGAATTTTATCATTTTTAATTTTAGAATTGCTATGAGCAAATCTTTCTATAATTTTATATAAGATAGACATAAAGTTATAAAAATCATATAGTAAAAATCTCAACAATATAAGTTTAGTCATTTGATGATGATAAGGTTTTGAAAATTTATTTTGAGATTTAAAGTTGACCAAAAAGAGAGTTTTGTAGTAGAAAGACAGTTTAGGTGCTGATAAAAGTGAAGATGGCAGCTGATTGGACTTTCTTTATCGCTATTCTTGTATTGATAAATAAATCTGGTAGTCATGTCTTTTTTTTTGGCCAATGCATTTTTTTTTTTTTAAAGTTGATTAGCTTAGTTGATTTTCATCCTTCATTTTTAAACCAGGGCCTTCATTAAAATAAAAGTAAGGTTGTGTTCTGATCAAGAATTTGACAAAAAGATTTGTGAAGAGGAAGGAAAAGGGTAGGGAAAAGTAAATGATGCAGTTTCACTTTGAGTATAGAGATCAAAGATAATCATAACTCTAGAACTCTGAAATAACACAATATAAACAAAATCCAAATGACAATAAACTAGGGTCAAAATTGGCTCAAATACAAATACAAGTATAACCTACTGTGGTGGGCATGTGGGTTTAGATGGGTAATTTAGATCCAGATTGAATTCCCACAACAAAAATCAACATTCAAGATGAAACCAAAATTAACTCTCCTTTTGCTAAAATGTAGTTAGATCCAGAAAAGTAATATAGTGAGGAATTTTTTAAGGAAGAAATGTAAAGGTTCAGTATAGTTAACTACATGGTTCTTACATATGTATAATCTAATCAATCTATGTTCACTAACCTATGTGTTTGGTATGAATTCTTACCTAACTCAGAGGAAGCCATCCTTACGTAAATGTCTTGCTCATTTGCATTTAACTCTCTCATATCAATCAACTCATCAAACCAAAGTAAGCAGCCACTTCCACCTCTTCTTATGTCTAAATTTGCGTAAGCCATACAAGAGCAGTTTTTCAAGCATACTATCTCACATTCCCTGAGTGACATGTTCCTGTCAAACCAGGAGTTCCATGTGTCCGGCATTTTATAGCCCGAATACTTGACAAATCCATCTCCATTACGGCAATCCAACGGTGTCCTCCGAACCAACCCATTACACCAATCTCTATTTCCCCATTGCACGTGGTTCTGGGGCACAAATTTACTCAAACAACCACATACCGGACTGCTTCCAATGTTACAATTACCATTCGGACCACACAGTTGATAGGTATCACAGTTATCTGTCGGTGAAGTCAGGCCAATGACCCATTGCTGGGTTCGATCAATCCACATCATGCGCTGCAAAACACCAATATGATTCAGAACCATCCTTGAAACAACTGAGCTGAGGAGTTTATAATCATAATACACTTCCTCCTTGGTGTAAACCAATTCAAATGTGTAGATTGAATTAGATTGACGGCTTGGTCTCCCACTGAATCTGATACCATTCCATGGCCCAGTTCGGAGCAGCACATTAGGACCACTTCTCAGAATATTTTGTGGGTATCCTTGAAGATCACGCTGGTATGTAAACTCACCTGGAGCTGGATCATCGCTGCTCTTCCAAGAGGAGAGGTGGCGCTCTAGGCCCGTTGCAAAGTTCTTTCCAAGCTTCATGCCTGGTAAAAGAGCATCACACGGATAATCAAAACTTTGCCACAGAAAATGCCCAGACTCATCATTGGCATGTTGCACAACAAGATTTCTAGACTCCATCAGTCGTGCAACAGGGTCCCATGTAGATCCTATCATATTGGGAGACCAAATTATGCTGCCAGTACCATTGACAAGGGCAAGAATTCTAGGGTTGATTATAGTTAAGACGCTTGACGAATCGAGGAGTGGGATTTCTCTATTGGCAACCCATACAACGGTCCTAACAGAAATATTCTTGTACCATATTCCTAAGTATTGATTCTGTGAACTGCTGGGGCTGAAAAAACCCATCTCAAAGGTTCCACCAGAAGACACTATGGTGTTGCTGCCTGTAATGGAGTGAGTTTTAGTTATGGTGTCTACTATATTGGAGACTATTAAGATGGAAAGTAAAGAGGAAAAAAATAAAGGTATTTTAAGGCTTTCCATTGATAGTCTCATCTTCAATTCATGGACTACCTTTGTTTTTCCATTATTTATTCAATTTATAAGAAATGTAATAAATAAATAAATAAAAAAGAAACAGAAAAAAGGAAGACTCAAGACCTCTTGCAGTAAGTCTTCATTTCCCCCTCGTTGCGTCATTATTTAGAAAAGCATACTTTTCTAAATTCTAAATGTACCTTTATTTTGGAACCGCTTGATATTGGGAATCTTGGATAACAAAATTCATAGGCCATACAATTTTTTGTGTCTCCTTGTTTGCTTGTCCATTGTTGATTGCGTAAATGGCTTGTATCTTTTCTGATGGAGCATGAAGAAGCTGTTCTCACTGAAACTGAAGAAGTTTCAAACACATATTCAGTCATCCCGATCAATGTCAACTTGCGAATTTGTCATTTTTGTTTTCTATTGATCATTTTATTTACTTATTTTCATTTAATCTATAGGATAAGCATACAGATAACAAACACTGATACCACTATCAGCACAACATACCCTTCTTTTTCTCTCCATTAGACGCTACATTGGAGAGCAGGTAAAGATTCCTTTCAATTAGTGGTCCAAAGGGTTGGAATACCATTGAGGGAATCCCACTGATTATGAACAATCAGTCATGCTCATCAGAATAGTCTAAACCAACTTGGCACTAAATTCAGACGACCAAATTCGGTCATTTGGAATTTTGAGAAAGGTAAGGCATTTGAAACTTCGTAAGAAAGGAACAGTAAACTAGTAAATAGAATGAAAATCATTCCAACTACTCTTTCATAGTCTAGTTTCTTCTTCTTTTACTTTTCTTTTAACGGGAATAGTTTAGCTTCTCAAGTGAACAACTCCATTTCATGCATACTACTAGAGGAAAATAGAAGTCCAGTCTGTTATCACTGTCACCTTCTTCATTACCATCGATTTTTGGACATCTCATCATGTGCAGCTTCAATTAGGGGCTTCCTAGGGATTATGTATCAGATAAAAGGAGCATCAGTTGATTCTATTTCACCGAATTTTTTCACCTTCTACGTGGCTGCTTAGTAATATAGTGGGCCTATTATTTTCCCTTCATTAAATAAGGGATACAAAGAAAGATTAGTATTAGAAGTCTACCATGGATAGGGTAAATTCCACTGAATTTCCCTTGAGGTTTCTAGCTACATTAGTACCCCTGCGTTCTGGAAATTACATCCCCTCCTTATGTTTTTTAGTCACATTACAATTTTTCTCTATCTGTTAATCAACTGTTAGGTCAACTAATACATAGGGATGATGTTAGCTATTAAAAGTTTTAAGATATTGATTTTAACTCTAGTAACTTATTCCATCTCTTGTGTTCCCTCTGATCTCTCATTCCACTGCCTTGTAACAAACTAACAACAGGCACAAAAGCGGAACAAAAAAGATGCTTCTCCCCAAAACACAACAATCTAAAGTCACCCAATTTTATATAAAGCATCAAAGACTTAAAGCCCAATTTACCAAATAAAGCCATAAAACCAATCCATTAACACTGACTGAAGATTATGGGCGCCATGAATACTTGAAGGGAAACCCATTGACCTACAGATCACCAATTGCACAAAACAGCAGAAACCCATCACCATAATTGTTGTAAAACACACAATACAACAATAAAATTATAGAATTCAAAGAAAAAGGAGACAAAGCTTGAGAAGCTTACAATAAATGTGGGTATTATAGCTTGGCCTCTGGTGCAGACTGGTTAATGCTTACTCATTGTGGGAGAATTTCCACAGTAGATATTACACTGACAGCTGGTGGCCGCAGAGTGTTAGTCTGGAAGCTGCATAATTCTTGAAAATCAGTACAATTACTCAAAATAAGTTTTTCAACCTTTCTTAATCTCCTCATCCTTTACTAAGTCCTTCAAATCCTTTCTTATAATACACTTAACATGATTAAAGTCTCTTGTTTTCCTTTCTCTCATTTTAACAAGTTTGTAAACATACTTTTCTCCATCTTTATTATCAAATCTAATATAAAGATCATTTCAAGACCTCTTGCAGTAGGTCTTACTTTCCCATCATTGAGTCATTGGATCAATATTTGCAATAAGTCTGCCTTTCCCTCTCATTGGGTCATTATTTAGAAAAGCATACTTTTCTAAATTCTAAATCCACCTTTCTTTTGGAACTGCCAGATATTGGGAATTTTGGATTACAAAATTCATGGACCATATAAATTTTTGTTCCCCTTGTTTGCTTGTTCATCCTTGATTGGGTAAATGGCTTGCAGTGCCAGCCCAAGTGCAAGGCCATTAACGCCATTGCCTTGGGCACACAAATTGGGGAAGGCCTCATTTTGTGTGATGCCCATATAATAATTATAAATTTCTTGAGTCTTGTTAATGAGTGTCCCGAAATAATTGGTTAATAAAATTTAAAATGGTAGGGCATTTTATTCACACACTTTTATAAATAATGTATAACATTTTCAAACATCTTAACAAGTGTCTTTACGGAAACCGTTTACAAAATTCATATTTTCAATGCTTCTTTTGTAAATCCCAAGTTTTTATTTTTTGGCCAGCTTTAATTATCCTTTTATGTTTTATTTAATTTAAAAAAAAAAAAAATTTAGATGATGGCAGTTTGAAAAAATATTGTCTTCATTTTGTAAGTTTTGATGATTTTTATAAAATTGATAGTTTTTCCAAATTAAAAATTTTAAAAGAATTCATACAAATATTAGGAAAGGAAAAATACACCAATTGACATACTAAATTATATTTTAAAATCTAGATTATTTTTCAAATGCAAGTATTGCTTACAAAATATTACTGACAATACCCATAACAATTGCTTCTGTAGAAAAAAGTACTTCAAAATTAAAATTTATAAAGTCCTACCTATGGTTAACTGTATCACAAGAAAGATTAAGTGTGTTAGCAATTTATCCTTGAAAATGATATGCTATAGAAACTTGATTACAAAACCTTAATTAGTAATTTTGCATCACAAAAAGTAACAAAAATTATTTATCAAAAAAAAAAAAAAAGTAATGAAAAATAATTTTGATGAAACTAAAATAATAAAAATTAATATTTAAATATAAAAGATCTCATTTTAAAATTTTGCCTCTGGCCTCCTAAAGGGTTGAGCCACCCCAAATGGCTTGATATCTTCTTCTCTGATGGAGCATGATGAAGCTGTTCTCATTAACACCGACGAAGTTTCAAACACATCAAGTCATCCGACTCAAAGACTATCAAATTCGAGAGCAGACCATTCTTTTGGGAAAGTTATACAGATTCCTATCAACTAGTGGTCCAAAATTGTTGAGTATGAACAATCAGTCATGCTCATCAGAATAGTCTGACCAAATTGGCACCAAAATCAAACAACTTAATTCACAACTGAGAAAAGTAAGGCATTTGAAAATCCATAAGAGGACAAGTAAGATAATAAATAGAATGCAAATCATCTATACCACCCTTTCACAGTCTAGGTTCTTCTTCATCTTTTTTATTTTTTATTGGAAATAGTCTAGTTTCTTAAGTGTACAACTCCATTTCATGTACACTACTAGAGGACAATAACATGTTTAGAGTTTGTTATCACTGCCAACTTCTTTATTTCCATAGATTTTCAGATATCTCATCATGTGCAGCTTCAATTAGGGGCTTGCAAAGGATAATGCATGAGAGAGATAAAAGGAGCATCACTTGATTCTATTGATTTTTTTTTTTTTTTTTTGAAGAAAAAAAATAATTTTGAAAGAGGCCTGCTATAAGTACTTCACCAAGAGTATTTCACCGAATTTCTTCACCTTCTATGTGGCTACCCATTCGCCATAAACTGAGACAGGGAGTGACCTCCCCTAAGGTTTCTAGCAAATACATTAGTATCCTTGTGGTTTTACAAATTATATCTCCTCCCTATGGTTTCCAATCGCATTACAATTTTCTCCCTCCGTTTGTCAATTGTTATGTCAACTAATAGGTAGGGCTGATGCCATCAATTAAAATTTTGAAAATACCAATTTTAACCCTAGCACTATAATCCCTCTCTTGTGTTCTCTCTAATCTCTCTCTGTCCACTGCCTGTACCAAAGTAACACAGGCATACAAACGGAAGAAAAAGAATGCTTCTCCCCAAAGCTAATCACACAACAATCCAAAGCCAGTCAAATTATATACAAAGTATAGAAGACAAAACAAAAATCCCAATTTACAAAATAAAGCCATAAAACCAATCCATTAACACTGACTGAAGATTACGAGTCACCAGCCTCGAGTGCTTAAAGGGAAACTCATTGATCAACCCATGACCAATTGCACAAAACAACAAAAACCCATCACCAGAATTGTTGTAAAACACAAAATATAACAAGAAAATTATATAACTCAAATGAAAAGGAGACAAAGCTGAAGAAGCTTACAATAAAATGGGCTTTATAGCTTGGCCACAGTAGAGACCAGACTCACAATCTGTGGCCGCAAAACACAAGTCTTGAAGCTGCGTAATTCTTAGAATCAGTACAATTACAGAGAAGAACGTGAAACTTTACATAGAGTCGCCATTATCGCAGAAGATTCAAATTTTCTTTTCAATTTTCATTAATTTTCTGCGCATCAAAACAGAGGGTAAAAATGGAATAAACGAAAGGGCATTTCAATCACACACTACTCCCTGTAACAAATACAACAACTATTCTGTGAAAGTTTAATCTCAGAGGTGAGGCATTACATTACCCATAAGAAACGCTTCCACCATATAATTTTCCACGGGAATCGGCATCAATTGAACTGTAATAATGGATCTTCATGATAATATAATATAACTGCCGTACACCAGCACGAAAGGAAGTGAAGATGGGTTTCGAATTCTGATGGAGCAGCGGTGTCGGGTTGGGAAGAGAGAGAGAGAGAGAGAGAGAGAGAAGGGGGGGGGGGGGGGGGGGGAATGAGGACGAGGGTAATATAGTAATTTGATTTATTTTTGTTAATCATTGGAGGGCCACGTTTATGGATAAACTAATTTTTTTTAACAATTTGTTGCCGTTCGATCCGATGATTTTATTTTATTTTAACAAAAAATTAGTTGGAGCTCATTTGTGAAGTGTTTGTTCTTTGATACATTGCTATACAAATTAGATTATTTGTTTAGCCACTTGTTGCTTTATATGCGTTGTAGATTGTCTTCATTATTGTCGCATTTAGTGGCGGAGCCAGAAATTTTATGTGAGGGGCACCTATTAATTACAATTTCAAAATTTTTCTTTCCTAATCAATAACAATAAAATAATCATAATATTTTAATCTAATATTAATTATAAAAACTTAAATATTCATTACAAAAATGTCACTAAACTTTCACAATTGACTCTGATGAGTTTTCATTCATTACAAAAATATCACTAAACTTTCACAATTGCCCTCGATGAGTTTTCATCTTTTGAAAGTTTTCCATAATAGTATCATTATCAACACTATCAAAAATATCTTTTTCTATGTAAATAACCAAGCTATCATTCATCCATTCATCACCCATTCGGTTCCACAACCGATTCTTTACAATATTTATAGCTGAAAATACCCTCTCAACAATAGCAGTTGCAACAGGCAAGATCAATGCTAAAGTCAGGAGCAAATAAACCAATGGATATACTTTATCTTTTCTAGTCTCCATCATTTTCTTAGCAAGATCGGCAATTCCATTCAACCATGAGAACTCAATACTAGAGAGTATGTCGACAATATATGTATCAAGTTGATCATTAAGCACCATGAGAACTACTGTAGAAAATCATTTGGATAAAATTCAGTAAGATGAATTAAACTTTTCTTGTCAAACTGTGACGACCCCGCTACGTATAATATTTTCCATTTAATTAATCAAGGTGATTTGGATTTTAATTAATTATTATTCTGATTTAATTGCAGAATTGATGAACAATATTGGTGTTGATTCGTATATAATTTTATAAAAGGAATGAGAAATTAAAAGCTGAAGTAGCTTAAGAAGGTGAAATTGACGAATTGAATTATTTTAATTTAAAGTATCACATCATATGGGAGTTCAATTAAATATCTGATTCAGTTTAGTAAAATTGAGATTTTATTAATTGGGTCCAAATTAGAGCTGATTAAGTCATGAAGATTGGAAATTAAGATTATTATGAATTAAATTTATTTATGATGTGTTCAATTGAATATGTAACTTATTGACGAAGATTTTGAAGTTTAATTTGAAATTGAAGGCCTTAATGATTTAAGAAACCAAAATTGAGGATGAAAATAAGTTTAATTTAATATTTGGAGCCTTTTGGGAGTTTGATTAAAAATTTGATTTAGAATGATAAATTAAAATATAATTAATTGGGTTCTAATTGAAGTCAAATTAGACAAATTAAATTATGTATGATTACTTTAATTATGTGTTAATCAAGATTTATTAAGATAAAGTGTTGCTCAATTAAATTAAGCAAAAACATAAATTGAATTAGCGAAGAATCTAGAATTTGGGGTGTATGCTGAGAAATCTGGGTGTGTAGAGAAATTCTGTGTGTACTGAGCAAATCTGTGTATGTGTGTGCATGTGAGTGATGTATTGGAATTCAAGGATGAGTGCACGTGTGAAATGTAAAGAGTGGAGTGTGTGTATATGAGGAGAGAGAGAGAGAGTAGGCAACTCTATTTTTATTACTTTTTTTTGAACAGAGGACAATACAGAAGAACAACACAGCAAAAACAAACATGAAAAATCTAGAAATCTGCTAGATATTGATTTGTGATTATGTATCAATTTAAAGCAATAAAACAATCCCAATCAAACAATCAAGACAAATCGACACAAACAATTTTAACGTGGAAAAATCACAATTGGAGCACCTCCAATTATGATAAAAAAACGACGGGCAACAGCTACAAAACAATCCACTAAGAAGATATAAAGGAGTTATACAGGTATACTCTCAATTACCTAGCGAATCCACGCCCGAATTGAACTAACCCATATGTGCCTCTCCCAACCCCTTTTTCACCTCGGAATTGTCTTGACGATAAGCCACTACAGAATCCACCAAAGCTTCAGGCTCGAATTCTTCAGAATCCACCGAAGAACAACTTTCTCTTTTGTGTAGAACAAACAAATAATCCTTTGATGTATACTCTTTAAACCATGAGTTGAATACTCAATCAAAACATCAAAGAAAACTAGCAAAATATCCCCAGATATAAACCTTAATATTTAAGAAGAAGATTTGGAGGAGTAATCCTAGTTTTGGACTAAAACAAATACTTATAGAAATCTAGGATTGCGAAGCTCGCTCGAGCGAGGAATTAATCTCGCATGTTTTTCCATAAGTGGCTTCACTCAAGCCACACAACCTTTGCTCGAGCGTACATTCATCATTCTCAGATTTTTTGCCAAACGCAGCCTTCGCTCGAGCGAGAACTCCTTCGCTCTAACGAGCAAGGGTAGACATGCAACGAAGTGGCAATCTTGAAAGTATTAACATCACAAACTTCTCTACAAGGCATAATTTGGGTTGGATTCACATCTAAAGACTCATAGCCTTACTGAAATGAAAAGTGCGAAAGCAAGTACAACTGAAAGGAGTTTTGTCAATTGGGATTGCCAAGAATAAAAACCTAACAAAACAGAAACCCAACACAGCAAAATAAAACTAAACAGAAGCAAGACAAGCCATAAGCCCAGGAGGTGGGTTAGAGACCCAGTCAAGAGGGAGACTATTCCGAAGATGATGATGAGCCACCTAATGGGCCACTTTGTTGGCTGTCCGTGGCCTCCACAAAAAGGAGAAGTCACCTGATTATGCCATCAGTTTTATATCAACAACCACAGCAACACATTCCCACGGAGGGACAAATTCTGAGACACTGAGATGAATTACCTATTTGTTATCGCCTGCGATCTCGACACCAGAGAGGTTTAGGGAGGAGGCAAGTTGACAAGCTAAACGACAGGCCAAAGCTTTGCCTTGAAGCACAGAAAATATAAAAACTTGTTGTGTTAAACCATCAAGGATGCTCCCCTTTGAATCCCGTAAAACAGCTGCGATGGAAGCTTTGTCAGATCCCTTAAGAGTAGCCATATCACAGTTAATCTTAAAACTCCCACTGGGAGGGGGATGCCACTCAGAATGTTGGGAGATATGGTTCAAGGACTGGTGCCGCATGAGGTTTGAATTCATTGTAACTTGCAAAAACTCGTCTCTAGCCCATTGAGCTCACTGAATGGTGTACAAAGGGTCTACTGGTGAGGAATTAAACACAAAAGCATTGCGCTCCTTCCAAACAAACCAGCTAAACCAAGCAACTGAGCTAAAAAAATAGATGCAATCCTCCTTGTGAAGAAAAGACTCTCGAACCGCACATACCCAATGAAGAACTGAGGAGATAGAAGTCCAGTCCACTCTATAATTCAGGTCACACCTAAACCAAACAGCCTTGACCCATCCACAACCAAATAGCAAATGCTCTGTCGATTCCACTGCAGTCTTGCAAATAGGACATATATTTGATGGGTTGCATTTCCTTCTAAATAAATTTTCCTTTGTTGCCAAAGCATTCTTGCACACTCGCCAGCAAAAATGGCGAATCTTTGGAGGAACCTTGAGAGACCATACAAATTACCAAAAATCCCATGGAATCTGAAAAGAGGAGGAGGGAAGTTGAGCTTTTGGGTTATTCTCCATCTTACCCTCAATGTGATAACCCGATTTGACTGTGTAATCCCCCGATTTCTCATAATACCAAATCTGCGTATCCTCTTGGTGAGCCAAAGAAATGGGAATCAAACAGATTGCTTGGACTTCAGTCGCCGAGACCAGACCCTGCAGATTTTCGACTTTCCAAAGGCCATGAGTAGCATCAATTGTGTCCACTACCGCGTTAACCTGGCTGATGGGTGGTTTTGGGGAGGAAATTTTAAAACCTGTGAGAGAAGGGATTCATTTATCATCCCAAAAATTGATGGAAGCACCATTATACACTTGCCAGTGGACAACATTGCACAAGATTTTTCTACTTTGAATCAAACTTGCCCAAGCCCATGAGGCGCACCGACCTCGAGAGGCTTCCATGAAATTAGAATGAGGAAAGTAGATTCCCTTAAGCATTCTAGCACAGAAAGAATTAGGATACTTTACCAGGCGCCATCCTTGCTTTGCTACCAAGGCTAGATTGAAGTCATGAAAGTCTCTAAATCCCAACCCCCCTTCAGATTTTGGCAGAGCCAACTGGGCCCAATTTACCCAATGAATGCCCTTACTCTCCGGGTCACCATTCCACCTAAATTTGCTTATGAGAGAATTGAGCTTGGCACAAAATTTCTTGCGGAAGATAAAGCAAGCCATGGTGTAAGATGGGCTGGCTTGCACCACAGCTTTAATTAAAGTTTCACGCCTTGCATGAGATAACAGTTTAAGTTTCCAGCCCTGCAATTTAGCTTGTACATGCTCAATAATAAAACCATAAGCCTCTATCTTTGACCTCTCCCAAAAAGTTGGAAGACCTAGGTACTTTGTGTCAATCGGAGTTTCTCGAAACCCAGAGAGATTTCTAATGCTACTCCGAAGGGGGAAAGGGACATTGAGCGAGAATTGGACACTAAACTTGTCAAAGTTGACCAATTGACTGGTTGCATTACAATAGGAACTCAAGATATCCAAGATCTTCAAACATTCAGACTGATCTGCTTTGAGGAACAATAAAACGTCATCCGCAAAGAGCAAGTGAGAAAGAGTAGGACCGTGTCTATTGATCTTGAAACCCGAAATTTGTTCCATGTGAAGATTGTGAGTGATCAATTTGGATAAAACATCCGCAACTAGGATAAAGAGATATGGAGAGAGAGGGTCTCCTTGTCGTCACCCTCGAGATGGAGTAAAAGCAGCCCGCTTTTCACCATTCACAAAGATAGAAAAGATAACTGTAGTGATACATTAGGAAACCCATTGAATCCATTTCGGAGCAAAACCCATTCGGCGTATAAGCTCCAATAAAAAATCCCATTCAACTCGCTCGTAAGCTTTATTGAAATCTAGTTTAATGGCCATAAACCCATCACGCCCCGTCCTCTTATGTTTTAAAGAGTGAAAAACCTCATGTGCTATGATAGAGTTGTCTTGAATCATTCGTCCCGGCACAAAGGCCGATTGATTGGGAGAGATTAGAGATTTCAGAATTTCTTTCAGCCGGTTTGCAAGGATCTTGGTGATGATCTTCAGAGTGAAATTACACAAGCTAATAGGCCTGAACTGGGATAACTTCACACGGTGACTCACTTTGGGGATAAGCACCAAATTGGTGTGGTTTAGTTCTTTGAGGAGATGACCACCTAGAAAGAAATTGCGAACTGCAGTGTATACATGAGGCCCAACCACAACCCAGTACTTTTGATAGAAACACCCTGGAAAACCATCAGGCCCTGGAGACTTAACTGCACCCAATTGAAACACCACAGCCTTTACTTCCTGATCGCTAAGGGGTTGTACTAGAAGTTGATTCATAGACTCAGAAATGAATGGAGTCACCATAGATAAGACGTCCTCCACATTCTTTTGCCCAATGCTATGAAACAAATTTGAGAAATACCTCGAGAGATGTTGATTGATTTCATGTTCTGTGTGTAGCCAAACTCCCGCCTCATTCTGAAGTCTCAAAATCTGATTTCGTTGACGACGTTGAATCATTGAGGCATGAAAGAAGTGGGAATTCCTGTCACCATAACTCAACCATCTAATACGAGACCGTTGATGCAAATACATCTCCTCGCGGGATAAGGCATCCTCCAAATCCACCTTCAAATAACGTTGCAAAAGAGCATTATCCTCCGAAAAGGGGTAAGATTGAAGATATATGAGTTGGGATTTTAGAGCCAAGATTTGAAGCTGATTATTTTTGAAAGTTGCTTTACTCCACACCTTGAGTCCCTCCTTACAAGATTTCAACTTAGAGACTAGCTGAAACATTGGAGAGCCAAAGTGTTGACCATCCCAATTTGACTGAATGACATCTTCACAAGCTGGGCTTGTTGTCCACATATTTTCAAATTTGAAAATTCTAGGAACTTTCTTAAGTGGAACACAACTACTGAGAAGAAGGGGACAATGATCAGAGCCAAATAGGACTTCGTGAAAGACTTGGGCACACGAACACAAGGATCTCCAACCTACCGTGGCTAAAGCTCGATCCAATCATTCACGGATATTACCTGCACCCACCTGGTTATTTGACCATGTATAGGGTGGACCCTTAAACTCGAGGTCCATAAGGCCATAATCAGAAAGGAGTTCTTGGAAGGCTTGTAGTTGACTCAAACGATAATGTGCACCACTGTGTTTCTCCAACTGAGCCCCAATCTCATTGAAATCTCCAATGCATAACCAAGGATAATGAGATTCAGAAGCCATATTTTGGAAAAAAGACCAGAAAGCCTTACGAAGAGTTCACTGAGAAGGGGCATAGACAAAGGAGGCAGCACAAACCGTAGATTTATCTGGAGGAGTAATGATGCCCCTAATCAAATTTTTTGATTGATACTTGATGTCAATTTCTACATCGTCTGTCCACCAAAGCACCAGGCCTCTTGAAAGGCCAGTTGGTTCCACATACTTGAATTTGTAAAATGCAAACGCCTTTTGATTCTTTCTAGACTACCCGTTTTATTTTTTGTCTCCATGAAGAAGACCACCATAGGCCGATGGGTTGACACCAACCCTCAGAGGATCTGGATCAAGGTCGGCCTGGCCTCGATAGTTCTGCGAGAATCGAGAATGGGTCGCAGGGGCCACCACAGCCCTATCAACATCAACAGAAGATAATTCCTCAGAAGGTGTGCTTGGGACCTGTGAACAACAATCATCAAACAGAGTCGAAGAGGGACAAACCTCATAGGTGGATTCTAGGGTTGAAGATTGGCTCGCAACCACTTGGACTTCATAAAAGAGTCTAAGAATCATGTTGATGTACCCTCCCCAGTTGTTTTTTTCCTCTTCCGCGACGGAAAGGCCTAGGTTTCGTAGAAAGAGGGCATGGAGGAAGGGTAATCAGAGCTGAAACAGTGCTAGCAGAATCCGTAGCAAGGATGGGGACAAATGGCTTGTCCGAACACTTAGGAACCTTGCGTTTTGGGACTGGTCTGTCCTCCTCCTCATTGGCTTTACGTTTAATGGAGAGACTGTGAAAAACTTGGGACATACAATTATCCACCACTATGGTTTTAAGATCCAAACGAACATGGTTGGTAGATGGACTGAGCTCTTTATTATTCAGTGGGCTTGATGACTGATTTCCATGGGCCATAGGAAGAGAAAAGGCCTGGATACAATCAGTTGGTTCAGTTATAAAATAACGTGGTCCATTAGAAGGAAACACTCCTGCTGATGTTGGGCCAATTGGACTCTCCTGATGGGCCAACTCCTTTGCCAATAGCCCAGCAAATTGATCCTGAATATACCCAACCAAGTTGGCCCTCGTTTCCACATGCGGCTTCACCAGAGGGAGGTTTTGGACCGTTGTGTTACACCCTGCAGACCCAGCTGTTCTGTCCCTCTCTGCTGAAATCTTCGTAGTACAGGCATCAGGACATACATGAGCACTCGTTACTGCCTCCACTATCCCAGGTTCAGTACGAAACCCACGCGTCTCAGTCGTACTCGCATTTCCAGAATCTGTCATCTTGCCCGGCAAACTTTGTTCCGGTGACCCAGATTGGTGTAACAGAGGCCTTACACGTTCATCAAATTCGTCCACCTTCTTCCGATAATACTCGACCGGGAAACCAGTGTTACGAGCTATCCCAGTACGTAAATGTGGCCCATAACCAGACCTACTCCCTGTTTCTCTCGACACAAACTTACAAGAATGTCTATCATGGCCAAGACGTCCACAATCAAAACAAAAATCGAATAACTTCTCGTACTTGAAAGAGACTCACGGGGCTGCTTTGCCCTCACCATGTGCTTAACCAGTATGGAGAAAAAAACCTCTCGAAATGGGTTTCGTAACATCAACTCCCACTCTAATTCGAAGGAAATTCCTATGAAGAAGAAGGCCCTCATAGTGAGCTTCCACTCGGATAAGGCAGCCAATCTTAGTCCCAATAATCTCCCTATTCCTCTTAGTCAGCTTTTCAAGAGGAAGCCCATGAACTTGGACCCAAAAAGGGCACTAGGAGAAATTCATGTCTGTGACTGGGACGCCCAAGACAAGGGGATTGAGAACAAGTAAAGACCCTATAATAGACCAGGGGCCCTCTCGCTGGACCCACTAGAGATCCTCCTCAGTTTCAAAGTTGAAAAGAAAAGTATTGTCATTCTAAGAAGAGATGGTAAAGGAATTTCTAACCTTCCACGAAACATGGAGGATGTTCGAGACCGCTTGTTTGTTGAGCTTCTTGGAGGCTAGAATCCTACCAACTAAGCACCGGTGAGGTATTTCTTCGGAGCCTAGTAAACCATCCTCCAACTCGATGGTTCCCAAATCAGACGAAGTGCTCAAGACAGTCGCCATCTAAGAAAAGCACAACTCAAAGAAAAAGGAGGCTCAAAGGATATTCTAGAATAGCAACTGAGAGAAAAGAGACAAAGAAGAGGCTACAAAGACCCTCATAAGAGAAAAAAACACAGGGACTGGGATTGACCTAGAGAAAACCACCCTAGAGTAGAGAGCCCCTCATCCTAGAGAGAGAAAACTGGGCAAAAGACCATGACTTGACTCTATTTTTATTACTTGCTGGCAGCATTCTTGTACTAGAAAGAAATTGAGAACAAAAAGGAGTGTAGCTTCATATTTATTTTGGGCAAACCCGAGAGAGAGAGAGAGAGAGAGAGAGAGGGAACTCAAACTACTTTGCTGGAGAATTCAAGTCCAGGGCATGGAATACAAGAAGAGAAGTAATGAGAGAAAGGAAAAACTCAAGAATTTCAGGCATTTAAAGTTTAAGGTATGATTTTTGTAGAATTCTTGTATTACAATTGAATTAAAGATGAGATTCGGTTCAATTTCATATAATTTGGAAGAAATTAGGAAACAAAGATGAAGAAATTAAGTTAGGTTCATGATTATGGAAATTAATTATTTTGGGTTTGATGATGTAGTCTTGCATGAACTTAAGCCTCATTGTTACATACATGGACAAATTCTACAAGTTTAATACTCTAATTAAACATGCATCATAGGATTTCAAGGGTTTGAGATTTTAATTAATGTTTAAAACGTTTATGGGTTTGATAAGAAAATTAATAAAAATCCAAATTAGAGCAATGCTAATTATAATTAGTTAGTGTTGATCTTAATTTCATACACGCAAAGTTTCATAACTCTAATTTCATAATTTAGAGGAAAATAGAAAAGAGTTTAAGAATCAATTTTATGTAATTTAAAAGAAATTAGTAAAAGGATGAAGGAATTGAATTAAATTCAAATTGTAGAAATTAAATTAGAATTGACCATATTGTGGGTTTTCTTTTTGTTGTCTTGCATAAATTAGAATTTTAATTGCACATGCATCATGAAATTTAAGAAGATTTGAAGCTAAAATATGTACAAGCTTTATGAACTTTTATTACAATATAAGACTTAAAGCTTTTGTATGGACAACTTTGCTTTGATTGAAGTTATAATTTTGTTTAAAGCTAGATATGTTAAGTTCACTATGTTTATGAAAGGTTTTGGGTCTTGAATTACATGAAATTAGAGTTGGAGTTGTAAAATTGAGACTTCAAAAATGAGACAGATTTTCTAACCAAACAAACCCAAAACCACACATGCGGCTTGGGGTCCTGCACGTGCAGAAAATAAGGCAAATTTGAGCTTCAGTACTGAAATAATTGCACGTGCGGTGGTGGTTTCGCACGTGCGGCCAGTGCCCCTGCACGTGCGGTTGTTAATGTGGTATCGATTTTGTTTTCACTCCATTTTTCTACCTTCCGGGCCTCCGTTCGCATAGTTTAAACTGTTTTTCATGTGCATTCGCATCTCATGAACTCGAATGAAACAAAAGAACAAAATGTTAGAACCGAACGAGTGGACAACAAATAGAAACCGAATAAGTGAATAGAACCGATTGAATAAATGAATTGTGTATTGAGTTTTGTGCTTGACTTGTTTGTTTAGGTCGGACGCTGCATCCTTAGTGCATCGTTAACATGTGTTTCAGGGAGCTATTGTGAGTAACACTGTTGTTAAGCTATGTTCCATTATAATTATTTTCTGATTGATAAAAATGTATTGTTTTACCGAATTGATAATGTTTATTGATGAATGATTGTCCTATTTTCTAAATTGTACTCGTGGCATCCATAGCATATTGTTATTGTTATTGTTACAGAGATCTTTGTCAGTTCCAATTCTTGGAACTATTGTTATTGCATTGATGGCCATCAAATGATTGTTCGGTCTTTAAGACCTATCGATTGTTCTGCTATTGGATGTACCACATATGACTATTATGAATTGAAATGAATCGAAATGATTGATATGATATGAAACATTTATTGAGAAATTGATCTATTAATGAATTGATTGTTTCAATTATTGTAAGGACATCATTCATAACCCCTTTACACAGTTGTTATTCACTGGGCTCTAGCTCATTGTTTATTATATGTATGTAGGCGATCAAGCACCGGATCAGAGTTAGCGACGTCGACCCAAAACCAGTTTTTGTCAAGCCAACTACTGTCCCTCATTGTGAGGTTCAAATTTTTGCATATCAAGGCTTATTGGGTGAATCAGATTCACCCTTTTGACATTGTGTTTAAGAAATAAGAATGTTTTGTTGAGTTTTCTTAACTGTTTTTGGCAATGGGATTTAATTCCCTAGCTTGTACAGGTGTGTTATGGACTTAAGTATTTGTGTAATCATAAGCATGTGAAATTTGTTTTGTTTATTTAAGTCTTCACAGCTCATTGGAAGATATTGATTGGCTTTTGCCGGCCCCTTTTATTAGTTTATTGTCTTATTGATAAGCAGGCCTTTGGTAATCACGGATTACTGGCCGGTTACGACGCTAAACCTATAGGGGCGGGTTTGGGTCATGACACAAAACTAGAGAATGAGTTGGATGGATTCAAACATGTCACACAAAGTAGCAACGCAGTGTTTGACTTAGTGAAACGAGCATTTAGTTCTTGAATTTGCATATCCAAAATAGTGTAGAATAACTTGGCGTGATAGTGATATAAATTTGTAATTTCTTGAGCTTTACACCTTCTTTTCCCTTGAGCTACAAACATACCATCCATTTGGGGAACATCAATTTCATGCTTTTCACAAAAAGATGAAACATCATCAAGTAAAGAGGTCCACTCACTCTTCTTTATCATTTGGAGTCGCCTTTTAGAAACTTAAACCAAATTCATAGCATTAACAACATCTTGATCTTTCCTTTGTAATGCTTGTGATAACTCACTTGTAATAGCCAATATCGTTCTCATCAAATGAAGATTGAATACAAATTCAAAAGATTGAATTGAGTCCAACAACACATTTGCTTCTACTCATTGTTCTGAATTTGAACCATCCTCTGAAATCATTTCAAGCACATCGATCACTGTTGAAAACATACCAGCCAAGCTGACTAAAGTACCATAATGTGAACCCTAACGTGTATCACCAACACGTTTGAGATTGGTTTCCTGATTTAAAGCCATGCCCATTTGATAGCTCTCCCATATTAAGTGCCTCAACAACTTTTGCTGCTTGTTTATCCCTAAGAATATCTCGACGTTTACATGATGCTCCAACAACATTCACCACATTAGTAATCAAAGTGAAGAGTAAGGCAATTTGATCATGATTCTTTGCCACAACTATAAGAGCCAATTGCAATTGATGAGCAAAACAATAAACATAATATGCACAAGGATTCTCCCTCAATATAAGTGTTTTAAGACCATTTAACTCACCTTGCATATTACTAGCCCCATCATATCCTTGACCCCACAATCTAGAAATACTCAATCCAAGTCTAGAAAATAAATTTTCCATAGCTTCCTTGAGTGAAAGAGCAATAGTATTGGCAATATGCTCGATACCAGTAAAACGCTCGATCAGTTGGCCTATTTTGTCTACATATCATATTACAATTGCCATTTTCTTGATTGATATGTCACGGGCTTCATCAATCAAAATAGAAAAAAAATGCATCACCAAGCTCTCTACAAATCACATTGATAGTTTCAAACACAGCGACACTAACAATATCTTTTTGAATATCAGGAGTTGTCAACTTAAGATTTTGTGGTGCATTGCTTAATGCAACTACTTGGACATCTTCATTGTGATCAGCAAGAAACTTCAAGAGTTCAAGAAAATTTCCTTGGCTACTTGACTTTTCAAATTCATCATGATCACGAAATGCAAGTCCTTGTCTTAGAAGAAACCTAACACAATCAACCGATGCATTCAAGCGAGTTCGATACTCAATTCGAGCTTGGTCAGGTTGTTTGGAAAAAGCATTTGAATATGTTGCTTTTGGTTTAACAAGTCTTGACGTTTACCCCAAGCTTGATTATGAGCACTACTGGGGACTCCCACATGAGTTTGAATTTTTTCTTTTTTCTTCCAATTTGAGAAACCCGCACCAACAAAAGCTTCACCACCCACTTGATCTCCAATATCAGGCTTGAAAAGATAACAACATAGACAAAATGCCGTCTCTTTCATTACACTATACTCTAACCAATTAGGAAATTCATTGAACCAAGATTGATTAAATCGTCGAAGTTTTTGTCCAAATGCTTTTTGTGGGAAATTATGATCATGAGGTTGACAAGGACCCTTTTGTAGATATGCTCTATGGATTTGGTCTTGATCATTAGGGTTATAGTCTATAATTTGAGGTCGTAAGACTGGATCTGCAGGAAGGTCTGTCAAGTTGATTTCAATACGACTTCGTTTTGTAGAGGAAGAATTATCATCTTCTTTTTGAGGAATAGATGACTTCAACTTTGATTTTCTTTTGAAATATTTCTCCATGTCTGTTTTAAAATAAAATAAAAACCCCTAATAAAAAACCCTAATCTCCAATTTTAACACAAATCAAAATCCCTAAATTTAACACAAATAACAATAAATCAAAATCCCTAATTTTAGTATAAATCACAACAAATCAAAATCCCTAATTTTAATATAAATCCCCGCTAATCAAACCCCTAATTTTAGTACAAATCACCACAAATCAAATCCCTAATTTTAGTACAAATCACAACAAATCAAAACTCCAAATTTCATATGACTCACCGCAAATCAAGATTCCTAATTTTATTGTTAATTTTAAATCCTTAACAAATCACAACAAATCAAAAACCCTAATTTTAATATAAACCACCACAAATCAAGATTCTTAATTTTAGCATATCAAAATCTCTAATTTTAACATAAATAATCACAAATAAATCTTTTTCTAAATTTAACAAATCAAAACATATCATTTTAACCACAAATAACCATATAAATCAATACATTTATTTTTCATTTAAGAGTAAAAGATTAGAGAGGGAAATTACTTGTAAACAATGGAGAGAAAGGGTTGAGAGTTGTAGTGTGGTCCCGATTTGCCATGAGTTGAAGCAACAGTGAGTCAAATAGTCAAAATGAAGACTATAACAGTAGCAGAAAGCAAAGTGATGTGATATGAATAAAGAAATGGGAGACATGATGTATGTATATACATCTTAAAGTTAAAGATTGAGTGGAGGGTAGGGCCCATCGCACCTGTTTGGTAAACACTTTTCTTTTTGCATTTTTTTTTTTTAAAGATAAGGCCATATCTGTTTTGTGTTTAAAAAAAAAAAAAAAAAAATTTAAAACCCCCTTGGTCCCTTCTTAAGTCCCCCTTTGGTCGCATTAAAGGCATTCCTTCGTTTGAATGTAATCAATATCTCTTTTGGTCGCACCATACTCTTTGACATGTCAACTAATGAGGATATTTCCTCTTCAGATAATCTACCGGTAAATGAGTGCCTTTCAAGATGTTCAGTAGTCAGATGATTGTACTTGCATTGCTGCAATGAATAAAAGTATAATCCTTTCAAGAAAAAAAAATATAAAATAGAAAATAAATATAAAAACTAGAACTGGAAATGCACGGTAATGAGTAACCAAACAAATTAAAAAAGTTCAGCCTTGGGTTATTTGAAATGTATCTTTTATTTGGCCGTGGGTTACTGAACATATATTTTTTGTTCAGCAATGTAATTCCGAACTATTTTATTTTATTCGATTTTGGTACACCAAACAAAAGTTGAAGAACTTTCTTAAAAAAACGAAACGAAAACATATTAAACAAATAAAAAAAAATTCACCATTTCACTTTTTTGATGGTTCTTTACTACCATTTTTTCATCCATTGCTTTATTCTAAGATTAAAACACTATGATTTTTACTTTTTGAAAAGATATATGTAGCAGAGAAGAAAAATTGAGAAGAGAAGAAGAGTAGTAAGAATTAAAGAATAACGGGTGTAAGGAGATAATAAAATATATTTAACTTTAGTCTTTTGTACTTAAAAGTCATTTCACACATGAATAAAATCTGGAAAAAAAAAAAATCTCATATAGAGGGTATAAAGAGATAAACTAGTGGTGTAAATAGAATCACTCAAAATAAAATTAAAAAAATGCTCATTTTTTTAAGGGGAATTACATTCACTCAAGAGGGAATTTTTTTTATTTTACAAACTTGCACTCCGCAACTTTTCACGTGCACCTTACATATTCTTGTAATTTTTTTTATCTACCCCACTATTTTAAAATTTTTCCTTTTTAATTATCATTCCTTTTAAAATTTATTTATTTTTTAATTTTATCTCGTCACACTTTTCAAAATTCCACTCATACCCTTATTTTTAACCCCCAACTTCTTATTCCACTCCTATTCTTTTTAACAAAAATATTCTCCAAGAAAAAAAATAACAATAAAAAAAATAAAAACAAAGAGTAACAAATTAAAATATAAATGAAAAAAATTGGTGAAAAATTCAGCCTTTGGGAGTATAAGACATTAGATCTAAAGTAAAATATTGTTAGGTAATAAGGACACATTGAAAAGGTCGTTAGAAAAAGTTGTCGGAAAAAGTCATTGGTGCTAGAAAAGTCACCACTAAATTGGCCGAAAAAGTTGCTGGCAGCGACAAGTGGTGGTGGTGTGATAGAGAAATATGTGATATTCAACAAATAAGTTGTTGAATGAGTGATATATGTTACATTTCAATACATAGTTCAGTAAATTTCAATAGATAAATAGATAGATTGATTTCAATAAATAGTTATCCTTTTGGCCCAAAGAGATTAGTTATGGCCTGAGTGCCAAAAAAAAAAAAAATTACAAATTAGTGAAAATTTTTATTAAGAGCGATCATAAATTTTGAGAGAAATAAATATAATTTATCTTTTTAAATATAATAAATTATATATATAGGGGAAATTACCAAAAAAAATATATATATATATATTAGAGTTTGACCCTTGTAATAAAATAAACCTTGAGTTTTTAATTTTGTCAATTTAAACCCTATATATATATATATATATTTAATCTAAACCATTTGCAAGTTTTCGTTATGTAAAATTAATACAAAAAATGAATATTTTAGTCATTAACTCAATAAAAAATAATATTTTAGACATTTTATGTACAATTCCGATTTGTAGCTCGAAAATACTGAGGCTCGAATGGCCCGAGTTCCAAAACGACATCGTTTTGAAATTTTTTTTTTTCTCCTCTTTTCTCTTTGAAGCAGAGGTGAAGATGAGGAAGATGAAGAAGAAGAAGAGAGGAGGCCGAGAGCATCAACCAACTCAGATCATCATCATCAACCGAGAGAGAGCATCAACATCAAACAATAACACATCATCATCATCATCACACATCATCATCAATATTAAACAACAACACATCATCATCATCGTCATCACACATTATCTTTTCTTCCTCTGTTTTTTTTTTCTTCTTCCATAACTCAGAACAGAAAGAGAAAGAGATAGATCTATACACACAGATCATCAACAGGTTGGGGAAAAGAGAGAGACACACACAGAGATCATCAATAGATCAGGAAACACAGAGAGAGAGAGAGAGAGAGAGAGAGAGAGAGAGAGAGAGGTACACAGATATATGTATACACACATAGATCTATCTGTTTATACACACAGAGGATGACGTCGCTGATGATGGGTGGAGCCTCTCTTTCTCTCTCTCTATTCTCTCTTCCTCTCTTTCTTTCTCTTTCTCTTTCTCTTCCTCTTTCTCTCTTCCTCCTTCTGTTTTAGAGATATAAGATGACAAAAAAAACTACCCAAAACGACGTCGTTTTGGGCAGTTGAGCCACTCGAGGCAAAGGAATTTCAAGCTACGAAGTATTATTGTTTTATGTAAATCTATATTGAGTTTAATAATTAACAATTGAGGAAGGTGCTGTAAAGGAAGGATTTGGAGCTTGTTGAACTTACGGGTCATTCGGCTAGCCACTAGAGGATTTGACTGCATCTAACCTATCGGTCGTACTTGTGGTAGCCGAATATTCAGTAAAGGTAGAGGAGTAATATCTCGGCCTCTAGGCGCCAAACGGGCAGAAATCTCGAAGGGGTGATCGGCCGAATACGATGACTAGGCCGAATAGGATAAAGCCCCTGCAATGAGTGTAAGGAAAGGTAATGATTGAAAAAAGTAGGCCGGGTCCCGAGGATCGGAAGAGGCAGTATAAATACAATGGTAGTGGATCGGAAAGGTATGCAAGAAACACTTCTAAAAACTTAGTAAGCAAGCTTTACGGAGGAGAATTGACTTGTCGTCAGTGCTAATTCCGCACCCCGACCGAGTTTGTATTTTTGGTGTGACTAGCAGAGGATCGTTGGCGTCCTCCAGATCGAAGAGTATTTCCAAACCACATTCACCACAACTGGCGCCGTCTGTGGGAATACTCAAATATATCCATGGAAGGCGTGACCGAAGATCCTCCGATAGCCACCGACGCGATTGCGCAGGGAGACGACCTCACCCCAGCGAACATGCTCGAAAAAGAAACCATTGCGGCACGACGCACCTTGCGCTTCGACTCGCCAACGACTTCAAAGACAAGAAACAATGCAGTTGTCATCGAGCAGCAGCAGAAACGAACAAAGGCTCGAGAACATGATCGGCGAGAACGAACGACTCCGTCAAGACTTGGCCCTGGAGGTAGCAAAATCTAAAGGAAGCCATGCGCCGAAGCGGAGCCATTTCAAGAACGGGCGAGCAGAGGCCACCGGGCCCGACCAAAGGGTACCAACAAATACTCAACTCATTATCCACGGGCTCGGCGAGGGCGATCCGATACCTCCAGCTCCTCCGACAAAGATCCGCGACCAAGGAACAAGCGAAGAAGAAGCAGCTCGAACGAGGAAGACCGTCACGACCCTTTCGTTTGGAGAATCGCAAGGGCGTCCTTGCCCAAGAAATTCAAAGCTCCGTCATTCACTCTTTACGACGGAAAATCAGACCCCACTGATCATATCCGTCACTACAAACAGGCCATGACGTTACATGCAGACAATGAAGCCCTCATGTGCCGAATATTCCCCAGTAGCCTAGGACCGCTAAGCGTCGGTGGTATTACAAATGGGAGCCAGCGTCGATCAAGAACTTCCACCAACTGCAAAAGTCTTTCAGGGCCAGGTTCATCACCAACGAGGTACAACCAAAACAGGCCGACTCCCTCTGGGCAATGCAGATCCAGTCGGGAGAGACGCACAGAGCGTATTCAGCTCGATATTGGGAGTGCTTCAACAGTTGGCGACGCTTAACGACTCCATGGCCATAACCGCCTTCAAAATGGGCTTACACCACGACAATTGCTTTCTGCGACTCCTTGACAGAGGCCCCCAAAGCAGTCTGGGCCTTGATGAAGAAAGTCGAAGAATATTGTAAAGTCGAAGATGATGCCACGAGAACAAAGGCGGACAAAGCTCGTAAAAGCGGAACTCCCGAAATCGCTCGACCAATAAACTCCGTGCCACCAAGCCTGAACCCCAGCGAACCAAGCGAGACAAAAGGCGTGATTCCTCCGAACAAAGCGATCGGTGCCCCTACCGAGCAAGCGAGCGATTACAAGTCGACGGCGACGCTCAAGGCGAAACGCCAAGAAATTTTCGGAGCTGACAGAACCGATCGCGGCCATAATGACCAAGGTCCAGCACCTCCCATTTTTCAAGTGGCCGTCAAAGATGATAGGGCCTCCCGACACACGGAGGCGGGACAGAAAATGCGAATACCACAAAGATCACGGCCACGAAACCGAGAGCTGCTATGCACTGAAGGATCATCTGGAAGAATTGTGCGGGATGGTGGCTCTGACAATATGTTAGCAAGGGAAGGCCGACTAAAGCATTAGCCCTGAGACAGGATTCACCTCCGCTTGGCGTGATCCATACGATCTACGGTCTGCCGACCGCCCCGATCGTCCATACGATCCAATCGCACCCGTCTCCCCAAAAACATAACAAGCCAACCGGCAGCCCCAGTGAAGCCCCGACGATTGGGTTCGACGACTCCGACCTCCTCGGAATGAAGGCTAGCCACGTCGACCCTTTGGTCGTCACATTGCGCGTACGTCAATTCAGCGTTGAACGCATCCTCATAGACCCGGGGAGCGCTGCTGAAATCCTGTACTACAAAGCTTTTGTAGAACTCGGCCTTAACGAGTCGGATCTGTCACCATCGTTCCGACCATCGTTTCAACGCGAATCAGTATCCATGGGAAGGTCGTCTTCTTGGGTTGAGCGGGCTCAAAAACGAACGACACAGAATTCTTGGTTGTAAAGCTTCCATCGCAGTATAATGCCATCATAGGCCGCCACAGTTTGCCGTCATGAAGGCCGCCCCAAGCACCTACCATCGACTTATCGCTTCCCAACGCATCGCGGCATTGAAGAGATCCGTGGCTCGCAAAGAATCCACGAATGTAGATTTTATGCAAATTCATCTCTGACCCATCTTGTGGGACCTAATGCTTGTACTGGAACTTCATTTTAATGAAAACGGATTTTTGCTTGCCTGACCTTCAACCCAATTGCGGCCGAATAAGTCTCCGGATCCGGAGCGCCCTTTCGATGCACGTCATCTTGGGCCGAATAAGTCTCCGGATTCGAGCGCCCTTCGATGCGTCATCTTGCGAATAAGCCTCCGACCGGTGCGCCCTTCGTGGATATCACGATTGGCCAAAACAAGTCTCCGGATTCGGAGCGCCCTTTCGATGCACGTCATCTTGGGCCGAATAAGCCTCCGAATTCGGAGCGCCCTCCGTGGATATCACGATATGCCAAAACAAGTCTCCGGATTCGGAGCGCCCTTCGATACCGCGTCATCTTGGGCAAATAAGCCTCCGAATCGGGCGCCCTTCGTGAACACGATTGGCCCAAACAAGTCTCCGGATTCGGAGCGCCCTTTTGGTGCACGTCACCTGGGGCCGAATAAGCCTCCGAATTCGGAGCGCCCTTCGTGAACACGATTGGCCCAAACAAGTCTCCGGATTCGGAGCGCCCTTTTTGCACGCGTCACCGGGCGAATAAGCCTCCGACCGGGCGCCCTTCGTGAACACGATTGGCCAAAACAAGTCTCCGGATTCGGAGCGCCCTTTTGGTGCACGTCACCTGGGGCCGAATAAGTCTCCGGATTCGGAGCGCCCTTTTGGTGCACGTCACCCGGGGCCGAATAAGCCTCCGAATTCGGAGCGCCCTTCGTGAACACGATTGGCCAAAACAAGTCTCCGGATTCGGAGCGCCCTTTTGGTGCACGTCACCTGGGGCCGAATAAGTCTCCGGATTCGGAGCGCCCTTTTGGTGCACGTCACCTGGGGCCGAATAAGTCTCCGGATTCGGAGCGCCCTTTTGGTGCACGTCACCCGGGGCCGAATAAGCCTCCGAGCGCCCGCCCTTCACGATTGGCCAAAACAAGTCTCCGAATTCGGAGCGCCCTTTTGGTGCACGTCACCTGGGGCCGAATAAGTCTCCGGATTCGGAGCGCCCTTTTGGTGCACGTCACCTGGGGCCGAATAAGTCTCCGGATTCGGAGCGCCCTTTTGGTGCACGTCACCCGGGGCCGAATAAGCCTCCGAATTCGGAGCGCCCTTCGTGAACACGATTGGCCAAAACAAGTCTCCGGATTCGGAGCGCCCTTTTGGTGCACGTCACCTGGGGCCGAATAAGCCTCCGAATTCGGAGCGCCCTTCGTAAACACGATTGGCCAAAATAAGTCTCCGGATTCGGAGCGCCCTTTTGGTGCACGTCACCTGGGGCCGAATAAGTCTCCGGATTCGGAGCGCCCTTTCGATGCACGACATCTTGGGCCGAATAAGTCTCCGGATTCGGAGCGCCCTTTCGATGCACGTCATCTTGGGCCGAATAAGCCTCCGAATTCGGAACTTCTTTTGGTACACGACACCTTCAGGCCTAATGAGGGTCGAATGCTCCTCCCGACCGGCCAAAACAAGTCTCCTGATACGGAGCCCGTTTTAATCAACTAAGCCAGAATCACTAACGTGACTTCCCGGACAACATGCCTTAGCCGGCCCGGGAATACAACCATTGTCACACTCCCAATCCGCCTAAGGCAGGGGCCGACCCCTGCATACAGGAAAAATGTTTAAGCCACAACAGTTCTGATGGCAAGCTAACAGCAAACTATTAAAGCATATGAAGTAAAACACATGAAATAACACTCTTTATTTAATGACACTTTTTATTCGATTAAAAAGTTGTTACATCGACGCAACTGCGTTCGAACATTACAATATCTATTTCTAACTTCTAAGACAAACGAATCCATCGATCCAAGGTCACATCCGCGCCCGAATCGCAATCCCCCCGGGCCTCTGACACCATCGACAATGTCAAGGCCAAGATCCAAGACAAGGAAGGTTTTGGGGAGCGGTCGCTGTATCTCCTTTCGGGACGATCTGCTTCAGCAACTTGGAGACCAGCGAGTTTCAGTTCCCCTTTCACGGTCCACCGCCCTACACCGAGAATCCTCCGCCGCAACCCAACCGAACGCCAAGTTCGCCGGGAAGCTGAGCCCCTGCAACTATCATCTCGTTCTGATAACGAAAACTCTCGATCTGCATTATCCCATACAATAGCATTTGAGGAACTAAATAGGTTTGATCGCATAAGGGCCTTGTCGTTTTATTCGGTAATGGCCCGATCTCGAGGCCCAAATCTCGAGTAATTCTTATCAGCGTTCAACCCCACGAGACAGGCGTCGATCAACATTCTCCATGACTTGGTTAAACCAACGGTTGACCAAAACGCGCAAGGGCTAGAACCATCTATCCCAATCGGCTAGACATGCGGCATTTGTGCCATCTTGCAAACAAAAACAAGAATGCCGATACCCCTCCGTTCCCTGGCTCATGGCTTACCCAAATTCTAAACACGCAATGGTTTAATTCTAAATCAAACGGCCATTACATGGAGGCCGATCAGGCCAACCAATCGGCGCATCGAATTAAAACGCCGAGTCCGATTGGTGTACTTACGTCTAGCCAAACATTTATGCAATAAAATTAAACACGCGTACGCCGAATGCGGGAGAGAATTTGATATTTCCCATAAAGCATCTTTTATTAAAACATCAAGAAATTACATAATTACGAACGCGACCAGCGTCCTAACCATACAACAAATACATATTATACGGCATCACCCTCATCCTCACTCTTTTCAACCTCAAAAGCAGAAAACGGAAAGTCCTTCTTGCGGTAGCGAGGCGACGCCGCATCAATTCCTGCCAGGCGAAGAGATTCGGCAACTTGAGTTGCCCTGATCCAACCGTGCCTAAACCCACGATTTTCACATCGGCAAACCTCTTCGGCGAGCTTTTCCTTGGTCTTTTGAATTCCAACCAGCCGCCCTTCGTGAAAACCTTTTTCATAGGACCTCCCCTTTGCGGACTCCAAGGCGAACATACTCGCCGTATCCCGATCGGCAATGGCAGCGCTTATAAGCCGACTGGTAACCCTCTCTTCAACGATTGGGTTTACCTGCCCTGCTGGCTGTGCCTGAGCTGCCTTGATCGTCCCTAACTCACGTTCAGCCGCCTCTGCTCGAGCCTCCAAACTCCGGATACGCTCTTCCTTTTCCGCCATTTCTCGGCGGGCGGCGCGCAATCGCATGCCGACTTCGTAAGCCGTATAGAGCCCTTTCACCGCCCCATGTATACCCTCGCGAAACACTTCGTAGTCCTGACGACCAATCATCGACTGCTGAACTTCAGGAGGAAATATTTGTCGAGCGAACTCGACCGCCACATCTGGATCTCGCACGATCGAATCCGCTTCCGTCATGGGCTTATTCTTCACAAACACTGCAAAACTCAACGGGCACGGAGTCGCGTCTGATTTCCTTTCGACGCGGGCGTGTGGCAACCTCCCTTGAGACTGCCTGTCTCGTCTGGGCGACCTGCTTCGACGTCGAGGAGATCGACGCCCCTCTCTACTCATAGAGCTCTTGCTCACAAGACAAGGGCGCTCGATGTTCACTCCGACTATATCGCACCCACCTACCAATGTCTTCGCTTCCCCTTTGCTGTTAAAAACGTTTGTTCGACATTCGCACAATCGACTTCCCTTCAGGAGTTCGAACACAGCACCTACCAGACTCTTTAAAGTCAGCCTTCAACACAAGACCTAGACTCTTTAAACACCCGCAAAGGCAACGCGATCGAGGCAGTCCATTAATTACAAACCCAATCGCCGACGCCGAATGGGATGACGGCGGTGGTTGGTTCAACTCGCCACAAAGTTGCTGGAGCTAAGCGATTCATCAATCTATTCGCCAGAGTGCCCCATTGCCCAAGATCGAGGGCAAAGAAATTGCAAATGCCGATTTTGATGGAATACGTACTGAACCCTATCAAAACTGTTCGCCAGGTATCCGGCCATGAATTGAATCCAAAGCGCCCTTACCATGAGCCCATCCAAGGGCAGATTCATCAATCTATTCGCCAGAGTGCCCCGGCCCAAGATCAAGAGGCGGAAATTGCAAATGCCGATTTTGATGGAATACGTACTGAACCCTATCAAAACTGTTCGGCCAGGGTATCCAGCCGGCTTGCGAATTGAATCCAAAGCGCCCTTACCATGAGCCCACTGGGGCAAGGGCAGATTCATCAATCTATTCGGCTAGAGTGCCCCAGTCGGCCCAAGATCAGTAGGCAGTGAAATTGCAAATGCCGATTTTGATGGAATACATACTGAACCCTATCAAAATTGTTCGGCCAGGGTATCCAGCCGGCTTGCGAATTGAATCCAAAGCGCCCTTATCATGAGCCCACTGGGGCAAGGGCAGATTCATCAATCTATTCGGCTCAAGTGCCCAGTCGGACTAAGATCGGTAGGCAGTGAAATTGCAAATGCTGATTTTGATAGGATATTTATTGAAACTGCAAGAACCCGGTTCTTGCGGATATATATTAAACAAACGATATTGCATGTACGGCTTGTTCAGAAGAGTTCTAGATAAAAATCACCAATGCCACAGTAAAATTTATCCATTCGCACCCAAGACCCCAACCGCACAATAAAAGGTAATTCTTTTCACGAACCCCAGGGTACGGCGAGTTCACCGATTAGGGTTTCCCCACAATACATGCAATTCCATTTTACCAAATGCATTGACAAAACATAGAACTCTTTCATTAAAATTAAGCATAGAACCGTCTCATACAAAGTGTGTGGTGGCAGCAAAAATTAATACGTATTGAAATTACAAGGAAATTTTCATTAATAAATTGCGCGCGGATGCTAACCAATTTATACATGAAAACTGCCAACACACTATCCAAAAGAAGAAAAACAACAAAGACAAAAAAGAAAACGATGCCCACTTTAAACGGCTCCCAGATCACTGTCGTGTATCGGATCAAGCGGCTCAACATCCACTGCCAGAAGGAATTGACAAATCCAATGTAACCTCAGCGGCGGGAAGGGCTTTGAGCCACCCATGCTTGAACCCGCGATTCTCAAATTTGGCCACTTCTTCAACATACTCGACAAAGCGGCGCCTCCCGCCTCAAAGGCCTCCGATTCGCTTTCATTCGCCTTAAGCTCGTCTAATTGAGCCTCCGCTTCAGCAAGTGCTTTCTGGGAAAGCTTGAGCGATTCCTCGCTCGTATTTGCCCTGCCTTCAACATCAACACGAAGCTGTTCGGCGACTCGAACCCTCTCTTTCTCCGCTGCTCACAAGGCTCTCCATTTCAAATTTCATAATTTCAATTCCCTCTACTTCTCGACCGCATTGCTTGTTTGCAAATGGTCCATTCTCCCGAGAGCATCACGCAGGCGGCGGCCCAAGTCGGCGACCCTTCCGATCGTCTGCAAAACAATTCGGTGTAATTAGATGCCCTTAAACAAACAACTAGGAAACGAAGCTGACCTACCAGAAGTGCCGATTGAGCAGTTAAGGCAACGGCCATGACATCAGGCACGACAATCAAGGCTTCTTTGTCACCGGCAGGAAATTGAAGCCGCCAGTTAAGAGCGACCGGATCCTCAGGTCAAGCATCGGATAAAATCGGCGTGCCCCTGATCTTCGGCAGAATAACGAACGGAGCCACCACGACCGGTTCTTCAAGTCGAGGCCGTTACTACCGAGGCCATCAAGTCGCTTCTTCTAAGATCGCTTTTTGGCCTTGTTCGAATTACATCCTCGATCGGCTGTTTTCCACCCTCCTTTTCCTTGACGGACACGGCAGAACCTCAACCGTGCCCTCGGAAATGGTCGCGAATGGCTTGATCAAGCTAGGATTAGATTCGCACATTCAAATTCGGGCGCCAAGCGCTTCGGCATTTCTTTTGCGCTACCATCTGCGTTAAGCTCTCCTTCGCCATATCCTCGGAAAAATCGCCGTAGATCCCCAAGTTCGCAAAAATATCCCCGAAATCGTCGTCCGAGGTGGATGGTTGAGGGCCTCGGATGCCAGTGTCTCAACTCGCCGCCCTCGACCCTTTTAGCAGATCCCCGCCGGATCGGCAATCACTTTACTGATCGCTTTCGGCGTCTTCCTCCGAATCGGCTGCGAGACCGATCTGCCAAGATTTCGCCGGAAAGATAAGGGCCGAGAGCCGTTGATCGCCCAATGGAATCGGAATGTTATCTGCATTAAAAAAGTGGTGTAAGTGGGTTCGCATCAAGGAGGATATGGGCGGCCTCCCTCGCTTTTTGTACGCTTGGGAGGCCAAATACGCCAATGCGCCTCAATTTCCCTAAGAACTCATCAACCGAATTCAAAATTTTCTTCAACCTATTACCGCAGAAGATAAAAAGCGATCTAAGAAAAAGAAGTTTAATAAGGAATAGGCCAACAAACATAAGACATTGCGTGTCAACTGGTTCACCCTTACGCCGAATAGGGTCCAGCGATCCTCCTTCGGCGAACTCCCAATTTTCGGACGTTGACCATCACGTCGCCAACTCGCTTACTAGAGCCGCAAGCATAGTCACTAAATGATGGTCAAGATCTTTGGCCCTCGAGAAAATATCGCCCAAATGACTGTGAGGATTTGGCTAAGGCGTAACAATGCCAATGGCCGAATCCCAAGGTTAATACTAAGGCGTTGATTCAACTCCACAACCCCATGATGATTCTAAGAAATTTACATTGGGTTGAGAAGGATCAAACCCCAATAGCGGAGAACGGCCCTAAGAAGTGGGTGTAAGGAGAAGAACTCCGCCTCCGCAATGGACAAAAGAGGGAATACAACCGTGTTTTGATCTTCCTCTCCATGTCGAGAGCGTTGTCCGTGACGAGGACAGATGAACGCCGTCAGAATAGAGAAATGCTTCCTAAAACCAGAGATACGATCCTGAGAGGAGGTCTTTCAAGTGTTTTGCCATTCTAGCGGAACCAAGTATTCGCCGAGGCTAAAAATAACAAATAGAAAATACGGTTGCAATGGAGGGAGAAGAAGACTTACGAAAAACGGATGAGACAAAGGAAGGCAGGAAGAGGTTGCAGAAAACGCGAGCCACAGAGGAATATGCACCGGCGATCCAAAAGCTCAGAGACCGATTTAAATATGAATTCGAAAGGACTAAAGTTTCAAATCACAATAAATGCTGAGATATACGAATAGAGCGGGAAAGTGTAATGATGAGTAAAAAGGCGTCGCCTCGACGATTGGGGACACGCGAGGCCGCCGATGATAAACGTTTTGAATTCGAGCCAAACACGCCGATTTAATCGCCGTTAAATAGGGGTTCGGGGCAATTGTGGTAGCCGAATATTCAAGAAAGGTAGAGGAGTAATATCTCGCCTCTAGGCGCCAAACGGGCAGTAAATCTCAAGGGGTGATCGGCCAATACGATGACTAGGCCGAATAGGATAAAGCCCCGCAAAAGTGTAAGGAAAGGTAATGATTGAAAAAGTAGGCCCGGGTCCCGAGGATCAGAAGAGACGAGTATAAATACAATGGTAGTGGATCAGGAAAGGTATGCAAGAAACACTTCTAAAAACTTAGTAAGCAAGCTTTCTGGAGGAGAACTGACTTGTCCGTCGGAGTGCTAATTCCGGCACCCCCGACCGGAGTTTGTATTTTTGCAGGTGACTAGCAGAGGATCGTTGGCGTCCTCCAGGATCCGAAGAGTATTTCCAAACCACATTCACCACAGTACTGATTGGAGGGACTACACAAGATTGTTGGCTTGAAGCTTGAGCATACATAGTTAGATCTTTTGTAAAATACTCCTTTTTTTTATTAGTTTTACTTGACAAAAATATGTTAATGATTTAAATTGAAAATAAATAAAAAGATTAGGGTTTAAATTGACAAAATTAAAAATTTAGAGTTTATTTTGTTAAAAGGTTCAAATTTTGAGATTTATTTTGTAATTGTCCCATATATATAAAATAACATTTTTTGTATACAAGAGAGAAAATAATTTGGACATGTTTACTAAGAAACAATATATATATACTTTCTCAGTTTTCAAAACTGACTGATGAATGAGTGTTAAATTCTATCTGTAGTTCATTATGTTTCTAGAAACTACCCAATGTCTTATAAGAACAATTATGCATTGTCATATATGACAGTGATGTGATCATGTTACAAATAGATTTAAACCATCCTTTTATATGACATGACAACTTCTTATATTATGTGACATAATTTTCGTGATTGTAGACACCCCGTTTTTGACCAACTTTAAGACTCAGACGTCATCGATTGAGCGCTCGGTGATAGTGCATGTTGTGCTCGTTCTGAGGTTTCGGAGTTTTGGCTGAGAGCCTTGCCTCCGGGCCTCTGAACTCTTTGTGCTTCGGCTCGGTTTGTGGACCAGGCCTTGTTTTCCTTGCCTGAGGGAGGGAGAGGTTTTGTAGACTATCTCTCTGTGGTCGTAGACCACTTTTTGCGGTCGTAGATCACTTTTCCCGTTTGGAGACTAGTTTTCGGTTTTCGGAGCCTTCGGCTGCGTGCCTTGTCTCGGGACCGCTTAACGTTCTCCGTTTGGCATGGTTTTTGAACCACACCTTTTTTCTTTGGCCTAGAGGGCCACTGTGGTTTGGGAGACCACTTTTGTGGTTATAAACCACTTTTGGTGCTTGTCAGCTAGTTTTCGAGGCTCCCGGCTGCGCGCTTTGCCTCCCGAACTTTCGTCTTGCATCTGTTTTGGTTTGTTTTTGGTACAAACCTTGTTTTCCTTGTTTGGAAGGTGGTACAAGGGTGGAAGACCAGTATTTTCCCTTGGAGACCACTTTTCTTCCCGCCAGCCAGTTTTCTGATCTGACAACTGGTCTCTTGGGTCTTTGGGCCACCTTTTTTGGTCGGTCACCTCACCCCTGGTTTGTTTTTAGTGTGCTGATCATCTCCCACCATGGCTGACCACTTGTTGTCTTGGGAGACCACTTGTGATGGTCGGCTGCTTTTTGCCACCTTTTTAGAGATATTTTCCTCCAGCTGGCATAGTTGGAGGGCACTGAAGCTGTCCTCCATACACGTGTATGGAGGGATTGCCTTGAACCTTAGCTTCTCCAAGAAGCTTTGCTTTTGGTTCTCTATTAGAGGGAACCATCTCCTCCCTCCTCTAGGTTCAGAATTTTGGAGCTTGAGTGATAGATATAGTCTTGTATCTATACTTCCTTGTTTGCTTCATTTTTGTGCGTTAAAGTGTAGTTTTGTCTTGCTTTAACACATAAACACACACTCAAACACCTTACCCTTTGAAATGAGGTCCCTTGAGGTTGTTCTTGAAGTTCTTGGACTAGTTTTGGTTCAAAAAATGTGCTAGAGTTGCAGTTATAAAGGTGGTCTTCAAGGGTGAGTCTTTAACCCTTAAATCCCCCATTCTTGCTTAAGCTTTTGGACCCTTTTTCATGCTGCTTTGAGCTTAGCTTCCTACTGCAAAAAGTTTTGTTTTTGTGTGCTTTAAAAGTTTGTTTAAGGTCACTTTTGTGTTTGGGGTTGTTTACCCCCTCTTAGGCCTTGTTTGGTCTTGCTTTTGTGCCTTCTTTGTGAGCCTTTGGGACCACCTTGTTTTGGCCTTCTCACCATTGAAACTCAGAGGAATTTCAGTGGTGGGAAGGGTGTTTTGAGGTCCCAAAAATGAGAGGGTCATCCCCTCTCCTTGTGTCTTCAATACTTGTCTTCATTAGCCTCATGTGTGAGCATGTTTGTTAAGCTTATGTTGGCCATATCTTAGCTTATATTTGTGGTTATTTTGCTGTGGCATGCCACTGTTTTTGCTTGGTTTTGTCACTCCATGCATGCCTAATACGCTTGTAGTGTAAATCTCACAAACTAGTTTTGTATGCTTCATGAAGTAGCATGTTATTCTAGCTTGTTTTGTTTCCATTTCAGCATGTTTTTGGTGATGTTTTTCCATGTCATGACTCTGTTTTGGTTTGGTTTGGTTGGCCCTTGTATGCCTCATGCATTTGTAGTGCAATTCCATAAAATAGCCTAACATGCATCATGTTTTAACACGTCATTCTTGCATGCTTTCGGCTTAACTTCATGAAGCTTTTGTCCATGTTTTAGCATGCTCTAGCTTTGATTTTGGTTGTTTTGGCCATGCATCCCTTGCTTTGTATAGCCATAGTTCAATCTAGCTTGTTAGCTTTGTGCATCAAATCCACTAGCATGCTTTACTTGGACTATTTAAATGATTTGGCATCATTTATTATGTGATTTTAGTCCATGTTTCATGCTCATGCACTTGCATTTATCACTAGTTCAATGCGTTGGAGGGTTGGCCCCTTTATGCCTTAACATGAATCATTGTGTATGCCTTCATGCATTAGCTTGCGAGCCATCATTTTAGTGCTTATTTGGGGTTATCTTGCCATGATATAACTCTGATTTTTGTTGCTTAAGTCATTCCATGCTTGGTCTTAATAGGTGTAGTGTAATCCACCTTATTTGCCTTGTATGCATCATGTCTTATGCCCCTGATGCTAGCATGTTTTGGCTTCCTTCCATGCATGTTTTATACTCATTTTAACATGTTCTAGGACTGTTTTGGGTTGCCTTGGTCACATGCTTCATGTTTTGCATAGTTGTAGTACAAGTGCCCTTGCTTGCTTCAAGCTTTGAGCACCATAGCATGCTTCATTTGTGTTGTGTACATGATTTGGCATCACTTAACATGACATTTTAGAGCATTTAGGATTGCCATGTTCTCACTTCATTCATGCTTTGAATGCCTTTGAGTATTGTGCATTATTGCCTTACTTGTGGCCTAGCTTATATGCTTGCATGTCTAGGTCCTTGAGCCTCCATCTTAGCATGTTTTGGTCCATGTTTTGACCTACTTGAGTTCTGTTTGTGGTCGGTTCATGCATATTTGCCATGTATTGCATGCCTCCTTTGTAGTCCTCTTTATTAGCTTTCATGCTTTAGGACCTTTGCATGCTTTACTTGCTTTGTTTGAATGATTTGGCATCATTTCTTACTTAATTTCAGTGCACTTAGTGTTGCTACACTTCCACTTTTGTCACTCTTTGAGCCTTCTTGAGGGTTGTGCTCTTAGGCCTACTTGTATAGCCAATGCATTGTGTATGCATACTTTGCCTTTTGTGCCTTGGTTTCATCATTATATGGCCACTGATTTGGGCATGACCGAGGTTTACCCATTTTGGTTTAAGTCCATTTAGCATGTTTACTTGCATGTTGTTTGCGTGCTTATCTTGCTTTGCATTGAGTTTGCATGTCCTTAACATTGATAAGTTGCCCTTGTTGCATTGCATTGTGCATGCATGCATTAGCGTTGTTCGCATGTCATTAGCTTTGTTAAGTTGATCATGTTACAATGCATTGAGAATGCTATCTTACATTACATTGTGCATGCCATGTAGTTCATAGCATTGAGTATGCCATCATTGCATTGTGCATGCTAATTGACATTTGCATTGTGTATGCTAGTTGTTCTTAGCATTGTGCATTATGCATGCCATTAGCCTTGTTAGGTTGTTCATGCTGCATTGCATGTTTGCATGCTTAAGTTATATTGCATATTTGCATGCTTGTGTAGCATTGCATTTTTGCATACTCCATGTTACATAGCATTGTGCATGCCATGTTATGTGTTGCATTGTTGTTTGGAATGAGTGTTAGTCCAAACACGGGAAACGAGGGACGTTTCATACTTAAAGTGATGAAACGTGCCTTAATTCTCGGTCGCCGACGCTCTTGATCATACATGATAGAGTTTTAGGCCTTATGTATTTATGTTCATTTTCATATTGAATTGTGCAACTTCGCCTCTCGGCCATCACGTATTGAAATGCGCAATTGGTGGCCCGAGGGTCGAGAACCGCACTCCCTTGAGTTCATGACATGATAGGGAGAGTGGTTGTGCACACATATCTTGCAAATACATTGCCATGCCCTTTCTTGCTCTCTGTTGCAGTAAAGTGGAGTTCAGCAACAACAACTGGTCGGCCAGCCAGAAAAACTAGCTGGCCGACCACTTTTTTTGGCTTTCAACAAAGATAGGTGGTCGGCCATGGCTGTAGACACCAACAACCGGTCAACCACCCTCCCACAGGTCCCCAAGATGTGTTAGAAGCTTTCTGGAGCTTGGTGTAAGGTTCTGAGGAGAATTGAAAACAGAGGCAAATCGGGACATCGCATTGAATTTCGAAACGAGGCGACCGGGCATGCATCCAATCTTTCCCCCCCTGAGAACCTCCTGTTTTATTGCTTTCCATAGATGCCATGCTTAGATAGCAAGCTTATGCTTTGGTTTGTACCTTTAATAGTTAATGCGTTAGCTATTTCAAGTTGTTTTGTAATAATTAGTTAACTAGGATTAGTTAATTAATTTGTTATGTAATAATTAGTTTAATTAGCTTAGATTAGCTAGTTAGCTTCTTATTCGGTCTCTTCCTCGAGAGGGCCAACTGTTGTAATAAGTGTGCGTGTGTGTGATCCATGTCTTCCAATCCCTATTTCTTTCTCCCTTTTACTTAACCGCTTACGATGGTTTGTTTTAGGGCATATTTCATTTAGTATACTTTATGCTTGCATGTGTGCATTCATTCATTTGTATTGCATGCACCGGGCTCGGCTCATCATACTAACCGCATTGTATTTCAATACATTTACTTGAATACGTGTTCAATAGCATGTTATCAAGTTGCGTTTCACATGACATTCTAGACAGCCGAGACTATTTTAGTTGCATTTTCGCATGTATTGCATTAGCCATTTTAACATGAACTAGGATTATGCATGATTTCTAACTAGTTCTCTATTTTGCCTCGGAGTACACTGTGAGTGTTTACGCTTTAGCATACTGCATGTGTGTTATTGATTGCCATGAAAGCATGCTTGCCATGAGGCTAACTGCTTAGTTGATTAACTGCCTGAATGCCTGTGGGTGAAGGTTGGATTGCTTGAATTGGAACAATTCATTGAAATCCCCGATTTAGCCTACTTGCGAGTAGCAAACTTCAAACTATTTTCAAACGAATATGCAATGTTTTGTTCCAAATTAGTCGATCTAGTCTATTCTTGTGTACTGTGCGCATCACGTAGTAAGATTAGCTAATTAACTGGAATAAGAACACATGTGCTTTCAAAAACAAACTATCATGCTTAGTACAGGCCAATCTTTGATCGGGCGAGCAGGGGTGCTCATTGCATGACCTTCCCCTCTTGTACCCAAGTTCCTGAGCCGAGGCAACTTTGGTGATGACGGACACGTGGCCTTAGGCACGAGTCAGGGTTTCCTAAATTCTCCTAAAATAAAATATTTAGGTGGCGACTCTGTATTTGGCAAAGCAGTCCATGTTTGACACTTCTTTATAAAAATCAGTTTTCCAAAATGATTTGCCGGATTTGGACTTTTTGGTGATTTATCGGTCTCACATCGCACATTGTGAGATTAGATTCAGAATCGTGACATTTGAGTCTATACTGTAGTAGCTCAGAACAAAACGAGATTCGCACCGCGCCTCATCATCGCGCGCGGATGTCGGAGAGTTCCCGGGAGCGCGTGTACAGTTTCTGGCGACTCTGCTGGGGAGTTAGAGAACTTGACTTGAACTCATGATATCTTGTTTTGATTACACTTATGTGTCTCTTTACATTGCATTTGCATTGGTGCACCTAAGTCACCGTATTCGCCATCTGCTATTCCTAAACGGTTAGCCCGAGGCTGTATGCCATAAGGTTGACCAGTTAAGGGCTTTGCCACGATGGGAACCGGTTGTTACCGGGGCACCCTTTTTGACCATTCGACCTAGTGTATGTCGGAATCCATAGGGACCATTCCAAACTAGGACAGGTTGCTTATCTGGTTATGGGTTGTTTGAAACCATTGTGTGTGTAGTGAAACCCTAGCTCTTGACAAAATAGGACAGGGAAACCCTACCCCAACATAGGGGTGTTTTGGCTCTCATTTGCTTGCTATGTGCTTTTAGAGTGTGTCTCTACAGGAAGGCATGTATCAGTTTGCAAGTCTGGGTATCAGGCCTACGGGTATCAGCATTTTGGGAAAACAGTTTTACCTGAGGGTATCAGATTTGAGACAGATTTTGAGGCAGAATTTAGTAGAGAGTATAGTTATTCAGCTTTTGCTTATATCTGTTCTGGTGAAATCAGGCTGAGATGCTGCCTGTTTTCTCTTTTGTTAGGTGGTCTTGGAACTATAGCTTCAGAAGGCTCCAATATCCCCCGAGTACATTAGACTTTTACTGATAGACTTTGTCGGGTCAGAGATTTAGTTCAAAGCAGCCAGTGTTTTCCTTCGCTGAGGCAAGGCAGAGAAGGGCCAGTCAAGGCCCACCGGTTCACCTGATTCGTCAGTCACCAGTCACATCACCTCTGTTCAATTCAAATAGACTTATGATGACATAGAGTTCAGAAGAAATTGTGGTCATGACAGCGGCATTAAACCAGGGAATTGCCATGTAGGGTGAGACCGATGTTGAAATGCAACGCTCGTCTAGGGCACCTACTGCATATCCAATTTGGGAACCCCAATCATTCCAAACTTGTGAGCCCACCACTTTTGAGCTAATGGGAATGATCGGCGATCTTCAGAGAGCTGTGGCTGATCTAGCCTTTGGAATGTCGGCTCCGCCATCGGCCATGTCACATGTCGAAAATTTCACACTAGAGGAGCCCCCACTCTTGGGGTGAATTGTAATTGAACTCAGCCAACCTGAAGCCATCCCAAGTATGGGCAATGGCATGTCAACAACAACCGGGCTTCGCACTGATGTAGCAACCCAAACCTTCGACCAAGCTGAGGCAAGTGGAAAGAACAAGGTGGAGGCAATCATCGACCCCTATGAACAACTTCTGGAGGCTGTTGAGGCTCTGAAAGTCGAGGGACTGAACAAACAGCAAGTGCTTGCAGTTGCTGCAAAAACTGTGGATGACACTTTTGTCACTCAGAACGAGGACAGTTTGAGCCAAGGAAAAAATCGGGAGAAGGGCCATCGTACCAGAATCGTTCCTTCTAACCCTAAGTTTACACCCGGGAAAGATAAGCAGACCAAGCCAGTACCTGCCGACCCTTTTTCTATTGCACCCAGCAAAAATCCACAAACCTTGAAGTATCAACCCCGAGGTCACAGGGTCTTCCATTTCCCCTATATGCTTTTGTCCAAGGCGCTTCAAATCCTAGCTGAAAAAGGTCACCTCAAACCTCTTAAGCCTCGACCTCTCCCTAGTCGTCTTCTACCTGGTCATGATACTGCCCAGTACTGTGCGTACCATCAACAAACTGGTCATAGCATTGACAATTTCTTCCATCTTCGCCACAAAGTACAGGATTTGTTTGACAACGGGGTCGTCATCCTACCAAGCTCAGCAAAGTCTATCGTCACTGGATCAGTGAACTTGGGGGATAATACGAGTATGTGATTAGGGGATGAACCACCTGCAGGCGGCATTCAGTTTACTCTAGATGTGGCGTATGGCATGCACTATTTTGAGCATTTGCAAATGCTAGTTTTTGTACTTTTCGGCTTGGGTATTGGGTCAGTTTTTGTTGTTTTGTATAGAGTTAGCCTTTTTGTACTAAGTCAGTTGGGTCTATCATGTTGCATCGAGTCAGTCCTGTTGTATAGGAGTCGAGTGATTCTGGGGGTGTTATCTCGGATATCACTATTTTGTTTTGTGTTTGTCTTTTCGCTTTCTTTTGAGTTTGTTTCTGCCGTGGAGCCAGTTACGCTAGAAGATCTGAATGAAACAGCAGTGGTTTTCATGTTTTTGTGCTTAGTTCTGCTTTGAGCCTGTTGTGCTAGCAAGTTTAAAATGAAATGACAGTGCATTTCACCTGCTCTTCTGTGCCTTAAAATTATTGCATCGACCTAAGTTTTTCAAAACTTTTGAACATTGTGATGAAAACGAAGAGGGAGGAATTCGCCGGGATTTGTAAAAATTTGATCAATTTGAGAGAAAGAGAGGCATGCTAAGCCCTTAATGAATGAGATCATGTTTGTTAATGTGAGTACTGAGAAGGATCCTTGCTTGATCTAGATTGGTTCTACATTGTCTTCCGCGTGAGCGCCTAGTCGCTTTCTTAAAAGATTTCAAAAAATGTTTTGCGTGGTTTTGCGAAGACCTGTGTGGAATCGCTCTTGAGATTGTGCAGCTTAGGATCGTTCTCAGCCTCGAGACTCGACCCCTTATTTTCAAACCTTGAACTTGGATTCAGAATGTTCAAAGGCCAATCATGATGTGAGACCTGTGTGGCCATATTTGAAGCAGCCCATGAACCAGCAGCCAGAAAAGTCAGATCAAGAAGATCAGATGTCATCAAAAGAAACTTGCGAAGCTAGGTCAGAAACATCCCTTGAACTAGGGGCAAAGAATGTCAAATGTGCTCAAACATTCAAAGGATGAGTTCTTTTGCAAACTAATGAGGATCGGCAAGAATGTCAAATCCCAGAAGGGAGGAAAGAAGAAAGCATTGCTGAAGGACAAATTAGCTTCCAACCCACAACACTAGGGGCAAATTCAGCCCCCATTGGATGGACTTCTACATCATCAACGAACAACAGCCATTCTCCTAGATTCAGATGACTTCAGGATCTCAAAACCATTTGACATGGACAAAGCTACACTTTTACCCTTGAGAGGCTCGCTGGGCCGAAAACCCGGAAGGGCGACCCAGGCAAAACTTAGAGCAAGAAAAAGAAGAAAAAGTACAAAAAAAAAAAAAAGAAAAGAAAAAATGCAAAGAATGAAAAAACAAATAAAAATAGAAATGAAAATTTTTGAAAAGAAATGAAAAAATAGGAAAGAAATGAAAAGAAAAGAAAAACTGAGCTTGCAAGGTTGAAAACCCAGAAGGGCGGCATTGGCAAAAGTTAGAGCACAAAAGGAGAGGTTAATACCCGAGTGTACCTTAACTGGAACTACGTAAGTGTGGACGCGCCCCGCGTGAGGGCCTCACCCCACAGTTCGGACTCGATTTGTGTCATGGTTCTTAATCTTGAACCAAAGAGTCCAAATCTGGCAAATCGTTTTGAGAAAACAGATTTTTAGAAAAAAAGTGCCAAACATGGATTGCTTTGCCAGATACAGAGTCGTCACCTAAATATTTTTTATGGGGAAATTTAGAAAATCCTGACTCGGTGCCAAAGGCCACATGTCCGTCATCACCAAAGTTGCCTCGGCTCGGGAGCTTGGGTACGATTGGGGAAGGTCAGCTATGAGCACCCTCTCTCGCCTGATCCGAAGATCGGCCTCTACTAACCATGATATCCGTTTTTGAAAACGTTATGTGTTTTTATTCCAGTTAATTAGCTAGAATTACTATGTGATGCGCACAACACAAAAGTATAGACTAGATTGCATAATTTGGAACGAAACATTGCATATCCGTTTTTTGGAAAATGCTTTGGAATTTCCTACTCGCAAGTAGGCTAAAAACACGGATTTCAACGAGTTGCTCCAACTCAAACAATCCAACCTTCACCCACAGGCATTCAGGCAGTTTATAACACATAAGCATTTAGCCACAACTGAACACAGCGAGAAAGACTCAACAAAAGGGTACACGACCTAAACACAACGAGACACACTCGGAAAAGACTCAAAACAGAAGTCGAGGTAGACAAATCAAAAGAAAAGACATGACACACGGACTTGTTTACAAAAACCAAAAGAACTTAGATCTCGAGGCGCCATTTCCTCTAGGTATGTTTACCACCCTTTCTGATTTGTGATTCTCACAACACTCGGCCCTCAGGCTCGTTTTTTTTCTTTTCAAAACCCTTTTCCTCACTTTTCTCTCGAGTTACACCTCTCTATTCTTCATTCTTTCATTTTTCATCTCTATTGCTTGCTCATCCCCTCGGCTTTCAAAGCCTCGACTACCCACAGCAGTTGTTCAATAGGATCAGCATCTGTTCCCACTTTGTTCTTGCCTCTGGCCTCAGCCTGATCAAGGGTTTGGGTTGATGTTGATACGTCATTATTATAGTTGGAGGCCATCTCCGGTTGGCTAAGCTCGATCACAATCCGTCCCAACAGCGGGGGCTCCTAGGGTACAAAATTCCCAGCATACGGTGCAGCTGGTGGTGAGGCTGACATTCCGTAGGCGAGATCCACCACGGACCTCTGGAGATCACCTATCATCCCCATCAACTCGAACGTGGTGGGCTCGCGAGCTTGATACAACTGGGGGGTCCAGACCGGGTGCGCAATAGGTGACTTGGGTGGATGCGGTACATCAACATTGGTCTCACTTTGCAGAGTGATTACTTGATCTAATGCGACTGTTATAACCACGATCTCTTCTGAATTCTGCGTCAACATAAGTCCTGCCTCAGCAAGGGGGAACACTAGCTATTCTGTATCAACTCTTTGAACTGAAAGGAAAAACAAGCAGCATTTCAATCCAAACGGATCAAACACAGATATAGCCAAACAACTGTACTCTATTACTGATCACTGTTCCTCAAAATCACTGCATCATTGCCCCAAAATACTGAATCGGATACCCACAGATATAACTGATTCCCACAAACTGACACTGGTGCCCTCAGGCCTGATACTCAAACTTGCAAACTGATATGTGTGTTCCTGTAGAGATACACTCTAAAAGCACATAGCAAGTAAAAGAGAGCCAAAACACCCCTATGTTGGGGTAGGGTTTCCCTGTCCTATTTTTGTCAGGAGCTAGGGTTTCACTATGCACGCAGCAGTTTTCAAACAACCTAACATCGGGTAAGCAACCTGTTCTAGTTTGGAATAGTCACTATGGATTTTGTGGTGAATGTGGTTTGGAAATACTCTTCGGATCCTGGAGGACGCCAACGATCCTCTGCTAGTCACCTGCAAAAATACAAACTCGGCTGGGTGCCGAATTAGCACTGACGACAAGTCGGGCCTCCTCCGTAAAGCTTGCTTACTAAGTTTTAGAAGTGTTTCTTGCATACCTTTCCGATCCACTACCATTGTATTTATACTGCCTCTTCTCGATCCTCGGGACCCGGCCTACTTTTTCAATCATTACCTTTCCTTACACTCGCCGCAGGGCTTTATCCTATTCGCCTAGTCATCGATTCTACCGATCACCCTTCGAGATTTTTCTGCTTACGCCTAGAGGCCGAGATATTACTCCTCTACCTTTCATCAATATTCGCTACCACAATTGTTCTCGAACCCCTATTTAACCGGCTTAAATCGGCGTGTTTGGCTCGAATTCAAAATGTTTATCATCGGTGACTACTCGCGTGTCCCAATACGCCGAGGCGACGCCTTTTTACTCATCATTACACTTTCCCGCCTATTCGTATATCTCAAAGATTTATTGTGATTTGAAACTTTAGTCCTTTCAATTCATATTTCGCTTGCCTCTCGAGCTTTTTGGATCGCCAGCATATTCCTCTGTGGCTCAAGGCGTTCGCAACCTCTTCCCGCCTTCCTTTGTCTCATCCGCTTTTCAAGTCTTCTTCTCCTCCATTGCAACCCTATTTTCTATTTGTTATTTTTAGCCTCATAATACTTGGTTCCGCTTAGAATGGCAAAACACTTGAAAGACCTCCTCTCCGAGGATCGTATCTCCGGTTTCCTAAGCATTTCTCTATTCTCGACGACGCTCATCTGTCTCGTCACGGACAACGCCTCGACATGGAGAGGGAAGATCAAAACACGGTTGTATTCCTCTTTTGTCCATTGCGGAGGGCGGAGTTCGCTTCCCTTACACCCACTTCTTAGGGCCGTTCTCCGCTATTGGGGTTTGATCCTTCAACCCAATGTAAATTTCTTCCGAATCATCATGGGGTTGTGGAGTTGAATCAACGCCTTAGTATTAACCTTGGGATTCCGCCATTCGGCATTGTTACGCCTTAGCCAAATCCTCCGCCTCGAGGCGATATTTTCTCAGGCCAAAGATATCGACCATCATTTAGTGACTATGCTTGCCACCGTAAGCGAGTTGATGACGTGATGGTCAACGTCCGAGGTAATTGGGAGTTCGCCGAAGGGAGGATCGCCGACCCTATTCCCAGCGTAAGGGTGAACCAAAGTTGACACGCAATGTCTTATGTTTGTTGGCCTATTCCTTATTCGGCTTTTTTCTTAGATCGCTTTTTATCTTCTCGCAGTAATAGGTTGAAGAAAATTTTGAATTCGTTGATGACGCAGCTCTTAGGGAAATTGAGATCGCATTGACGATTTCGCCGCCCAAACGCATAAAAACAGGGAGGGCCCATATCCTCCTTCTATGCGAACCCACTTACACCACTTTTTCTACCGCAGATAACATTCCGATTCCATTGGGCGATCAATGCTCTCGCCCTTATCTTTCCCAAGAAATCTTGGCAGACGGTCTCGCAGCCTTCGATTCGGAGGAAGACGCCGAGCGCATCAGAGAAGTGATTGCCGATCCGACTGGGGGGTCTGCTAAGAGGGTCGAGGGCGGCGAGGCCGCAGACTGGCATCCGAGGCCCTCAACCATCCACCTCAGACGCGCAGATTTCGGGATATTTTTGCGAACTTGGGGATCTACCCGCGATTTTTCTGAGGATATGGCGAAGGAGAGCTTAACGCAGATGGCGCGCAAAAGAAATGCCGAGCGCTTGGCCGCCCGCCAGAAGGCTGAATGTGCCGAATCTAATCCTAGCTTGATCAAGCCATTCGCAAGCTTCGAGGGCACGGTTGAGGTTGCCGTGTCCGCTGGCGAAAAGGAGGGTGAAACAGCCGATCGTGATGTTTAATTTCGAGCAAGGCCAAAACGCGATGCCAAGAAGAAGCGACTTCGGCCGCCTCGTAGTAAACGGCCTCGACTTGAAGAACCGCCGTGGTGGCTCCGCTCGTTATTCACCAAGATCGTGGGCACGCCGATTTATCCGATGCTGCCGCCGAGGATCCGTTGCCGCTCTTAGCCTGGCGGCTTCAATTTCTCGCCACCGACAAAGAAGCTTTCTGCCGCGGCTCGATGTCATGGCGTTGCCTTAATCGCTCAATCGGCACTTCGTAGGTCACTTTTCTTCTTGTTGTTTGTTTAAGGGCGCCTAATTACACGGAATTGTTTTGCAGACGATCGGAAGGGTCGCCGACTTGGGCCGCCGCCTGCGTGATGCTCTCGGGAGAATGGACCATTTGCAAACAGAGCTGCAGGGTCAGAGAAGTAGGGCGGAATTCGAAATTATGAGGGCTGAAATGGAGAGCGCCATGAAGCGGAGAAAGAGACGGTTCGAGTCGCCGAACAGCTTCGTGTTGATGCGGAAGGCAGAGCAAATACCAGCGAGGAATGGCTCAGGCTTCCCCAGAAACCACTAGCTGAAGCGGGAGCTCAATTAGACGAGCTTAAGGCGAGCCAAGAGAAGGCCGAATCGAGGCCTTTGAGGCGTGAGGGCGCCGCTTGTCGGAGTATGTTGAAGAAGTGGCCAATTTGAGGATCGGGTGGTCAAGCATGGGTGGCTCAAAGCCCTTGCTACGCCGAGGTTACATTGATTTGCCAATTCCTTACGAGCGTGGATGTTGAGCCGCTTGAATCCGACGAAAGTGATCTGGGAGCCGCCACGAGCCAAGCGTCGTTTTTTTTGTCTTTGTTGTTTTTTTCTTTTGGATAGTGTGTTGGCGGTTTTCATGTATAAATTGGTTAGCATCCGCTGCAATTTATTAATGAAAATTTCCTTGTAATTTCAATACGACATTTTTGCCGCCACCACACACTTTGTATGAGACGGTTCTATGCTTAATTTTAATGAAAGAGTTCTATGTTTTGTCAATGCATTTGGTAAAATGGAATTGCATGTATTGTGGGAAACCCTAATCGGTGAACCCGCCTGCATTCTGTGGGTTCGTGAAAAGAATTACCTTTGTGTGCGGTTGGGGTTTCGGGTCCGAATGGATAAATTTTACCGTGGCATTGGTGATTTTTATCTAGAACTCTTCAACAAGCCGCATATGCAATATCGCTTGTTTAATATATATCCGCAAGAACCGTTCTTGCGCTTCAATAAATATCCTATCAAAATCAAGATTTGCAATTTCACCGCCACCGATCTTAGTCCGACCGGCACTTGAGAATAGATTGATGAATCCGCCTTGCCCCAATGGGCTCATGATAAGGGCGCTGGATTCAATTCGCAGTTTACCGGATACCCTGGCCGACCAATTTTGATAGGGTTCAGTATGTATTCCATCAAAATCGGCATTTGCAATTTCACTGCCTACTGATCTTGGGCCGACTGGGGCACTCTAGCCGAATAGATTGATGAATCTGCCCTTGCCCCAGTGGGCTCATGGTAAGGGCGCTTTGGATTCAATTCGCAGTTTACCGGATACCCCGCCAACAGTTTTGATAGGGTTCAGTATGTATTCCATCAAAATCGGCATTTGCAATTTCACCGCCATCGATCTTGGGCCGATCGGCACTCTAGCTTAATAGATTGATGAATCGCCTTGCCCCTGGGCTCATGGTAAGGGCGCTTTGGATTCAATTCAAGCCGTTTACCGGATACCCCGCCAACAGTTTGATAGGGTTCAAGACGTATTCCATCAAAATCGGATTTGCAATTTCACCGCCATCGATCTTGGGCGAATGGGGCACTCTAGCGAATAGATTGATGAATCGCCTTTAGCTCCGTGCAACCCGTGAGCAGTTGAACCAACCACCGCCTGCCATCATCCCATTCGCGTCGGGCGATTGGGTTTGTAATTAATGGACTCGCCGATCAAGGCGGTTTTCGGGTGTTTAAAGAGTCCGTAGGTACGTGTTCGGCAAGGACTTTTAAAGAGTCTGGTAGGTGCGGGGTTCGAACTCCTGAAGGGAAGTCGATTGTGCGAATGTCGAACAAACGTTTTTTTAACAGCAAAGGGGAAGCGAAGACATTGGCTGAGCTGGGTGGCGATAGGAGTCGGAGTGCACATCGAGGCGCGCTCTTGTGCGCGGGGAGCAAGAGCTCTATGAGTAGAGAGGGCCGCCGATCTCCGCGACGTCGAAGCAGGTGGCCCAGACGAGACAGGCAGTCTCAAGGAAGGTTGCCACACGCCCGTGTCGAAAGGAAATCAGACGCGACTCGCGTCCGCTGAGTTTTGGCGTGTTTGTGAAGAATAAGCCCATGACGGAGGCGGATTCGATCGGCGAGATCCAGATGTGGCGGTCGAGTTCGCCGACAAATATTTCCTCCCGGTTCAAGAATGATGATTGGTCGTCAGACTATGAAGTGTTTCGCGAGGGTATACATGGGGCGGTGAAAGGGCTCTATACGCCACGAAGTCGGCATGCGATTGCGCCGCCCACGAGAAATGACGGAAAAGGAAGAGCGATCCGAGTTTGGAGGCTCGAGCAGAGGCGGTGAACGTGAGTTAGGGACGATCAAGGCTTCCAGCAGCCAAATAGGCGTGTAAACCCAATCGTTGAAGAGAGGGTTACCACCGGCTTATAAGCTACCGCCATTGCCGACGGATACGGCGAGTATGTTCGCTTTGGAGTCCGCAAAGGGGAGGTCCTATGAAAAGGTTTTCACGGCGGTGGTTGGAATTCAAAAGACCAAGGAAAAGCTCGCCAAGAGGTTTGCCGATGTGAAAATCGTGGGTTTAGGCGGCTGGATCAGGCAACTCAAGTTGCCGAATCTCTTCGCCGGCAGAATTGATGCGGGCGTCGCCACCGCAAGAAGGACTTTCCGTTTCTCGCTTTTGAGGTTGAAAAGAGTGAGGATGAGGTGATGTTAGATAATATGTATTTGTTGTATGGTTAGGACGCCGTCGCGTCGTAATTATGTAATTTCTTGATGTTTTAATAAAAGATGCTTTATGGGAAATATCAAATTCTCTCCCGCATTCGGCGTACGCGTGTTTAATTTTATTGCATAAATGTTTGGCTAGACGTAAGTACACCAATCGGACTCGGCGTTTTAATTCGATGCGCCGATTGGTTGGCCTGATCGGCCTCCATGTAATGGCCGTTTGATTTAGAATTAAACCATTGCGTGTTTAGAATTTGGGTAAGCCATGAGCCAGGGAACGGAGGGGTATCGGCATTCTTGTTTTTGTTTGCAAGATGGCACAAATGCCGCATGTCTATCCGATTGGGATAGATGGTTCTAGCCCTTGCGCGTTTTGGTCAACCGTTGGTTTAACCAAGTCATGGAGAATGTTGATCGACGCCTGTCTCGTGGGGTTGAACGCTGATAAGAATTACTTCGAGATTTGGGCCTCGAGATCGGGGCCATTACTGAGAATAAAAACGACAAGGCCCTTATGCGATCAAACCTATTTAGTTCCCCAGCGGCTATTGTATGGGATAATGCAGATCGAGAGTTCTCGTTATCAGAACGTGATGATAGTTGCAGGGGCTCAGCTTCCGGCCGAACTTGGCGTTCCGTTGGTTTGCGGCGGAGGATTCTCCGGTGTGGGCGGTGGACCGGTGAAAGGGGGAACTGGAAACTCGTCAGTCTCCAAGTTGCTGAAGCAGATCGTCCCGAAAGGAGATACAGCGACCGCTCCCCAAAACCTTCCTTGTCTTGGATCTTGGCCTTGACATTGTCGATGGTGTCAGAGGCCCGGGGGGATTGCGATTCGGGCGCGGATGTGACCTTGGATCGATGGATTCGTTTGTCTTAGAAGTTAGAAATAGATATTGTAATGTTCGAACGCGCTATGCGTCGATGTAACAACTTTTTAATCGAATAAAAAGTGTCATTAAATAAAGAGTGTTATTTCATGTGTTTTGCTTTTAGCCGTATGCTTTAATAGTTTGTCGTTAGCTTGCCATCGAATCTGTTGGGCTTAAACATTTTTTCTGTATCGCGGTACCCCCCTTTAGGCGGATTGGGAGTGTGACAATGGTTGTATTTCCGGGCGGCCTATTAAGGCATGTTGTCCCGAAGTCACGTTAGTGGTTCTGTCTTAGTTGATTAGACCGGGCTCCGTATCACGAGACTTGTTTTGGCCGGTCGCGTGGGGCATTCGACCCTCATTAGGCCTGAAGGTGTCGTGTACCAAAAGAAGTCCCGAGTTCGGAGGCTTATTCGGCCCAAGATGACGTGCACCGAAAGGGCGCTCCGAATCCGGAGACTTATTCGGCCCAAGATGTCGTGCATCGAAAGGGCGCTCCGAATCCGGAGACTTATTCGGCCCCAGGTGACGTGCACCAAAAGGGCGCTCCGAATCCGGAGACTTATTTTGGCCAATCGTCGTGTTCTGAAGGCGCCCGAATCGGAGGCTTATTCGGCCCCCGGTGACGTGCACCAAAAGGGCGCTCCGAATCCGGAGACTTGTTTTGGCCAATCGTGTTCCGAAGGCGCCCGACCGGAGGCTTATTCGCCGGGTGGCGTGCACAAAAGGGCGCTCGAATCCGGAGACTTATCGACGGTGGCGTGCACCAAAAGGGCGCCCGAATCCGGAGACTTATTCGCCCGGTGGCGTGCAAAGGCGCTCGAATCCGGAGACTTGTTTTGTGTCGTGTTCACGAAGGCGCTCATCGGGCTTATTGACGGTGACGTGCACCAAAAGGGCGCTCCGAATCCGGAGACTTATTCGGCCCCAGGTGACGTGCACCAAAAGGGCGCTCCGAATCCGGAGACTTGTTTTGGCCAATCGTGTTCACGAAGGGCGCTCCGAATTCGGAGGCTTATTCGGCCCCAGGTGACGTGCACCAAAAGGGCGCTCCGAATCCGGAGACTTATTCGGCCCCAGGTGACGTGCACCAAAAGGGCGCTCCGAATCCGGAGACTTGTTTTGGCCAATCGTGTTCACGAAGGGCGCTCCGAATTCGGAGGCTTATTCGGCCCCAGGTGACGTGCACCAAAAGGGCGCTCCGAATCCGGAGACTTGTTTGGGCCAATCGTGTTCACGAAGGGCGCTCCGAATTCGGAGGCTTATTCGGCCCCAGGTGACGTGCACCAAAAGGGCGCTCCGAATCCGGAGACTTGTTTGGGCCAATCGTGTTCACGAAGGGCGCTCCGAATTCGGAGGTTTATTCGGCCCAAGATGACGTGCATCGAAAGGGCGCTCCGAATCCGGAGACTTGTTTTGGCCAATCGTGATATCCACGAAGGGCGCTCCGAATTCGGAGGCTTATTCGGCCCAAGATGACGTGCATCGAAAGGGCGCTCCGAATCCGGAGACTTGTTTTGGCCAATCGTGATATCCACGAAGGGCGCTCCGAATTCGGAGGCTTATTCGGCCCAAGATGACGTGCATCGAAAGGGCGCTCCGAATCCGGAGACTTGTTTTGGCCAATCGTGATATCCACGAAGGGCGCTCCGAATTCGGAGGCTTATTCGGCCCAAGATGACGTGCATCGAAAGGGCGCTCCGAATCCGGAGACTTATTCGGCCCAAGATGACGTGCATCGAAAGGGCGCTCCGGATCCGGAGACTTATTCGGCCGCAATTGGGTTGAAGGTCAGGCAAGCAAAAATCCGTTTTCATTAAAATGAAGTTCCAGTACAAGCATTAGGTCCCACAAGTTGGGTCTGTAGATGAATTTGCATAAAATCTACATTCGTGTGGATTGCTGCGAGCCACGGATCTCTTCAATGCCGCGGTCTGTTGGGAAGCGCATAAGCTGATGGTAGGTGCTTGGGACGGCCTTCATGACGTGCAACCGGCGGCCTATGATGGCATTATATCGCGATGGAAGCTTTACAACCAAGAATTCGTGTCGTCGTTTTGAGCCCGCTCAACCGGGCAAGAAGACGACCTTCCCAGCGGATACTCTGGATTCGTTGAAGCTTTAACGATGGCCGACGATGGTGTCAGATCCGACTCGTTAAGGCCTGGTTCTACAAAAGCTTTGTAGTCTGATTTCAAAGGCTCCCTGGGTCTATGAGGATGCGTTCAACGCTGAATTGATGTACGCGTAATTTGACGACCAAAGGGTCGACGTGGCTGGCCTTCATTCCGAGGAGGTCGGAGTCGTCGAACCCAATCGTCGGGTCTTCACTGGGGCTGGCGGTTGGGTTGTTATGTTATTTGGGGAGACGGGCGATTGGATCGTGATGGGCGATCGGCAGATCCGTGATCGTATGGATCACGCCAAGCGGAGGTGAATCTTGTCTCAGGGCTAATGCTTTAGTCGGCCTTCCCTTGCTAACATATTGCTGTAGCCGACCATCCTGCACCAATTCTTCCAGATGATCCTTCAGTGCATAGCAGCTCTCGGTTTCGTGGCCGTGATCTTTGTGGTATTCGCATCGTCGTCCCCGCCTCCAGGTGTCGGGAGGCCCTATCATCTTTGACGGCCACTTGAAAATGGGAGGTGCCGGACCTTGGTCATTATGGCGCGATCGGTTCTCGACCAGATATTTCTTGTCGTTTCGTCTTGGCGTCTGCCGTCGACTTGTAATCGCTCGCTTGTTCAGAGGGCACCGATCGCTTGTTCGGAGGAATCACGCCTTTTGTCTCGCTTGGTTCGCTGTCGGGTTCAGGCTTGGTGGCACGGAGTTTATTGGTCGAGCGATTTCGGGAGTTCCGCTTTTACGAGCTTTGTCCGGCCTTTGTTCTCAGGGCCTCATCTTCGACTTTGCTATATTCTTCGACTTTCTTCATCAAGGCCCAGACTGTTTTGGGGGGCCTCCTGGTCAAGGAGCTGCACAGAGCACTGTCAGGGTGTTAGCCCATTTTGAAGGCGGTTATGGCCATGGAGTCGCGTTAAGCGTCCAACCGTGTTGAAGCACTCCCAATATCGAAATAATACGCTCGAGCGTCTCTCCCGATCGATCTGCATTGCCCGGAGGAGTCGGCCTGCTTTGGTTGTACCTCGTTGGTGATGAACCCGCCCTGAAGACTTTTTGCGGTGGAAGTTCTTGATCGACGCCGGCTCCAACTTGTAATACCACCGACGGCTTAGCGGTCCTAGGCTATCGGGGAATATTCGCACATGAGGGCTTCATCGTCTGCGATGTAACGCCATGGCTCGCTTGTAGTGACGGATATGATCATGGTCCGATTTTCCATCGTAAGAGTGAATGATGAGCTTTGAATTTCTTGGGCAAGGACGCCTTGCGATTCTCCGAACGAAAGGGTCGGACGGTCTTCCTCGCTCGAAATGCTTCTTCTTCGCTTGTTCCTTGGTCGCGGATCTTTGTCGGAGGAGTTGGAGGTTTTGATCGCCCTCGCCGAGCTCCGTGGATAATGAGTTGGAGTCATTTGTTGGTACCTTTTGGTCGGCCCGTGGCCTCCGCCTCGTTCTGAAATGGCTCGGTTTCGCGATGGCTTTTTAGATTTTGCTACCTCCAGGCCAAGTCTTGACGGAGTCGTTCGTTCTCACGATCATGTTCTCGAGCCTTTGTTCGTTCTCGCTTTCGCTCGATGACAAACTGCATTGTTTCTTTCAGTCAAGTCGTTGGCGAGTCGAAGCGCAAGGTGCGTCGTGCCGCAATGGTTTCTTTCTCGAGCATGTTCGCTGGGGTGAGGTCGTCTCCCTGCGCGATCGCGTCGGTGGCTATCGGAGGATCTTCGGTCACGCCTTCCATGGATATATTTGAGTATTCCCACAGACGGCGCCAGTTGTGGTGAATGTGGTTTGGAAATACTCTTCGGATCCTGGAGGACGCCAACGATCCTCTGCTAGTCACCTGCAAAAATAAAAACTCCTCGGGTGCGGAATTAGCACCGACGGACAAGCCGCCTCCGTAAAGCTTGCTTACTAAGTTTTTAGAAGTGTTTCTTGCATACCTTTCGATCCACTACCATTGTATTAATACTGCCTCTTGATCCTCGGGACCCGCCTACTTTTTCAATCATTACCTTCCTTACACTCTCAAGCAGGGCTTTATCCTATTCGCCTAGTCATCGATTCTACCGATCACCCTTCGAGATTTAGCGCTTACTAGAGGCCGAGATATTACTCCTCTACCTTTACTGAATATTCGGCTACCACAGATTTCGATATGCACTAGGTCGAATGGTCGAAAAGGGTGCCCCGGTAAAATCGGGGTTTGTGTTCCCATACTGTCAGAGCGCACAACCAGTCAGCCTTGTGGTCATGTCTTGACAAGACAAGCCATCGGCAAACCGATCAAGAATGGCAGATGGCAAACACGGTGCCCTAGGCGCACCAATGCATATGCAATGCAAAGAGACACATAAATGAAATCAAAAGAGGATATCACAAGTTCGAGTCAAGCTCTCTAAAATCCCCAGCAGAGTCGCCAGAAACTGTGGACGGGCCCCACGTGAGGGCCTTACCCCACAGTTCGGACTCGATTTGTGTCACGGTTCTTAATCTTGAACCAAAGAGTCCAAGTCCGGCAAATCGTTTTAAGAAAATAGATTTTTAGAAAAGAAGTGCCAAACATGGACTGCTTTGCCAGATACAGAGTCGCCACCTAAATATTTTTTATGGGGAAATTTAGGAAACCCTGACTCGGTGCCAAAGGCCACGTGTCCGTCATCACCAAAGTTGCCTCGGCTCGGGAGCTTGGGTACGATTGGGGAAGGTCAGCTATGAGCACCTCTCGCTTTGATCCAAGATCGGCCTCTACTAACCGTGATATTCGTTTTTGAAAACGTTATGTGTTTTTATTCCAGTTAATTAGCTAGAATTACTATGTGATGCGCACAACACAAAAGTATAGACTAGATTGCCTAATTTGGAATGAAACATTGCATATTCGTTTTTTGGAAAACGCTTTGGAATTTGCTACTCACAAGTAGGCTAAAAACACGGATTTCAACGAGTTGCTCCAACTCAAACAATCCAACCTTCACCCACAGGCATTCAGACAGTTTATAACACATAAGCATTTAGCCACATGGTAAGCATGCTGTCATGTTAACATTCACACTCGTGCGAGATGCTAAAGCATAAAATACTTACAAAGTACTCCGTGCCAAAACAAGAACATGTTAGTAATCATGCGTGACCCTAGTTCATGTTAAGTGGCTAATGCATCGCATACAAAATGTCACTAGAGTAGGCTCGGCTAATCTAGGAATGGCATGTGAAATGCTGCAACTAACAAGTACTCAACTTGGAATTGAAATGCAAGTGCAGTTAGCATGATGTACCGAGCCCGGTGCATGCAATACTGATGAATGAATGCAAACATGAGAAGCATAAGTATGCTAATTGAAATATGCCCTAAATCTAACCATTGTAAGCGGTTAAATAAAAGGGAAGAAAGACGTGAGGTTGGAAGACATACACACACTCACGCACACTTATTACAAATTTGCCCTTGCTCGGAGGGACCGAAAGAATAATACAGATTAACTAACTCGCAAGCTAACCAATATTATAAACCACCTAATTAATTAACACATTAATGAATCTAATTAAGAAAACAGCCTTGATGAAGACCCAATGCAAGGCGCTCGGTTTTGCTCTGAAATACGCCACCATGCTCAAGTTGCCTCGCTTTTCCCCGCTCGCTTCTCGATGATCGCCAAAGTCTCAGTTGCTTCTCGAAAGTGTGGAACACCACCAGCTGAGGGGATTGGCCACCGGCCATGGATAATGGTCACCGGCCACAAAGTTGCTCCATCGGCCAAAAATGATGGCCGGTCGGCACTGAAGATGGCCGGCCGGCCAAATCTTCCTGCAAAAACTGGTTTGACAGCAGCAGAGGGCAGAACTTGGCATGGCAATGCATTTCAAGCAATGTATGCACCAATCACACCCCTTATCATATTTATGACTCAAAGGGACATGATCCTCGATTCTCGGACCACCAATCGCGCATTTCCATGCATGATGGCCCAAAGAATCAAGTGTGCATTTTGACATGGAATGCAATGCACATAATCAAACAAATTGAACTCAACCTCTATCACAAGCAATTCAAGAAGCCAAGTACACATGCTAATGCAATGCAACTCTAAGCATGTTGGCTAGTATGCAACATAGACAATGCAAGCAAGCAATGCATGTTAGGCATACAACCTAGGTAAAGAAAGCATGTAAGGCATTAAGCAACGCAACTTACAAGTGCAAGGCACAATGTAGGTGTTTAAGCATGCAAACAAGCATGTGACTTCATTCAATCATGCGATTTCAATCGCGCAACAACTCACTAATATGCTATAACATACAAGGAGAGCATGCAACAAACAAAGGGATGGACTTAAACTAAATTAGGCGACTCTCAAACAAGCCTAAAACAGTGGCCAATGCTATGGAAGTGAGGTCCAACACACACACACACATGTACATGTTAATAGGCCAACACTTAAGCACATAAAAAGCAACTTTTAAGCACACTTAAAAGAGACTAAACATGGACAATTAGCATGCACATTAAGCCCTGAAATCATGTTAAATATGATGCCAAATCAATTAAACAAGATAAGCCAAGACATGCAACCAAGATCCAAAACCCAAGGTAAGCTAAGGGAGGCATCAAACTACCCTTAACAAAACTAAACATGGCATGAATTAAATGATCAAAAATAGAGTTTTAACATATTAAAACAAAGCCAACAACACATCTAGATGGCATCTAAATGGCTCAAATCCAAAAGCATGCATACCAAAACATGGAGCGTACAACACAAGCTTTCAAGGCATCAAAGAGGCATCAAAGGCAAGCATACAAGCATGTCATGGGGACTGAAATGATGCCATGAGTGGTCCCAAACCACTAAAATAAATCAAACAATGCATACTCAACACTTCACATACTTAAAGCCTACAAGCTAACAATGCAAAGGAGCTATGCAATACATGTTATGGTTGACCAAAACAACCAAAAACAGACCTTAAACATGGAAAAACAAGTACAAAAGCTTCACAAAGCTAGGCCAAAAGCATGCTTGAACAAGGGTTAAAACCTAGATGCATGTTAAGGCTACAATATGGCATTATAAGACATGTATGCTAAACAAGCAAGGTGTGTCCAAACCAACTAAAAATAGAGGCATATTATGACATAATGAGCATGAAAATCAGCTAAGGCATGGCCAACACACACTTAGATTAGATGCTCCCTCAAGAGGCAAAAAAGACCCTTTTCAAGGACAACAAGGAGAGGGGGTGGCCCTCTCCTTCCTAGGACCTCAAGGCACCATCCTTATCACTGAAATCCCTCAAGATTTCAGTGGTGAGGAGGCCCAAACACAATGGTCCCGGAGCTCAACCAAAATGGCACAAAATGGAGCCTTTCAAGGCTTAAGAGGGGTCAAACAACTCCAAAGCTTAAAGCAACCTTAACCAACTATTTAGAGCACTAAAAATCAGAACTTTTATATGTTATACACAAAGCTCAAAAACAGATGCAAGGTAGGCAAAAATGCAATGCAAAAATGGGGAATAAAGGGACAAGTTTCTTACCCTTGTAGACCCTCGTCACCAATGGTGGACCAGCTGGTTCTTCAAGCTCAAACCAGCTCCAAAACTCTAAAAACAACCCTCAAGGGCCTCAGCTCCAAGAAAAGGTGTGATGGTGGGTGTTTGTGTGCAAAACTAAGGCAAAAACACTCACAAAACAAAGAGAGAGAGATATAGAGATGGAGGACATATGAACCCTAACCCTAAAACTCAAAACCCTCTGAAAATTTTGTCTAAATTGTCTAACCTCTAAAAGAGGGAGAGAAGACCCCCTCTTATAGACAACTTTGTCTTGTAAAGCTTCCAAAGGAAGCTAACAAGAGGACAATCCTTCCATACACGTGTATGGAGGGAGTGAAAGTGCATGCCAGCTACAGAAAAATATCTACAAAAGTAGATGCACAGTAGCCGGCCGGCCAAACATGCAATTGACCAAAAAAAGATAGCCGACCGGCCATCTATAGTGCCGGCCGGCCAAACATTTGGCCAATGGCAACAAAACATAGCCAGTGGCCTCAAGCCAGGGCCGGTGATGGGTGGGGATGGTCTACAAGCCTTACCCTGCCCCTCAAAGGCAAAACACAAGTGTTTGGTGCAAAACCAGACACAAAATAGTTGAGTCGAGAGGTCTTGAGGCGAGGCGCATTGCCACGGCCTCCGGGAACTCAAGACGAGCACAAACATGAATGATCACCGAGTGTTCAAGCGGTGACGTCCAAGTCTTGAGGACGGTCAAAAATGGGGTGTCTATAGTAAGGCTTGATTCCCATGTTTGGGATACGTAGGCAACTTCATTTTGAAGTCCGGCCATAAACACTTCAAATTCAATTGTCATGTCCATGAGATTGAACGGGTCATCTTTGTCTTCTCTGTACCCGAGAATTCGGTTGTAATCATCACTATGAGGACTGGTTGCCATGTGCTGCGGTGCTATTCAAACAAGGGGCAACTTTTCGTTGCCATACAGTGTGCTGTGGTGCTGTTTAAACAAGGGGCAACTTTCCGTTGCTGTGCAGTATCCTTCAAACATGGAGCAATTTTCCATTGTTTTGGATCTCGAGTTGTGCATCTCAAGAGTAAATTCTGTGTTGGTCGAGCGGTGGCCATTTGCAAAAACGGTTTTTGAGAATTTTTACTAAGGTTGATTAATTCTCTTGAAAATTATTCCATCTTTTCCAAAACTGGACCATTTTCTTAGGCCCCCAAAAAAGGAAAATTTTCAGTGCTCATAGCCTGACTTGCATGATTTCAAATCAGAAAATTGAACAAGTGTGTTAATCTAACTCTCATGTTGGTCAAAATTGTTTTAGCAGAAGTCAAAAATAGAAAATGGTCAAAATGATGAACTAGGGGCACAGTTGAGTCAGGCTTCCTGCCTTTTCCCCATTGTCAATATACTTGCCAGAAAGGGCACCGTATTCGCCAGAAAGGGCACAACCGAAGCTAACAAGCGAAAGGCTGAAAGCTCTTAACATCCCCCAAGCAGCAAGGTATCAAGTCAAGTGCGTAGCACGAACTGGATTGGATCAAGATATTCCACTCCTTCGTCTGGACACATTTGATCACGTCCAAACTCCCCAGCAGAGTATTGTCAATCGATGTTAGCTGCAGATTGGCTACACACCCAGTTGTAACACGACCCCTTTGTCGAGGAAGTTCACTATTGTGAGCAGAAGAAAAAGAATTTAGTAGAATGCTAGGGGCAAGAGCTCGCAACTTCTTGTTTATCCATCAACCACCCAGGGGAGGGATAAAAAATGAGGGATTGAAGAATAGAGAGATGTGCGATGAGAGAAAAAGTGAGGAAAGGGCTTTTTCAGAAAAACAGAGCCTAAGGACCGAGTGATGTGAGAATCACAAATGAGAAAAGGGTGGGAAACAACACCTGAAGAAACTGGCTCTTTGCGAACTGAGAGGTCTTTCGTCATTGTAACACGTCTGAGTGTCGTGTGTGTTGTTTTGTTTTGCCTCGATTCTTGTTTTGAATCATTTTGAGTGTGTCTCAATTTGTTTAGGTTGTTTACCTTTTGTTTTTCTTTATTGAGTCGTTTTGACTGTGGTCAGTTGTAGGCTCAATACCCTGTTGAGACCCCTTTTCTCATTTCAATTTCAAAAATGAATCGTTTTGTGCTCGGAGTGCTGTGTCATTCTCCACATTTGTGCAAAACAGAATTTGTTCTTTCATAAAAACTGCGGGGTTCAACCTAGGTCATGTGAGAACAGTAAAACCAGGACCTATTTGAAGCTATATGGGTTTCGGGCTGCGAAGCAAAAGAAAAGAAGGAAAATTTGGAGCATTTGAGTATGTTTCAACTTCTGCAAGTTCCGTTATTGCATCTCGTGTGGTCAGAATGAGCTGCGTGTTCAGAATGAGTAGTGTGCTGTTATGAGCCGTGTGTTCAAAATGATTAGAATACTGTGTTATGAGCTGTGTGTTCAGGGTGAGCTGTGTGCTGTTATGAGCTGTGTGTTCAAAGAGAACATGATACTGTGTTATGAGCTGTGTGTTCAGAGTGAGCAGTGTGCTATATGAGTTGTGTGTTCAGAGAGAACAGGATACTGTGTTATGAGCTATGTGTTCAGAACGAGCAGTGTGCTGTAAGAACTATGTGTTCAATGTGAACCGAATACTATGTTGACTGCTGCAAAGCCAGAATGACAATCAGAAGTAGTCTCCCAGAGTACCAATTCCTGCCAGAGGCATCTTGGCCGTGTTTGCAATGAGTTTCTAGGAGATCAATTGCGATGGTAGAAACTAGAGTTCGAATGGCTGTTGCCTAGAACACAAAGGTTTGAAATTTCCGAGACTAAAGTTTGGTTTAAATGCCCAGGGGTGTATCCCCGGTTTGAAATCTGTATGGAAGCCTCATAGGTTGAGAAAGCAGGTATGCATCTCAATTCTGGATACTGAACCAACCTAGTCTGTCACCCCGTTGGAGAATAGGGAAAGTTGTGAATATGATCAGGAAGGAAAGCGGCATCCGTGGCTTCCCCAGTAGATGTTGCTCCTTGTCAGCATTTCAGTACCTTTGTAGTGTGAGATGAAGGTAAGTGTTCGAGGAACACGAGGGGGGTCCCCGTCAGAGTAGAGCTATTCATCGCCACTCATCTCGTGAGGTGCTTTCTAAAACACCGCTTTGTTTGTTTATTGCATTCCCTAAACATCATGCATTGTATTGCATTCTACCTGTCTAGTTCCTTTCTCATTTTATGCACGGTATTGTATGTACTGTTCATTCAGAGAAGTTCCGGTTCAGTTTGACTGATACCATTCTCCTATTGCGTTTGGCGCGCGTTTGGATGCCTTTCTCCTCTCGCGTTTGACACGCGTTTGGATGACTGTGCTTTCTTGCACAGTCCTTTCCTCTCTCGCGTGTGGTACGCTAAGAGGTTTTCTCTCTCCCCTCTCGCATGTGCTACGCTGAGAGGTTTTTCTCTTTCCTCTCTCGCGTGTGCTATGCTAAGAGGTTTTCTCTTTCCCTCTCGCGTGTGCTACGCTGAGAGGTTTTTCTCTTTCCTCTCTAGCGTGTGCTACGCTAGGAGGATTTCCTTTCCCTCTCTAGCATGTGATACCCTGAGAGGTTTTCCCTTTCCTCTCTCGCGTGTGATACGCTGAGAGATTTTCTCTTTCCTCTCTTGCGTGTGATACACTGAGAGGTTTTCCCTTTCCCCTCTCACGTGTGATACGCTAAGAGGTTTTCTCTTTCCCCTCTCGCATGTGCTACGCTGAGAGGTTTTTCCTTTCCCCTCTTGCGTGTGCTACGCTAAGAGGTTTTTCTCTTTCCTCTCTAGTGTGTGCTACGCTAAGAGGTTTTCTCTTTCCCCTTCTCGCGTGTGCTATGCTGAGAGGTTTTTCTCTTTCTTCTCTAGCGTGTGCTTCGCTGAGAGGTTTTTCTCTTTCCCCTCTCATGTGTGATACGCTGAGAGATTTTTCCTTTCCTCTCTCGCGTGTGATACGCTGAGAGGCTTTCCCTTTCCTTTCTTGCGTGTAATACGCCGAGAGATTTTCCTTTTCCCCTCTCGCGTGTGATACGTTGAGAGGTGTGCCTTTCCTCTTGTTGCATTGTTATGCACGCTCCCTTTTTTCGAAACATGGAGATATGTCCCTATGTTTCTTTATTTTTCCAGAAACACGGGGATATGTCCCTATGTTTCTCTTCTTTCCGAAACACAAGGATACGTCCCTATGTTTCTTCCTCTTTGGTTTGGAGCTTTTGGAATACGTTCCAATGCTCGTACTATTTCGAAACACAGGGATATGTCCCTATGTTTCTCCTTTATTTTCAAAACACGGGGATATGTCCCTATGTTTCTCTTCTTTTCGAAACACGAGGATATGTCCCTATGTTTCTCCTTTTTTCCGAAAAGACGGGGATATGTCCCTATGTTTCTCCTTCTTTTCGAAACGTGGGGATATGTCCCTATGTTTCTCCTTCTCTCCCTTTTCCTCACATGATTTCAGCGTGTTTGGAATTTATCTCAGGTTGCGTCGTGTACACGCCTGGGTAGTTTGTTTTGGACCTTCTCTCACAATTTCAGTGTGGTTTGAGTGTCCATTTTCCTTACACGATTTCAGCGTGTTTGGAATTTTTCTCAAGTTGCGTCGTGTACGCGCTTGGGCAATTTGTTTTTGGACCTCCTCTCATGATTTCAGCGTGATTTGAGTTTCCCCTTTCCTCACACGATTTCAGCGTGTTTGGAATTTATCTTAGGTTGCATCGTGTATGCGCTTGGGTGGGTTGTTTTGGACCTCCTCTCACGATTTTCAATGTGGTTTGAGTGTCCCCTTTCCTCACACGATTTCAGCGTGTTTGGAATTTATCTCAGGTTGCGTCGTGTACGCGCCTGGGCGGTTTGTTTTGGACCTCCTCTCACAATTTCAGCGTGGTTTGTGTGTCCCTTTTCCTTACACGGTTTCAGCGTGTTTGGAATTTATCTCAGGTTGCGTTGTGTACGTGCTTGATTGGTTGTTTTTCCTTCTCTCGTGATTCTAGCGTGGTTGGAATACGTCCCCCTTTGCATCTACTGTATTTTCTATAGCATCTCACTGTTTTGTGCACCTTACTTGCATTGTGCATGCATTTTATCGCGCTATTTTGCGCATCGCACTATTTTGTGCACCTGAATTGCATTGTGCATGCATTTTATCGCGCTATTTTGCACATCGCATTGTTTTGTGCACCTTACTTGCATTGTGCATGCATCTTATCACGTTATTTTGCCTATCGCACTGTTTAGCGCATCGTCCTGTCTTGTGCACTTGCACTGTTTAGCGCATCACACTGTCTTGCGCACTCGCGCTGTTTAGCACATCGCACTGTTTTGTGCGCTCGCGCTATTTAGCGCATCGCGCTGTCTTGTGCACTCGTGCTGTTTAGCGCATCACACTGTGTTGTGCACTCACGTTGTTTAGCGCATCACACTGTGTTGTGCACTCGCCCTGTTTAGTGCATCGCACTATTTTGTGCCTTACATAGTATCATTCGTGCTATCTTGCGCATCTCACCTACACACTAGTTGCATTGTTATGCGTCACACTTAGGTTTCGTTGTCATGCACCTCCCTTCACTTGTGTTGTCACGCATGTTTCACTTGCATTGCTATGCATGTTTTCAACGATATTGTACCTGTTTAGTTCCTTTTTTTTGCAGGCACGATATTGTATGTACAGTTCATTTGAGACTAGTGTGACCAGACGGTATTGTATGTTCTCCGCGTGAGACATAGCGAGAATTGTGTAATTCTCTTACATCCTTTCTGCATGTAATGTAGTTTGATTTGTATTTGCCTGCTTAAAACTGTTACATTTATTGTGTATAATTGCTTCATTACAGCTTTCTTTGCATGAGCATAAGTTACGTTCGGCATCTTGCATGTCATTTGCATTTTGCCCTTGCCTGTGAGCATATCTCTTTGTTATCTTGCTTGTTTGTCTAAGTCTTCGGCCTTGTCAAAAATGGGTCATCTCTGGGCTTTGACATTCACTGCCGTCACTTATGAATTCCGAGTTCTGTCAAAGAGGGGCAACTGTAGACACCCCATTTTTCACCGACCTTAAGACTCAGACGTCATCGATTGAGCTCTCGGTGATAGTGCATGTTGTGCTCGTTTCGAGGTTTCAAAGTTTTCGCTGAGAGCCTTGCCTTCGGGTCTCTGAACTTTTTGTGCTTCTGCTCAATTTGCGGACCAGGCCTTGTTTTCCTTGCCTGAGGGAGGGAGAGGTTTTGTAGACCATCTCTTTGTGGTCGTAGACCACTTTTTGCGGTCGTAGATCACTTTTCCCGTTTGGAGACTAGTTTCCGGTTTTCAGAGCCTTCGGTCGCGCGCCTTGTCTCGAGACTGCTTAACGTTCTCTGTTTGGCGTGGTTTTTGAACTGTACCTTGTTTCTTTGGCCTAGAGGGCCACTGTGGTTTGGGAGACCACTTTTGTGGTCGTAAACCACTTTTGGTGCTTGTCAGCTAGTTTTCGAGGCTTCCGGCTGTGCGCTTTGCCTCCCGAACTTTCATCTTGCATCTGTTTTGGTTTGTTTTCGATACAAACCTTGCTTTTCTTGTTTGGAAGGTGGTACAAGGGTGGGAGACCAGTATTTCCCCTTGGAGACCACTTTTCTTCCCGCTAGCCAGTTTTCTGATCTGATAACTAGTCTCTTGGGTCTTTGGGCCACCTTTTCTGGTCGGCCACCTCACCCCTGGCTTGTTTTCAGTGTGCTGATCATCTCCCACCATGGCCGACCACTTGTTGTCTTAGGAGACCACTTGTGGTGGTCGGCCGACCACTTGAAGTAGCTGGCCGACCTAACAAGTGTCTAAATCTGCAAGATTCCTTGTGAGTCTCATTTGGTTTGTAAGGAGTCTTCCTTGCATGGCCAACCAGAGAAAGCTTTTTAACTTCTATGGGGCTTTGATTTTCCAAACCCATTGCCAATCCAAACCATTCTCTTCTTGTTTGGTAATGGAATTGTAAGCTGCTAAAGTAGTAAAGTTCCCATTGGTAGCTCCTTTCCAGGTAGGAGTATCCATGAAAGTCACAAACCTAGGTTTATAGATGTTGAGAATGTTTTCTTTGTCTTGTTAGGAGATCAGGTGTTGAATTGGGGTCAAATCCCATTGGCTTTCATCATCAAGTATGGAACTAACTGTTGTTGTGCAATCAATAGGAGAACCCTGACTATTATTGCATAGTGGTTTTGTGCTACACTACCAATTAGTCCAAAGTGATATATTCTCTCCATTCCCTACATTCCATTTGATATTATCCTTCAATACCTTTCTATTTTTAAATGTGCTTTTCTAGGTATGAGATGCTTTTCTCTTTGTGGGGCAATTGGAAATGGAATGGTGCTGAAGGTATTTGATTGAAGAATCTTACACCAGAGATTGTCAACTTTACTAGTAATTTTCTAGGCTAGTTTAGATATTAATGCAAAATTCTATTCTCTGATTTTCCTAATGCCCAGCCCACCATTTCTTTTACTTTTGCAAACTTGATTCCAATTAACAAGGTGAACTTTTTTAGCAGTATTAGTACTACCCCATAGGAAATTTCTATTTAAGCTGCCAATTTTATCATAAACATTCCTAGGTAATTCCATAGTTTGCATGAGATGACTAGGTATGCAGAGGTAACAAATTTCACAAGGGTGATTCTACCAGCTAAAGAAAAATTTCTAGCCTTCCAATTGGACAAGCTGTTATTCATTTTCGCAATGATGTCTTTTATGTGATATTTATTGATTCTTCCATGGAGCAAAGGGGTTCCTAAATACTTACCCAGGTCATTAGTAAGAGAGATACCACAGTGGTAGTTAAGGGAAAGAGCTTCACTTCTGGGAATGTTAGGAGAAACAAAGATTTTGGATTTTTGGAAGTTAATTTTTTTCCCAGATATTTCACAAAATTCATTCAAGACTTCCATGATGCAATCGCAGTTTCTTCTATTTGTTTTAGCAAAGAGAATAAGGTCATTAGCAAAGACAGGTGGGAGATAGACTTCCACTCTAAGTTTTGATTCTTATCATGTTAGAGAGATTTTCCATGCAAAGTACAAACAAGTAAGGGTATAGAGGGTCACCTTACCTAAGGCCTCTTCCAACACTAATGTTAAGAAGGGTCTCTCCATTCCAAATGATAGAAGAGTTGACATTAGAAACACAATTCATGATGAGAGTAATCCAATCAGAGTTGAGATTAAATTCTTTGACGGTATGATGGACAAACTCTCAAGGAGGTTTAAGCTTGAATTTGTGCTTAATTTGTGCTTTGCTTCAAAGGTACAACACTTACCTTGTTTATACTTGTTTTGTATCTTTGTTTTGCCATCTATTTCAACTGTTTTTGGGCTGATTTTAAATTGTCAAAAACTCTATTTTTGTGGTTTAAAAGTGTTGGTTTGAGGTCATTTGGAGTTAGGGGATGGTCCACCCTTCTTGCTCCTTTGTTTGTTAAGCTTTGGTGCTATTATTCATCACTTTAAAACCAACTTTTTTGGGCCTTTTAACCACTGAATTTCAGAGGTTTTTCAGTGGTAAAAAAACTCATGTTGAAGTCCAAAATTGGAGGGGTTAGCCTCCACTCCTTGTGTCTTGCTTGCATGCCTAGTTAGCCTCATGTATTAGCTTATTGTTTTAGCTTTTTGTGGCTTAAGTCCAGCATGTTTTAGACTATATTTAGGGCTGTTTTGCCTCTATTTTTGGCTGGTTAATGCATTTGAGCCTTGTATGGCATGGTTGTAGTGTAATTTCCTTCACTAGCTTGGTATTTTAGGGCTTTAATCACCATTGTTTTGAGTTGATTGCTTGTTTTAGTGTTGTTTTACACTTAATTTCAGCACTTTAATCTTTGCAATCTCCCTCAATTCTTCACTCTTTTGTTTTCTTTGAAAGTGGTTTTAAACCATTTGTTTGCCTAAGTGTGAAATGGAGGTGCTACACCTAATGGTTTAATCCCTTAGGGGGTTCATTACCAATAGTGTAATGCCTCTTTCATGCCCAAAGCTACTTGCGGTTTGAGCCATCTTTCCATTAGAGGACATTCACCAATGGACAATTGGGTTTAGGAATGGTTTGGTGATTCAAATGAGTGAATAAAAAATAACAAGTAAAAGAGGCTAGATAAGCATGTCTTTGTATTGCATTGCATGTGTTCAAATCGGATGTTAATTTGAACATAAGGCAAATGGGACATTTCATACTCAAAAGTGATGAAATGTATCACTTTCCTTAATCACCATTGCCCTTGATCATGCATGATAGGGTGGTGGTCATTTTGATCTTGTTTGTGCATTTATTAAACTTGTACAAACTTGGTCCTTTAGCCATCATGCATGGAAATTGCTTGATTGATGGTTTGAGGGCCAAGAGTTTCTCTCCTTTGAGCTTGTGTGATGATAAGGAGGGTAAACAGTACAAACAACCTGTGAGAATACACTATTTTGCTCTTTGTTGCAGCATGCAAGTATGAACCAGTAGTGGTCGACAGCCACCATCAATGGCCAACCGACCTTCAATGGTAGCCAACCGGCCCCTTTCCCTCTTGTTAGCCATTAGTGATTTTTGCATAATGTATTGGTAAGATGAAGCAGAGGTGTTCTGGAAGTTGGCAGAATTTTTAGTGATCAAATGCACAAACAGAGGCTTGCAGAAGCAAAACAGCAACTTTTCGGGTGGAAACTGGGTGCGTGCGTGAGCCTCCCTTGCATTTTCAAGCTTGCTTATCGCTTAAATATCTAGCTTAGATGCATGTTGTAATTAATTATTTGTAGCTAATTAAGTGTTGTAAATAATTAGTTTGTTTAGCTAGTTATTCAATTTCATTTTGTAATTAGTTAACTAGAATAGTTAATTAGTTTCGGTTCGTAATAATTAGTTATCTTAATTAGCGTAGCTAGTTGGTTAGCTTATTCATACGGACCCTCCCTCATGAGGGCATAACGTTATAATAAGTGTGCGTGCATGTGTGTATGTCTTCCAACCCCACGTCTTTCTTCCTTTTATTTAATCCCTTTTGATAGTTAGATTAGGGTCATGTTTCAATTAGCATATCACATGCTTGCATCCATTCATTTGTTTGGCATGCACCGAGGCTCAGCGCATCATTCAAACTGCATTGCAATTTCAATATATTCTTTGAATACGTGTTTAATCGCATGTTGTTCAAATCGATCATATGCCATATTAGTAGCTGAGCCTATTAATTGCATTATTGCATGTGTTGCATTAGACATCTTAACATAGTTAGGATCATGCATCTTTCTAACTAGTTTCTGTTTTGGCTCGGAGTACTCGGTAAGTTTTTATGCATTAGCATACTTGCATGGGTGTGATTGCCATATTGCCATGTTTCGCATGCTTACCATGAAGCTATGTGCTTAAATGCTAAACTGCATGAATGCATGTGGATGAAGGCTTGTTGTTTGAATTGAAATGATTCAACAAATGTGCGTTTTAAGCCCACTTTGTTGAGTGGCAAATCATGTTTTAACCCCACTATGTTTGGTGGCAAATCCGCATCTTTTGAGCCCACTTGAGGGTGGCAAATTCAAACCATTTTTGCAAACAAACATGAGTTGAATTGTTCCAAGTCTTGGAAATTAGTCTATACTTGCTTGTGCACATCACATAGTAAAGCTAGTTTAAAAAATCAGAACAAGAACACATAATGTTTATAAAATCTCATATCATGATTAGTAAAGGCCAATCTTTGATCGGGCCAGCAGGGGTGCTCAATTCATGACCTTCCCCCTTCGTACCTAAGTTCTCGAGCTGAGGCAACTTTGGCGATGACAGACACGTGGCCTTTGGCACGAGTCAGGGTTTCTTAAATTTCTCCAAAACAAAATATTTAGGTGGCAACTCTGTATTTGGCAAAGCAGTCCAATTTTGGCATTATTTGATTTAAAATTAGTTTTCCAAAATAGGTTTGTCGAATTTGGACTCTTTGGTGCTTATTAGTTTCACATTGCACTTGTGAGATTATATTTAGAACTGCGGGAGTCCGAACTGTGAGGCCTTCTTTTCAAACCTTTCTGAAAGGCAAGGCGCGAGAAAAATGTGAGTCCCCAGTATCTCTGTTGGGGATTTAGAGAACTTGACTCGAGCTCATGATATGTTGTTTTATTTACACTTGTGTGTTTCTTTGCATTTACATTTGCATTGGTGCGCCTAAGCCACAGTGTTTGCCATCTGCTATTCCTGAGCGGTTTGCCAGAGGCTTGTTTGGAAAAGCTTTCCAAAAGGCTGACCGGTTGCGGGCTCTGCCATGATGGGAACACAACCCTTGGATCTGGACTACCGCTGTACCGTTTGATCCTCCTTTCACTTTTCGATGTTAGGTGTGAGAGGTATATTAGGTGGTCTTGCTGAGGTATCCTTTTTGACCAATCGACCTAGATGCATGTCGAAAACCATAAAGACTATTCCAAACTAGGATAGGTTGCTCACCCGAATGCAGGGATTGAATAAAACCGCTTGTTTTGCGTAGTGAACCCCTAGCTCCTGATGAAATTAGGAAAGGGTAACCCTACCCCATCATAGGGGTGTTTTGGCTCTCATTTGCTTGATATGTGTTTTTTGAGTGAAACTCTGTAGGAATGTATGTATCAGTTGCAAGTCTGGGTATCAATTTTGGTGCAGAAATCAGTGTTTGAGTACAGTTCTCCAGCTTATGATTCCAACTACGTGTTGTTTTTGTCTGAGCTGAGGTGTTGTGCGATTTCTAATTTTTGTTTCTTTTTGCTTTATTTTCTTTTTGCAAGGTAGTCTTTCACCATTGCTTCAGATGATTCTGTTACCCCCCAACCAATCTGGCCTGAGTTAGAAGGATTTGCTGATCTGGGGATCTAGTCAGGGGACAGTTAATGTTTGTTTCACTCCCACCAATTACAAGATGGAGGAGGATTCGGCAGAATTCTCTAATTCAACAGTCACCTTTTTCCTCGCCTATACCTAGCCAGGCCCAATCATCTACTTCTACTCCAGACAGAGGGTATTCGCCAGTTCCGACAGTTCAAAATCCTCCAATCAATATGGAAGATATGCTTTGCCAACTCCAGCAGACTATTGAGAACATGTAACTAGATGCTGCCCGACAAGCTAAGACCACAGCCCGCCAAGTAGAGGTAATAGATAGGCTTCAGCAACAGCAACCACAATCGGCAATAGCCTTTGCATCTCATGCACCCCTAGCAAGAATCCCGACACCCGGGGTCACAATCAATGTCCAAGAAAATGCAGGCATTCAGGTAGATCCTATCCCATCTTAGACCTCCAAGGCACTAGTTTACCTGACAGAGGCGCCATTTGAATTCGAGGTCGACCCTACTGCACTGAAAATGAGCAAGCTTGAAAAGCTCTTCAAACGGGCACAAGGCATAAATTCAATCCCTGATATTGAGGATGGCTATACTGATTAGGCAGTGACGTTGCCAGATAGATTCAAGATGCCGCACAAAGATCAGTTTGACGGTTGTGGGGATCTTATGGTCCATCTACGGTTATTCTTTGATATCCTACGACCAATAGGTCTCACCAGACTACAGAAGCTGTCGCTCTTTGGCCAAACCCTGTCAGGTATAGCGGCTATTTGGTATGCCAAGCTTGAAGACTCTGTGAAGGGAAACTGGGAGGAAATGGCTAAGGCCTTCATAGCATAGTACTCCTATAATACTCAGATCGAGGTCACTACTCGTGATCTCGAAGCAACTCGCTAGGAGCCGAAAGAGGGCTTCTCGAATTTTGTGATCCAGTGGAGGGCCAAGGCCTCTATGATGACTATCCGGCCATCTGAAAAGGACCAGATCAGAATGGTGGTCTCTAACTTGCAAGGAAGATTATTACAGAAGATGATAGTCTTGCCTTTGTCTACTTTTGCTAAGTTCCACGAAATAGGGGTGCAAATTAATGATGCAATGAAGCTGAGGCTGATAGATAGTGAGAAGGAGCAGCCCAAGAAGGCTTTCACATGTAGTTCCAATGCGACTCCTAGTGGTAGTACAGCTGCAAGGCCTTCAGATGTGAATACTGCCACTACCACACCTAAGACTGCCAATCTCTTTGCTGACACATCCAATACAACCTCCCAAACCTCCGGCCATCAGACCCGAGGCCAGAGGGTCTTGACATCGCTCTATATGTCCTTATCTGCAGCCCTGAGAGTCCTGATCATAAAAAGGCATTTGAAGATGTTAGAACAATGCCCATTGCTCGATCCTCTCCCTCGTAAACATAACCCGGCCAAATATTGTGCTTTCCACCAACAGCATGGTCATGATACTGATTAGTGCTTTAGATTACGTTATGAGATTCAATATCTCATTTACAATATGGTGATAGCACCTGCCGAAAAGCCCAACGTCACTACAAATCCTTTCCCACCACATAACCAACCCCTTCCACCCTGGCAAATAAACCTCATCCGAACACTGGCCGTTCCTTATGACCCTAGTATATATATCACCCCCTCCCACCTACCTAAGCCAGTGTTGTTCATCCCTGAGAGCACTAACTTGTGCATGATGAACACGTCAACAAATCCAAACTAAACCTGTGGTGGTGACCATGGTAGATGAAGGTAGGCTAGCCTTGGTGGAGAATGGGAATGTCAGTTCAGTGCCTGAGGGCTTCGTGGAGTTATTTGAGGAAAAATATAACCCATACCGTTATATTATGCCAACCAATCAGGCCAAACCAGAGGTGGAGTTGCGAATAGGAATGGAGGTCAGTGTGGTCCAAGAGGATGGCCCAAGCCAGGGATTAGATAACCTAGCCGACCTGGAGGAAGACATCAACAATATGTAGTTCTTCGACGAACAAGATTCGAGAGATGTGCACATTAACTGGTTCGATCTGAATGGGTCGACAAACAACTCTGGGTGGCTCAGTGATGAACCTGATGTGGATGAGGGACCTCAACCAAAGCTAGAAAAGCCAGAAGTAGGAATTGCTACGAAGGCCGGAAGGGTCGAGGACAATGGGAACTTGCCGGAGAGCACTAATATTAAGAATTTAGCTCAAGAATCGAGCATTGTTAGTACTGCTGATACGGAACAAGAAGCCGCACTGAAGCAGTTTGAATAGGAAAGGAATGACAACAGTCAGAAAGCTGGAAAAGCTAAACACCCTGTGGGGGATGACTATGATGTAAGAGTAATTACAACAGAACCAGACAATTGCCTGTCAGTTGCCGGAGGAGTATGGTGGGAAGATAATGATCTGCATCTTGCCCACACTGACGAAGATTGGGGCCAAGACTTCCTAGACAACACTTTGTATTCTGAGGAGGTGGATCATATGACTAGAAGTAGGGGGTATTTCAAGCCCCCACACTTAGACCAACCCGAAGCATTTGGGAAGGACAAAGAGGTAGAGAAACAGAAGAAAAAACAGTTAGAAGAAGAGGCTGTGCTGAAACAGTTGAAGAAGATTCAGGCTGATATTTCTATCTAGGGTTTGCTCATGGCTTCACGAGTGCACAGACAAGTTGTACTGTCGGCGATGGATAAAGCAAAGTTTTCCATCGACACTACTCCGGAACAACTGGTGGGATTAGTCTTCCCAGGAGGTGCTATGCCAACTTTGACCTTTTCCGATAAGAAGTTTCTGCCGGAAGGCTTTGCACACAAAGCTATTTTGGATGGTTTTTAGACCTTAAAACCCTCTCTTTCAAAATATTTTTAAAATAAAGTTCCTACGACGTTCCGAGGCTTGCATTTTGTCAAATGTCGCGCTTTTCAGTAAACCAAGTAAGGACAAAGTGGAAATGAATGAAAGAGAGATGAAATATTTGAAAAATCCTTCAAAACACCTTGTTTAGGGGTTTGGAGTTGAAGAAAAGAGGAGAAGAGAGAAGAAACCAAGTTGGGGAAGAAGTTGGGCATGAATTGCTAAGAGAGAGTCGAGCAACCCTCGCTAAATCAAGTCTATCCTTTTGAATACTTGTATTTCAGCTATGAGGCCACCACCGTTGGAAATCTTACTTCCGGGGCTTCATTTTTCACTTAGGAATCTCCTAAAGCCGAGTCCGGATGGGGGAGATATGATTGGTTGAAGTTGGGCATCATTCCGGTTGGACCAAAACTAAGCAGCCTTCACTAAAAGAGGGATATCTCTTAGCACACATGGAATTTTGAGGTGAGGCTTCCAAATTTGGAAAGAAGACTTCCGGGGCTATAGTAAGCCCAAGAATGACCTGAAAAGGAGTCCATATGAAGGAATTAGGCTAGCTTCAAATCAGGGACCAGGACTGATTTTTTCCATCGGCCTCTATGGGACTGCATCGGCCACAATTGGACCTCATCTACCATAGGTCAGCCAAAAATGAACCTTATCGGCCACAAATGTTGGCCAATCGGCCAAAAATGTCTAGAAAGTCCAGAATTGGCAGATATTTCTCCTCTAGCTGTTTCCAGTTTGCTCCAGCTGTTCCAAATCAGATATTTTCAACCAAAGCTCTTACTTTTGCTATATATGGAGCTATATCTCATATTTTGCAAAGGGTTAGAACATTGAAGCAATTTTGGGAGCCTCTCTCTCTAAAAAGTCCTCTCTCTATAGAAATTTCAGAGCCAAATCTCTGCCTCTCTCTCCTTCTTTTGCCTTTGTGTGCATAACAAGAGCTATACTTGGAAATATACCTCACCTTTGCCTCGGAATCCTTGATCAAACTCAACCACCATTGGGCTGAGGTTCTTTGAGGATCATTTTGAGCCCCAAAAGCTAGTTTTAGCTTAGAGTTTGGACCTGTTTTGCAGCTGTGCTTCAAGGGTAAGCATCTCTCTCTTTTAAGCTCATTTTGTACAGTATCTTGGCCAACTTTGCATGCTTGTTTTACCACCTTTGTAAACTGTTTTGGCTTGGTTTTGAAATGAAGAAAAATCTATTTTTCAGTCCTAAAAATGATGGTTTAAGCCTATTTTGTGTTAGGGGGTTGTCTCTCCCTTTTGTTCCTTACCTTGTATAGCATTTGAGCCATCTTCTAAGGCCTTTTAAAACAACTTTTTGTGGCCTTTTAATCACTAAAATCTAGAGGATTTTCAGTGGTAAAAACCACATTTTGAGGGCCCAAACAGGAGAGGGTGGTCCCTTCTCATTTTGTCTTGCGTGCTAGTGTTGATGGCCAACCAAATGAGCATGTGTTTTTATTTCTTTATGGCTTTGTTTAGGCTCATTTTTGTGACTTCTTAGACCTGGAATATCACTGTTTTGGCTTGGTTTGATCACCTTATGCATGCTTTATACACTTGTAGTGTAATTCTTGCAAACTAGCCTTATATGCCTCATGAAGTAGCATGTTTGTTAAGCATGTATGGGCTCCATTTCAGCATGTTTTTGGTCATTATTTAGTATGTCATAACTCTGTCTAAAGTTGGTTTGATAGTCTCTTGCATGCTCCATGCACTTGTAGTGCAATTCCATTCACTAGCCTAACACGCATCATGCTTTTCACCATCATTATAGCATGCTTTTGGCTCAACTCCAAGAAGCTTTTGTTCATGTTTACCATGGTTAAGCTTTGATTTGTATTATTTTGGTCATGCATGCATTGCTTTGTATAGCCATGGTTCAATCTTGCTCACTAGCTTTGTGTATTGAGTCTACTAGCATGCATTGCTTGGACTATCTTCATGATTTGGCATCATTTGTTATGTGATTTCAGAGCATATGTCATGGTCATGCACTCACATCTTTCACTCTTTCAATGCATTGGAGAGGTTGTGCTTTATGCCTTAAATAGGGCTGCAAATGAACCGAGCTGTTCATGAACAAGCTCGGCTCGGCTCGTTTAGTAAACGAGCCAAGCTCGAACTTGAATATTAGGCTCATTTAGTAAACGAGCCGAGCTCGAGCTCGCATAAGCTCGTCTCGTTAAGTTCGGCTTATTTATCTTTATTTAAATTATATAATTAATATATTATTTATATATTAAATAATCAATAAATATATATAAATACATTTTTATATATTAAATAATATAAATAATATTTTTTATTTAAATATTTATATTTAAATAATATAAATAATATTAAAAAAAATTAACGAGTCGAGCCGAGCTCGAGCCCAGTTCGTTATCGAGTCGAGCTCGAGCTTAAAAAACGAGCTTGATAAGTAAACGAGCCGAGCTCAGTTCGTTTGCAACCCTAGCCTTAAACATGAGCCATTGTGTATGCCCTTATGCCTAAGCTTGTGAGCTATGATTTCAGCATGTTTTTGGTGTTATTTTGCCATAATATAACTCTGATTTTTGTTGGCAAAGCCATCTCATGCTTGGTCTTGGTAGGTGTAGTGTAATCCTCTATTTTGGCCTTGCATACTCCATGCTTCATGCCCTTCATGCTAGCATGTTTTAGCTTTGGTCCATCCATGTTTTAGCATCATTTTGGTATGTTCTAGGACTGTTTTGGGTTGCCTTGGCTATATGCTTCATGTATTGCATAGCTATAGTGCAAGTGCCTATGCCAGTTTCAAGGTTTGAGCCTTCTAGCATGCCATGCTTGTATTGTTTGGATGATTTGGCATCATTTCACATGATATTTCAGTGCATATAGTGTTGTCACACCTCCACATTTGTCACTTTTTGATCATGTTCAAGAGTTGTCCTCTTATGCTTAGTCGATAAGCCATTGCATGTGCATGCATTATCTTGCATTTCATGTCTTCATTTCAACATTTTGGCCACTGATTTGGGCATGACTGAGGTCTGTCCACTTTTAGTTTAAGTCCATTGAGCATGTTGATTCAAATGTTGTTACATTGCATCATGTGTGCATGCTTGAGTTGCATTGCATTTGGCATACCTATGTTGCATTGCATTGCATTTCCATGTTGTGTGCTTCGCATTATGTTTGGAAAGGGTGTCAATCCAAACACGAGAAACAAGGGACGTTTTATAATTGAAGTGATGAAACGTGCATCAATTCTCGATCGCCGACCCTCTTGATCATTCATGATAGACGTTAAGGCATTTATGTGTTTTTGTGTGCATTCATGTGATATTGATTTGTGCAACTTGGCCTCATTGGCCATCATGCATCGACATGCGTGATTGATGGCTCGAGAGTCAAGCACTACACACCTTTGAGCCTTAGGCATGATAAGGGGTATAGTTGCACACACATTTTCTTGCAACTACATTGTCATGCCTCTGTTTGTGCTCTGTTGCAGCAAAGAAGAGAATTTGCAGGAAGTGTTGGCTACAGCCTACCGTCGTCAGCTGAGGTACATACAATTCAGTTGCAACCTAGCCCGCCTAAGCCAATCACACCAGCCAAATGGCCCCACGAAACTGGCAAGATAAGCTTCGATGACACTGACCTTGATGGGGTAACTCTCCCCCATACTGATCCCCTTTATCGTCGAGCTACGCATGAACAGATTCACAATTGAGCGTGTTCTCATTGATCATGAAAGCACCTTAGAAATAATGTATTACAAAACGTTTGCCAAACTCGGCTTCACTGATTCGGCTCTGTTACCAGCCGATTATCCTTTGTTCGGTTTTAACGCCAACCCCAAGTATCCTTTGGAAAAGATCACACTACCAGTATGGACGGGCACCAGATCAATAGACTTGGAATTTCTGGTTGTAAACCAATAAAATCAGAGTTATAGCATGTTAGAATGAGCCCAAAAACCCACGTAGATGGCATCCCAAAGGCCTAAGTATGGTGGCATACACAATGACACATTCATAAGGCGTAAAACACAAACCCTTTAAAGCATTAAAGGAGTGATAAGTGCAAGCATGTGAGCATGAAACATGGACTGAAATAACATAAAAGGTGATGCCAAATCACTGAAATAGCCCAAGTAAAGCACGCTAATGACTTGAACTCTCAAAGCTAACAAGCTAAAATGCATGGTAGCTATACAAAGCATGGAATATATGATCAAAACAACACCAAAAAGAGCTTAAACATGGTAAATCATGACTAAAAACTTCGTGGAGTTGAGCCAAAATCATGCTAGAATGACATGTTACAACATGATGCATGTTAAGGCAAATAAGGGGATCACAAGACAAGTACATGGTGTATGCAAGAGACCATTAAACCAACTTTAGATAGAGGTAAAGCATGGAAAAATAATACCAAATACTTGCTGAAATGAAGCTAATACAAGCTTAACAAACAATAGACATTTATGCAAGCATACAAGACAACAAGGAGAGGGGATGACCCTCTCCTTTTTGAGACCTTAAAACACCATCCCCACCACTGAAATCCCTCTGGATTTCAATGGTGAGAAGGCCAAAACAAGGTGATCTCAAAGCTCAAAAATAAAGCACAAGAACAAGGCCGAACAAGGCTAAGAGGGGGTAAACAACCCCGAACCAAAAAGAGACCTTAAACAAAGATCAAAAGCATGTAAAAATAGAACTTTTATCAGTTTATAGTCAAGCTTAAAACAATAAGCAAGAAGGGCTAAAAGCTTAAGCAAGAAAGGGATATCTAAAGTAAGAATGCTCACCCTTGAAGAACACCTTCAAGAACAAAGCTCCAGCAACTTTTCCAAGCTTAAACCACTCCAAGAACTCTGAAACTAACTTCCTAATGCCTCAGCAACAAGAGGATAGTGTTCTACTAGGTTTTTGTGTGCAATAGTAAGACAATACTACACTTTAAGGCACAAAATACACACACAAATCAAAAGAGAGAGAGATATAGAGATAGATAGATACAACTTCTCTAACCCTAAGTTTCAGAACCTCTGAGAAGGGAGGAGGAGCTCCCTTCTTATAGCATTCCATTCTAAGGCTTCCTAAGCAAGCTAAGCAATGGAAGCAAATCCCTCCATACATGTGTATGGAGGGGGTGAATTGTGGATGCCAGCTGTGCCAGCTAGCATAAAAATATCTGCAAAAGCAGATGAATAAGGTTCAGCCACAAATAATGGCATATCGACCAACAAGGTGGCTGACCGACCGACCAAAAACAGTGCTGATCGGCCAACACTTTTGGCCGATGGCAAGAAAAAGGGCCGATGGCTTCGTGCCTTGGCCGATGGGTTGAGGGGATGGCCAACAAGCCACCCTCTTCCCTCAAAAGCAAAAACACAAGTGCTTGGTCCACAACCAAGCACAAAAAAGTCAAGTTGAGAGATCTTGAGGCAAGACATGCGGCCGAGACCTCCGAGAACTCAAAACGAACACGAGCATGGATGATCACTGAGTGGTTAAACGGTGACGTCCAAGTCTTGAGGATGATAAAAAATGGGGTGTCTACAGTTGCCTCTCTTTGACAGAACTCGAAAGTCATAAAATGACGGGAGTGAATGTCAAAGCCCAGAGACGACCCATTTTTGACAAGGTCGAAGACTTAGACAAACATACATGATAGCAAGATGTGTGCCCGTAGGCAGGGGCTAGATGCAAGTGACGTGCACGATGCTGAGCATAACTTATGATCATGCAAAGAGAGCTGTAATGAAGTATAACATGCAATAGTTTTAAGCAAGCGAATACAAATTGAACTACATTACATGCAGAAAGGATGTAAGAGAATTATACAATTCTTGCTACGTCTCACGCGGAGAATACAATACCTGTGTGGTTCGTCTCGTCGCGCCAGCTTCAAATGAACCATACATACAATATCGTGCCTTAAAAAGAAAGAAAACTTAATAGGTACAATATCATTAGAAACATGCATAGCAATGCAAGAGAAAAGTGCGTAATAATGTAAGTGAAGTGTGCATAACAATGCAAGTAACGTGCGAGACAACGTAAGTTATAGATATGTGCGAAACAACACATGTTAGATAGGTATGTGCGAAACAATGCGTGTTATAGAAATGTGCGAAACAATGCATGTTATAGATAGATTGCAAAACAATGCAGGTTAGATAAGCGTGCAAGACAAGGCACAAGATAAGAGTGCAAGACAATGCACAAGAAAAGAGGGGTGCAAGACAATGCACATAACAAGCAAGACAATGCTAGTTATAGGGGGGTGCAAAACAATGCACATAACGAGCAAGACAATGCCGGTTATAGGGCGTGCAAAACAAGGGGGGTGCAAAACAATGCACATAATAAGCAAGACAATGTCGGTTATAGGGAGTGCAAAACAATGCACAAGTTAGTAGGGGTGCAAGACAATGCACAAGTTAGTAATGGTGCAAGACAATGCGAATGAAACATGCATGACAATGCAAATGAAACGTGCATGACAATGCAAGATAAGAAAATGCATGACAATGCGGATGAAACGTGCATGACCATGCAAGTATGGAAACGCATGACAATGCAAATAAAACGTGCATGACAATGCAAGATAGAAAAATGCATGACAATGCGAATGAAGCGTGTATGACAATGCATGGTATGGAAGTGCATGACAATGCAAATGAAGCTTGCATGACAATGCATGGTATGGAAATGCATGACAATGCAAATGAAGTGTGCATGACAATGCATGGTATGGAAGTGCATGACAATGCAAATGAAGCGTGCATGACAATGCATGGTATGGAAGTGCATGACAATGCAAATGAAGCGTGCATGATAATGCATGGTATGGAAGTGCATGACAATGCAAATGAAGCGTGCATGACAATGCATGTAACATAATAAGATGTATGATGGTACAAATGAGATATGCGTAACAACGCGGATGGAGGGGCGCAAAACAATGCGACCTAAGGAATGTGCATGACAATGCAAGTATGGCGTGCGCGACAATGCATAAGATCTGTGCATAACAATGCAAGCGTGATGTGAGCTACAACGCATAAGAGATGTGCATAACAATGAGAGAATAAGGTGCGCTACAACGCATAAGAGATGTGCATAACAATGCAAGCGTGACGTGTGCTACAACGCATAAGAGATGTGCATAACAATGCGAGCGTGAGGTGCGCTACAACGCATAAGAGATATGCATAACAATGCGAGCGTGGTGTGCGCTACAACGCATAAGAGATGTGCATAATAAAGCGAGCGTGGTGTGCGCTACAACGCATAAGAGATGTGCATAATAAAGCGAGCGTGGTGTGCGCTACAACGCATAAGAAATGTGCATAACAATGCGAGCGTGAGGTGCGCTAATTATAAATATGACAAAACGTTGTAATGCGACGTATTTAAAGCAATTTTCGAATCTCGCAATAGACAAAAAGATACGAAAAAGGATACAACTTGTACATATCAAGTGCCGCACTCGGAAGGTGCGATTCAAGGTCAACACAAAGGCTGGTTGAGCTTCAAAAGTCCACTTTCTTGCATTGTCTTGAGAAATGAAGGTCCCAAACAACATTACTGACCCAAACAAGGGTGTTGGAGGTGCATCGACCACAAGAAAGGTCCATCGGCCATCCATCGGCCACAAAATGAGTTAATCAGCCAAATATTTAGCCGATCAGCTAACAATTTGGCCGATCGGCCTAAAATGGCAGTTTCGGGGCATTTTTGTCATTTAGCCTCGGGTCTTTAAATATAGGGTTCCAAACCCTATATTTTCACTTTACCCTAGCTTGAAAAACACTCCTCCTTCTCTCTAGGTGATTTCCCTACCTTCAATTTGAGTTTTTCTCGCATTTTAGAGCCCTTTTCGTCGTTCGATTCGCGAAACCCTCCCCGTTTCGCACACTTTGAACCGAACATAATTGGTTTTCGATGACCCTTTCTTGGTTTCCACCACTTGGGGTTTGTTTCCCCTGAGTCATACCTCAATCTTCATGCCTCTTCTACACTCTGACCTTCTCTCCCATTTTTCACCTCTTGGGGTTGACTTTTGGGTTGACTTTTCGCATTCTCACCCATTTTTCACATTTTCGGCCATTTTTGCACTCTTTCTGAGATGGCAAACGACATTCCACAGGGTGGGGCTCCCCCGGAGATAGACGTGGACCCTGAGGTCGAGCTCTTACCATTAACCATTCAGCCGTTTGACCCGACGACCTACAGACCGGCGATACATGTGTTGCCTCTTGATGGCCTCCACCAGTTCAGGAGTTATGCAAGGGGTGCGCCACCAGAGCTTTTTTTGCGTGAGCTAGAGTCACATCTGTCCTACGGCGCTTCTGAGGTACACTCTTCCTCTGTTTCATTTTCCGCAATGTAGAACATATAATTGCGATAGTCAATCCTGTTCTTTAGCTACTTAAACCCGATACACTGATACATCATATGTGTAGTTCACCGTGAGCACACCCGCACCTGATATCTGTTTAAACTCAAAAACATGCACACACACTGTATTGTCAACTAGATAACCCAAACACACTGATACATCATATGTTGTAGTTCATCTGTGAGCACACCCACGCCCGATATCTGTATAAACTCAAACACATGCACACACACTGTATTGTCAACTAGATAACCCAAATACACTGATACATCATATGCTGTAGTTCATCTGTGAGCACACCCACGCCCGATATCTATATAAACTCAAACACATGCACACACACTGCATTTCCATTGATTCTGAATGCTTTTCAACACTGTATTTCTAACATTTCTTTGTAACTGTTTGTTTTGAAAACAGGGAGATTACCATGCCTTCCGGGGGTATGGGAACACCGTTACCCATGGTTGGTACATGGAGCTGCCCGATGCAGTCTGTGAAATCATTGATCAGGCCGGCTTCGGCACTTTCTGCATGGGACTCTCACGCCTCACTACGAGTAGGCCCCTTCTTGCTGTTTTGGTGGAGAGGTGGTGGGATACCACCGATTCCTTCCACCTTTCTACTATCGGGGAGATGATGATGACTCCCTTTGACTTCTCCATGCTCACAAGCATCGGAGTAGGGGGTGATCCAATCCCTTTTGACATTGATATGGACGAGTGGGATGCCGCCCAGATGTACTTGCTTGGCGATCGACCTCCTCTCTCCCGTCCGGGATTTGTGAGGTACTCTTGGTTCAAGGACCACTTCAGGATTCAGGCGTCCACGACTCGGGAGGAGGTGGAACAGTATGCTCGTGGCTTCCTTATGTTCCTGTTGGGGACCACACTCTTCGCCGACCTGGCGAACACTGTCGCTCTTTGTCTGCTGAGTGCACTGGTTGACGTGACGCGGATCCGGCGTTTCGACTTGGGTGGCGTAGGCTTGGCCACTCTCGACGGATATCTGAGCTCATCCTCTCGCTGCAGCAGACAGTTGCTCAGAGGCTACTGGCGGGCCTGGGAGGTATACCTTCCTTTTCTGTTTTTCATTTTTGCTTTACATTATCTGCTTTACATTATCTATAGACCAGACACACTGCACACACTGCAAACATGCAATATGCTTTACACTGACTGTACACTGCACACACTGCAAACATGCAATCTTCTTTACACGACCTATACGTATTAACACATCCGTTTTCTCCGATTTGCGTTCGTATTACGCTTTATCCCAAAAACCATACTCATATTTATCCTGTTACACTCTGTAGTTGTGGGTGTATGCCTACTTCCCGAGGCTTGCCCCAGTGCCAGATGTGGAGATCCCCCTCGGCGTTCCATTTTCCCATCGATTTGATATAAACTGCGAGCGGAGGCCACAAGAGTTCTTCATGTTCTTCCGCCGATATTTTGACACCATCACCGCCGCAGAGGTATTTCGAACTTTAGAGTTCATTTAAGCTTCGCTTTACATTGTACATTCAACAGTAGATAACAAACTGTATATCATTTACAGATCACCTGGCAGCCTTGGGTCGTTCGCTGTCGGTGAGGACAGATGCGGGCGCCAGAGATGCCGATTCAAGATTCTGGAGGCCGATCTGCCGGGCTTGGTATCAGTGAGCGCTTCTGTGCTGCACCTTGGGCTTCACCGGGCAGAGATAGTCCTGGAGCTGCCTCCTACCCACATGAGGCATACTAAGGGATATATCCTAGAGGAGATGAGGGACTACATGATCGGCTGGGACTCGGGGCGCGTTAGAGACGAGAGTGACTACACCGAGTTCATCTAGGCCTATCTGATGCGGCCTCTAACCGGTGCTCACCGAGCTGAAAAGGAGAGACCTGCGGCACCAATGATAGGAGCAGGAGCACCGAGGGCGACTCAGGCCCGTGGCAGGAGTGGGTTCCAGAGAGGACGGGGAGCCGAGTGGCCAGCACTGCCCACCATGATGACATGCCGAGAGTAGGGTAGAGAGACTTATCAGATACCCATCGCTCCTCCTCTGGCTGATCATGAGCTTGTCGGAGTCTACGGCTCGATCCCAGTATGTACTGCTATACTTTGCATTCTATATAGTCATTTCAATTCATTTGATATCCTGCAAAATACTAATGCCTTCAACACTTTTGCAAGCTTCGATCGAGTACACTCACCAGTCTCTGGAGATGACTGCCTCGGTGATGGGGATGCTGCAGCGGAGCCTAGACCTGTTGACCATCTGTGGCATCCCGGTGAGTTCTTTCAAACTCCAATACCAAACTTTACACAATCTGTTCCATACTGATCTGATACACCACATTGTCAACACGGCACTTAATACACAAAGACACTAAAGACGATACCAGTAACTTATACATCGTGATTCGACGATACATCGCTTCACATTCACACATTGTACTCACACACTGTATTCGGTATTCATACCTGATTCTGTATAGTATAGCTGATGTGTTAGCCCACTATTCTTTTCAGGCCCCATTCCAGATTCCGGCCGTGAGAGGTGCTCTAGCTAGACCTTCTGTACTTGTTCGAGGAAGAGGGGGAGTCAGGCGGGGGTTGACATTCCTCAGCTGAGGTAGACACAGGCGCACCCATGCTGAGAGCAGTTCACGAGAGCCCTTCCCTGTTGATTTTGATAAGGAGGCGGCGGCATCCCAGGGTGAGGTCGGAGACAGCTTAGACTCTGACTACGGAGCCAGTGGTGGTGATCTTGGACCCTCGTCCAAGAAGAGGACCAGGACGGATTCCCGCACTCGAGATGACTGATATTGATCCAGACTTTTGCTGCTTTTCTTCTTTTTTGTTTGGTTCAGACACTTTGTGACTTTTCCTTTTTTGTTTTACTTTTCTTTTGTAACAACCCTCGTCGATTAGTTAAACCAATCTAATTATCTACCGACATCGCTAAACCGAATCGATAATGACTAATAAGTGAATTGATGAACTCTTGAATGCATCGAATGGGCTGGGCGAAATTGAATAAGTTTGTCTGTTACATTGCATTTCTATCTGTTTGATTGAATGACTATCAGCTTGAATTCGTATGTTTAAAGCTGTTAATTGAAGGCCTTATCGTGACGATTTAGAACCCGTTTGAAGTTTTAGGATCAGTAGAATATTTCTGATTTTATGGTATAATTATCTGAAATTGATTAGGAATGATTAAATTAGATTTAAACGAGTTAATTGCAAAGTTTAGCTTAATTACAACTTTGCCACCTATAGTGGTCCACTACCTAGTCACAAACTTGAGCCTTAGAGACTTGATTAAAACATTTGCTCAGTTTCACTCCTTGCCTCCACCGAATTATAGAGTGAGAAAGAGAGTAGACTTGAGCTCATCTTGCCATTGTTGAAATTGCTTGAGAATTGAAGTATACTTGCTAATTTAGCTCATAAGACTTGTAATCAACACTCTAGGTAAGGAATTCATTGTTTTATTGTTGTCTTTAAGCTTCATCTTGCATATATCATGGTTATAGAGAAGTTAAGACATGAATTTGCTCATTCATGATGAATTAAAACTCCATTGTTGCATGCATGCTTGAATTGATGTATTTTGAAGTTAAATTCTTGAAGAATGATACATGCATGTTCATGTCTAAGCTTTAGTCCATGTTTTCATTTGGTTTTCAAAGATTGAGCTCATTTGAGCATGATTTGAAGCTTAAAATTGTTTTGAATGCATGCATGCATGTCATGTTTGAGCATTGTTCTTGAAAATGGTTTGAAATTGGGTTTAATTGAAACACCCTTGGGCCTTGATTTCTTAAATTGAACTTTAAAACTTGTTATTCTATGTGTTTGAAAGAGTTTTCGTAAAATGGGCCCAAGAGGATCGAATTTGGAACATTGAAACTTGGTTTGAAACTTCAGAGGTCGAATCTGGATTTTCGAGAATTTGGCCGTCGCTCAGCGAAGTGCGCCGAGTGGGGAATTCATGCTCTCATCATTTTCTTAGCATGTTTCTGATCGCTCGGCGGAGTTTTTCACGCCGGCGGAAAATCGCGCAAAGATCTTGCCTTTGCATCGGCCGCTCGGCGTGGAAGTTGACGCCGGCGGGGACCTTTGTTATTTGTCCGCCGGCGGGAAGTTTACGCCGAGCGGAGGCCTGTTTTCAAAAATTCAAACTGATTTACGTGCATTTTTGCATCCTCATCCCATCCTAGGCCTTCTTAGGCCTAGTTTAAGGCATCGTATTGTAGATTGAGACATAGAACCACTCCGAGTAATCTAGGGATTTAATTAGATCCTTACGACAGTGAACTTAGTCTGTGTTATATTTGTTAACTATTTAGGGTTGGCTCTCGGGGGCCTTTAGCTCTTGATAGCCCAATCACGTGAGTAACAGTTGTGTAAAGATATGTTCAAATGGTTATATCTTGAATCTTGAATCGAACTTTATTGAGCGATATTGCTTATTGAATGAATGTATGTCCTGTATTTCAATGTATTGTGGCATCCTTAGCACCTTGTTATTGGTATTCTGAGCTCTGTCGGTTTCCTTGTGGAACCATCTTGTTTGATGGCCATCATTATCGTTGGATGCAGTAAGGCTGGTCCTTTTGGACCCTCTTGTTTATAGGCTAATGGATGTACCACATATGGTGATTGATTGAAATCTTGATTGGTAAATCTTGAAGATTGAAGTACTGTATAATGAATTAATTTCATTACTGTAAGGGACATTCATTCATAACCTCTTTACACGTTATGTTATTCACTGGGCTTTAGCTCACTGTTTTTATATATATGTAGGTTCTCAGCAACCAGACCGAAGCTAGGAGCGTGGGTTTGATCCCCAGTTTTGTCAAGCCAGCCTAAGTGCCTCATTGCGAGGTTCCGAGTTGCCATGCTATGGCTTGGGGTGTTTTTGTGTCCCCGTCGGTCTCCTCACTATTTTGTACATTTGTATAGACTGTCTACTGTTATACTGTACTGTTGTCTAGGGACTTGATCCCTGTACTGACTGACCGTGAATGATTGTATAGACTGTATATGGATTGTACTGTTTTGAACTGTCTGAATGCATAAAATGGTTTTGACATTGATTTTCACTCTATGGACACTAGTTATTCTTGTATTGGCTTCCGCCAGCCTCTACTGCTTGGTGGATTCTTGTTTTGTAGGCCTTGGTAATCTCGGATTCTTGGCGATTCTGATGCTAAACCCATAGGGCCGGGTTTGGGTCGTGACATCTTTTTACTGGTAGTTTGAGCACATTGTACTGCCTCAGGCAGGTTTTATTTTCTCAAAACTATGTACTTTTGCAAAAGAACAAACATGATGAAATGAAACAGCTGTTTTTGTTCAAAAAGTGTTGCATTTGTACATTTTATGCATCGCATCGCATCGCATTACACAACAATGTAAATGAGATAGAACTTTGTTTTGAAAACCAAACACTCGAATTGCAACTAATCAGGTAGTGAACCAACTAACGACAAAACAACTTGATAAACAAAACAAAGAATTCGACAGGCTAACCAAATGTAACTACAACTCGATAAGCAAAACAAGGACTCAAGAACATGAGATACAACTCGATAAACAAAAGTACAACAACTCGATAAGCAAATAGGCGTGACTTCGCAAAATCATCACCAAAAGCACTGGAAGTGGAACCAGTCACAAGTTACCAACATGTTCAACATATAGACTGCTCTTAGAACAATGGGAGAGGCCATCGGCCATAGGGAGAGACCATCGGCCACAAGAAATGGCCATCGGCCATAATTACTAGCCGATCGGCCACAAATGGTGGTCGGTCGGCACTCTTTTTGGCCGATCGGCCAACAATGGCAAGAACCACCAGAATATTGACACCTGTCTTCCAGTCACATCTTATCTTCTACAAAAGCCCCAACTTCGTAGTTTTGCTCATTTCAACACTGTTTTCCACCAAATGGAAGAGTTTCTTGTCCAAAATCTCTCAAATTGGATTTCCAACTTGGATGGCTCGGAAAATCTAAATTTCTGGGGCTTTGGCATAAATGCACTATTTACGTTGGGTCGCATCTCGCTGTGTTTCCCATTCCTCCATGCCACGGCAAGATTTTGGAATCCGGTAACACACGTCTTTAGCTTTTGCGGACAAGAGATATGTCCTACTTACGAGGATTTCTGAGCTTTGATGGAATCCGAGCGTGATGAAGAAATTTTGCCTCAACTCCGGTTCGGCCACATCCAAGTCCTAGGATGGATGTGCGGCCTTACTTTACATGGCGCTCGGTCATTGATTCGCGATGGAGAGCTAGATATTCTGAGCTTGGTTTGTCAGTTTTCTAATGCCGGTGACCGCGGCGATCATCATTAGCAGAGTTATCGGTGACATGCGCTTTGCTTGTGTATGTTGTCCCATTTCTTGCTCGCCCCAGGCTCCGGTGGGTTTAGCACTCATTTGATTGAGGTCGCAGAGGGCTTGAAAGAGGGCAAGAGTTGCATTGCTATGACATTGGCCGAGACATTGATGGGTTTGGACGCTTTTCATCGCCGGGAGACGGCTAGGTTTGCGGGGAGTCCACTACTATTACAGGTAATATTTCCCACCCCATCTCACATATATTTCTCACATCACTCGGCCCTTAGGCTCGGTTTTTCTCTCAAAACCCTTTTTCTCACTTTTCTCTTAGCATGCTCCTCTCTATTTTTTAACCTCTCATTTTTTTTTATCCCTCCACAGGTATGGTTGATGGACAAGTTGAGAATGGTGGACTCATGCCCGACATACTTAGCTTACAGCTATTTATTCTGACGACGTCTAGTCGATGCCTCGGATGAGGGATGGTGGTATGACTGGATGTGCAGTTTGTCCGCAGACCGCATTGCTTGGTGCTGCCCTTGGCTCAATCTACCGGCAATGAGTTACAGCATGACCCGTCAGCTCGGGATTCAGTTAATTGGCATGATAGACTGTGTCTTCTATTTCCCGTTCCGGTTCCGGCGCCAGTTCGGACATGATCAGATTTGCCCAGAAGAAAAGATTGAATACCCTACTACATTTCGGTTCGAGGCGCGTAGCTAGCTTGATATGCCACAGCCTAGAGAGAGCTTCCAGGCTCCCAATTTCAGCTACACCCTTTCTGATGAGTGCATAGATTGGCTCAATGAAGAGGCATAGGTAGGGCCCACTTTGGCATCAGAGGGTTCAACCAGCTCTGGGAGGGGACGCAGGAACACCTGACTATGCCCCGAATTTATTTGCTTTAATCAGAACTTTCAAGTTTTCTTTATGAATGTAATAAAAAAGCAAGTTCAATTTGTATTCAAGAATAGGAGAACTCTGTGTTGAAATCAATAAAATTGAAGGTTGTGGGTGCTGAAAATTTTCCATTTGGTCGAAAAATGGTCAAAGTTGTAAAAAGATTAATTTGAACAAAATCAACTTTTATTAAAACTTTTCAAAGCCATTTTCGATATGGATCAAAACTGGACACGCCTGAGATCTGTCACCGAGGTGCATAGCCCCGGATTCCAGCAACTGAAAAGTTGCCCCTCGTCTGAATAGCACTGTATTGGAGATCACAACCGAACTCTGGAATGCTGAATAGACAAAGATGACCAAACATGATCACATGGACAAACTTGATCGGGGAAGTGTTTATGGCTGCACTTCGGGATGAAGTTGCCTACGTATCCCAAAGATGGGAATCAAGCCTTACGTAGCTCGGCTTGGGTTCACTCGTGTATTAACACTCTTCTTTTGCACTCTAACTTTTGCCAAGGCCGCCCTTTGCGGGTTTTCAACCTTGCGAGCTCAGTTTTTATAATTTCAAATTTTCTATGCTCTAACTTTTGCCTAGGTCGCCCTTTCGGGTTTTCGGCCTAGCGAGCCACTCAGGGGAAGTATTTCTTCAACTTGTCCATGTTGATCGACTGGAAAACTTTAGGCCATCTAGGTCCATCAGAACGACAGCTCCACCCGACCAAATAGACTTGATGATATAAGGACCAGTCCAATTGGGTCTGAACTTGCCCCTAGGGTCTTGAATGGGAGCTCGGTTGTCTTTGAGCACTAGATCCCCTTCTTCCGAATTCCTAGACTTAACCTTCTTGTTGAAAGCCCTGGCAATTCTTCATTGATAACCCTGAACATGGTAAAGTGCTTTCAGCCTTCGCTCATCGAAGAGCATGAGTTCTTCAAATCTGCTCTACTGCCAATCTGCCTCAGCTATCTGACACTCAGCTAATACTCGCAATGAGGGAACCTCAACTTCGATAGGCAAAACAGCCTCCATCCCATAGACCAAGGAATACGGAGTTGCTCTAGTAGAAGTTCGAATTGAAGTTCGGTAGCCCCACAGAGCAAATGGCAATTTATGTGGCCAATCCCGGTAGGTTTTCACCATCTTCTATAGAATATACTTGATGTTCTTGTTGGCGGCCTCAACTGCACCATTGGTCTATGGCTGATATGTAGATGACTTATGAAAAGCCACGTTATACTTCTCCAACAAGTCGATCACCTCTTTCTTGAAGTGGAAGCCATTATCTAAAATGATCTCGTTCGTGACCCCGTAGCGGCAGATGATGTTGTTCCTGATGAACTTAGCAACATGTGAAGCCTTTAACACTGCATAATATTGGGCCTCGACCCACTTTGTGAAATAGTCTATCGCGACCAGAATGAACTCATACCCATTGGACCCCTGCGGAGTGACAGCTCCAATCACATCAATCCCCCAGACTGAAAACGGCCATGGTGAAGTCACGTTGTACAGCTTCGATGGTGGAATGTTCATGCAGTTTGCATGGATCTGACATTTGTGGTATCACCGGACAAAACCAATACAATCCTCCTCCATGGTGGACCAATAGTAACCCTGTCTAAGGATCTTCTGGGCTAACATTACCCCGTTCATGTGCGCTCCGCACTCTCCTCCATGGATGGCCTCCATCAGGCGCTTCGATTCTTCAGCATCAATACACAGTTTATGCATCCCCAGATGACCTCTCTTATATAGTTTACCCCCGCAGACGATGAACTAAGCAGCCACCCTTCGAATTACCCTTTTATCCTTGGCATTTGCCCTTGGTGGATATGCTTCCTTCTCTAAGAAGTTCCAGACATCGTAATACCAAGGATTCTTATCTTGTACTTCATCTATGGCAGCAATCAGCTCGTAGGCTGGCACAAATTTCTATTCAATGATGATCGGATGCATCCGGACTCCAAAAGGGATGTCTATCATGGAAGATAGAGTTGCTAGTGAATCTGCAAACCTGTTGTTCTCTCTTAACAGGTGAGCGAAATTCAATTTCTTAAACTGAGGAATTAGCACGTCCAAGGTCTGGTGGTAGATTCTCATCTTTTCTTCTTTGACTTTCCAATCTCCTTTAGCTTGAGATACAACAAGGTTCAAGTCCCCGATGACGTCCAACCGTTTTGCCCCTAGTTCTAGGGCAGCCTCTAAACTGGCAATGCATGCCTCATATTCTACTTCATTGTTTGATACTTTGAAACGGAGTTTGAATGCTAAGGGCATGAGGGAATTGTCGGGTGCTATCAGTAATACCCCTATCCCATACCCGTATTGGTTTGATGCCGCGTCAAAGTACATCGTCCAAAATTCTTCTTCGACATGCAGAATGGCCTCGTCCGGGAACAGGTACTCAACTGTTTTATCCCCGTCCACTGGGTGATCGTCTAGGAACTCTGCTACCGCTCTCCCTTTTATTGACTTGCGCGTCACATACTTCAAATCAAATTCGAAAAGTAGAAGCAGCCAACGAGCTAGCCTACCCGTAAGTGCCGGTTTCTCAAAGAGATATTTGATGGGATCTAATCTCGAAACTAGTGTTACAGAGTGAGCTAACAGGTAGTGCCGCAGCTTCCTAGTAGCCCATACCAAGGCCAAACAAGCCTTCTCGAGTGGAGTGTAGCGAGTCTCATAACCCAGCATCTTCTTGCTCAGGTAGTAGATAGCTCTCTCTACTTTGTCCTTAGACTCTTGTTCAAGCATACACCCCATTGTAGTCTCAGTCACTGAAAGATACAAAATCAACGGTTTCCCCGGCTCAGGTGGTGACAACACGGGTGGGTTCTGTAAGTATTGCTTAATCTATTCAAAAGTAGCTTGGCATCGGCCGTCCCATTGGAACTTCGTTCCTTTCTTCAGGAGACCAAAGAGTGGTTCACAAGTCAAGGTTAATTTTAAGATAAACCGTCTTATGAATTGCACTTTACCCAGAAAGCCTCGTACCTCCTTTTCAGTCCTTGGTTGTGGCATTTCTAAGATGGCCTTGATTTTGGAAGGATCGACCTCGATACCTCTTTGTGTGATCAAGAACCCCAGTATTTTCCCTGCTGTAACACCAAACGTACACTTCTGAGGATCCAGCCGCAACCGAAATTCTCTGATCCTTTGGAAGAACTTTTGCAAAGCGGTGTAGTGGCCCTCCCTTTATTTAGACTTAACAATCATGTCATCCACGTGCACCTCAACCTCTTTGTGGATCATGTTATGCAATATCGTGGTCGCAACCCGTTGATATGTAGCTCCAGCATTCGTCAGCCCAAACAGCATCACCCTATAACAATAGGTCCCCCATGGGGTGGTAAAAGCAGTCTTCTTTTGGTCTTCGGGTGCCATTACAATTTGGTTGTGGCCTGAAAAGCCATCCATAAATGAGAGCAAAGCATGCCCCACAGTGAAGTCCACTAACTCGTCGATATGCAGCAGAGGAAAGTAGTCCTCCGGACTGGCTTTATTCAAATCTCTGAAGTCCACACATACTCGAATTCTGCCATCCTTCTTCGGCACTGGAACTATGTTGGCCAACCAAGTTGGGTATTCAGATACCAGCAGGAACCCTGCGTCAATTTTCTTGGTAACCTCTTCTTTGACCTTGATAGCCCAGTCCGGGCAGATCCTTCTGAGCTTCTGCTTAACAAGTCGGGCCTTTGGGTCAAGAGGGATCCGGTGCTGTACAATCTCAGGATCGATTCCAGGCATGTCTTCGTAGGACCACACGAAAACGTCTTTGAAATCTTTTAATAAAGTGACTAAAGGCTCGCGCTCCTTCGAAGACAACGTGGACCCAATCTGGACCAGCCGTAGGTCCTTCTCAGTACCAGCATTAATTTGGGTGATTTTATCAACCAGTTGTTTTACAAACCTCTCCTGCTCTTGTTCTAGCAAATATTTCAAAATCGGAGGAATTTCTTCCTCGTCGTTTTCATCAAAATTTTGAAAGTCCTGATTAATACAATAAATCAAAGGCATAGAAAAGTAATCGAAGGCCACAGCCACACAATTCTTATTAAGCACTTCATCCATTCCATCTGATTCTTCTATTACAACAGACTCAAAAGAGAAAGAAAAAGATGACCTAGACAGGACTGTGGCATCCGGGTTGTCACCCTTAGGAATACCGGACTTAGACTTAGACGAGCTGGAACTTGATTCTGACTCGCTAGACTCAGTGGAATCAGATTCTGGCTCACTACTTGACTCGGTGCTGCTCGATAAGAATCCCTCCTCATACTGCCAGACGAGGGAGGGTGCGACGGATGCATCCAAAATGTTAGAAGATGGGCTCGCAGGCATTCCATTCCCAATCATAGACACTAAGAGATCATCCCCCAAGAACTCATATACGATCAGAGGATCTTATAGTAGACAAACCAGTGCTACCCCCATTTCAATCTCGATGCCCTCGGAATCCACTTCCTCATATTGCTCAACCTCAGCTGATAGGTCTGTTTGCTCCTCAGCAACATCATCCTTGGATAACTGTAAGTCAAAGAAGATCTCAAATCCTGGCAAACGCTTCTTCTTGGTATTCAACCATGGCTCTGGGAAGCTATCGAATGGAAAGTCTCCCCCCTCCCGGACGAAGCGTCCGTTCAAGGTGCCTTGGATAGGCTGATGCATCAAATCAAAATGCTTCCCTGCCTATTTAGCTTTGGCTCTTCCAGCCATTTCTTTGCCTTTTCTCACCTAGTCCTCTTTGGTAACCAGATAGCCTAAACCAAAGGTATGCGGGTTGTGCGGCACTTCGGTCGATGTAGTAATGCCCTTCTGGCCACTTTTTCCTAGTCCCATCCCGGGGATGTGCTGGAGCTTGTTCATGAGGTACACTGACTGTGTGCTGACATACAACCCCTCATCAACAGCTAAGATGTTCTGAACAACCCGGGCCTCGGCTTGGGTGAATCCTAATAAGAAGACATTCTCCGTGCCATGCTCAATTTCCAAAACCGGTGTAGACATCTCTGGTGGCAGATGGATTGACGAATTCCCAAAAACAATAGCCACTCCCTTCCCGTGAGGATATTTCAACATCTGGTGCAGGGTGGAAGAAACCGCCTTCACCTGGTGCAGCCACAGTCACCCTAGGAGTAAATTAAAGGTTGCGGGAACGTCCAAGACATGAAAGTCAACATCGTGTTGTCCTGGACCTACTTGGGTCTGAATTTGCACAGTCCCCTTCACCTCTCTGCTTGTATTGTCATAGGCCCTTATGACTTGGGTAGTTGGCACGGAGTCCGCGGGCTTCAACCCGATTGCATATGCTGTCCTTGACGGGCACACGTTAATAGCGGATCCTATGTCGACAAGAACCACTAGTATCCACTTGTTTCTGCACTCCACAGAAATGTAGAGTGGTTTGTTATGTTCCGAGCCCTCAGGTGGGAATTCCTTGTCAGAAAAGGTCAACGTCGAGTAAGCTCCTCCTGGAAAGACCAGTCCTACCAGCTGCTCGGGCGTGGTGTCAATCGAGAGTTTGGCTTTGTCCATCGTAGAAAGGATAGCCTGTCTATGTACTCTTGAAGCCATAAGCAGTCCGCAAATGGAGATGTCTGCTTGTATCTTTTTCAACTGTTTCCGCACAGCCTCTTCTTCGAGCAAATTTTCTTTTTGCTTCTCTGCCTCCTTGTCCTTCCCGGACGCTTCTGGTTGATCTAAGTGCGGGGGCTTGAAATACCGCCTGCTCCTAGTCATGTGGTCAACTTCACCAATATACCAAGTATCATCCGACTGATTATTCCCCTAGCCTCATCTGTATGGGCAAGACATAGGTCGTCATCTTCCCACCACATGCCATCGGCAGCCGATAGACACCTGTTCGGCTCTATTATAACTATTCCTGTGCCCGCAGCACCTTCCGTTCTTGTGTATACAACACATTCTGTCCCCTCAGGGGCTTTGGCTTTCCTGACTCTCTCAAAATCCTCAATCCTTTCCCGCTCGAACTATTTCAGTGCGGCTTGCTGTTCAATATTCTCTGTACTCAAAATGCTCTGATCTTGAGCAAAATTCTTGTCACCGGTGCTCTCCAGCGGTTCTAACTAATTTCTGGCCTTTCCGGCCATTGTTAATGTCCCCGTCCCTGACGGACCTTATTGTAGTTAAGGTTGTTCAATAACATCTGGCTGATCGTCAAGCCACCCAGTAGACCCTGCTGACCCATTAAACCAATTGACTGCCACTTCTGCTAAGTCCTGCTCCTTAAAAAACTGCAGATTTGCAATATCTTCCTCCAAATCCACTAGGTCATCTAGCCTCTGATTAGGTCCATCCTCTCGTACTATACAAATCTCTGCCTCCACTGGCAATTCCACATTCGGCCTAGCTTGGCCTATTGATGTAATGTAACTGCTCAGGTTGGACTTGAAGCTTGCAAACCCCTCAGGCTTTGTATAATCACTTTCATCTACCTCCACAGTTGATCCAGTTCTATCCTCAATAGTCACCACCACCGCTTCAAGTTGGGTTTGGGAGGTGTCCAACACGCACAAGTCAGTGCTGTTAAGAATGAACACCTCCGGTTTGGGTAGGTGAGAAGGGGGTGATATATATGCTAGGGTTGTATGACACAACCCCAGTTTGGATTAGATTGATGCGTTTAGGAGGTGGAGCTTGGTTGTGTGGTGGGAGTGGGTTGGTTGTAACATTGGGTTTCTCCGGAGGTACAATCACCCTATTGTCAATGAGATCTTGAATCTCATGACGCAATCGAAAGCATTGGTCAGTGTCATGACCATGCTGTTGGTGGAAGGTGCAGTATTTAGTTGGATTATGGGAAGTAGGAAGTTTATCTAGTAATGGTCGCAGCTCTAGGGGCTTCAAGTGCCCTTTCTTGATCAAAACCCCCAAAGCTTTGGACAGGAGCATGTATAGTGGAGTGAAGGTTATTTGGCTTCGAGATGAGTACCTGGTTGTTTGTGAGCTACTTCCGGACGCACTGGTGAATGGCGTAGCTGCAAGGGTTCTTGGGGTGGTGGTGGTGACCATTCCCATATCTGAAGCACTACTAGCTGCAGCACTGCTTCTGCCTGCATTTGTATTGCGGTTGAATGCCCTCTTGGGCTGCTCTCTGTCCTAGTCAATCAGACCCTGTTTCATTGCGTCCTCGATTTGCGCCCCTATATCATGTAGATCTGCAAAGGTGGGAAGGGGGAGGACGATCATCTTCTGCATGAGCTTGGGCTAGAGGTTGCGCACAACCATCTGTATTTGGTCCTTGTCGACCAGCCTGACGGTCATCATCGAGGCCTTAGCCCTCCAGCGAGTCACAAAGTCGGAGAAACTCTCCTTCGGCTCTTGCCTGGTTGTCTCAAGATCACAAGTTGTGACCTCAATTTGTGTATTATAGGAGTATTGAGCTATGAAAGCGTCAGTCATCTCCTCCCAACTTCTTTTAACGGAATCTTCCAGTTTTGCGTACCAAATAGCCGCTATACCCGACAGGGTCCGGCCAAACAGCGAAAGCTTCTGCAATCTGGAGAGGCCCATCGGCCTTAGTATGTCTGAAAACAGCTGCAAATGCACCATAGGATCTCCAAACCCATCGAAACGGTCTATGTGGGGCATTTTAAACTAGTCTGGCAGAGTCATGGCCGAGTCGGTATACCCGTCTTCTATATCCGGGATGGAATGAGCCCCTTGAGACTTCTTGAACAGCTTCTCAAGCTTGCTCACCTTTAGTGCTGTGGGGTCCGTCTCGAACTCAAAGGGAGAATCCGGTAAGTTGGTGGGTGTTTGGACAGCTGGGGTAGAACCGGGAGCAGAGCTAGTTATAACAAGCCCGCGGGGGACCTCACTACAGCTTGGACTCGATTTGTGTCACGGTTCTTAATCTTGAACCAAAGAGTCCAAATCTGGCAAATCGTTTTGAGAAAACAGATTTTTAGAAAAGAAGTGCCAAACATGGGCTGCTTTGCCAGATACAGAGTCACCACCTAAATATTTTATTTTTGGGAAATTTAGGAAACCCTGACCCGTTTGCCTAAGGCCACGTGTCCGTCATCACCAAAGTTGCCTCGGCTCGAGAACCAGGGTACGATTGGGGAAGGTCACTTCGTGAGCACCCCCGCTCGCCCGATCAAAGATCGGCCTCTACTAACCATGATATTTAGTTTTGAAAACATTGTATGCTCTTATTCCGGTTATTAGCCTAGATTTACTATGTGATGCGCACAGCATACAAGTATAGACTGGATCGCCTGAATTGGAACAAAACACTTCATGTTTGTTTATTTGAAAATGGTTTGATGGTGCTACTCGCAAGTAGGCTAAGACGTGGATTTGCCACCCTCGGGTGGGCTTTAGAAAACATGATTTTGCCACTATCTAGTGGGCTTAAAACACACATTTGATGAATTGTTCCAATCCAAATAACCCAACCTTCACCCACAGGCATTCAGGCAGTTATATCACATAAGCAATTAGCCTCATGGTAAGTATGCTATTCATGGCAGTCACTCACACGCATGCAAGGATACTAAAGCATAAAAACTCACCGAGTACTCCAAGCCAAAACAGAAACCGATTAGAAATCATACATGATCCTAACTATACAGAAATGCCTAATGCAACACATGCAAAAATGCAACTATAGCAGGCTCGGCTATTCTAAACATGGCATATGAGATGCAATAGCCATGAAGTATTTAATTTGGAATTGAAATACAAATGCAGTTGGTATGATGCGCCGAGCCTGGTGGATGCAAAACAGATGAATGAATGCAAACATGCTATCATACTATATGCTAATTGAAACATGCCCTAATCTAACCATCATAAGCAGGTAAATAAAAGAGAAGAAAGACGTGGGGTTAGAAGACATACATCACACACACACACACACTTATTACAACATTGCCCTCGCGCAGAGGGTCCGAATAAAATAATATACAGTCCCAAATGAATAGTACAGTCCAAATAAATAATACAGTCCAAATATGTACAAAACCCTAATTCATTAACAAATTTAACTAGGAAAGCATTAAATTGGCATGCAAGCCAGGGACTGTCTCGACTCTTCTCCGGATGATGAATGATGCATGCTCGGGTTGCCTTTGCGAGGAAATCCATGGCGATGCCCCAATTAGCCTCTGTTTGCAATTATTCTTGGAATGCGTGCCAAGCTTCGGAAGGCTGCTGATTCTTGATTTGCCTTGAAGACCAAACTTCCAGCTGCCTTTAGACCAAGTTTGGGTGCTCCTAAGCTCTGAAGAACAGCCCTAAGTTGTTGGAATGGATGGTGGTGGTGTGGTGCTGTGAGGTGGTGTAGAAATGGTCCAAGAACAAAGGGTTTTGAAGCTTTGAATGAGAGAGATGGAGGGTGTATGTATGCAAAGCTCCAAGAGGATTTTTTTCAACCTCAAAACACAGATGGGGCTGCTGGTTTTATAGAGGGAGAGAAGGGAAAAAGGGGGAAAAACCAATTCAAGTTTCCCCCCAAAAGGCCAAACCCCCGGATACAAAATCTGGGGGAAAACAAAATACACAGCTGGAATGTACTCACAGGGGCAAAAATGGCCGGCCAGTTTTTTAGGGTTTAGGTGGCCGGCCGGCCTTTACCTGGCCGGCCGGCCAGGTCAAAAGGGTCAAATGTGGCAGGCCACCTCCAATGATGAAGCCCCAGAAGTTAGCTTTCCAATGCCACAAACCTTGCATTAAAATTCCTCCTGTGGAAAAAGTTATGCCAGTTTCCGTGAAGCCACGCAAATTCAGTCCAACCAGACTTCAACCAACCATATCTCCTCCACCCGGACTTGGACATAGGAGATTCTTGAGTGAAAAATGAATCCCCGGAAGTTATCTTTCCAATTCCACGAACCTTGCATTAAAATTCCTCTTGTCCAAAGAGTTATGCCCATTTCGGCGGAGCCACGCAGTGTTTTCTCTCCTTCCTAGATTCATGCTGAATCACTTTTGACCAAAGAAAGGTGGCCGGTCAGAACAATTGCTGGCCTCCCATATGGCCACTTTGAATCCCCAGAAGTTAGCTTTCCAATGGCGCCAACTTCGCATAAAAAGTCCTCCTATGAAAAAAGTTATGTCCATTTCGGTGAAGCCGCGCAATTTTGGCCCTACCCGGATTCATGCCGAACTTCTCCCAAACTAGTTTTCTTCTCTCTTCTCCTCCTTTCTTCAACTCCAAACCCCTAAGTAAGGTGTTTTGAAAGATTTTTTTTTCAAAGATTTCATCTCTCTTTCGTTCATTTCCACTTTGTCCTCGCTCGGTTTACCGAAAAGCGCAACGTTTGACAAAATGTGAGTCTCGGAACATCGTAAAAACTTTATTTCAAAAACGTTTTGAAAGAGAGGGTTTTAAGACTAAAATCTTTTGACCAAGATTGTTTTGGTCTAGAACAGGGGTATGAAGTTGAGATTTGACTGTCTCCTTGCCGAAGAAACTGAACCTTTCCTCTGCACACCTTTCTCCACCATGTAAACCATCAATCACGTCCAAGTCTTAAAGACAGTAAAAAATGGGGTGTCTACACTAGCCCTATTGGAACGTCCGTATTGTCCTGGACGTTAGCTGTCTCCCCGAGTATGGGAACTGCTAGTGGGGGAGGGGCTTGTTGTGAAGCAGATGCTCCAGTTTGCTGCTGTAGCCTAGTGATTAATTCTACCTGTTAGGTCATGACCGCGGCCTGTTGTTTGGCAAATTCTGTTTGGTGGGCAGCGTCCTGCTGCATGGTTTTCATACTTTCTTCGAGTTAGCGCACCATCTCTTCTAAGCCTGTCATATTGTGCTGGTCTGTCTGAATAGCTGGTATATCTGTCCCTACAGTAGAAACTAAGACCTCAGCCTGACTGTTCACTGGTGGGGTAGACCACTGATCTGGTGACCGTTGTATTGATACACTTCGCCTTTTTTATTTCCGTTTGGTAACCGGGGGTAAAGAAAGGAACACTGCTTGTCCGTCTATCAGATCCGCAGATCGATTAAGTCTACGACCTCTAACCCAGAGTACTCAGGGAATATCTACTAGGTCAGATGCAATTGTGCTAAACTACCTTGCAAAAAGATAAATAAAGCATAATAAGGAAATAAAATGACCAGAAAAACGGACAACATAACAGCTTAAATAAAGACAACACAAGTTGGCAACCACAAGCTGAATGAACTATTCTTAACCACTGATCACTGTTTTCGAATCACTGACCCAAATTCGTATCTGATACCCGCAGATGTAACTGATTCTCAAAATACCGATACTAATGCCCGTAGGCCTGATACCCAGACTTGCACGCTGATATATGCACTCCTGCAGAGACACACTCTAAAAGCACATAGCAAGCAAATGAGAGCCAAAACACCCCTATGTTGGGGTGGGGTTTCCCTATCCTACTTTGTCAGGAGCTAGGGTTTCACTACGCACGCAGCGGTTTCAAACAACCTATAATTGGGTAAGCAACCTATCCTAGTTTGGAATAGTCACTATAAATTTCGAATATGCACTAGGTCGAATGGTCAAAAGAGGGTGCCTCGGTAAAAATCGAGGTTTGTATTCCCATCGTGGCAGAGCCAGCAACCGGTCAGCCTTATGGCACGCTTATCAAAGCAAGCCTCTTGCAAACCGTTCAGGAATAGCATACGGCAAACACGGTGTCCTAGGCGCACCAATGCAAAAAAGCACATAAGTGTAATCAAAACAAGATATCATGAGTTCGAGTCAAGTTCTCTAATTCCCTAACAGAGTCGCCAGAAACTGTAGACGCACCCCGGGGGCCTCATGCTACAGTTCAGACTCAAATGTCACGGTTCTTAATCTGATCTCACTATGTGCGATGTGAGATTAATAGATCACCAAAGAGTCCAAATCCAGCAAATCGTTTTGGAAAACTGATTTTTGTAAAGAAGTGCCAAACATGGACTGCTTTGCCAGATATAGAGTCGCCACCTAAATATTTTATTTTGGGGAAATTTAGGAAACCCTGACTCGTTGCCTAAGGCCACGTGTCCGTCATCACCAAAGTTGCCTCGGCCCGGGAACTTGGGTATGATTGGGGAAGGTCATCTATGAGCACCCCCGCTCGCCCCGATCAGAAGATCGGCCTGTACTAAGCATGATATCTTGTTTTTTAAAACACATGCATTCTTATTCCAGTTAATTAGCTAGAATTACTATGTGATGCGCACAACACACAAGTATAGACTAGATCGCCTAATTTGGAACAAAGCATCGCATATCCGTTTGTTTGGAAAATGGTTTGAGGTTTGCTACTCGCAAGTAGGCTAAGACACGGATTTCAATGAATTGGTCCAATTCAAGTAATCCAACCTTCACCCATAGGCATTCAGGCAGTTATATCACATAAGCAAATAGCCTCATGGCAAGCATGCTTTCATGTTAACACTCATATACATGCAAGATGTTAAAACTCACAGTGTACTCTGAGCCAAAACAAGAAACTAGTTAGTAATCATGCATGATCCTAGTTCATGTTAGCAATGGCTAATGCAACACATGCAAAATACAATTAGAGTAGGCTCGGCTAATCTAAAATGACATATGAGATGCGACAATTAGATACATGTATTCAAATTGGAATTGAAATACAATGCAGTTAGTATGATGCGCCGAGCCCGATGCATGCAATACGAATGAATGATGCAAACATACATAGCATAAAGATGCTAATTGAAGTATTCCCTAAGACTAACCATCGAAAGCAGGTACGTAAAAGGGAGAAAGATGTGAGGTTGGAAGACATTCACACACTCACGCATACTTATTACACAATTGCGCCCTCTCGATGGAGGGACCGAAAGAATAATACAAATCAGCTAATTAATTAACCTAACAAGCTAATTAATCAATTACACAACCAAATCGAAGTAAATAACTATTCTAAGTTATTAAAACACTGAAATGGCCTCAAGACGATGGATGAATGCATGCTCAGACGACTTTGCTCGGAAATCCATTACCATGTCACATGTTGTCTCTGTTTGCACTGCTTTGTACCTCTGAAAACTGCACAAGTCTCCAGAACACTTTTGAACCACTTCATAGACATGCTGAGAGGTCATCGACCAAGTGGTAAGGCCATCGGCCAAAGGGAACTGGTCATCGACCAAAAATGAAGCTCTCGGCCAACAACACTTAGCCGATCGGCACTTTAGATAGCCGACCGGCCATTTCTTCCTGCAGAATGCTGTTTTGTTATAGCAGAGGACAAACAAAGTATGGCAATGCATTTACAAGGCAATGTTTGCATGACCACCCTCCTTATCATGTTTGAGACTCAAAGGGGGGTAGTCCTCGACCCTCGGGCCACCAATCACGCATTTCAATGCATGATGGCCAAAGGAGCCAAATGTGCAATTCAATATCAAATGAAATGCACAAAACACATAAGGGCCCCAAACCTCTATCATGCTTGGTCAAGAGGCAAGGGAATGCACACACAATGCAATGCAACATAAGCATGCAAGCAACTCAAGCATGATGCAAATCCAATGCAACATAAGCATGTTAATGGCAATGCCATACAAGGCTAATGGTGACAAGTATGCCAAATGCAATGTAACCTAAACAAGTATACAAGATGTAACATGAACATTCAAGCATGCAAGGCATGCAAAGGTGGACAAGTATGCAACAACATACAAAATGAGACAAGCATGTGACAACATGATAAAGGGATAAGCATGCAACAAGCATGCAACATACTAGCATGCAACAACATGCAAGGTACTAAATATGCAACAACATGCAAAGGATGGACTTAAACCAAAATGGACAGCTCTCAAATAGGCCCAAATCAGTGGCCAAAGGTGATGGATTGAAGCATGAAAGCAAGTCAAAGCATGCACATGTAAATGGTCCAACACCTAGGCATAGGAGGGAAACTTTCAAGAACACTTAAAAGGGGGCTAAGCATGCAAGTATGACAATACTACAAGCTCTAAAATCATGTTAGGAATGATGCCAAATCACACAAACGAGCCAAGCAAAGCATGCAAGAAAGCTTAAAGCTTGAAACTAACCAAAGGGCTCAAACCATGGACGCACAAATCAAGCCCCAAAGGTCCAAGGGGACCTAAAACAGTCCCAAGGCAGGTCCACACAAGACCAAAAACAAGCTCGAAACTAGCCAACACAAGCCACTACAAGAAAAAAGGGTTTTTACGACGCGCAATGCATGCCGTAAAAACCCTTTTACGACGTGCAACGGCACGTCATATTATGACCAGTCATGGAAAGTTGTTCACTTTCAATGACATGCTTTGCACGCCGTTAAAAACTATTTAACGACAGATTTTGTGCGTCGTTGATACCTTTTTTACGACATGCTGTAGTACGCCGTTAAAAACTATTTAACTGCAGATTTTGTGCGTCGTTGATACTTTTTCTACGACATGCTACAGTATGCCGTTAAAAACCATTTAATGGCAAATTTTGTGTGTCGTTGTTACTTTTTCTACGACCACTTTTGCATGCCGTTATTTGGTGGGACAAATAACGACACTGATTGTGCGCCGTAAAATATATAATACAACAACTTGCTCAGCCTGCCGTAGATAAGTAAAACATACCACGACATACATGGAACGTTGTGGAATATTTCATATAATGACCTAATTTGCTTGCTGTATAAACAAGCTTCACAAAATATTAATCAACCATGACAATATTATTTCAACCATCAAAAATAAACTATATATATATTATAAACATTCAAAATTGATGAATATATTCATTCCAAACATCCAAAACCTGACTGCAAGTTCAAAAACATCCAAAAGGACTATCCTTAAGTTCTAAATTATCCAAAAAGTTATAAACCATCCAAAACTATACATATATAAGTTTGTAAACATTACCTAAAACTATTCAAAAATTATAGAAATCTATTCATCAAAGTCCTCAAAAACTATGCATAGATGTTAGTTCTACTCAAAATTAAAGCTAATGAAATGGGTTGGCCAAGCAACAGTGCTTCCAATAGCATCTTCAAGCACAAACATCTCACGATTAGGGCGAAACAATAGCGCATTGACTATGACATGGTTAACCCATACTTTCCAACACCCAGGACCGAGAGGCATGTGATGTACCAATGCTTTAGAATCTGTTGATGCAATTGTGCCTTCCACAACCACCACCTTTGTTCCATCCCAATTCAACAATTTGCATTTGGCATTGTCCAAGGATCCACCATTTCCTGTCACGCCCCACACTTGCCCCTAAAAGTTTGGGCATGACCTACACAGACACGGACGCATAACCTGGTATACATTTCATATGGGGCCTGAACCGAAGCATTTACCAATATAAATTAACATAAATAAAAGAACTGCATCCATTGAGCGACCACTATCATGCCAGATCACGCATGTAACATAAAGCAAATAAACATACAAAGGACGTGCATCGAGAATTAGCTATGTACATATATATATATATATATACGCATCTACTTAGAATTGAGCGAAACAACATGGACAGTAAGGAATTATATATACGCCAACTTTAAGCGCATAATCAAAGTGTAAAATCAAAAGCTTAGCAAGAAGAGCTGCCTTCACTTAAGTGCTTGGACACTCGAGGTTGACAAAAGAGGCGGATGCCAAGGGTTAAACCGACCTCGGTGGAGTGCCTCTGACAGACATAACACAAGTGAGTCAAGCTCGGTGAATAGTAGTACATAAATAAAACATAGCTTAACTTAAACAGATTACATATCAATACATTAGTCCGATTCTCAGACATGCATATAATGGCCTTAGGCCTAATCTTGTAACATAACTTGGTGGCTATAAGCCCTTGAAATGGTGGCACGAAGCCCTTGTAACATGTGGCATAAAGCTCTTATAACATGTTGGCACTATGGCCCTTGAAACTTGTTGGCATTGCAGCCCTTGGAAGTAGCAAGAAGCCCTTGAAAATGGCATATAGCCCTTGTAAACATGTTGGCACTATGGCCCTTGAAAGTGGCATAAAGCCCTTGAGAATAGCATAAAGCCCTTGTAAACATATTGGCGTTATGGCCCTTGAAAGTTTCTTTTCTTTACATACTTTTAACATACCTTAACGGTAACATAAATACATCACATGCTTGAAACATTAACATCGACATAAGTGCATAATATTTATAGAACTTGTAACATATACTTGAAACATACCTGAACATACCTGAACGTGTAACATACTGGAAACATGCCTGAAACATACTTGAATATCATTCATTAATTCAAATGGAATATATCATAACTAGAGCATTGCTTGTTGTATCATGTCATTATCGTACGCTTAACAATGAGAGACTAATTCACATTCTCATGAGTTGACATAACACATGTTCATTGGATTACAGAGGACTTTATTGGTTTTACAATTTCACAGTTCGGCCTGTGGCCTGAGGGGTTCACACATGCACAATAGCCTTTGGATTCACAAATCATACCTTACATATCTTCACAAATTATATCATTCATAATTTCACAAATTGTATCTTTCATAACTTCACAAATTATATCTTTCAGAAAACGGCCATAGGCCTCATAACTTGCACATCGGCTTTAAGCCCAGTTCACATAGGTATCGACTCAAGAGGTGGCTCGTACGGATTCTAGAGGTGACTCTCAATGCAGCACTTAGTTCCGTACAGCACTTTGTTCCATACTAGAAATCTATAGTTCTTGAAGACTAAACAATTCATATTATGTCATGGCATAAACGAAATGGATAAACAAAATAGAATAATGCTAGGTTCGTACAGATACCGTTCACAATGGTGCACACAAATTTCCCTTTATGATTCATTACATGGTGCCATAGTCATCATACGTATAACAAAGCATTAATAATAATTATTTACACAAACATATGTGTCGTTACAGTACTATTCATAAGGATAAAACAATTCACACCGTAACGTGAGTCATATAACAATGTTATTGGTATTCAATTCTTTGACATATAAGGCAACCCATGGTTCTATTCGATTTTCATTTCGTTAATCCATTCTAGGCAGATGTCTATGTCATAAAACATGCGTCGAACTAAATATTAATGACAACCATTAACCTTAACCGGAATGTAGAGTAGTTTCAGAGTCATACCGAGGTACACATAATCTTTCAATGTTCTTACCGATCCCTAACGACATAAATGCTTACAAAGAACAGTGCATTAACAATAATAATTATTAACGGTAAGTAAACGTACGATTACAGTACTACTACTCACTGTGATCGATTCCCGGTGGTAATGGTACAATGTCCTCGTCCCGACATACAATTATAGTGCACAACACATAATATAAGGTTATACTCGATCCTTTACTTATTCTCTTTGATCGTTCAATCAATTAGTCATGGTGGTACCAAGCTCATTATTCTTTAATAAGTTGTAATCCATGTCTTAGAAAACAGGAGAAATCGATGGGAAATGGTTTAGGTGAAGAAATAGTACAAAACTAGTTGACAGAAAGTGAATAGTCGTCACTAATTTGGGTATAACTTTTTCTGTATTTAAAATTTGGGAGTGAGACTAGCGCCATTAGAAACTAGACTTCCAGGGCTTGATTTTAGGCTCAAGAATCACTCAAAACGGAGTCCGGATACAAAAGATATGCCTATTCAAAGTTAGCTGGACAGAGCTGTCCCCGCACGTGCGGGTGAACAGTGCCGCACGTGCGGCCCTGGACAGCAGCAGTCCGAAAATGGCAGAATTTTTGGGACTTCTCACTTTCAAAAATCAAACCTTAATTACATGTAATTCAAAGCCCAAAACCCTTTAATACATAACAAATTTCATATACTTAATCTCCATCAAACATCATAACTCAAAATATGATTCAATTCCCAAACACAAGGACATAAGAGCATAAGATAGTCATAGTTGGGGTTTCAAAGTTCATATCTTCCATATCAACCCTTGATTTCATGTAATTGATGCTTTAAACATAGGGATTCAAGATAGATGGTCAAACCTTAACTCAATCTTTGCCTTTTTTTTTTGTTCTCTTCAATTTCCCTAAGCTTCCATGGTTGATCTTCTTTCTTTTCCTTCAATTCTCTTCAATCCTCTTACAAGCCTCCATGGATGTTGAGAAAGTTTGACTCTCTTCCCTCTCTCCCTTTCACGGTTTCCTCACTCTCTCTTTAGATATTTTGTTTTTGACTCCCAAAGAGATGAGTTCCCAACTCATATGGCTCATCTCTATATATCAATATACAACACACACAAGCTTAACACAAGGGAGAGCCAAACGTGGCCTTACGAATTGCACGAAATTAAATTTCAAATAACCTTTTCAGATGACTCTAAAAATTATGCTGATCATAAATATGTCCCCTGTTCCGGTTTCTGAAGTCTCAAAGGCCTTTATTTTGCAGTATAAAGTTAATCACCTAAACGTCTATTAACGAATCAGACAAATTAGATTTCAAATTAATTTTCCCAAATAATTCCAAAAATTCCCATTAACATATCCACGTACTCAATTTTGATTTTTGAACCCATAAAGGTCGGTAATTGCCATTTTAAGTCCGTAACTCAACTGATAATGCTCAATTCTAATAGATATAATTAAATTAAACCACATCATTTCATAGGGAAATAAAGATGATTTCTTAGATGCATTTTGGGGTCATTACATTTCCAGTTTCATTTGCGTCATGCAACTACCATAAAAGCAATACATAAGATAAGCTAATGAATTAAAGATAAAATTAAAGTTATTATTAATGTCATATAAAATTTACCCAAATATCTTCATCGTCTTCATTGTTTTCATCACCCTAAAAAAATGTAATACAATATCAAGTTATATTTGTTTTTCCAAATTTTGTAGACAATGTGGGATGTATATGAAAGTTTGATAAAAGCTCTTGAGTAGAAAAACAGACAAGCAAACAAAAGTAGAAGCACGAGAAAAATGAAAATGAGTAAATTAATGCCATACAAAATTTACCCAAATATTTTGCTGTGAGTGCATCCTACATTCACCACCTCCATGCACCCTATGTTCACCTCTACCATTTTCCTCATCCTAAAAATATCATAATACAATGGCAAAAAGCATTTGTTTACTTAAATTTAGAATCTTTAATGTAATCCATATGCAAAATGACAAGCTTGAGTAGAAAAGCAAGCAAGCAAAAGCACAAGCATATCAAATGTGCAAGTTTACCTGAGTTTCTTCATATGAGTGTCCATTTGCCCCTTTGCTTGGCTCCTGCAAGTATTAATCAATTTTTTATTTTTACAAACTTTGTGAAATATCCTTATATCTAAGATGGGAAGTACTAAAGTTAAAAAACAATTAAATTTTATGAGAAGATAAATTTAACCTCATATTGTGACATTGTTCATTTTTATTTTTTTTTACCTCATTTTGCCTTTTTCCTTTTAACATTTCAGCTTTCATCTCCCGGAGTTCTTGTTCTAATAGCAGCAATTTTTCATTTAGTTGTCTCATATTTTGATTCTGGTATGCTTGTGCATCAACTTTCGATGGCAATGCTCCAAATCCAAGCCCTCTTACACTACCACGCCGTTCTAGACCAAATGCTTGAACAATTGCACCATCTTTGATAGACATTGACCCTTCTTCTGTAGAAGGCTTGTGAAGCTCTTCCACCTTATTCTGCAATATATAACATTTATGATAAGGAACCCAAGTCTGCTAACTACAAAAACAAGTGCAAAACTCACCTATGATAGTTTCCTTAAAAATTAAGCACATGAAGCCTCTAATTGTTCATAAAATTATGAACTACTAATTATTACCACTAAACACACAACTGTTCGACACTCAACTGCCACTCTATCTCATTGGACTGTTTCCTCTCCAAAACTCTTGCGTCTCCGATGTATTTTGCCACCGGCCCATTAAACCACTTTTACTCACCCACACCTACAAGCATAGGCAACCTTTAGCCAATGATTAGCTACTAAGTCTTTGCAACATATTCATCGTATTTGGCTTTACAAATATATGAAACTTACATGAATTAATATAATTCGTCTCTGAATAAATTGATATTTTGGCTTGAATCTCTATAAATTGGAAACTAATGTATAGATGTACATTACATGTAACATCAAAAGTGCTATTTTCTTCTACATTTTCCAGTTAGTTTTGTGATTCTAGGTTGTAGTTTGTTTTTCTCCCTATGAGTTCAACCCCAAAAATAATAATAATAATTTAAAAAAATGAAATAACATAATTGTTCACATTTCTTACATTCTTTCAAAGCAATAGAACTCTGTGTGGAATTGAATGAAATCACAAGCTTTAATAACATATTAAGTTAATTCATACCATCGCTTCAAGCACTTCATTGATAGGTTTCTTCCGCTTGTATGTCCTTTGATCCAAACATCCACTCTAGATATAGAATCTGGGTCTTGGCTTTGATTTTTCTGGAAAAGAAATAAAAAATAAAAAAAATTAAAACATAGTACAAAATTAGAAGCAACAAAATCAAAATGCTTTCAAAATAAATGTCGTCTATATTGCCAAACTTACCATGTCTTCCTCTAGTTATGCATAGCCTTTTCTACTCATCGTGTGTAACACCTTCTGCTTTGCTCTCATCTCTTTGAATTTTTCACTCTTTTCCTGAGTGTAAACATTTGAAATGCCCACATTTTTTAAGAATTTATAATCTTTATCTTAATTGTTATGAAAAGAAATGAGCTTCTACATAAAACTATTATGAAAAAACACTTACAATGAAGCTTTTTGAAAGTCGATTTTTCACAAATGCCTTCCATGCATCCATTCCAATCTTATCAGGTTTGGTAAGGGCAATATTACGTGCTAAATGACCTTTACCTGCTGCAGCGAGAGTTCTTACTTTTCTTGATAGTTCACACTTGTAATTGCGCCACAATTTTGTGAACTTTTGCATCACATGTGTCTTGTGGATATCATGTATTTTGTATCTAAGCTGCATTTTCATATAACCAAACATTTAGTATTACAAGAGAGGGAAAAATAATGAATTGTTGTATAAAAATTAACTGCATAAAAATACTACCTTCACACAAGCCCATAACTTATCCTTAATCTCATCTGGAACTTCAGACCAATAATCTATATTAATTGGCACCATCTCTCGAGCTAAGATCCCTTCTAAGGTTGATAAGTGCACTGATTCTTGTCCTATCGGTTGGTTCCTTTCATTGAAGTCGATCTCATCACGCTTTTGTTTGCCTTTGTCATGCATCTTTAACTTTGACGGCCCCCTAGTTTTCTTCTTTAGTTGTTGACTAGAGTCAGCTACTCCATCTGCATTTGGTGATTCAGTTTGTCGAGTATTGGAACCTACATTTGAAATTCTAATGGGTCCATCACTTCTATTGTCCATTGTCGCAGCAACTATAGCTTCTTGCTCTTTCCTTTGTCTTTTTGCTGCCTTTTTAGAACTCTTTATGACACATGAAAAAAAATAAAAACAAGGCAGCCAATAATTGGTTAAAAATGTATACCCAAAATAAATAAATTAGAAAAAATGAAAACACTTGTTTGAAAGTTACCTCTGCACACATTGTTGGTTGGCAACTTCAATTACTAAATCCTTAGAAAAGAGTTCCACTTGCAAAAATGAAAGAACAAAACCAAGTCAAGTAATATTTTTTATATGAGATACAAATATATGAAAGTATTTTGTAAAAGAGGAAAAAAAAAAACTACTAACTAATTTTATACATACCACAAATATCACATAGTGAAAAAGTAATTCTTAAACATCAATCACCATAGAACACAAGTACTTACAATATTATTTTACTTCATTACTAGGTCAACAAAACATAAAGAGTAACTCATTCATCACGCAACACTTCCATACCCTCACAATCACTCCTTACATAGCACTCATCTTCATCACTATTGGCCATTTCAAGCCTAGCTATATCGACATGTTCACATGGCATGTAAGCATCATCATCATACATTTCAAAATCATGAAAACCTCTTTGGGGTGCTTTAAGTACAACTTCCCAATTGGATGTATCATTATCTCTTAAATAAAACACTTGTTTTGCTTGTGACGCTAGAATGAATAGATCTCTCTCAAATTGATGTCTGCCATGTTGTAAGTTAACCAAAGTAAATCCATCTTCAACTTTGACACCATTTCCAGTAGCTGCCCAATCACATTTAAATAAAGGGACTTGGAATTTATAATAGTCCAACAAAATAATCTCTTTAATAACCCCATAAAAAGAGATTTTTCTCACAACTTGTGTGGTATCTCTCTTACTAGCTCGACAAAGAGTTTCTGCTTCGATGGAAACACCACTATTTTGTGTAGCCCTCTCAACATTGGTTGTATGAAAGCAATGGCCATTAATGACATAACCCAAATATGACATTGCATCATTTCTTGGGCCAGCTGCAAACCATTTCAATGTATTGGACACCTCACTACCACAAGAATTGATCTTCTCTTTCAACCACTAGCAAAAAGTATCCATTTGTCTAGAATGTAGTAATGCAGCATCCCTCAATAAGCGCCTATCAGACTACTTAAGCTCCTCCGCATGCATCCTAATAAAAAAGCAAAATGGTAAGAACCCACCATTCTTTGAATAATCAACTACAAAGGAGTATTTAACTTATCATACTTACTCTAGCTAAGGTTGGACTTCTGCACTGTTTATTAGCACACATCGATGAGCAATTTGCAACACATCATCTGGTATCGCTATTGATTTTCCCGAAATAATTGGGCGTCCTTCTAGTATTGTGTCACTTTCAAACTCTATATTGCGATTATGTTGAACACCTATTTCAGCTGCTTTCTTCATATACCCACTACAAAATTGCTGGACCTCTTCAGCTAGATAGCATTCTGCTATGCATCCCTCAGGTCTTGCTCAATTTTTAACATAACCTTTGAGTGTCTTCATGTATCTAAACAACAATAAAATTCAGCTTTACAACTTTTTTAGAAGTTTATTTATGTTAGAGAAAAAACAATACTTATATTTAAAATATGATATAAACTCACCTTTTAAATGGGTACATCCAACGAAATTGCACTGGCCCACATAAGCGAGCTTCTCACCCTATATGAATTGTTAAGTGTACCATAATATCGAAAAATGATGGAGGGAAGAATCTTTCTAACATACATAATGTCTCGGCAACATCATTTTCAAGTTGTTCTATCTTATTCCTATCAATCACCCTTTGACATATCTTATTGAAAAAAGAGCACATTCGGAATATGGCATTCCTTGGTCCTTTTGGCAAAAGCCCTCTCAATGCGACTGACAACAATTGTTGAAACAGGACGTGACAATCATGTGACTTGAGTCCAACTAACTTGCATTCTTGTAATGAAACACAATTAGCAATATTTGAGCTATAACCATCAGGCAACTTCAAATCTTGTAGCCTAGAACAAAAAATCTTCTTCTCATCTTTTGAAAGTGTATGTGATGCTAGTGGCAAGTAAAAATGGGATCCTCTATCCTCTGCATGCAATTCACTTCTAATATTCATTTCTGCCAAATCTTTACGAGCCTTAAGACCATCCTTTGATTTCCCCTTAACATCTAAAAGTGTGCATAAAAAACTTTCACAAACATTTTTCTCGATGTGCATCACATCCAAGTTATGACGTAAAAGCAATGCCTGCAACATCAACAAAAGATTTATTATTTAAAAAACTAGAAGAAAAAGTTTAACTAAGACTAACGATAGACAAAAGAATATGAAATCCTACTTTCAAAGGACTTACATTCCAATATGGTAGATTGAAAAATATGGACTTCTTCTTCCATGGTTGGACGCAATCTGACTCTTTTTGATCATCCTTCTTTTTGGTCTGGGCCCTTTTTCTTTTCCTTTCCTTTGTAGTTTTTCCCCAATTAGTTTCGATGTCCTCATCGCATGTAACACATCAGATCCACTCAATGGTTTAGGCTTTCCCCCAAGTTCTTGCTTTCCATCAAACCAACTTCTTTTCATTCGAAATGGATGATCCGAAGATAGAAATCGCCTGTGGCCCATGTACACTGTCTTCTTACTGTGATTCAACCACTGCGAGCATGTGTTAATGCTACATATAGGACATGCAACTTTCCCCTTTGTGGCACATCCAGCTAAGTTCCCATAAGCTGGAAAATCATTTATTGTCCACATCAATATAGCCTTCAAATTAAACATAGACTTGCTGGCTGCGTCATAGACCTCCACACCATTATTCCATAATTCTTGTAGGTCTTCTATAAGTGGCTGCAGATACACATCTATATCATTCCCTGGTTGCTTTGGTCCCGGTATAAGTAATGTCAACATTATATTTTCCTTTGCCATGCATAACCATGGAGGAAGATTATAAGTCACTAACATCACTGGCCAACAACTGTACGTTGAGCTAAGATTTGCAAAGGGATTGAATCCATCTGTTGCAAGACCAAGTCGAAGGTTTCGTGGATCCGATGCAAAAGAGGGCCACTTGTGATCAATTGCATCCCATGCCAACGAATCAACTGGATGTCGCATCTTTCCATCTTGACTTTTGTGAGTGGAATGCCAAGTTAATTGTTCGCTTTTCTTGTGACCTGAACATTCTTCTAAATTTTGGAATTATGGGAAAATAACGCAACACCTTCGCTGGAACCCCCTTTTTAATATTCTTAGTTCGCTTATCTACTTTCCACCGTGAACAATTGCATTTCGGGCATGCCTCCATATGCTGTAAATCTTTTCTAAATAAACAGCAATCATTCACACAAGCATGTATTTTGTCATACCCAAGATCAAATGCTTTAAGCAACTTCTTTGCTGAATATATAGATTGCACAAGTGTGTTACCTTCTGGTAGCATGTCAGACACTAATCTCAAATTTTCATCAAAACTCTTATCAGATGCCTCATACACAGCTTTATGCTTGTATAAAGCGACAATTGCTGAGAACTTAGTGTACTTTGTACAACCTGGATATAAAGGAGTTTCAGCATCTTCTAATGCTTGCGTGAACTCCCTCTCTCTACTTTCATTTCTAGGTTGCGGGAAATCATCATGTGCATAAGCATCTCTAAACAGCCTATATGTCTCTGGAATTTCGACATTGTCCTGAACTTCTACGAGTTCACTTAGTCGTTCCCCATGAAGAATCCATGACGTATATTTAGGATCCATCCCTACCATGACCAAATGCTCAAAACAAGATCACAATGTTGTTGTGATAGGTTTCACAACTTCCACAAGGGCATATGATCATATCAAGATTCCTGCATTTGCCTTAGCCATGTTGACAAATTTTCTCGCTCCATCCACATACTCATTCGATACTCAAAACTTAAAATTATTATTAATTCCATCCAAACAAAATGAGTAACTTAACATTTGAAAGCATATTTATGGTTGTGTTTAGAAATAGACCTTGGAAAATGTACCCATGTTTTGTCCATCTTCAACTTTCCACTTGCTAACAAATTGCATCCACAAAACTACTAAAATTAGTTACATGCATCAATGCTCAAAATGATTAGCAAATACACTAAGATGGTATTTTAGAGTTTCATATAATCTAGAATCTAGAATTGTAATCAAGTAGCATTAAATTCTGGAAATATCAAGTAGATAACAAAAAATTGGATATCGATTTTGGTGTTTGATAGGCAACTTAGTATCATACTAGATGACAACTAGATAATTATTCTATGAAATAGTTTAACAAACTTTAAGCAAATAAAAAAAAAAGTATACCTTGTAAACTCGAAATTGCTTGATTCCTTCCTTCTCCAATGTTGAAATAATTATTTTAGGTCATTCATAAGGAGGCTTTTGACACTAGTCGTGACACTTTGAAAAAACTACTACAGGGCGAGCAAATTATTCCCAACACAACATACATATAACAATTACTACAACAAGATGGTACACGAGCAAAGTGTAGCGTAGTTTAGAAGATGAAATTTCCCATTTTCATTAAGTAAAAACCAATTGAAAAGTAAAAGTGGATAAATTTAATCAATGTAAGGAATTCAACCTTTTCCGTTTAATAGCCAAGCCTAAAATTCAACTAGAACAGTAATACCCAAAATAATCATTAGACAATCTAATTTCTATTTCTTAATAAAAAATATAAAAAAAATGTGGCAAACAAGGTAGGTGTCTGCTACGAATTTTCATTATTGGCCCTTTTGTATTGTTTAGTGTTTAGCAGACTTTGTTAATACTTTTAATGTAATATCCTTTGTGCAATATTACGGAATGAAGTTCTTTTTTCTGCCCAAAAAAATAAAAAAATGTCAACAAAACACCAAAAAAACAAAAACAAAAACATTTTTTCTTTGTAAAATCAATTTGCAAGAAAAATAGTGTAAAATATTTTACTTCAAAACAAACAAAGCCTTAATAAATTATAAATCCAAGCATAACTAAGAAAAATATTTTTTTGTGCAAAATCAATTTACATGAAAAATATTTTGGAGTAAAATATTTTAACAAAGCCTTGGTGTAAATATAATTACTTTTCGAACAAATTGAAACATCTAAAATAATGAATAAAATTATAAACATTATTATGACATTTGATTTAATAAATAAATAAATAAAATAGCTTCCAAAAGATAATTCATTCTTGCTTCTCTCTCTTAATTTTAAAATTAATGGTTAGAGAATAAGCTGTAAGAATGATACCTTCAAATAAAGTGCGCTATATACCTTCAAAAAGTAATTACATATTAATGATAAACCTTATAAACATTATTAAATTACAAACTTCTCCATGAATATGTAAATACATTTTAAAAAGACCACTGATATGTAAATCTAGCATATTACATATTATGTATGTAATATCCCCAAGGGAAATTACCATATACATTAAAAATACAGTAAATCTAGCATGAGAGGTTGCTTCTCTTTACGTTGTACTTTTATTTCATTACCTTCCTCAGATCAATCTTTTTATTTTAATTTTATTCATAAATAAAATTACTTTTCACGAGAAATTACAATTTAATATAATTTTTAAAAAATAATAATTTCAAATAAAAGGTAAACTCTGTGAATATTAATGATTAAAATTATAAACTTTACTATAAATCTGTAATTATTTTGTGAAAGTTACTGAAATGCAATTTTTCCTACTTTTAAATATGTGACTTGAAAAGTCAGGAGAGAAAAAAAATAATAATAATAATAAAGGAGGAAATCTACAAGAGAGACAGAAGAAGAAGATAGAAAGTGTAAAGAGAATAAAAATATAAACAAGGATAAGTTAGCTTTTAGTTAAGATACAAATAATGTCAAAAAATTTTAAAATTTTAATATATATTCACATATTTTTATACATTTTACACATATACCAAGGCTATCTATCAGCCACGGGGTGTAAAAATAAAATAAAATAAAAAATTTCAAAGGGATGTAATGAGATAAAATGGTGACATAGCTCTCAGAATGAGATCATTCCCAGGCACTCGTCAGTTTGGACATATCGTGTCCAAAAATACTTAGAATTCAAAAAATTACCAAATATTCTATGCAATATTTACACAGGATAATTAAGCAATTAGACCTTGCAGAACAAGTAAATGTACCAAGGCAAAGAACAATTTGTGCACTCAATATTGGTGTCTAGACAACCAAGAAGAACATCATGCAAATGGATTCTCTCCCAGTGGACACATGAGATGCATTCCCCCTCTCTTTCCTCCTGGAAAAGGGAAACGGTTTCTAATACAGTAATTTCAGTGTGAGAAAAAATTTTGTATCACAGACTCGTTTTAAAATTAAAAATAAAAGAAAAATAGACCGTAACCCAAAAACAAGAAAACCTGACAGCAAAAATGAATTCAGGCATTTTTTCCTTACTAATGGGAATTATATACAAGAATATGAATCAACGAAATCACCTACATCTTCAAAAAAATGCATGTGCAGTCCTCATGTAACTTACAACCAGAAAACAAAAATTTCCCCCACAACATTTGAGAATGTGAGGCATGTCCCATAATCATATCCAGTTGATTGCACATTTGAAAAAAATAACATTCTTTTCCCCAAATCGAACCGGAAAGTATATAGTTATTCACAATTATTGCACTATTCACCTTTTGCCAAGTAATAAAAGGTAAAGAGGGGGGCGATTGGCACTACCCATGACAATATTTTTTAAACTTGACTATAGTAGTAAAAAACTAATGATTCGAGATTTTGACAATATGAATCTCACACCCATAAGACTCGAACTCAATAATATCCTATCACCAAATCCCTTAGAAATAGAAATAAGCCTTTGGACACCACCACACTGGATGGGTTTGTACTTAGAAAATGGTGAATGGCCTAACATGTGGTCTAACTTTGAAGTATTTAATATGGTGAAATATATAATATAACCCAAGATCTGAATAAAATCATTCTGGACTAGTAATTAATAAACATGCAATTGGGACATACATTCCTGTAATCAATTCTTTCATGGAATCTCACCATTAGAGCAATCACATGACCTCTTGGAATATCTTGAACATTATATTTTACAACTGTCAAGAAAATGACAAAAGATATATGTCTGCATATATATCTTAATTCATTAAGATTATAAAAAAAGTGTTCATAAGTTCATCAAAATTTGCTTTAATCTGCAAGACTATCATCGTCAGCCATCATAGATCGGAACTTCTTCTTTTTTCAATTTAGTGTTATTGGATTTGTGAGGTCCATTTTGAATCTAATTAGAGAGAAATCAAATTCTTAAAATATATTCGTTCTCATAACTTTATAGTTGTCACGTATTTAAAGGTTACAAATGTGTTGATTAAAGCAGATCAAAACAAGCTATGCAATAGAATAACTCAAACCGTCCATCTAATAAACCGAATGGGTGAATTAGGTACAAGTTAGACAAATTAACCTGTCTAATTCATTTACTTTATTGAATTCCTTTTCTAATGGTGGTGGAGGGGTGACAAGGGTAGTGGAGGAGTGACACACTGGTGGTGGAGGTGGCGATAGAGACTGACATTGATGGACTTGGTGGTGATGGTGGTGGTGGTATCCATTGTCCAACTCATTCAAACTCAATTTTAATTAGATTTAGAAGAAATTCTAATTCGTTTATATATTCAAAAGAATTTAAACAAATTTGAAATAAGTGTAATTAAGAGAATTCATGATTTCGAATTGTCTTTGTCAACTCTACACATGTTGCACAGTCAAACTTCTGTAAGTAAACAATGAGGCATATGAATGACATATCAATATTTTGGACCTGTGGAGTCTGAAGAGTGTTCCTCCTAATGCATGTGCACTCTGATGAATAATGAGAGTTAAATATATATACACATATACATATATATAATTGACATATACAGATGTAAACTATGAAATATATAAATATTTTAGTGTTTTATCCTAATTATATTCAACAAATCAAATTATATATAGATATATATATATACACATAAAAAGTATTTAATAAATAAAATCGAGACAAGGCAGAAAAAACCAAGGCGGGAGAAGCAAATCCCATCTCCAAATCCCATCTCCTACTCATTTTCTTATCACGATAGGAAAAAATTTGGGCGAGTTAAGAGTGGAGATACGGTGCCAGGGCAGGACATGTCAAATTGCCATCCCTAACTCCTGCATTTCACCAAACTTTGAAATGGGAATAGCTATTCCTATCTCATTCCATTCCAATCTCTCCTTTCATTCATGCCTAAAATCATTTTAGCAAACCAAACGCCCCTTATTCCTATACCGGACTGTTGATTTAATCAAACTGAAATGTATTAGCAAAACTAGCGGAGGTGAAAAACCATCGATACAACATTGGCCAGTTTCCATATCAATCTTACAGTCTAACTCTATCTAAAAATCCTGTACATAGCAACACAAGACCCAGAGGGAAAACAAAGAAAACCAATGCAAAACACATACAACAATGTAAAAGCCCCAAACATACACGATAGTTTAGAGAGGTTATACATAAACAAGTTAAATAGAAAGTCGTCTTCAATATTTTCATCTCCTCTTGACCAAACCTGAACTGCTTACCAAGGACTCATCCAGCCGGACTGTTTTAGCCAGCTCATCAAAACCCACTATGCTATCCTTTATCATATTATCTATCCTTTGATGGTCGTCAGATAAAACATCGTTTGATGGTCGTCATTTTATATCATCTATCATATTATCTATCCGTTGATGGTCGTCATTTTATATATATATATATATATATTTTTTAAATTTTGTTCATTAAAACTTGTATGCTGTCTACATTCAAGTGCAAGGCTAAAATCCACAATAATGAAAGGAAGTAAACTAAGGTACCCATATAAATGCAGAAGAACAACAATAATGTAGTTGTCCTGTTTTGGATTGAGTACCCATTACTAAAACTAGAGTAAAGACAAATTTAGTTGGTTAAACAACAGATGCATTAATTAAAGCTCTTACAACATTAATCTAGTTCTTACAACTCAAACGCCCAATATAAAAACAAACAGCAGATGCATTTCATCCATCCATCAGTTCAAGCACAGAAAGGGACAGATTCCACAGTGCATAAAAACAAACAGAAAAACAGAGAAGAGAAGAGAGGAGGGGAATATAAATATATATATATACCGAGAGAGAGAGAGAGAGAGAGAGAGAGAGAGAGAGAGAGAGAGGTTAAACACACAGTTAAATTTAATTGTGCAGTTTCAACATCAAAGTGGGATGTTAAAAACTAACAAGATCAATTAAAAACACAGTTAAATCTATCTCTGTAAGTTCAAAGTGATAAATAGAAAATTAAATAGGTGTGTTTAAATTGAGTTTATTAACCAGTATAAAAAATAAAATCAAAAAATGCAGCAAGCACTTTGCATAAAAATATATATCAGGTAGTTTGCATAAAAATCAGATTGCTGCTTCTTATTCACACACACACACACACACACACACACACACACACACACACACACACACATTACATATTTCAAAAGTTTAAGGAACAATCATATACCATTAGGTACTACGATAGTGAAATTCACTGTCGAGGAGGACAAACACAGTTAAAACAATTATATATTAAAAATAAAAATTCATACTAACATACGCCTTCTCTATAAAAAAATTAGGAAACATGATTTTAAAACTATAACGACAAAATAAATGAAATTGAAAGAAGAAAGAGCAATAGTTTATGCAGCATTAGAATCTATGATGAACAATGGAATTAATGAAATTTCCTTCGAAAATAGCTTCAAGAACATAATTAATCAAATACACTAGAGTAAATCAAGAAATACTCTTCCATGGGAGCAGGAAACAAACCCCATCGGATTTCTACAAAAATGGAAAGTTTTAAGAAAATATCATTTTACCAAGGGTTAATAGATGCTATTCAGGAAGAAGGAAGAGAAGAGAGAGTGCCTTACCAGTCAAAGTCGAAGCAGTCGAAGTAGTCGAAGCAGATTACAAATTGAAGCCAAATCCAAGTCGAAGCAGACTGCGTCAATGGATCTCTACCGATTCAATTGATTGAAGAAGTGTTTGAAGAAAACTTTCCCCTTCACCTAGGTCTCACTCTCTTCTTAGAAACTCTGTGTCTTTTTGTTTCTTTTTTTCTTTTTTTTTTTTTGAATTGTATCAGTCTATTTGATAATAAAAAAATAAATAAATTTTTTTTTTTTTTTTTATAAGTGGCGCCAAAAAGATTGGGTTTTGGCGCCTGAAGTATTTTGGGATACCATTCATGACCTACATAGTAAGTCATAAAAAATGACATACCATTCATGACCTACATAGTAAGTCATACAAAGTAACTTATTTTTAATGACTGGCAGACGCATGTCGTATATAACTGATGTATTAACGGCATGCTATATGTATGTCGTAGAAAGTTTTATTAATTACGGCACGCAATGCAAGCCGTAAAAAAATTATCATTTTTACCATCAACGGCCTGCACAATAGACACATCGTGGTTAGTCTATTATTTACGACATACAAAAAAAGCAAGTCGTAAAAATGAGAAATTACGGCTTGCATTCATTGTATGTCATGGATGTGGTGCCGTGAAAAGTCAATTTTGTTGTAGTGAGCTAGAACACAATGCCAACAACATGAGGCATGTAAGAAAGCTTAAGAGGGTGTTACACTACACCTATCAAAACCAAACATGGCATGACTTAAGCCAATAAAATCAGAGTTATGGCATGTTAGAATTAGCCCAAAAACCCACTTAAATGGCATCCCAAAGGCCTAAGTATGATGGCATACACACTGACACATTCACGAGGTGTAAAACACAAACCCTTTAAAGCATTAAATGAGTGATAAGTGCAAGCATGTGAGCATGAAACATGGACTGAAATAACATAAAAGGTGATGCCAATTCACTGAAATGGCCCAAGTAAAGCATGCTAATGACTTAGACTCTCAAAGCTAACAAGCTAAAATGCATGGTAGCTATACAAAGCATGGAATATATGATCAAAACAACACCAAACAGAGCTTAAACATGGTAAATCATGACTAAAAGCTTCATGGAGTTGAGCCAAAATCATGCTAGAATGACATGTTACAACATGATGCATGTTAAGGCAAATAAGGGGATTACAAGACAAGTACATGGTGCATGCAAGAGACCATTAAACCAACTTTAGACAGAGGTAAAGTATGACAAAATAACACCAAATACTTGTTGAAATAAAGCTAATACAAGCTTAACAAACATGCTACAAACATAAGCCATTTATGCAAGCATACAAGACAACAAGGAGAGGGATGACCCTCTCCATTTTGAGACCTTAAAACACCATCCCCACCACTAAAATCCATTTTGATTTCAGTGGTGAGAAGGCCAAAACAAGGTGATCTCAAAGCTCAAAAATAAAGCACAAGAACAAGGCCAAACAAGGCCTAAGAGGGGGTAAACAACCCCAAACCAAAAAGAGACCTTAAACAAAGTTCAAAAGCATGTAAAAACAGAACTTTTATCAGTTTATAATCAAGCTTAAAACAATAAGCAAGAAGGGCTAAAAGCTTAAGCAAGAAAGGAGTATCTAAAGTAAGAATGCTCACCCTTGAAGAACACCTTCAAGAACAAAGCTCCAGGAACTTTTTCAAGCTTAAACCACTTCAAGAACTTTGAAACTAATTTCCTATTGCCTCAGCAACAAGAGGATAGTGTTCTACTAGGTCTTTGTGTGCAATAGTAAGACAATACTACACTTTAAGGCACAAAATACACACACAAATCAAAATAGAGGGAGATATGGAGATAGATAGATACAACTTCTCTAACCCTAAGTTTCAGAACCTCTGAGAAGGGAGGAGGAGCTCCCTTCTTATAGAATTCCATTCTAAGGCTTCCTAAGCAAGCTAAGCAATGGAAGCAAATCCCTCCATACACGATTGTGGATGCCAGCTGTACCAGCTGGCATAAATTATCTGCAAAAGCAGATGAACAGGGTTCGGCAGCAAAATATGGCATATTGACCAACAAGGTTGCCGACCGACCAAAAACAGTGCCGATCGGCCAACACTTTTGGCCGATGTAGATGCGCCCTTGGGCCTCATGCTACAGTTCGGACTCAAATTATCACAGTTCTTAATCTGATCACACAAAGTGCAATGCAAGACTAATAAATCACTAAAGAGTCCAAATCCGACAAATCATTTTAGAAAACAGTTTTTTAGAAAGAAGTGCCAAACATGGACTGCTTTGCCAGATACAGAGTCGCCACCTAAATATTTTATTTTGGGGGGGAATTTAGGAAACCCTGACTCGTTGCCTAAGGCCACGTGTCCATCATCACCAAAGTTGCCTCGGCTTGAGAACTTGGGTACAATTGGGGAAGGTCACTTCGTGAGCACCCCCACTCGCCCGATCCAAAGATCGGCCTCTACTAACCATGATATCGAGTTTTGAAAACATTATGTGTTCTTATTCCGGTTATTAGCCTAGAATTACTATGTGATGCGCACAACACACAAGTATAGACCGGATCACCTAAGTTGGAACAAAACATCTCATGTTTGTTTTTAAAACGGTTTGATACTCGCAAGTAGGCTAAAATGCAGATTTTGCCACTCTCAAGTGGGCTTTAGAAAACATGATTTTGCCACTCGCAAGTGGGTTTAAAACTCGAAATGATTTATTCCAATTCAAATAATCCAACCTTCACCCACAAGCATTCAGGCAGTTATATCACATAAGTATATAGCCTCATGGTAAGCATGCTATCATGGCAGTCACTCATACACATGCAAGGATGCTAAAGCATAACACTTACCGAGTACTCCAAGCCAAAAGAGGAAGCTAATTAGAAAACATGCATGAATCCTAACTATACTGAATGCCTAATGCAACACATGCAGGAATGCAACTATAATAGGCTCGGCTATTCTGAGATAGCATATGATGATGCTACAGCTAACATGTGTTCAATTAAGAATTGAAGTGCAATGTAGTTAGTATGATGCGCCGAGCCCGGTGCATGCAAAACGGATGAATGAATGCAAACATGCAAACATAAGGATGCTAATTGAAATATGCCTTAATCTAACCATCATAAGCTAGTAAATAAAAGGAAGAAAGACGTGGGGTTAGAAGACATACACACACTCTCGCACACTTATTACACAATTACCCTCGCTCGGAGGGTCCGAATAAATAATACAAACCAAATGAATAATTAACTACTCTAGCTAATTAAATATTACAGAACTTCTAATTAATCAACACATTAATTATAGAAGGAAAGTGGCTGCAGCCCTACCTCGGAATGATGGGATGATGCATGCTCGATTTGCCTCGCCCAGAAACCCGTTGCCATGCCACTGTTGCCTCTGTTTGCACTGTTCTACACCTATGAGGACTGTGAAAATCCTGGAGATGTCTCTGAGTTGCTCCCTGAGCATTGTGAGATGCCACCGGCCAAGGTAAAAATCCACCGGCCATTGATGAATGGTCATCGACCAGTTGTGAAGCCATCGGCCGGATATTTTTGGTCGGTTGGCACTGTATGTAGTCGGTTGGCCAAATCTTTCTGCAGAATCCTGTTTTGACAACAGCAGAGGACAGACAGTGCATGGCAAGGAAATTTCAAAGCAATGTGTGCATGGCCACTCTCCCTATCATTCTATAGACTCAAGGGAGTGTGGCCCTCGGCCCTTGGGCCACCAACCATGCATTTCGATGCATGATGGCCAAAGGTACCAAGTTTGCAAATCAATGTAAATTAATGCGACAAAACAAATGAATGCTTCACGCCCTATCAGGTTGAGATCAAGGGCGTCGGCGACCGAGGATTGAGACGCGTTTCATCACTTTAAGTACGAACACATCTCAGTCCTCATGTTTGGTTTGACACCCCAAACCAAACATAATGCGATGTATGTATGTCATATACTACACAAGGCATGCAACCAATGTAATGCAATATAAGCATGTTGACTTAATGTAACCCAATGCTATTTAAACATGCAAGCTAATGCCAATGTAATCATGAACATACCAAGTGTACAACGAGGTTATGTAATGCAACTAACTAATCAACATATGATACACTAAATATGGAAACATAATAGCATGTAAACATGCAAGTGATGTAACCAGATACAACATGCCAAATGTGCACCATATATGCAAAGGTGGGCTTAAACCGGAATGGGAGACCTCAGCCATGGCCCGAAACAGTGGCCAATAATGATGTAACAAAAGCACGAATCACATATGCATGCATGCACGCACCAAGATCCATCACATAAGGCATGAAAGAGGCAATTCTAAGCATACTTAAAAGAGACAAACTTGGGCATTTTACAAACATGCTGAGCTCTGAAATCATGCTAAAAGGAGTGCCAAATCCAAACACACAAGTGAAACATAGCATGCAAAGGGGCCCAAAGCTTGAGACCAACCAAAGGGTTCAAACCATAGCCATACCAACCAAGCCTTAAAGAGCCAAAATGACTTAAATTAGTCCTAGGGCAGACCAAAACAAGACTAGAACATGTATGGAACATGGCCAAAACATGCTAAGAAATAGGCACCAAAACAAAGGCATTCAAGACTACAAAGAGAGCACTCCATTACAACTACCCTAACCACTCGTGGCATAGATCATTCAAGGAAAAATAGAGTTATAACATGCCAAAAGGACCCCCAAAACCCATTGACATGGCAGCCCAAAGACTTAAACAAATAGGCATGTACAATGACCCATTTTAAGGCACAAAAGAGCAACTCTTCAAAGTATTGAATGGATGACAAATGCAAGTATACAAGCATGAAACATGGACTGAAATAGCATGATAGGTGATCCCAAATCACTAAAACAACTCAACTAAAGCATGCTTATGACTCACACACTCAAGGCTAACAAGCCGAAATGCAAAGAGGCTATACAAAGCATGGAAAACATGGCCAAGACAACCAAAGTCAGACCTTAAGCATGGAAAAACATGACTAAAAGCTTCACAAAGCTCAGTGAAAACATGCAAGCATGGTGGTCCAAATGCAAGATGCATGTTATGACAATAAAAGAGATTTCAAAGCAAGTGTATGATACATGCAATGGACTATCAATCCAACCAAAAATAGAGGTATAATATGACTAAATGGCACCAAAAAGACTGAAATGGAGCCAAGTAAAGTCAAGCAAACATGCTACCTTTATGAGCCAAAAACACAAGCAAATGAAACACAAAGGGAGAGGGGTGTCCCTTCTGTAACAGGCCCGCGGGGGACCTCGCTACAGTTCGGACTCGGTTTTGTTGCGGTTCCAAATCTTGAACCAAAGAGTCCAACTCTGGCAAATCGTTTTGAAGAAAAACAGATTTTTTGAAAGAAGTGCCAAACATGGACTGCTTTGCCAGATAACAGAGTCGCCACCTAAATATTTTTAAAATGGGAAATTTAGGAAACCCTAACTCGGTGCCAAAGACCACGTGTCCGTCATCACCAAAGTTGGCTCGGGAACTTGGGTACGATTGGGGAAGGTCACATCGTGAGCACCCCCGCTCGCCCGGTCAAAGATCGGCCTCTACTAACCATGATATCTGTTTTTGAAAACAGTATGCGTTCTTCTTCCGGTTATTAGCCTAGGTTACTACGTGATGCTCGCAGCAAACAAGTATAGACTAGGCCGTCTGAATTGGAACAAAACATTTCATGTTTGTTTGTTTGAAAATGATGTGATGGTGCTGCCCGCAGGCAGGCTAAAATGCGGATTTGCCACCCTCGGGTGGGCTTAGAAAACAGTGATGTTGCCACTATCTAGTGGGCTTAAAACAAACAGTCAATGCATTGTCCCAATTCCAATAATTCAACCTCCACCCACAGGCATCCAAGGCAGTTATATCACATAAGCAGTTAGCCTCATGGTAAGCATGCTATTCATGGCAACACTCACATGCATGCAAGGGTGCTAAAGCATAAAACTCACCGAGTACTCCAAGCCAAAACAGAAACTCTGTTAGAAATCATGCATGATCCTAAATATACAGCAATGCCTAATGCAATACATGCAAAGATGCAAACTATAGCAGGCTCGGCTATTCTAAATATGACATGTGAAATGCTACAACTAACATGTATTCAACTTGGAATTGAAATACAAATGCAGTTTGTATGATGCGCCGAGCCCGGTGCGTGCAAGACAGATGAATGATGCAAAAAATGCTGTCATACTGTATGCCAATTGAAATATGCCCTATATCTAACCATAAATGGCGTGTAAATAAAAGGGAGAAAGAAATGGGGGTTGGAAGACATACATCACACTCACACACCCTTATTACAACATTGCCCTCGCGCGGAGGGTCCGAATAAATAATACAGACTCGAATAAAAGAATATTACAGTCTGAAATATACAGTCCGAATAAATATACAATTTCCTAATTAATTAACAAATTAAACTAAAAAAGTTGTAAACTGGCATGCAAGCCAGGGACTGCCTTGCTATGATGAATAGTGTATGCTGGACTGCCTCGGGCAGAAATCCACTGGGATGCCCCAATTAGCCTCTGTTTGCAATTTTCTCGAAATGCGTGTCAGACTCCGAAGAGCTGTTGATCCTTGATTTTGCTGCAACAGAGAGCAGGAAAAGGGCATAGCAATGTATTTTCACAAATATATGCATGCCTCGATCCTCGTGCCACCAATCACGCATATTGATGCATGATGGCTGAGGAGTCGGATTGCACAACTCAATATAGGATGAATGCATATGAATGCTACAACAAAACCTAACTCCATCATGGGTAATCCGGAGTGTCGGTGACTTGGGAATTGAGACACGCTCCGTCACTCGGAGTACGGAATGTACCTCGTTTCCCGTGCCCGGGCTAACGCCTATCCCGAACACGATGCAATATGCATGGTATGCATGAAATGCAGCTAACATGTGATATAGCATGCACAATGCCATGAAAATGAGTAACCTCGAAATGCGTGCACACGGGCACGCAAACCGAGGTAATGCATGAATGCAATCTAAGATATAACCTAGTATGCACAATTCGGATGAAAATGAGATGAAAATAAGATGCCTCGAAAAGCGTGCACGCAGGCACGCAAACCGAGGCGATGATGTGAAATGCAAGTCGGATAAAACTGAAGTGCCTCGAAATGCGTGCCCACAGGCACGTAAACCGGGGGGATGATGAAATGAGAAATCGAATAAAACCGAAGTGCCTCGAAATGCATGCCCGCGGGCACGTAAACCGAGGCAATGATGAAATGCAAATCGGATAAAATCGAAGTGCCTCGAAATGCGCGCCCACAGGCACGTAAACCGAGGCAATGATGAAATGTAAATCGGATAGAACCGAAGTGCCTCGAAATGCGTGCACACGGGCATGCAAACCGAGGCGATGATAAAATGCAAATCGGATAAAACCGAAGTGCCTCGAAATGCGTGCCCACGGGCACGCAAACCGAGGCGATGACAAAATGGAATGAAATGGCATACGGAATGCAAATTGGGCTTACGCCAACATGAGAGGACCTCAGCCGCACTCACATAAGCTGCCGTCGGATAAAAAAGAGCTGCCTCGAAATGCGTGCACACGGGCACGCAAACCGAGGCAATGCACTAAGGCATGAAAATGGTACAGAAATGCGATGATGGGCTTATACCAACATGAGAGAGCCTCAGCCTACTCACATAGGAAGCCAATGAACGAAAACGGAGTGCCTCGAAATGCGTGCCCACGGGCACGCAAACCGAGGCAATGCACTAAGGCATGAAATGACATGGAAAATGATATGCAAGCATGCAAACCAAATTTCAGCAGCTAAATGAAGGGGAAAACAGCCCCGAAATGGTACGAAATGACGGTCAATGCATGAAATCATCCCGAAATATGATTTTAAGTACCCGAAATGGCCTACGGCTATGCTAAACATGCAAAATTGGCACATGACAGCCAAAAAAGTAGCAAGGCAGCCCCAAAAATAGCATTTTTTAGTACAAAGCAAGGCCAAACAATAATCACAAGTATGGAAACAGTAGCTTGCAAAAATGGGGGAAAAGAGGAGATTTACAAAGCAAGTAACATATACAATGCTCAAACCAAAAAAAACAATTCTACAACATTAAAGAGGGACCAAAAATATGCATATTTACAAAAGATGGCATCCCCCAATTCAGTGTGTAGATATACTAAACATAGCATGCAAAATAATGGGCCAACAAGGGATATAACGTGAGGTATCATAAGCAATGACCAAACAACTCAAGACCCTTGATAAAACATGAAGAATAGGCCAAAATAAGATACTTTCTAAGCCTGATGAGGGCTCAAAACAGAATACAAGCAAGCCTAACAAAGCATGCAAAATAATGAACCAAAGATGGAGTACAACATAAAGTACCAAAAGCATGCATCAAATGACCTAAGACCCTTAACAAAACATGAATATTGGGCCAAAATAAGACACTTTCTAGGCCTGATGAAGACTCAAAACAGGAGCATGATAAGCTTAAAGAAGCATGCAACATAGGAATAGAACATGAATTCAAAGCAAGTGGCATGTAGAGCATGAAAACCAGGTTGAGCCCTTATTTAATGTTGAAGAGGGGCTCAAAATAAGCATAATATAAGTTCATGAGATGCTCCAAATCAGATCACAAATAGGCCAAATAAATCATGCAATTTTACGGTAAATTGGAAGAAATGCAAAGCAAGTGCATGATAGAGAGGCCAAACACGGTTGAGCCCTTCTTCAATGTTGAAGAGGGGCTCAAAATAGGCCCACTCACAGTTTATATCAGGCTCGAAATCAGATCACTCATAAGCTAAAGAAAGCATGCAAAATAATGGCATTCCAAGAGGTATTGAAACAAGTGCATCATAGAGGGCTCAAACAGGGTTGAGCCCTTAAACAAACATGTAGAATAGCTCAAAATAAGGCCCTTTCAGTTAGGGCCAGAGCTCAAAACAGTGAGAAAATAGGGTAGAAAATTGAAGCAAAAATAAGCTAGAAAAAGGGAAATGAAGACTTACCCTTGAAGACAAGTCTTTTGCTACCTCTTGGCTTGAAAAATGTCACCTCCTAGCTGCTGGAAATCAACTCCAAGTGTTGGAAATAGGGTGGTGATGGTGGTGCTTGGTGTTGATGAACAAATTATGCAAGAAAAATAACCTTTGAGCTTTTAAGTGGAGAGAAATGGAAGGTGAAAGCTATGGATCTCTCTCCAATCCCCCTCAAAAATGTCTAACCCCCTTAAACATGAAGCCAAACCTCTCCTTTTAGAGGAAAAATGCATCCAAAATATCTAAAGTGCATCAAAATATCTAAAGTGCATCAAAATATCTAAAAAGCAACTCTCTAATCCTCCATACACTTGTATGGAGGATTGGCCAATTGGAAAATGAGCTAGCACAGCTGTAATACACTGAGGGAGCAAGAAATGGTCGGCCAACTCACAAGGGCAAAATGGTCATTTCACAAAAGGGGTGGCTGGCCAGCTAGATAAACAAAACTGCCGAGAAGACCACTGGCTGTTGGGTACTAGGGAAGTCCAAAAATGTCCATTCAAGTGTCCAAATTGAAGCCCCGGAAGTTAGCTTTCCAATGCCGCAAACCTTGTATCAAAATTCCTCCTGTAGAAAAAGTTATGCCAGTTTCCGTAAAGCCGCGCAGATTCAGTCCAACCGGACTTCAACCAACCATATCTCCTCCCCCCGAATTTGGACTTAGGAGATTCTTGAGAGAAAAATGAAGCCCTGGAAGTAAGCTTTCCAATGGTGGTGGCCTCATATTTTAATTCCTCTTGTGCAAAGAGTTACGCTTGTTTCGGTGAAGCCGCGCAGACTTTTCTCCTTCAGATTCATCTTTGAACCACTTTTGACCAAGCGGATAATCGTTCTTTGAGACAATTGCTGGCCTCCCACCCTCCAGTGATCTTCCTGGTGCTAAAACAGAGGCACCTACCAAAATTGAACAAAAACTAATGCAAAACGAATGCTCGGGGGCAAAACCGCGCGGGGTCCCGAAAATGGGCTGCAGGCACCGAAAGTGGCGTTCGGCCACGAAGTGGGTATCAGAGGCCCCAGTGTCCCTCGGAATGATAAAACTGAGGTACCTGCCAAAATTAAACAAAAATCGATGCAAAATGAAAGCTCGGGGGCCAAACCGCGAGGTTCGGGGTCCCGAAAATGGGCCGTGAGCACCGAAAGTGGTGTTTGGCCACGAAGTGGGTATCAGAGACCCCAGTGTCCCTTGTTATGATAAAACAGAGGTACCTGCCAAAAATCGGAGAAATCGGAGATGGTTAGGCGGTCCCGAACCAAGGCACACGGCCTGACGGCCGGTCCAAACCGAACCGGGCTCGAAATGGTAAAATGGCTCATGACCACAAAATATAGCTCACGGCCACTGGGAGATAGTCTACGGGACTACTCCCTCCCCTCAGGAAAGAAAACAGAGAAAATCGAGTCTGGTTCGCAAACCGAGACAAGGCACAGAAGAGAGTTCGGAAGTCCGGAGGCAAGGCGCACGGCCGCAACTCTGAGGCTTCCGAACGAGCACAGCATGCAACATCACCGAGCGCTCAATCGGCGACGTCTGAGTCTTAAGGTCGGTCAAAAATGGGGTGTCTACACCTTCCCTATGCAAGACCTCAAAACCCCTTCACCACCACTGAAAATCCTTTGGATTTTAGTGGTTAGAAGGCCAATACACGAAAGCTCCCAAAGCTCAACAAAGAAGACACAAAAGAGGCCAAACAAGGCCTAAGAGGGGAAGGTCGACCCCCAACACCAAAATGACCTAATGAAATATCTTAAACAACAAAAAATAGAACTTTTATTAGTTATACACCAAGCTTAAAACTGCATGCAAGATAGGTTAAAAGCTAGTGCAAGAATGGGGAATATAAAGCAATAGTGCTCACCCTTGAAGAACACTTCAAGAACCAAAACTCCAGCCCCTTTTTCTGATCAAAAACAACTCAAAAGCTCCAAGAACAACCTCTCAACACCTCAACAACCCAAGCATGGTGTAACACTAGGTGTCTTAGTGCAAAACTAAGAACAAAACTCACTTTAAGGCTCTCTAACACACACAAATGTAGAGAGAGAGGGAGATATAGAGAGAGAGTGATATATCAGTTGTATCTCTAAGTTTTTTCAACCTTTGAAATGGAAGGAGAAGCTCTCTTTTTATAGACAAGGCAAGGGCTCAAGTCTTCTAAGAGAAGCTAAAGCAAAAGGGGTCAAGCTTCCTCAAGAAGCTAGGCCAAAGGTTCAAGCTTCTTGAGGAAGCTAAGGTAAAGTGTCAAGCTTCTTGAGAAAGCTAAGAGGGTCCAAGCTTCCTCAAGAAACTAGAGCAAAAGGGTGCAAAGTGTGCAAATCCTCCATACACGTGTATGGAGAGGGTGTATTGCGGATGCCAACTATCACAGTTGGCAGAAAATATCTGCCAAAAGTAGATGAACAGTGGTCGGCCAGCCAAAAATGACAAATTGACCAAAGAAATGGTCGACCGACCATAAAGAGTGCCGATCGGCCATCACCAATGGCCGGTAGCAACAAAACAGGGCCAGTGGCCTCAAGCCATGGCCGGTGAGGTGTGAGGATGGCTAACAAGCCTTCCTCTACCCTCAGAAGCAAAACAACAAGTGTTTGGTACAAAACCAAGCACAGAACAATCGAGTCGAGAGGTCTTGAGGCAAGGCGCGTGGCCAAGACCTCCGAGAACTCAGAACGAACACGAACATGGATGATCCCCGAGTGTTCAAATGGTGACATCCAAGTCTTGAGGACGGTCAAAAATGGGGTGTCTACAGCCAATGGCAAGAAAAAGGGGCCGATAACTTCATGCCTTGGCCGATGGGTTGAGGGGATGGCCAACAAGCCACCCTCTTCCCTCAAAAGCAAAAACACAAGTGCTTGGTCCACAACCAAGCACAAAATAGTCAAGTTGAGAGATCTTGAGGCAAGGCGTGCGGCTGAGACCTCTGGGAACTCAAAACGAAAATGAGCATGGATGATCACCAAGTGTTCAAACGGTGACGTCCAAGTCTTGAGGACGATAAAAAATGGGGTGTCTATACACCTTTCCTCTCTTGCGTGTGATACGCTGAGAGATGCTACCTTTCCTCTCTCGCGTGTGATACGCTGAGAGATGCTTCCTTTCCTCTCTCGCGTGTGATACGCTGAGAGATTTCCCTTTCCCCTCTCGCGTGTACTATGCTGAGAGGTTTCCTTTTTCTCTCTCACGGGTGCTACGCTGAGAGATTTCTTTTTCCTCTCTCACGTGTGCTACGCTGAGAGGTTTACCTTTCCTCTCTCACGTGTGCTACGCTGAAAGGCTTTCTTTTTTCCCTCTCGCGTGTGCTACACTAAGAGGCTTTCCCTTTCCCCTCTCACGTGTCATGTGCAGAGAGGTCCACTCTCTTTTTCTGAAACATGGGGATGTGGCCCTATGTTTCTTCCTTTTCTGAAACACGGGGATATGGCCCTATGTTTCTTCTTTTTTCGAGGCACAGGGATATGGCCCTATGTCTCTCTCTTTTTCTAAAACACGGGGATATGGCCCTATGTTTCTTTTTTTTCCAAGACACAGGGATATGGCCCTATGTCTCTCTCTTTTTTTGAAACACGGGGATATGGCCCTATGTCTCTTCCTTTTTCGAGACACGGGGATATGGCCCTATGTCTCTCTCTTTTTCTGAAACACGGGGATATGGCCCTATGTTTCTTCTTTTTCCCAGACACAGGGATATGGCCCTATGTCTCTCTCTTTTTCTGAAACACGAGGATGTGGTCCTATGTTTCTTCCTTTTTCGAAACACGGGGATATGGCCCTATGTTTCTTCCTTTTCCAAGACACGGGGATATGGCCCTATGTTTCTTCCTTTTCCGAGACACGGGCATATGGCCCTATGTCTCTCTCTTTTTTTGAAACACGGGGTGTGCCCCTATGTTTCTCTTTCATTCCGGAAATACGGGGATACGTCCCTATGTTTCTTCTTTTTTTCGAGACATAGGGATATGTCCCTTTGTTTCATCCTCTTGACCTCTTCTCACGATTTCAGCGTGGTTAGAGTTTGGTTCTTCCTCACACGTTTTCAGTATGTTTGGAATTTTTGTTGACCTCTTCTCACGATTTCAGCGTGGTTAGAGTTTGGTTCTTCCTTACACGATTTCAGCGTGTTTGGAATTTTGTTGACCTCTTCTCGCGATTTAAGTGTGGTTAGAGTCTGGTTCTTCCTCACACGTTTTCAGCGTGTTTGGAATTTTTGTTGACCTCTTCTCGCGATTTCAGCGTGGTTAGAGTTTGGTTCTTCCTCACACGATTTCAGCGTGTTTGGAATTTTGTTGACCTCTTCTCGCGATTTCAGCGTGGTTAGAGTTTGGTTCTTTCTCACACGATTTCAGCGTGTTTGGAATTTTGTTGACCTCTTCTCGCGATTTCAGCGTGGTTAGAGTTTGGTCCTTCCTCACACGATTTCAACATGGTTAGAGTTTCTTCTCTCCTCTCATGATTTCAGCATGGTTAGAATATGTCACCTTTTGCACCTACTGCGTGTTTATTACTTGCATTGTGCATGCATTTTATCGCGCTATTTTGCGCTGTGTCCATTACTTGCATTGTGCATGGATTTTATCGCGATATTTTGCGCTGTGTCCATTACTTGCATTGTGCATGCATTTTATCGCGCTATTTTGCGCATCGCGCTATTTTGTGTTGTGTCCATTACTTGTATTGTGCATACATTTTATCGCGCTATTTTGCATTGTGTCCATTACTTGCATTGTGCATGCATTTTATCGCACTATTTTGCGCATCGCGCCATTTTGCACTGTGTTCATTACTTGCATTGTGCATGCATTTTATTGCGCTATTTTGCGCATCGCGCTATTTTGCGTTGTGTCCATTACTTGTATTGTGCATGCATTTTATCCCACTATCTTATGCATTCGCACTTTCTTGTGCACTCGCACTGTTTAGTGCATCGCACTGTTTTGGTGTATTGCATACATTCGCACTATCTTGCGTACCTCAATCGCATTGTTTTGTGCATTGCATCATTCGTGCTATCTTACTCACCTCATCTGCACTTGTTAGTGCATTACATTGTTTTGCATCCCTTCTGCATTGTTATGCGTCACACTTAGGTTGCATTGTCATGCACCCCTCCACTTGCGTTGTCACGCACTTTTCGCTTGCATTGCTATGCATGTTTCTTAAGATATTGTATCTGTCAAGTTTCTTTCTTTTGCAGGCACGATATTGTATGTATGGTTCATTTGAAGCTGGCGCGACCAGATGAACCAGACAGTATTGTATGTACTCCGTGTGAGATGTAGCAAGAATTGTTAATTCTCTTACATCCTTTCTGCATGTAATGTAGTTTGGTTTAAATTTGCTTGCTTAAACTGTTGCATTTATTATGTATAATTGCTTCGTTACAGCTTTCTTTGCATGATCATAAATTATGTTTGGCTTTGTGAATGTCATTTGCATCCTGCCCTAGCCTGCGGGTGCATTTCTTTGTTGTCTTGCCTGTTTGTCTAAGTCTTCGACCTTGTCAAAAATGGGTCGTCTCTCGGCTTTGACATTCACTCCCGTCACTTATGACTTTCGAGTTCTGTCAAAGAGGGGCAACTGTAGACACCCCATTTTTTATCATCCTTAAGACTCAGATGTCATCGATTGAGCGCTCAGTGATGGTGCATGTTGTGCTCGTTTAGAGGTTTCGGAGTTTTGGCTGAGAGCCTTGCCTCCAAACTCTTTGTGCTTTGGCTCAGTTTGTGGACCGAATCTTGTTTTCTCTTCCCAGAGGGAGGGAGAGGTCTTGTAGACCATCTCTTTGTGGTCATAGGCCACTTTTCCCATTTGGAGACAAGTTTCCAGTTTTTGGAGCCTTTGGCCGCGCGCCTTGTCTCGGGACCGCTTAACATTCTCCGTTTGGCGTGATTTTTGAACCACACCTTGTTGCCTCTGCCTAGAGGGACACTGTGGTCCGAGAGACCACTTTTGTGGTTGCATACCACTTTTGGTGCTCGTCAGCTAGTTTTCGGGACTTTCGGCCGCGTGCTTTGCCTCCCGATCTCTCATCTTGCATCCGCTTTGGTTTGTTTTTGGTACAAACCTTAGTTTCCTTGTTTGGAAGATGGCACAAGGGTGGGAGACCAGTATTTCTTTTGGCCAACCACTTTTTCTTCTACCAGCCAATTTTCTGGTCGAACAACTGGATTTCTTAGTCTTTGGGGCATCTTTTCTGGTCGACAACCACTCCACTTGCTTGTTTTTGTGCCCTAGACTTCTCCCACCTGTGGCTGACCAGTTTTTTGTCCTCGGAGACCACTTGAAGTGGTCGGCCGACCACTTTAAGTAGCAGGCCGACCACTTCAAGTGGTCAGTTACTTTTTGACACATTTTTGGAGATATTTTCCTCCAGCTGGCACAACTGGAGGACATTAGAGCCATCCTCCATGTATGGAGGGATTGGCGTGTTGCTTAGCTTCTCCTAGAAGCTTTGCCTTTCCTCTTCTATAAGAGGAAGGCTCATCCTCCCTCCTCTAGGTTCAAAAAAAAAACTCCCTTGAGTTATGCATAGAGCCTATATCTATACTTCTTCATTTTGCTCTTGTTTTGTGTTCAAAAGTGTAGTTTTGTCATGCTTTTTCACACAAACACACACTCAAACACCATTATTTTGCTACTGAGGTGCTTAGGAGCTAGTTTTGGTGTTCTTGGGTTGCTTTGAGCTTGAAAAAGTTGCTGGAGTTGCAGTGGTAAAGAAGGTCTTCAAGGGTGAGTCTTTGACCTTTAAATACCCCTTTTTTTCTTAAGCTATTAGCCCTTCTTGCATCTTTTTTTAAGCTTAACTCTTAACTAGAAAAAGTTCTATTTTTAAGTGCTTAAAATAGTTGTTTAAGGTCACTTTTTTGTTTGGGGTGATTTACTCCCTCTTAGGCCTTGTTAGGCCTTGTTTAGAGCCATCCATTTAGGCTCTTGTTGAATCCATTGCATGACCTTCCTACCACTAAAATCCAGAGGATTTTTAGTAGTGGGAAGGTGGTTTTGGAGTCCTAAATAGGAGAGGGTCATCCTCTCTCCTTTGTGTCTTCTTTACTTGCTTTTTATGCCTCATATGTGAACACCTTTGTTAAGTTCATGTTGGCCATGTCTTAGCTTGTATTTGTGGTTATTTTACTGTGGCATGCCACTATTTTTGCTTGGTTTGGTCACTCCATGCATGGTTAATACACTTGTAGTGTAATTCACACAAACTAGTCTTGTATGCCTTATGTTTGAGCATGTGTTTCTAGCTTGTTTTGGGGCCATTTCAGTAGGTTTTTGGTGTTGTTTTATCATGTCTTAGATCTTCTTTGGGTTGTTTTGTTTGGCTCTTGCATGCCTTATACACTTGTAGTGTAAATCCCTTAAACTAGTCTTGTATGTCTCATGTTTGAGCATGTCATTCTAGCTTGTTTTCTTTCCATTTCAGCATGTTTTTGGTGATTTTTTACCATGTCATGACTCTGTTTTAGTTTGGTTTGGTTTGCCCTTGCATGCCTCATGCACTTGTAGTGCAATCCCATGAAATAGCCAAGCATGCATCATGCTTTGACATGTCATTTTAGCATGCTTTTGGCTTAGCTCTGAGAAGACTTTGTTCATGTTTTTCCATGCTTGAGATCTTATTTTGGTTGTTTTAGCCATGCATGACTTGCTTTGTATAGCTATGGTTCAATCTAGCTTGTTAGCCTTGTGTATTGAGTCCTCTAGCATGCATTACTTAGACTATTTCAGTGATTTGGCATCATTTATTATGTGATTTCAGTCCATGTTTCATGGCCATGCACTTACATTTGTCACTCATTCAATGCGTTGGAGGGTTTGCCCCTTCATGCCTTAACATGAGCCATTGCGTATGCCTTCATGCCTTAGCTTGCGAGCCATCATTTCAATGTGTTTTTGGGTTTATTATGCCATAATATAACTCTGATTTTTGTTGGTTGAGTCATCCCATGTTTGGTCCTAATAGGTGTAGTATAATCCACGCTATTTGCCTTGCATATTCCATGTCTTATGCCCCTCATGCTAGCACATTTTGGCTTCCTTCCATGCATGTTTTAGACTCATTTTAACATGTTCTAGGACAATTTTGGGTCGCCTTAGCCATATGCTTCATTGTTTTGTATACTTGTAGTATAAATACTCTTGCTTGCCTCAAGCTTTGAGCACTATTGCATGCTTCATTTGAGTTGTGTACTTGATTCGACATCACTTAACATGACATTTCAGAGCTTATAGACTTGCGATGTTCTCACTTCAATCATGCTTTAAGTGCCTTAAAGGGTTGTGCATCATTGCCTTGCTTATGGCCAATGCATTGTGCATGCATACCTTGCCTTTTGTGCCTTAATTTTATCACCAATGACCACTGATTTAGGCATGGCTGAGGCCTGTCCATCTTGGTTTAAGTCCATTGTTGCATTGTGCATGCCATGTTATAATGTGTTGTGCATGTTATGTTGTTGTTTGCATTGAGCAAGCCACGATCATGTTGCATTAAGTATGTCATATTGTCCATAGCATTGTGTATGCCATGTAGTCACATTGTGTATGCCATGCTTGTTGTTGCATTATGTTTGGAATAGGTGTTAGTCCAAACACGGGAAAAGAGAGACGTTTCATACTTCAAGTGATGAAACGTGCCTTAATTCCCAGTCGCCGATGCTCTTGATCATGCATGATAGAGTTTTAGGCTTTATGTGTTTACTTGTGCATTCATTCCATATTGAATTGTGCAACTTTGCCTCTCGGCCATCATGCATTGAATGAAATGCGCAATTGGTGGCCCGAGGGTCGAAAACTGTCCCCTTGAGTTCATCACATGATAGAGAGGGTGGTTGTGCACACATATGCTGCAAATATATTGCCATGCCCTTTCTTGCTCTCTGTTGCAGAAAAGTGCTATTCAGCAGCAACAACTGGCTGGCTAGCCAGAAAAACTAGCTGGCCGACCACTTTTCTGGTTTTTCAACAACCAAAAGTGGTCGACATGTGTTTGGGGAGACCAAAAGTGGCCAGCCACCCTCCCACTGGATTCCCAAGGTGGAGTTTCATCTTTCTAGAGCGAGCATATTGCAAACAAAGGCGAATTGGGGCATCACATTAGATTTCCGAATGAGGCAACCGGACGTGCATGCATCCTCCCTGCTTCGAGGCTACTTTTTATTGCTTTCCTTAGCTGCCATGCTTAGATAGCTATCTTTCAGCTTTGGTTTGTACTTTAATAGTTAATGTGTTAGCTATTTCAATTATTTTGTAATAATTAGTTAACTAGGATTAGTTAATTAATTTGTTGTGTAATAATTAGTTTAATTAGCTTTGATTAGCTAGTTAGCTTCCTATTCGATCCCTCCCTCGAGATGGCGTATTCTTGTAATAAGCGTGCGTATGTGTGATGCATGTCTTCCAACCCCCATTTCTTTCTCCCTTTTACTTAACTGCTTACGATGGTTAGTTTTAGGGCATGTTTCATTTAGCATGCCTTATGCTCACATGTTTGCACCATTCATCAGTCTTGCATGCACCGGGCTCGGCGCATCATACTAACTACATTGTATTTCAATTCCTATTTGAATACATGTATCAAGTTACATTTTTCACATGACATCTTAGGATAGCCGAGCCTATCTGAATTGCATTTTCGCATGTGTTGCATTAGCCATTTTCACATGAACTAGGATCATGTATGATTTCTAACTAGTTCTCTGTTTTGGCTTGGAGTACACTGTGAGTGTTTACACTTTAGCATACTGCATGTGTGTTAATGAAAGCATGCTTGCCATGAGGCTAACTACTTATGTGATATAACTGCCTGAATGCCTGTGGGTGAAGGTTGGATTGCTTGAATTGGAACAATTCATTGAAATCCGTGTTTTAGCCTACTTGCGGGCAGCAAACTTCAAACCATTTTCAAACGAATATGCAGTGTTTTGTTCCAAATTAGGCGATCTAGTCTATACTTGTTTACTGTGCGCATCGCATAGTAAGATTAGCTAATTAACCGGAATAAGAACACATGTGTTTTCAAAAACGAGATATCATGTTTAGTATAGGCCGATCTTTGATTGGGCGAGCGAGGGTGCTCATTAAATGACCTTCCCCAATCGTACCCAAGTTCCCGAGCTGAGGCAACTTTGGTGATGACGAACACGTGGCCTTAGGTACGAGTCAGGGTTTCCTAAATTTCCCTAAAAATAAAATATTTAGGTGGCGACTCTGTATCTGGCAAAGCAGTCCATGTTTGGCACTTCTTTACTAAAAATCAGTTTTCCAAAACGATTTGCCAGATTTGGACTCTTTGGTGATTTATCAGTCTTACGTCGCACATTGTGAGACTAGATTCAGAACCGTGACATTTTAGTCCAAATTGTAGTAGCTCAGAACAAAATGAGATTCGTGCCGCTTCACAAGAGGCGCACAGATGCCGGAGGGTTCCCGGGGGTGCGTCTACAGCTGGTTTGAGAATGAAATGGTTGTGATTATACACACGATAGGGTAAGTTATACTAACTTGCTTTTAGATTTGAAGAAAATACATTGATTTTCATAAGTTTGACATAATTACTTTGGACTTCTTTATGATTTTAATTCATATAATATTTTGATGCCAATTAACCATTGTACAATAGTAGACAGTGTGAATGTTCCATGATGTGAACATTCACATTGTCAAATATAAATATTCATATCACCAAGTTGTTAAGCATTCAAAAACTATTTATAAGGGTAAAATTGTCCACAAAATACCTTAAATATAATAATTAGGATTTGATAGATCAAATTTCCAAATAATAGGACTTATTGAAATACAAGAATATATTATGGACAAATTGGTATACAAGTACTTGAAAAATGATTTCCTAATAAATCCTCCTTATTAGAAATATGACATATATTATAGTAAAATTATATTTGTAATATATGCTTTATTTTAAAGTACATATATGATTTTTTTTTTTTTTTTTTTTTTTTTTTTTTTGCTTGTTTTAAGGTTTGAATTCACAATAAAATCTTATTTCAGCCAATTAATATGTGAGGCATATCTTTTTCCAAATCAACATGTTTTAAAATTTTAAATTAAATTTAAACAATTTACTATTCGCCTTGTTTAATAGTCCTAGTTCTATATTCATCATTAGTATTCATTTCAAAAATAAATTATATATAGAAATAGTAAAAAAAAATTGAAGTCCTCTAAATGATACTATTGATCCTTTCTTTTTCACCTTTAAATTTCCTTAAATTTATTCCTTAGGTTGATTTTTCTTAATCGATGACCCAAGACTTGAAATCTTATGAACTATGGAGTACGAATGTTGATTAGTCTACTATTGTACAATGGTTAATTGGCATCATAACCACACCATTAACACTCCATTTATTTAGATGAAAGATATTTTTAAAAAAAGCATTCTTCTTAAATTTTGATAATTAAAATTTGTACAAGAGGTTAATTGATAATGACAGGTCAAAACAAGCCATGATGCAACTACATAGGCCACATATTAAGAATTGATATACATGTAATTAGGATAAGTAAAACACAAAATACAAATATAAATAGAATATAAATATTTATGTTGTTCCTCCCAAAATAAGTTCATGAGTTACAATATAAGACAGAAAAAATGTAACACTTCAATTATAAATATATAGAATATTGAAGTAATGTGAGAGAATTGTAAAATACCTAAAATATCCATAGTGGTTACTGTTTCTTCTTTGCAGGGATCCATACTACCCAACAGGTCACTCTTTAACGATATATTATTTATGGTAGATTAATGTTGGATAACATTATTAGTTTTTATTTTTTGTAAACATGAAACAAAAAGTATAAAAACTTTGAAATGTTTATTAATTCAAAGAGGTCGCCTATTAATTATAACTTTGAAAATTTTCTTCTTGATGCCTTTTAATCTAAACATTACAACCAACACTGATAAGTTTTTATTTTTGGACAAATTTCACTTTACTCCAATATGATTTGATCCATGTGTAGATCACCTCCCTAACATTTGAAAGTAACCGCATAATTGTAGAGACCCTAATGTTTGGTAACTACACTTGAAACCCTAAGCCTTAGGTTAATAGCATTTTAGCCCCTAGTTCCATAAAAGTCTACAAAATGGCCCAATAAAGAATAATTTTAAATCCTAGAACACCACTTTATAATTAGAAATACCCTAACACTTGGCTTTTATTTATTTTATCTCCTAGTTGCTAAATTAATTCATACATTTTATTTTTTTTAGCCTAGTTGCAAATTTACTAATTCTTTGAATCCTTATTATTTATTTAAGCAAATAAATAGCTATAAATATATTTTTTTTAAAAAAAATAGTTTTATTATTTATTTTAATTTTTAGTTGAGCAAATTAGTAGCAAATTAGTGGGAAAAATATCTAGATATTTATAAGTTGCTTAGGCATTAAGTTAGAAGGGTAGAATGGTCTTTTTAACCCAATTCATGGCCTATAACATTGAGAAGCATTGTCTCAACTCCTCTCTCACGTTTTTAGCAGCTCAAGGAGAGGGTGAGAGAGGGAGAGTGTGATCAAGGGAGGTAGAGGGATTTAGAAGCAGAGTTTACATTGGAAGAAGTGTGGGCAGCTGTGAAGGACTGTGATAGGAATAAAGCTCCAGGGCCTGATGGCTTCAACCTTTTCTGCATTCAAAAGAGTTGGGAGGTGATGAGTAGTGAAATCCTCCAGTTCATGCATGAGTTCCATAATAATGGTAAGTTGGCCAGTGGGCTTAATAGTTCATTTATAACGTTGATTCCTAAAAAGGACAGTCCAGCAGATTTGGTGGATTACAGACCAATCAGTTTGGTGGGGTCAATCTACAAAATTCTAGCTAAAGTTCTACCTAGGAGAATTAAGAAGGTTTTTCCTAGACTGGTTGGTGAGGTTCAAACAGCATTCATTGGAGGCAGGTGTATTCTAGATGGAGTCTTGACTACCAATGAGATCATTGAGTGGTGGAAATCAACAAAGCAAAAAAGGGTTCTACTTAAGCTCGATTTCGAGAAGGCGTATGATTCAGTCAATTGGGAGTTCTTGCTTTCAATGGTGTCTAATTTTGGATTTGGAGAGAAATGGGTAAGGTGGATTAAGGAATGCTTATCCTCATCTAGAATATCAGTTTTGGTAAATGGATCACCCACTGAAGAGTTTTCACCGCAAAGAGGGTTAAGACAAGGTGACCCACTCTCACCCTTCCTATTTAACTTGGTGGCTGAGGGGTTAAATATGCTTCTAGATAGAGCCAAGACATTGGGGTTGGTTAAAGGAGCTGTGGTTGGGTCCACTGGTATGAGCATCTCACATTTGCAGTTCGCGGACGATACTATAATTTTCTGCGAGGCAGATTTGGAGGAGTTGATATTGATTAAAAGAATATTAAGGTGTTTCAAAGTGATGTCCAGTTTAAAGATAAACTTTCACAAAAGTGTAGTGTGTGGTGTGTGGTGTGTGCATCTCTGATTCTGATGTGAAGGATTTTGTAAGGGAGTTAAATTGCCAAAGTAAGAAGCTGCCTATTCTGTATTTGGGCTTACCCTTAGGAGCCAATCCTAGGAGGAAGGCCACTTGGCAGCCTGTGGTTAATAAAGTTCGGTTGAGGCTGTCTCTTTGGAAGAGGAAGCTGTTGTCCTTTGCAGGTCGTCTGACTTTAATTAAGTCAGTAGTTGTCTGTCTGCCGTCGTATTATATTTCTTTATTCAAGATGCCTAAGGGTGTAGCGAAGACAATTGATAAGTTGCAGGCTATGTTTCTCTGGGGAAGCAGTGAGGTTCAGAGAAAAGTGCATTTGGTGAGGTGGCAGGAGCTTATTAAGCCTAAGAAGCAAGGTGGGCTAGGGGTCAGAAGTCTAAGTGAGATGAACATTTGTTTATTACTAAAATGGTGGTGGCGATATGGTGTTGAAGTTAAAGCCTTGTGGAGGGCTGTGATCTGCAGTAAATATGGGCAACATGGTGGTGGGTGGTGGCCTGCTGTTGGTGAAACAGGTAATTTATCTCCAATTTGGCAGGGTATTCTAAGTATTGCAACGGATTATCCTCAGCTACTTGATTTCTATTTGGAGAATGCAAAGATAAGGGTTGGGAATGGTGCAAGAGTCCACTTCTGGACTGATATTTGGTGGAATAGCTGTAGGCTCAGTGAGAAGTTTTCAAGATTGTTTAGTTTATCTATCGCGAAGGAAGGCTCTTTGCTACAATACAACCTGGGTAGGGATAGGATCAAAGAATGGAACCTGGCTTTTAGAAGAGGGTTGCGTGCATGGGAAGAAGTGGAGGTTAACAGGCTTTGTGAGTGGCTGTGTGCAGCTCCTATAAACAGGGGAACTATGGATGACTGTTTGAGGTGGAAGATTGATTCATCTGGTGAGTTTTCAGTGGCCTCAGTTTGGAAATTGATGCAAGTGGATAAGGGACCGAAGCTGCCTGTGACAAATGAGCTGTGGCAAAATGTAGCCCCCCCCCTCCCTCCCAAAATTCAATTCTTTGGATGGTTAGTGTGGAAGGGTAGACTGAAAACATCAGAATTCCTGCAGAGAATGGGGGTGCTGGGTGCCAACTCTAGCACACTGTGTGTATTCTGCCAAAAGGAATCTGAAAGTGTAAATCATGTTTTATTGCACTGCTTATTGGTTTGGAGAGTCTGGTCTCGAATTCTAAGCTGGTAGGATATGTGGTGGGTAATCCCTGGGTCTATTGAGGACTTGTTGCATTGGTGGGCAGGTGCTTCGATCAAGAAACAAGAGGTGGAGTTGTGGAAAATGGTGCCTTTAGTCTTGTTGTGGTCGATTTGGAGGTTGAGGAATGATGTTTTGTTTAATGATGCTCATCCTAATTTTGCTGATTTGGAGGAGTTGGTGAAGACAAGGGTAGCGTTTTGGGCCAAGAGTAGGTTATCAGGTGTGAATTACAATGTGCATGATATTGTAAATAATCTTCATCAGGTTAGGCATTGTCTGAGGTAAAGGGAGCGCAAATCTGGTTCTGCTGTGGCGTTGCTGGGCAGCAATTGTGCATACTCTGAGGTTGATGCTCAGCAGTTTGCTAATCTGCTTATCTGGCTACTGTGTAGTCTGCACCTCTGCTGCTGGTCCAAATCTTCTACTAAAGAAGGTGTTCTGTTTGGTAGTTTTGGGGTGGGGTGGTTTTTTCGTGTGTGTGGTTGGTTTCTCATCAACTTCTGCTTATGTTGTCTCTCCAACTGTTCTTCATGTAATAGTTATCGGTTTCATCAATAAAATTCCTTTTCTTTGCTGATCAAAAAAAAAAAAAAGGGAGGTAGAGAATAAGGAAAAAAAAAAGAAGAAAAAGTGATTCAAGAAGGTAAGAACACCTCTTCCTCTTGTCTTCTCCAATTCTTTCACCATCCCATCCTATTGCTTAGATGCCCTCTTGTGTGGGGAATTAGAGCCTTTGGTGTGTATAAAAGTGTGGGTTTGAGTTAGTGACATTATCTTGCAAATCTGTCAAATTAGGCACTGTTGTGACTTCTCAAATTTAAAAGAAATATCAAATTTATGTGTTTCTGAAATATGAATTTAGTGTAGGCTATTTGGTGTGTTTAGAGCTTGTGACAATTTTATTAGCCCCTAATTGTGTGTTTTTAGGGCTTGGATATTTTGTTCAAAAATCTGGTCCTAAGTCTCTGAAAAACGGTCCACTTCTTGCAATTTTATAAAATTCCATAAAAATCATCTCAGGTTGGTTCTTCTATACAAATTTATGATTTTGATTCCTCTTTCCAATGGAATTTATTTGCGTGAAAATCATTGGGTAGATTGAGAGGAAAGCTAGTTTTCCCAAAGGGTGACAAATCTGGACAGGTTTTTGAATATAGGTTGTAGATGAATTTCTGGGGGTGCTGTGCAAATTATGATAATTGGAATTGAAACTAGACAGGTTAATTATTATTTCTGTGCAATTTCAGCCCCTAATTTGACCTAGAAGTATTTTTTCCAAAGCACTCTTTTTAGCCCTGTAGAACAAAACAATGCTGGAAATAGTGTTTTATTGTGTTATTTGTCTCTAAGTGTTTCAAAGCATGCCTAATGTTATTTGCTTGCCTTACCATACTTATGTATGACTATCATGGGCTATATTTCCTCTCTTATGTTTGCCTCATGCTCTTTTATATTACCGAATTACCGAATGTGACTAACTTGCTTGGCAAAAGATCTAATAAATGGGAAATGGAAAGGGGTTGGTAATGGGTGACGTTCACCCCTGTGCTTCAGAATGATTTATGTAATATACATGTGTATGGAATTGAAATCAAATGAGTTAAGTCTTGCACAAGTACTCTAAGCAAGCCCCTAGGTTGACACAGATGTATTCAGACTCTATGCGGTGGTTTCAGCGTATAAGCGAGCCCTTTGGTATGGTATGTGCAGGGTGTAAGCGAGCCCTAGGCACGATTTGGTATGATATGTGCAGGGTGTAAGCGAGCCCTAGGCACGATTTGGTATGGCATGTGAAGGGTGTAAGCGAGCCCTAGGCACAATTTGGGTGTAAGCAAGCCCACTTGTTTGGTCGTCCCTTTTGAGGTCCATCAATGTCACTAACCGATAAATAACTGGGAGGTGGGCATAGGTGATAAGGTCTGCAAAGCAGCAAAAGGAGGAGTTCTGAATAATCCGGTGTTCAATCCTTGTGGTTGGGTAGAAGGATCTCTTTGGGAGATTCTAGATGTCTAGTCTAACTACTAATTCATAGAACGTATGTTATGTTACCCGATTTGCTATGTATATGGTTGACTGGCTGATAGAAGATATGGGGGTGTGTGTGTGTTTTTACTGGACATTCCAAGCTCATGGCGTGTCATGCCAGGTGAGGAAGTAGTTTACGATGGTGAAAGTTATCCGAAGGCAACCAAGATGAAATGTTGGAGCCGTGGTTCACTTGAAGGCTTAGACTAGTAGTTTTTTTTTTTTACTTTGACTTTTGGCATGTTAGTGTTTGTAATCCTATTGTGGAACACAAATGAATTAATTGTGGTATTAACTTTGCTTATATGTGTATATTAAGATGTTTGGTTATCTATCCTGTTTGAGTTGTATTATGTACTCTGTTTTTTTTTTTTTTTGGTCATGAATTTTGGGGCGTCACAATAATCTCCATGTAATTTGTGGACTTAAACGCACTATTAGCAATTTTGTCTAACATAACGTAATGTAAGACCCACTTGCCTATATGGAGAGTAAATTCATTTTTAAAACGAAAATACCCTCTTTACAACTTCAAATTTATAAAAAAAATGCCATTCTTTTTTTTTCCTTCTCTTTATTATTTCTCTATTTACTTCCTTTCCTCCATAGCCATCATCGCCTCCTATATTCTCAGGAAAACATAACAATAACCATTCAACCTATAAATACCTCTATTGGGTTGTAAAATGAGTTCACATTGAATAAAAGAGGAGCCTTTGGTTTGTTGCTCATATTTTCAGCCTATATAAAACGAGCTCATATCATTAAGTAACAACCTTACCTTTAATGTGTTGCCTTTGGTCTGCTTCCATGAAAATATATTGCCTTTAGTTTTGCAAATCCCTTTCTCTCTCCACTATTATAAAAAGTAATTCTACTTTAATAATAATAATAATTATATATATATATATATAATCATGGAGTTAAAATGGGTGTTGAACAAATTGTAATTATACATACATATATATAACTATTGCTCACTTTTAACAAAAATTAGTTAAATTGAGTGTTTAACAGAGGCCCTAAAAAGGAATATATATATATATATGTATGTATATATTGCCATCAAAGTGTGATTTGATTGAGAAGCAATGATAGGGTAGTAGTCGTTGAGTGGGAATGGGCTATGTCGAGGTAGGAGTTGGCAGCTATGGGAGGAAGAAGGAAAAATAATAATATATATATATATATATGTGTGTGTGTGTGTGTGTGTCTATTTAGGAACCCCCTGTCCCATATTATTGGTCCATTTTGTTATTTTTTGATATCCCAAAATGTTTGTCCATTTTGAAAAGTCAAAACATAACATTTTATATTATTCCAAAATTATCCTTTAAAAATGATTATAAATATATTTAATAATGGGAATAAAGGGGCAATATGGTAAATTAATATATTTTGATTCGACTTTAAAGCAATAATTACATATTCCCTTAAAAAGTTTGGAATTCTCAAAAGGGACCAGTCACTTGTTCGGTCAAATCACTTGTTCTGTTAACATAAGTTAGTGTGCTTTTTAGTCCACAAATCACATGGAGGTTATGTGGTCATTTTCAAATGACAAAGAGATGATCCACACATGAACCAAACTATAAGGGGTAATGTAACTCTTTTTTGTTTTTGGGTCCGCTTGAGCAGAGAATGTTACGCTCGAGCGGAAAATTTCAATTCTCAGTATCATGGGAGTTTGCAGGCAGGACGCTCGAGCATAGAAAGTTGCGCTCGAGCAGAGAATGTTGGTTCCCAGTTGTTTCATTGTAGCTCTACAAAACTTCTAGAACTTGTCATTTTATGCTCGAGCGAGGGATTCGTCGCTCGAGCGAGTCTTCAAGTGCGTGTCTCACGCTCGAGTGTGAGAAATGGTGCTCGAGTGGACTGCGCGATATCAGCAACTTAAAAGGGGCGATTCTAGATCAATCTCTCACTTTTTCTTTTCTATCCTCCTTCCCCTCTTTCTATCTCTAAGAAACCCTAAATTTCTACCTTAGAATGTCTCTCACTCACTTAAGATCCAACCAAAATCTCTTGCTAAGAGTGAAGAACACTTGAAGATTGTCATTGTCTACCGATTGGAATGTGAGTTAGTGAAGATCATTGTAGAAGCTTTGCTATCTTGCTTGGTTGTTGAGGTAGGGATACTTTTACCCTAGTATTTCTTTATTTTGAAGAGATTTCATGGCATTGTTGGGACTTATGAGTTAGGACTTAGAGATGTTTTGCTATTAAGACTTCCTGTTTTGTACTAAGATCTCATGTTATTTTCTTTTCATTTCTTGTATGCCATTGAGGCTCATTTTGAAGTAATGCCATCTAGCTTCGTGAACTAGGTTTATTTTGGAAATGTACTTTGGAATATTGTAAAGTGTTGAATGTTAGTTCAATGGGAGAGATGGCCTATGTTTGTTATTTTGCTCTTATGGTTGTGGATTATATCCTTTATATATTTTTGGCAGGGCGTTACAGGTAAAGTGAAATTTGTCCTTTGTTTTCTTTAAAGTTTTTTATGATCATTGGATGAACAATGACTTGGCTGTATTCTAAGATCTCATGGCGAGAACAAACCTTTGAGAGTGTTCTACACAACAAAGAGTATGTAATAGTAGTGGAGTGCACCTTTGTTTGTTTCAATGGAAAATATTTTAATGGAAGTCATAATCAACAAAAAAAAACAAGCGTACTTTGATAGAAGATGTTTTCTACTTTTGAAAAATAAAAAATATTTTCCGGATTAAAGTCTTACCAATGCCACCACCACACAACCACTAATATATTAGTTTCAAGTCGCAATTAAACATAAAGAAATACTTTCTGCCAAAACAAACAGTGAATACAATGAGAATACTAGAGAATGGAGAAACCATTGTTAGGTCTCATCATGTCAATATATGTGTATATTCTTCATACTTCTCTAATTTAATTCTGTGCATATGAACATGTTGTAACAAGAAACATTTATTAAGCTTTCAAAGTGTACATGGTATCAAATCTAACTAAAAGAACCTTAACTCTAAAAGAGGAACAAGTTTATAAAACTTAACCCAGTAGATGAAAAGAAATGTTGCAGTCTTTCACAACAATAAAGATTTTCATTTTTTTAAACAGGTTTTGGGGCATATAATTTGCATCAATACAATGTGTGTTTCTATCGAGCATTTAATAGAGTAATGGTGATTTTGTTGACTGAACCTATTGCTTCCTTGCTTGATGAACCAGCAGCCTCAATAACATTCCTTTCCAGGTTGTTTGGCTTAAGGCAATGTACCTTCACCACCCAACATCAGAACCACATATGACATACTTGGCCTATCCTCTAAAGATTGTTGCACGCATAAAAGACGCACGTGGATTGATCGCAACACTTCAGTTAGTTAGCATGAGTCCCACAGAGCCTCATCAATCAATTCCAATGACCAACCTTCTTTGTAGAGTCTCCATGCCTGAACAGATTCTCACATAATCGCACGGTTGTGAATGTTTTAGAACAGTGGAGAAAGCGGGATTTAAGACTGAATATAAGAATACTTCTAAACTCAGTATGTTTACATGGCCAAGGAGGTTGAGGTGGTGATCTGGATGATAGAAACCTCTGTTTTTCTTCCCATTCGCGATCTCTAGCACCAAAACGCCAAAGCTAAATACATTTGATTTTATTGAAAACAACCCATCCATAGCATACTCTGGAGACATGTAGCCGTTGTAGAAAAGTGTTGAATGAAGAACTAGATTTTGAAGCAATAGACAAAATATGTTGTATAGATTTTTACTATGTTCCAACCACTTTGTTTGTATTTGTTTCTGTCTTATTTCCTCGAAAATTTGTAGCCATTCCAAAGTGTGATATTTTTGGGTTCATTTTAATATCCAACAAAATATTGCTCGCTTTGAGATCTCTGTGAATAATTCTTAGCCTGGAATCTTGATGAAGATAAAGAAGCCACTATGCAATCCCATTAATAATGTGGAATTGCTTTTGCCAATTTAGTAATCCGCTATGGGTTTGATCTGTCCAAATGTTTGTCTGATTTAGTCCATGCTCCCAAATTTTGGAAGACCATGTAATAAAAACTAAAGGTTTATATGGAAACAAAAGAATATAAAAAATAAAAATAAAAAAAAATAAAGAGGAAAAAATAAAGGACTGTTGGCTGGTTTGAGAATGGAATGGTTGTGATTTATACACATGGTAAGTTATACTAACCTGCCTTTAGTTTTGAAGAAAATACATCGATTTCCACAAGTTTGACATTATTACTTTGGGGTCCTTTATGGTTTTACTTCACATAATATTTTGCCTATTTTCATCAAAAAATCGTTAGTTATATGGATAAAAAAATAACGGTCTTCTCTTTTGCACCGAAATGTATATTTGCCCTTGTTTATCCTTGCTACACACCATTTGTATTATTTTTTTTTATCTTTTTAGCTTTATTAAAACGAAAATTGGTGTAATTATGTCAAACTTGTAAGGCTTAATGTATTTTTTCTATACCCAAGGGTGGTCACTATAGTTTACCCTATATAGTATTATAGTTTGAAGAGAGCCAAACCAAAAATGAAGTAGTCGAGGCTTTTGTTGGGCATGTATTCGTAGATCAACATCTTTTCTTCTCCCTGAATGCAACATTCTATAAGTTTCACGAAATTTCGGAGTTGAAGTTTGGCAATACAAATAACTTCATTCTTAAACTCATCAAGTCCTATTTCTTGTACTCCTTCCAGCATGCCCTGAGAATTACCATTGTAATTGATAGAATGTTAGGTTAGAAATTAAAAGAAAAGAATTACTGGTGACTTATGTTACAACATTACCAAACACATACTTAAAGACAAAATTACACAGATTTATGGAGCTTCAAATGTGAGAAAAGATGCATCGAGCCAATTGCCCTCTTTGAAAACTAGAAAATATATATCTAATACAACTCTAGACAACAACAAGGTTGTCTAACAAGGTAGGGCAGCGCATGTCCTACTTTGGGTAGATGAGTCTGGACAGGTGGATGAATGGAATTTTCAGATTTAGGACTTTGCTTCAAGATTTAGAATCCCACCAATCCTAAGCAAAAATCCAGCATCAATCATATTTCATTAGAGCAAATTCAAAGATAAACTTCTTCTCAAAAGTAGGTGTATTTGTCAAAATTTTAAATTCAGGATGGTGGGTTCTGCACTAAAATACTTTAGGGAAAATCTAGTATAGGAACATGGAAAATTTCATACAAATGTGGTCCCATACTTCACCAAAATGAAAGCAGTGTACACTTTACTATAAAAAATTGTTCGTGTTAGAAACATACTATTTATGGAAAGAAGTGACAAAAAAAGTTGAATGGTTTTATGGTTTCCACATAGGTTGGATGATATTGGGTGTCGATCACATTCATACAGATTACATAAGTGTCTTTACATTGTTACCTTGTAAACTAGTCCGAATCCACTCTCTCCAAGCTTATTGTTGATTGAAAAGTTATTCGCGGAATTAGCTATTACTGTTAAGTCAAACATGGGTAACTCTAGATCATCATTCTAGCTTTTGTCAATGCAACCTTGTTTAGAGTTTTGCATCGGATTTCCTGCAAAGCAGAGGCAAAATGGATATAAAGGATGAGACAACTAATGAAGTAATTTTTGTAACGCTCCCAAAACAATATAGTAAATACAACCACTATAGGAAATATGAGTTTAGGTGGCGTTTTTTTAACGGCGATTTTAAAAACGTCATTGTTTCTAATATTTTACGGCGTTTTATAAACGTCTTATTTTTCTGTAATTGAAATGGCGCCGTTTCAAGAATCAAAGACGTTTTTTAAACGCCTTGGAATGGTTTCCGTTCAACGCCCTCCTCCTCTCCTGTTTCACCTTTATTTTGAATATGATAAGCAAGTATAACGAAAATCTCACTCCCACTCTCGCGCTCTCTCTCTCTCTCTCTCGCCCCCTCTGCGCTGTCTAAGATCGTTCAAAATCGAAGTCAGAGGCATTTCGAAGTTCAGATCGGTGAATCGATTCAGTTTGAGGTACTCTCTGTCTTCTTCTTAACATCATTCTCCTCCCCCTCAAATCGATTCAGATCGGTGAGGTACTCTCTCTCTTCCCCCTCTCTCTTTCTCTCTCTCTGCTGTCTAAACCCTAGTTATCTCTGTCAGTTCAGCTCTGTGATTCAGAGATTCACAGATTCAGCTCGGTCTCAGTGAAACAGAATTTTCGACTTGAATTTCGACTTGAATTCAGAGATTCACAGATTCAGATCGGTGAGGTACTCTCTCTCTCCCCCCCTCTCTTTATTTTGAGGCGTTTTATTTTGACTTGAATTTTAGTTTTTTTTTTATTATTTATTTATCAAAAGATCAGATCTCCTTTGTTCTTCAAGCATAAGCAACTAGATTTAGATGAGGATCGATTAAGTGTATTTGTGGTTTGTAGAATTATATGGGGAACACTTGTTTATCAAGCTTATATTATTATGTTGATTATGTTAATTTATTAAAAATTGTCTATGTTTGCCGTAGTATGTTACAGGTTATGGTTGTTAATTGATGGAAGCAATATGTTTTGTTGTTCGAATGTGCGTATTTGGAACACTGAATCTTGGTTATATTTTCTTCTAGAAAATAGAGATAATCACTCTTGATGTATTTGTTTTTGTCTATCAACGAACTATAACTTTGAAAAAAAAAAAAAACTCAAACTTAAAATCATGTGGGGGGGTTAGGATATGTATGTCTAAATCTCCAATAAACCATCTTGCTTGGAGGAAGCATTCAAGCTGCTGCTGGAAAGACTCCACTGATCCGAAAATCCCAGAGACGAAACCCCAATATTTCTGCATTTGGCAACAGTTCTTACACTTTCAATCAATTCTTGGGTTCGAGTCTCCTGTGACAGTATCTCCAGTAACTGTCCTGGACTGATAACCAGCTTCACCTTCCAAACTCTACCTCCATTGTTGTACTTGTAGGGCCTGGAGAACACCTCTGTGTATGATCTCTTCAACACGCTTCGACCATCACATGACATTCTATAAGGAGTGACTAGTGATTGAGGAGGCACATTGTAACTGTTAGACCTTACATGGCCAACTTGGACAATTTCACCACCACCACCTAGACCTTTGCAGTTGAGTGTCTACAATTTCTCTACCCTGCAGTCCAATCCTCCCCCAGACAACTCTCCCTCTAAACTTACAATCATATTTTGCTTCTGCTTCAAATTGCAATTATTTCCAACTTTTCCCAATCACTCCAACCTTTTTGCAAATCAAACATGCCATATGATGTAGAACTTTGCATGATTCTGTCACTTTTAGGACTAAAAAATTGAAAAAAAAAACCTCGACAATATATGTTTCAGTTCTCTTTATGTGCTCGTAAACTTGGGAAAAGAAAATATTGACAATTCAATGAGATAACTATTTTTGTTTTGTCTTGATCACTAACATTTTGACCAAAATATTTTTCGTTGTCATTCCTTTTTTTTTTAATAGGTGGTTTCGTCATCATTCTTAATTAACTAAAATAGACAGTTTTAGATCTTTTGTGTCCCCAAATCAATGGCATTGAATTCGCCCTACAGCCGTTAGATATTCTGTAGCCTAGAACAGAGCATTCTATAGCCTATGCTTTTACCCAATAGTTTGACAATCAATGCATTCTCCCAAGGTTTCCTGATCTTCTGCAGAAGCTTTCTTGACACTTTCGGTAGTCCTGCAAACCTAGGCTTTCCTTCCCCAGTGGTGGTTCTCTGTCTCTTTTCATCTTCTTCTTCATCTCATGATAAGATTTCCACCCTATTATCAAAGTAGTAATCCATGTTCTTTGGTAATGCTAGAGGGTCTTTAAACGATTTTACTGGTGGACCTTCAACAGGCTGGGCTTCTTTCATCTCAGTTTCCACTTCCATTACTTTTTCTTCCATTGTGGCATTGCTTTTGATTTTCTTTGTGCTTCTGATCAAGTGATCTTCTTCTGAAGATTTCTCAAACGTGCTCATTGCACTCTGTTCTGGCTCCATGCTTTTTCAAAAGTGCATAGGATTGACCAGTGTTTTAAAAGGCTCTAGGCGCACCAAGGCAATAAGGTCTCTTATACCCTAAGCGCGAGGTGCAAGCATATGTTGTACATCTATGCAGTCTGTTTATCTTCTTAAATTATTTGAGCCATATTTATGAGGAAGCTTGAATATCATGACCCCTAATTCAACAATAGAAAGCTTTGAAATCACCTATTGTACATCTATGCAGTCTGTTTATCTTCTTAAATTATTTGAGCCATATTATCAGGAAGCTTGAATATCATGATCCCTGATCCAATAACAAAAAGCTTTCAAACCACCTAAGAGCTTCTATTTCCACACACCATAAATCCTCAGTTTACGCACTTAGTACATTTTTTAAAAATACAATCAAATTTACCTATTTTTTAAAAATACAATCAAATTTACCTTTTTGGACAAAATCCTAAAATGCGGTTTCTCAATACACATCTTGTACACCACCAGCCACTATCATCGCCTGTAGCCACTGCCACTGCAGGGAACTCCACCACCGTGAACTACCCACTGTTGCAAACCCCTCCCATCGCCGCAAGCCCTCCTGCCCTCAGGCTAAATAATCAATTAAACAAAACATAGAACACATAACACTTTGTAACAACACGGGGGATTGATTTTGAGTTGAAAAAAATACATACATAAAAGGTTTCCCTGGCATTTCAAGTTGTTTATAACTTTAAAACTTCCTGATTTCATTAAGATTATTTTTGAATTTTCTGAACTTTCTCTACTTGTTGGCATGATCTTCACTGTTCATTTTATCACTTCAAATGACGCACGCACATACATATATATACACCATGCATATATATATATATATATGTAGACTCTTGTCATGCCAATTCTTGTGACTTGATACAATTCTATCTTAATCCTCAAGGTTAACCCTCTCAATTTACAAACCACATGTAAATATGTATGATGTTAGCTGTATAGTTATTTTCCTGCTCGTTGTAGATCCAAGGTGGAATATCTTGAGACTTGGTTCTGTTCAGTGTTGTCATGATTCTTTGTTGCAGATAAATGCAATCTACTAAGACTTTTTCCAAAACTGAATTAGAGGCATTGTCCTTTGGATGCAAAAGACTTTACTATAGGGTTTAAGTGCTGGGGATTAAATTTTTTTTGTTGGATTATAAACTTGTGCTTGCTGATTTTTTTTTTTCCCCAAAGAATAGTTGGAATGATTACAATTTTTACCCTGAAATGCATCTAAATGGTTAAGATAGTAGTTCAGTTGTGATATTTTCCTTTCTCTTCGTCTTCGATAAAATAAAATAAGTTTTTACACCCACTAGATTTGAATCTTCCTCCTGCTACTATTTTATCCAATTTTGTCCTTTATTTAGTTATTTTTTCCTGGAAAAAATTAATTCTACTGTAAAGTCAGAGGACATCAATCTTCATGTTAAAGATTAATTCTACTATTTTATCTTCTTTTTATTATTTAATTTACATGCTTTAGAATGTACATGAATCACAAAGCAAACCATAGATGTTTCGAATAGGTTTCGCCCATGTTACCTTTATAGATGCATTTATTAAAAGGCAATTTATGTTATAGCAAATAAAAATAAAAATAAAATATTTTTCTCATTATTAGTACTAGAAATCGATAATCATTGGAATAGGTGTATCTCTCCAATTTAGTAATCACTGGACCCATCCTTTTTTTTAGTATTTTTTTTTGGGACCATTAGTCCTTTTTACGTTATCTTTCATCATGACCTTGGACCCATCCTATTAAAAAAATAATTTGATGTTTATGCTACATGATTAAACCATTTCTTCCAAAAATATATATAATTATGTATAAAATATAATTTGAGAGAGTGTAGGACACAATTAACTTCATTTGGAGGATTATTTGACCCAAAATATAATTTGATGTTTATGCTACATGAATTGTGATTGGTCATGCTATCATGACTGAAAAACTATTTTGATTAGCATGTTGTCTCTCGTTAATGGCCCAATTTACTGTACAATATCAGCCGCTAACACGTTGGATTTAGCATCTCAAATTTGTTAACAGTGAGTTTGTCTATGAATTGGGATGTAATAAGAGTGTATCAAAATTGGGGGCAATTATTTTCTTTTATTTTCTCGCCCCACGATGCAAATGGATCCTAACATTTTAGGGGGGAAATGTTCCTTGTCAAACATAGGTTTAAAGTGTTTTTGTTTCTTTCTATGGAGCAAGTGTGGTACCTATTAGGCCATACGATCACTTTCAGTCTTATTTTATTAGGAGTTTAAATTCTTCATTTCTGTGATGCATTTTTATTGAATATCTTTTGAAAAATTTCATGTTATGCCTTCTATGGGGCCATCAATCAGCCACTTATTCGGGCGTCATGGTGCTATTACTTGTCCATTTTGTGTAATGATTGAATTCTCATTGAATAACTTTAGGAATGAATAAGAACTTTCCAGTGAAATTAGGATCATAACACAAAACAGTGTACTGAAATTTACTTTTGTGTTGGTTTATTTTGAGCCAATCATAATGTACAAGTGTTTTCTAGGGAAATTTTGGATCAGAAAGTTGTTAGCTTTTGGTAGATGGACTAAGATTCTTTGTCTACTGGTTTATTTTGAGCTACTGAACACTAATGCACATGTAAGTTTGCATTGATCACTGGTTTTGAAAAATATCATGGAATATTACATCCCAAATATCTAATCCCTCTGCTGAAGTGATTAGTTTGTATGTTGTGGCTTTTGGAATATGATGAAATTTGACATCTTGATTATTGAACCCCTTGTTAATGGTAAGTTGCAGTGAAATTTTAACTGAGCCTAATATCCACATTCTGCCCGTCTTCATCCTCTTCATTATATGTGTTCTAATTGTGGTACTTTATGTTGGAATAGGCAAAGCTGACCTGATTTTGTTTGCATTTGATGGGCTCACTCAAGTTATATCTTTGCCTTATCATTTTGCATGGCCTTGTTTGTTTTGCAGATAAGGTTGGGTGGGTTTATGTATTGGGATTATTAGTGGGGTGGTATTAGGTTGGAGATGTAAGATAAAAGTGCGTTTATTTGCACACTAGTGTGGTGATATTACTTAATTTGGATTAAATCTACAAAATTACATAAAAGCCCTTATCATAGAGAGTATGTAGATATGAAGAGGGTGTGTGTATTTGTGTGTCTCTATGTCTGCATGTGTTAGAGAGAAAGACAGACTGGCAAATAGACAGATGAATGCTACAAGTTTATGAATAATGGCTAGCTAATTGTAGGCAATTCAGAAAGTGTGGGTGCTGCTATGATGAACCCTTCTGCAGCAGCTTATAAGCATAGTCTTAGAATTTTAGATCATTTCTATTTGACAGAAATCAAGCAAGAAGAATAGAAAAATCCGGAAGAAGAAGACATTACATCATAGAACAGGCCGAAAGCCTTTCTCAGTAGTTCGACTGGAGGTATAATTATTCTCTCAAAGTTTGCTTACACTGTCTCAAAGTTTGTTAATTTTTTATCACTTCTTAAATAAATTTCAGTTGACTTTGCCATAATTACTTGCCCCAACAGATAAACAACAAGAGATGATATATGCTCTAAGCATTTCTTGTTTTTAATGAACAGTGTATATTGTCTTTGGAAATATCTATTGCACCCATCTCAGTGTTGTGACGTGCTAAATGACAAACTGGTGCATACGGACTATATTCTTGCCAACTCCAAGTGAAAGCAGTTGGTTTGAGTAATAATCAAATCTTTTACAAGGACTTAACAGTCTTACAAGAGTGTATTTATCAAAAAAAAAAGTCTTACAAGTGTGTGGACATATTATGGACATAAGTGAAATAGCTCCAAATGTGTAAGGTGATGATGCTTAGAGTTGCAACAGTTTTAGAACCTCCTGTAGAATCAAGGTACCCAATCTTGCCCTATCCTGATTCCACCCACCTCAAATTACATGAAGACACAACTAGTTATTGATCCCAAAACCAATTACCTTTCTGTGACTGAATATTTCAGTGGCTATATTACTTCTGCTGCAGCACCCACTACATTAGATTGCCCTTATGAACTTGAAATAGCTGTAGATAGTGCCTTGATTTCTATTTGTACTGGATGGGGTGATTTCTCTAACCGCATGGAGGAAGAGACCTTTTGAGATATTTCATTAAACTGGTTTTTGCTATTGCGTTTTATGTTATCTGCAATGCAGTTATCATTATTTTCATGCCTCTAATCTTTGTTGGACCTTGAAGTCAAATAATTAAACAACTCATCTCTCTTCTATTTGACTTTGGTGTAACCTCTCAGTTTATCTGAACTTCAGCAAATATCTGATAATTGTGTCCATGAAGGCCTACAGATTCTTTTTGGCAGCCAAAACTAAAGTCTTTTGCACTACGGAGTTTGATTTATATTGTTCTGTATTCCACAGATTGACAATGATTATCTTATAGCTGTGCATGATTCTAGTCAAAATAACAATCTTGTAGTTATATGGTTCTGGCTTTCTGTTCTGTTTTTTTTTTTTTTTTAGCCAGAAATACTAAAGAATAAAAATACCGTCTCATAATTTTCAATTTTCAGAAAATTGAAAATTGTATTAGTGAAGTTTTGGCTGTTATATAATTTTTCCGATGTTTTGATTCAAAAGGTTTGATGGAAATTGGTGGTGCATCATGTGAGGTGGATTTTATTTAAGGAGTACCGCTTCTTTTATATAAAATTGGATAAAATATCTTGGGAAGTATGCTTAGAAGTGCCATCCAAAAGTTGTATATACTTTTCCTATCCCAAAAGATGAGAAGAGAAGTTGCAATACTTTGAAGAATTCTTGGTTAAATATTTGTTGTTGGTTCTATTGCAGGTGTGTAGGGGAACTGCCGTGATGCTTGTATCACCTACGGATGGAACTGATGAGATTGCGAATCCTTTCATCCAGCTAGATGGGGCTTAAATCTCTGGACTTATTATGTAGCTGCCTTCTTAACATTTGGTTTTTTCTCATTTAAGATATTCTAGAGTTTGAATTTAGTTTCTATTTTGTCTACTTGAATGTCATTGTCTATTAATGTGAAATAGTTGCAAATGCCATATTACATTATGTGATTTCTTTGAACTGATCAGGTGTTTTGGTGCCCCTGCGAAGTGAATATGATTTAAGCGGTCTTTCTAATTGTAATCACTTGCAGGTTATCCATGGTATGATTATACAACATTTACTGAAATTGCAAAACTGTTAGTTCCAATCAAGTGCTGACAAAAAATGCACATATGAAACAAACAGGTGATGAGCAAAATGCAGTGATGATTTGATTTACTTGGGACATTCAAATGTTAGTTTTATACAGGTATTTTTTATTAATTGACTGAGAAACCAAATTCAATATTTTCTTACAGGTATTCTTTTTAATTTAATCAAATAAAATTAGCATAATCTCAAAAAAAAAAAGAAAAAGATATAACGGCGTTTCTAGAAACGCCTCCTAAACCCTCAATAGTAACGGTCATATTTTTTAAACAGATACGACGGCGTTTTAAAACGTCGCTAAATATCGTTGGTGACGTCAACGTGTGTATAATGGGACATTTGGCGGCGTTTTTGAAAACGCCTCTATACTCATATCACGACGTTTTTAAAACGTCGCAAACCTACAGCGACGGCCGCAGCTTCGACGTTTGGTAATAAACGCCACAAAATGAATTAGCGGCGTTTTTGATAGATATAGCGGCATTTTTAAAACGCCACTAAAAGCCCGATTTCCAGCAGTGAACCCAACCATATGTAAATAACTACATGAATCAAAGTAAATAGTCATTTCATTACATAAAAGTTAATGATACAAAGAGTTCATCAAAATAAATGCTCTTAGGGCTTACATCTTTCCAAGCCTTAACTTGGTTACAACAAAAGTGAGCTTCGCTTAATACATATTAAGCCCTTGGCTTTACAAAAGAAATAATCAAAAGTAATAAAGCTCTTGCTTCCAAAAGTCCCTCCAACTACTACCTTGGTGGAGGCATACCAAATGCTATTCCCAAATAGGGTGAGTGACAACCCAGTAGAAATCATCTAACACATTATATGAAATTTAACAAAGGTATAAATACAAGTGCATAGACAATGCTTGTGATAAAACTTTTCACAACTTTATATATATTCATAAGATATCAATTTCTAGTCTTAATCCATTTACTTTCAATTCATGTTCCATTCACTTATCTGCCTCAATTCATGAGTAAATTTCATTATTTCTCAACAACCAAACTGAGGCTACAACTCAATAATTTTCAAATCATACAAGACATATGCATAAACACTTCAAACTTCTATTTCACGGATATTTCGTCCACGGGTAGCTGTCAAACGGGACCCGTGTAAACGTAGGCTATACAAGTACTACAATTGTCATTTTACGGATATTTCATCTGCGGGCTAGGCACCCATGTATAGTTTCAGGACTTTCACCCAGGACACTCTGGCCAACTTAATTATAATGGAGTCCATCCCCTTTCTCCTCCCAAACAATCATCCATGCATATGCAATGTATTTAAACACAAAATCAAACATGGAGCATATCCTCTTTCCACTCCCAAACAAACATACATATACAATGTATATAAACATGGTCATATTCAATGACAACCATCAAATGATTAGTTTCAATTCACGTAATCCACATGCAATTTCTAGAACAGTCAAAGCTATCATCCACCAATAGCCCAATACAGTTATCTCTAATAGATATTCAATCTCAAACAGATAGTTTATTCAAAACTTCTAAAAGAATTAGTTAATACATAACCAATCCCACCATTTATATCAATACCCTCTCAATATCACATTTGCAATACCAATTCCAATTATTTGTACAAAATAATTATTTCATCCAATTAGGGCAACTTCCCCCTTTTTCCCAATTATTATCCAAGTGCCAAAATTATCAAATTAGACACAACACATCATCAATTTCAAATCCCACACGCATTTATTTCACCTACACCCAAAACCCCTCTTTCCATTTATGCCCAAACCTTAGGTTTGTTTAAAACATCCCCAAATCACACCATTGTTACACAAGAGACAAATAACTAAGCTAAACATCATATGAAGGTGTCGAAAGAATCCTTACATCAAAGGAAGGAGATGAGCCAAACAAGAGAGAAACTCCAAGAATGCCAAAACCCATTTCTATTCTAATCAAAATATAGATCTTGAGATGCTCTATCTTTTTCTTAAAGGTACTAGGGTGAAAAGAACAATGGATCTAGATGAAATCTAAGAGAGAAGGTGAATTCTAGAGAGAGAGGCTCAAGAACAAGCTTTTTGGAAAGTTTTTAGAGAGAGAGAGAGAAGAAAAATTTATTCAAAATGACATCTTCTCGAACTGTTATGCATGCAGTTAACTCAAGCGTAGAAAGCCTTGCTCAAGCGTCAGACACAAAGTTTCGCTCGAGCGTCAAAAGCGTCGCTTGAGCGTGGAATACACACTTCCAGAAGTTCTGCAGACGAAAGGCCCCGCTTGAGCGTAAGATTGGACGCTCGAGCATCCAATGCACTCTGCAAAATACTGAGAGTTGACAAATCCCACTCGAGCGCAGGAATGGCCGCTCGAGAGAAGGAGCAAAATTGTGAAGCCCGCTCGAGCAAAAAGGCCAAAATCTAGGCAACAAAGGTTTGGAAAAACAAGCAACCAACTTGTCCTAAACACATCACTACAACCCGATAACCAAAATAAAATGAAAGACAAGGGAAAGAGATAAGAATAACTATTCAAAACCATACCAACCCGAGTCCGGAATACAATAGGTAATGGGTCAAAACCGGAATCGTTATAATTTTATACCATTACAGAGTTTACCACAAAATGACACATATATACCATCTCTGTTCAGCTACGAATTCTTCCTTTTCTTTTTCCAGAGATAACAGGTTAGGCTCACACCCAGCAAAAGAAGTCCAATTAATAATGCCATTCCATTGAAGCCAACTTGTTATTGGACTGTTGAATGTTCAATCCATTTAAAAGAATGGTCAATTCAGTTAGATAATAAAACCATGAAAGCATAAACTTAACGGGGTTGCTTTAGATTTCAAATCCTTGAACACCATCCTATATGTTGAAATTGTTATGGCAAAGGCAATGAGAAAAGGCTAAAACAGAACAAACACATTAGCATACAAGGATGAACAGAAATCAATGTCCGAGATAAAACAAAAACGAACTCTTTTTTTGGTTAACTATAGTAAGATATAGAATTCCAAACATAGTGAGGATTTCTTTTTCAGAAAAAAAATGTAAATGTTCAGTATAGTAAACTATATGGATATTACATATGTATAATCTAATTAATCCAAGTTCACCTATCTATGTGTTTGCTGTAAATTCTTACCTAACTTAGAGGAAGCCATCCTTATGTAAATGTCTTGCCCATTATCACTGTACTGTCTCATGTCAATCAACTCATCAAACCAAAGCAAGAAGCCACTTCCACCTCTACATATGTCTAAACTTGTGTAAGCCATACATGAGCAGTGTTTCAAGCGCTGCATCTCACATTCCCTTAAGGTCATGCTCTTGTTAAACCGGGAGTACCATGTGTCTGGCATTTTATAGTGCGAATACTTGAGAAAGCCATCTCCATTATGGCAATCCAACATTGTCCTCCGAACACACCCATTAGACCAATCTCAACTTCTCCATTCTGTTTGGTTCTGGGGCACAAATTTACTCTAACAACCACATACCAGCGAGTTTACAACATTACAGTTACCATTCAAGCCACGCGTTTTATAAGTATCACAAGTATCTGTTGGTGTAGTCAGGTAAATGACCCATTCCTGGGTTCGATCAACCTATGTACAGCGCTGTGCAACACCATTCTGACTCAGAGTTACAAGTGATACAACTGAGCCGAGGAGTTGATAACCATAATACACCTCCTCCTTGGTGTAAGCCAATTCATATGTGTAGATGGAATTCAGTTTAAGGTTTGGATTCCCACTGAATCCAAGACCATTCCATGGTCCAGTTCGAAACACCTCAACAGAATCGCTGGATAGAATATTTTGTAGGTATCCTTAAGGATCACACCAGTATGTACACTTACCTCAAGCTGGATCATTGCTGCTCTTCCAAGACGAGAGGTGGCGCTCAATTCCCGTTACAAAGTTCTTTCCAAGCTACATGCCGAGTAAAAGAGTATCGCATGGATAATCAAAACTTTGCCACAAAATGTTATCATTGACATCTTCACAACAAGATTTCCTGACTCCATAAGTTGTGCAACAAGTCCTGTCACATTGGGAGACCAAATAACACTGCCAGTACCATTGACAAGGGTGGGAATTCCAAGGTTGATTACCATTAAGGCGCTTGACGAATTGGTAAGTGGGATTTCTTTGTTGGCAAGCCATACAATAGTCTTGACAGATATTTTCTTGTACCATATTCCCTAGTATGTATTCCAGGAATTGCCAGGAATGAAAAAACCATCTCAAAGCTTCCACCAGATGAAACAATGGTATTGGAGCCTATAATGGGGTGGGTTTTTGGTTAAGGTGTCGATTGCTATGGAGATTATTAAGATGGAAAATAAAGAGGAAAAGAAGAAAGCTATTTTGAGGCCTTCCATTAATGGTCTAATGTCTTAAGTCATGGAATTCATCCGTTTTTCCACTATTTATTCAATTTATAAATGAAGATTCAAGAACTCTTACAGCACAGAAAGTCTTCGGTTGAACTTTTCTATAGTTAGTACCTTTCAGTTGGACTTGGAGTCCATTAAGAATACTTGGGATTTAAATCATATTTACATTTTAACCAAGGCATCAAATTGACAACCTGGATTTTCACACACAGATATTAATGCAATCTAAAGTTCATAACAACCACAAATAGGAGTAATTACAATCACATAAATTACTCAGACCAGTCTTGCATAATCTTTCTTTTTGTTTTATTTGATTAGCAAAGAGAACAACTTTTTATTAGAAGAAAATGAAACAGAACATAACAACAATCATATGCCCCACAACCCCCACAAAACACCCAACAACAAATGCAAAAATCCCAAAAGCTACACCAAAGCAACCCAACATGCTATATAAACATTTTAACAAACAGATGGTTGGCATGGCAAAAATTTGATGCCCCATCCTCCCTTGTGCTCCAACTCCAAGCGTTGCAACACTAGGCTGCCACATAATGGGGTGTTTGGTATGTCTTATTTTATTTGGTTGCCACGAACATCATGATTTGACCACACAAAGGTAAATCGGGAAAAAAAAAAAAAAAAAAAGTGTGGACTTGTAGTTCCAAAATTTCAAACCGAAAAGCAAAAAAAAAAAAAAAAAAAAAAATGAACTATGAAGTAGTAGGACCCAAACTTATGAATTTTTGGTAAATAATTTTTTTTTTTTTTTTTTCCAAATGTTATTCTCTTAAAAGTTTGTCTGCTTCTCTGTTCAAATTTTGGATGTAATGAATCCAATTATAATGAGATATACTTTGAACTTTCTCATTTCCTACATTGCGGGTAATTCTATTTGCTCACAATATTTTATCTTAATGGAGTATATATTATTTGTGTCATTTGGAGAACTCCCGAACAAAAGTATAATGGTTGAATATTGTAGATATCCCAACATTGCTATTTTGTTTCAAAATTAATATTTGAACGATACAAATAATGTGTATTCAGACAAAGTGAGGTGAGTAAATAGAATCATACTCATTGTGAGAAATATTAATTGAAATAAACAGGATTTGCAAATACACCTCTTTAGATTTGTTTAAAATACAGATTATCTCTGGTAGTTTTCAAAACTAAAAATACTCCATTGCCAAAAATTTTATTTAACAAAATTAACAGAAAAAATGAAATCCCTAAGTATTTTTGTATATAACAATAAAATTATCTAAATTGTTATTTGAAATAAATTTTTAACATTATTAAAAAATATTAATTGATTTAATAATTTACTAATAAAATGAGTCATTTATTATACAACCAAAAATTTAACTTACAAAATATAATTTCTAGGACCAAAAAGGATGATTCATATTTTTATGTGTTCGTAATTTACCCAAACAGACAACCCTTTCAAGATGCATTATATATGAAGTTGTTCTCACTGATGTCCCCAACAAGTTTCAAACACACGTCAAGTCACCCATCCTTGTTAATGCCAACTTCTGAAAGAAATTGCCATTTTATTCTTCTAGTTTGCAATTATTCATTTAATATGCCACATCTATACTAATATAAAAATACAATTCAAAAGAAGTTTTCTCATGAATTTTATAGAGGTTTTTTTTTTTTTAGGATCTCTGATATTAAGATTTTATAGCATAAAGGACATTCAACATTTTTATGACGTCTAAGGTCCGTCAACATTAATCTAGAGAAATTTCAATTTAGAGAAATTCTTCCCAGAGAAATTTTGGACTTTCCAAAGAATTTCTCCGGGTTCAAACTAGAGAAAAATCAAAGCATTCAATTTTCTCTGGATAATTTTATCTATGTTGTTGAATTTTCTCTGTGTTGTTCAATTTTCTCTGATTTGAACTCAGAGAAATTTGAATTTTCTCTAGTTTGAACCCAGAGAAATTCTTGATATCTACAATTCAGTCTTCCCACTCTAGAGAAATCCACTCTTCTCCATTTGGAATACCTGTATATTGACTATTATAGTGGCCTAGAGAGTGATAAAGAGAGAGAGAGAGCTTTACAACAATGGCGTTTTATGGAGACGAAGATGATGTGTGGAAATGTCCATAACACCCTTCGAATAATCAGATTAAACAAATAAATAGAAGCCAAATTCAATTGCTTTAAAGTAATAGAATGAACAATTAACCTTTTAACACCTTAAAATGCAAAGATACATATCTAAACACACATAAAAACTCAAAATCAAGACCTAGCTATGTCCAAATTTCAAAATTTTCTCATTTAATTTGTAAACAAACCTGGTCCTCTGCATTGCAGTGGTGCTTATAGATTGACTGAAAGAAGTGATACTGCTTCAACAAAGGATTCAAGTCACTGTCCTGATTGGAGGCGAAGGCCATAGCGACGCGGTAGAGGCCATCAAGCTCGGTTCGAATGGCTTTGTAGAAGAACAAAAAAAAAAAAAAAAATATTTGGCAACCTAAGAGATGAGTTCTTGACATAGGGCTTGTTGGACTAATTGAGCTGGATCGATAAGAGAGAGAGAAAGAAAAGCAATGAGGAGAGAGAAGAGAGGAGGCGTTGGTCTAAGAGAGAGAGAGGGGGGGGTGAGGATTTGAAGCTGTGAGATATATCAAATTTCTCTGTGATACATAGATGTGGGGTTAAGAGACCTTTGACACCATAAAATAATATTGTAGATCTCTTTCATTACTATAAATGGGAGAGGGACCTTAGACTAATTTTTTCTTTTATATATTTAACATTATCCTGTGTATAACTGTCATGTTTCTCAATCTTAATTGTTTTAAATATCTATCATAATTAGTTTAAATTTTAAATTTAATACACCTTAAACTTCTAATTTATGATATGCATACATAATGATAATAATAATAACAATAATAATAAACAAATAAAAGATTGAAACTTATATCAACCCACCACCCCCTTCCTTTTCCCTATATTAGACATCAAATTGAAGGGTAGGCATATTTCTCTTATAACCTTCTAGACATATTCCTCTAGTCCCAAGTTGGATTCCTAGTAATCTCCCTCAAGTGAGATATACCAATAAAAATAAATAAATAAAATGAGACATCTTTGATTCTAGTAATTTCCTTTTTCAATTAATGCATTTTAAATTTTATTAAATGTAAAATAATTTATTATTCGACTTGTTTAGTAGTCCTAGTTCTATAGTTGTCGTTAGCTATTCATTCCAACCAAAAAAGAAGAAGAAGAAGAAGAAGAAGAAGAAGAAGAAGTTCTAGTAGTACCATCAGTCCTTTCTTTTTCATCTTTTAATTTCCTATTTGTATGGTTGGTAGATTTTTTTGACCCAAGACTTGAAATTCTTTGAACTATGGAGTATATAGGAGTGTAAATGGTTCGGTCAGTATTGAGAAACAGTTTAACACCAAATCTGGCCCTTGAATCTGACGGTTGAGGAATCAACACAAATCGTAAGTTACAATTTAATTTTATCAGTTTTTTCAATTTGGCAGAAAGGAGGGATTTATCTAAGATTTTAAAGAGTTTTGTACAAACTTGTAGAGTTTCACCTTAAGAATAAAGGAAGAAAAAGTTTGATTGAATTTAGTGACATTTTAGACTCAAGGAAAAAATGTATTTTAGACATTTTATATACGTCTGCATTGAATTTAATGACTAAAATATTATTTTTCTGTCGATTTTACATAATGAAAATAGACAAATGGTTTAGATTAAAAAAAAAAAAAAAATTAAGATTTTAAATTGACAAAATAAAAAGTTCAAAGTTTATTTTGTTACAACAATCAAAGTTTGAGATTTTTATATATAATTTTCTCATTTTATTATATTGATCATTTATCTTCTATGATCAAAGAATTAAAATATAAAATATTTAAATATAATATTTTGATTGACTTGATTACGATTGATTTTGATCTATCAATGGATTTCATCAATTTATCTTACAGTTCTAGAGGAGTACGAAAAATCACTGATGCTTTGTTAAAGAAAAATCCTATGGTGTGCACCCTTTGTTCAATGGGTTGGATTTTTCTCAGGTTGAGATCTCAACGTGAGAGAATTTGATTCTCATTTCAATGATTTAAACCATTCATTTTGTAGAGTTCTCAATATATAATATCCATGAAAAAAATCTAAATTAATTCGATAATCGTAACTTTTTTTTATTTTATTTTATATCATTTGTCTCTAAAAAAAAAAAGACAGTTTATTTCAAAAATATATTTTTCGTCTTTTTTTTTTCTTTGGAGACAAATGTAACAAAATAAATAAGTTACGATTATTGGATTGAACTAATTTTTTAATAAATATTATACATTAAGAGCTCTATAAAATAAATTATTCAAATCATCGAAACGAAATTCATGATAAGCCTTATAAACCTCTCAAATTCACTCGTATTAAAATCTTAACATAAGAGAAGCTCAACCTTGATGAATAGTAAGTTTTTTACGGTGTTTATAATTGGCATGGCATTAAAATTGACAGCCTAGATTATCACACTTGACAGGCATTCTTGTGAGGTAAATATTTTTTGCAATTTGAGATGTTTCATATAATTAAAAATAAAATTTAATAAAAAAAATATTTTTTTAAAAAGTAAAATTGTTTTACAAATTAAAGTCTTATTAATGCTATTTTATTATTACTGCCACTATCTCACCTCCACTACCACACCACCACTGCCATTACTACCATCAATATTATTGTCGTCGCTGTCACCACCACCACCTCCTCCATCAAACAACCGTCACATAATATAGCTTTTATGGCAACACTTCTTGATGAGTTGTTGGAGGTGGTGATATCAAATGGGAGTTGTCAAAAGTGGACGAAGGTAGTAGCCAGTGGCGGAGGGAGTGAAGGACCAGGGGGTTACGTGTCCTCCTGGATTTTGGGATTTTTTTATTTATTTTTTAATTTTGCAAACATAAAGAAAATATTTTAAATAAAAAAATTTCAAAAATATTATTAGAGTGAAATGTCAATGACATTTTAAAAATTATGAGAACAATAATGGTTGTTTTAATTGAAAATGAAGAGGCTACTATAAACCATATTATCTATGAAAATTTTTGAATATAACGGTAATGTCATTATTATTGACATACAAGTATAACTAATCTCACTATAAAGATATGAAATTTATTGGATTATTAGTTACATTTGACACGTGAGGTTCACTCTATATGTTTATGTACTATTAGTTGGTGATATTACATATCAATGATGATGTGGTATTATCATTATATTGAATTTTCAATCAAATTTTGTATAAATTTTTTTATCATTATATAATTTATTTTAAGACTTACGTCCATTTTTTTTTTTTTTTTATTGTCCATGATATACTAGTTACAAATAACATTATTTTTTTTAATGTTTCTCGAAATTAATCGTAAAAACTTGCGTGAAATATTTTTGTAAAAATTTTCAATATTGTTATTAATAAGTGTCTACTCCAATTTAATTTTCTGACTCCCACTACTAGAAATTTCACATTTAGTGGCGCTTAAAAAACTCCACTATAGGTATAAAAAGATTGGAATTCTCTAGAAAATTGTGTTACTCAAAGAACCATAAGCATGTATCAAATGAGCTAAAGGGAAAAAAATATAAGGAAAAAAGGAAAAGGATTAAGAAGGTTTTTAATTAAAATAACTGTAAGCATGTAAAACCAATACTTGCTGCATGTAAAAGAACTTTTTGTCATCCTAATTATGATAGAGTAGGTGCTAAACCATTTATAACTGTAAGCATCTGAGATCAAATTCCATGGAAACAGCAACATCTCCAATAATTCCCTAAGGCATCAGCAATATTTTCAAATTTCAGGTTTCGTAGAAAATTTAAGTTGATAATCATAGACTTCCTCAATCAATCCTCATTCGGATTTGATAAATGTGAATCTTCTTCTGGCGTAGTTTTGTGGGTTAACTTCAGTCTTTTTACTAACCTATCTCGATAAGAGACAACCCAAATCTCCTTACAATTTCAATTCACAAATTTCTCAGAGCTCATCACTTAAAACTTATTAGTAAAGCCTGAGATTGTTAATGACCAAGTAACATTTTATCCAAATCAAATCTAACCAACTTGAATTTCCAACAAGTTTGCAGTCAGAACATGGATCAGTGATAAAAGCAATACATAGCAAAATCAAATCATACATAGACATAAACCTAAACCAACAAACAAAATCAATGTAAAAATCAAAGTAACAAGCAACTCCTAACTTTACTACAATTTTAAGCAAACCCACATCTCAATTGATGTGTGTTTGTATATATATATATATAGAGAGAGTACTTGCAGGACAAGACGGGGATGAGTTGGAAGAGAGTGGAAAAAATGATACTCTTTGTTTAAAATGATAAACTCACATCATTGTTTAAAATGATTGAATAGATAAATACACATTTAATTTAAAGGCAAGCCTATCCGTTTGTATTTTTATTTTAATTTTTATTGATACTCTTTGTTGTTAATCAAAAAATAAAATAAAATGAAGATAGACCATACTATGAGAATCAATTGTGTGCTTACCACGATTGTTGACTCATAAAAGAACTTAGTTCAATGACCCTCGACACCTGGAAAAAAAAAATGATGGGTGTAAAATAAAATAAAATAACAGCAATAGTGAATAGTCAACAGTTGGTGAGGGCCAAAGAGGATAATGAGATTTGATCACAAGCAACATTGAGAAAACTAAATATCAGGAACATTCTTTACCACAGCATACAAAGCCAAGAAAGGAAAGCAAAAAAACCTCCCATCGTTAGAGGAGGTGAAACCTTGAGGCGTAAGATCCAAGCAACTTAAGGTACTATTTGGTAATACTTACGTTTTCAGTTTTCTGTTTATATTTACAAAAATTTTTAAAACTCAAATAAAAACTTGTTTGGTAATTTTTTGATTTATAAATCAATGGTCTCAGTTTATAAATTTGGCCAAAAAATGTAAATTCAAAAAATGTGTTTCCGTTTTGAGTTTTGAGTTTTTTTTTTTTTTTTTACCACCCAACACTAGCCATCACCCGCCACCATTCTCTACCACCATCTTCCGCCACCACCACCCACCTGCCACCACCACCTGCCACCACCACTCACCACCCACTTGCCACCACCAGCCACCACCCGCCACCACCACCCACCACTAGCCACCACCCACCTGCCACTCACTCGCCACCACCACCCACCTCTCGCCACCACCACCACCACCACCACCACCACCACTACCACCACCCACCACCCACCTGCCATCCACCCGCCACCACCATCCACCGCCCGTCACTTACCCACCACGACCACTTACCACCCACCTACCACCACCATCCACCACCAACCACCTACCGCCACCAGCCACCAGCCACCCATCTGCCACCACCACCCACCTGCCACCACCACCACCACCCACCACCTCCATCACCCACTCACATTACCCACCACCCGCCACCGTCACCTACCCACCCACCCCAATCCGCCATCCGCCATCTGTCATCTGCCACCCACCTGCCACCACCACCCACTCGCTACCACCCGCCACCGTTACCCACCCACCTTCCCACCATCACCACCTGATACCTACCCTCCACCACCCACCACTACCCGCCATCTGCCACCCACCTGCCACCACCATCCGCCACCACCCACTCGCTACCATCCACTACTCACCACCGTCACCCACCCACCCACCATCACCACCACCACCACCGCCATTCGCCACCCACCGCCACCGTCACCCACCACTCGCCACCCTTACCACCACCACCCACTCACCACCACCACCAACCACCACCACCTACCGCCACCACCACCCACTCGCACCCGCCATCCGCCACCCACCTGCCACCACCACCTGCTACCCGCCACCACCACTACCCACTCGTTACCACCCACCACCCGCCACCGTCACCCACTCACACACCACCGCCACCCACCTGCTACCCACCACCCACCGTCACCACTTTTCACTACCGTCTTCCACCGCCACTTGCCGCTACTTGCCACCACTTGCCATTTCTCACTCTTTTTTATATTTTTTAAATTTTTTAAACATTTTGTCAATTATCAAACGCGTTTGTAGTTTATGTTTTTCTAAAAATAAACAAAAAATAAACAAAAACCAGTTTATAAAATTTTTGTAAATATAAACTGAAAACGTAAACGTTACCAAACAGACCCTAAGTATTTAAGCTTATAAGTTTAATTTATAAAATTAATCCATAGCAAACCAAGTGTTCTAAGGTTAATTAACATTTGGTGCACAAAGCAACATGTGAATGCTGAATAACGAGTTATGAAAAAAACTCATTCAGTAATGAGAAGCATTTTCCAGCATTCAGCGTGGTTGTTTCTAGTCACAAAAAATGATTGCCTGTTGCTCAAGAATTAATACAAATTTTGCTATGATGAAATTGTCCATGTGAGACAAAATTTTGTACTTCCAAGCAATAAATAAATGCTAGGAAAATGAAACCATCTCTTTGTAAACTCAAGTTTCTTGCTGTGTTATTACTCCACCCCCTACACACCACCATGCACCAGACACACGTCCAAACGTTTAACCACAACTTACGTTATCAAGATCTTTAACCAATAATCTAATAACAATCTAATCCAAATTAAATTATCTTATGAACAATCTAAGAGGGGCTTATGGCATCAGTCATCATGCAATACAATTTGTAAAAACATAGTTGAATTGGCAAGGAATGATAAAGTTAAACAGATACAAATCACAAAAAATAATCAATGTGACAGCAAAATAGCTAGATGTCCGAAATCCAAGTTAGAAATTACGTCGTGTAATAAAAATTGATGTTGCAAACAATATAATCATGCTAACCAATGTCTATCTTGGAGAGGAAACCATCTGCGGTGCCTCTCTTATATATTCTTCCATGGTTGCAAAGAAAGGACTGTGGAGGCTGCAAAAGATGAACAAAATGTCAAGTGAAAACAATTGCATTAAAAAAAAAACAACATAACCAAATAAACATTGTATTTCAGCCAAATCATACCTCTTTTAGAGCAGGAAATTGGAAATTTCTAGCAAGTTCCAAACCTTTGCAAATATCATAAAAATCAAAAAGGCTTCCAGCCTGCAGGAAACACCAACTTTTTAGCTACTAAAACTTGAATATGAATAATTAAAACTGAGTCCAGAGTCTAAACTTCAGATCCATCCCATTTTAATTTGACAAATTATAGAAAATAGTTTTGAAAAGTGATGATTCAAACAAAAATCAATGCAAACATCACCTGCTGGCCAGCTCATTTATATATATCAACGGCTTTCATTGCTTCATGTCTTGGCATCTCAAAAAACTGAAAAAAAAAAAAAAAAAATTTTAAAAAAAACTAAAGCATAAAGGCTAAGAAAGCAAAAAGCTCCACCTAATACCATGTTAAAGTTAGAAATATTGCAAGAAAATAAAGGCAATTCACCTTATCAACCAGATTGATGATTCCGTCATTAATTGCACAAAAAATCTTAAAACTCTCTTTGAGTACCTGAAAATTACATATATTGACGAGGTCAAGCATAAAATTTAGTCAAAGTTAGGACTAGCTTTTATTCGCCAATAATTTTTCCCTTTTTCTATTCTAATCCTTAGGCTAGGATTAGGATTTCCTCTATTATATATAGCCTTTTAAGCCTTAGCACAAATCGGAGTTTTAAAGTTTAATAAAATTTCAGAGGAGTTTCTCTTCTTTGTAATCTGTATTCTTGGTATTCTCAGAATCAACACAATTATAGACAAATTCATGTTAATCTTGTGCTTGCATGCATGGGGAAGGCCTAGGAGGGTAGAACCATGGTGAACAACTCACCTCAGGACAGGTGGAAGAACCCCCTTGGTTCAACAATTCAGAGGTTTCCAATTGCTTAATTTATTTAAACTGCATGTTAATTTAGATAACCTAGAAAACCATCTTAATTCTCTACTTGACAAGTCAATTCATATTTCCTTTTCAACATGAGTATGAAGCACAAAATAAAATAAAACGAAATAAATAAAAGCATACATACCAGAGCCAAAGCATATTGTATTATGTAATCGCTAACTGCTGCTCCTTCAGGCTGTAAAGTAAAATGCAACATTTATTTTCATTCACATGTTTTACTACAATCTAAATCCCTAGATAGAGATCATCTAAAAAATATAAACTTATATATATTCATCTGAATCCTGAGGTTTCAAAAGAGTACCCCACATCCAATGAGACGATATAGCAGCTGCTGCAAAGCAGGCAACTGCTCCAACAGTTGTTCACAATCCACCTCCCTAGTTCTGCTACAACCCTATCAGTAAAGAGAAATAATAATTAGAAACTGTCACAGACCTAAACTGGTTAAAACTTAAAACTGATGACACCCAAAATATTGCAATACAAATAATTCAAGTCTTTATAATCTTATTATTTTATCATACCCATGACAACAACTGATGTACCATACCCATGATAAGAAATTGGAAGTTAATTTTGCAATGAATAAACCAGTTGACTCAATCAATTCCATCCATAATTTTGCTTTGACTAATGTAATCATATACCATTTAATACAACACTTAATTAGACATCCACAATAATTTTTCTATATACTCTATTAATATTTCTTCCAAAATTGTATAGGTTAGAACAACAAAACTAGTTGGTGATTCTTTGATAGTTCTAAAAATGATTTACTTATCCTTTTTTCAAACGATTAGTTATTTGAAACCGTTTGAGACCTCGTTTGGGAATAAATTATTTTAGTATTTTTTTGGTTTTTTTTGGCTAAATGAAGCCACAAACAATCCAGCCCCAACTAGAGAATAATAGCCATGTTGAACAAGCATAAAGGATATCAAAACCATTCAAAAACAGCATAAAATGAAATATTTTTAGAAACAAAATATGAACAAACAAACAATTAGCACGTTCAGTGAGAAGAAACAACAGGACATCAATATTCAAATATCAAAACCATTCATAGAATTTCACAAGATTGATTTCAATAACCAAATCGACATTGCACCATCAGTTCAACTTGAGAGAGAGAGAGAGAGAGAGAGAGAGAGAGAGAGAGAGAGAGAGAGAGATAGAGACCGAGACAGTGGAGCTCACCGATCTAAATCACTAAGATGAACTTCGATTTCGATTTCGAGACAGAACTTTGAAATGGCTCTGATGAATCACCAATCTGTTTCGTTGAGACTGAGCTGAATCTATGAGATAATTAGGGTTTAGACAGCAGTAGAGCTCACCGATCTGAATCAATTTTGAGAGAGAACTTCGAAATGGCTCTGATGAATCACCGATGTGAGATCTTCGAAGTGGCTCTGACTTCTATTTTGAAAGATCTTAGACAGCGCAGAGAGAGAGAGAGAGAGAGAGTTTCGTTTTTGCTTATCAGATTCAAAATAAAAGTGAAAAAGAGGGAGAGAAGGAGCGTGTGGGACATAACCCATTTTAAGGCATTTAGAAACGCCTTTTATTCATGAAACGGCGCCGTTTTAATTAAAGAAAAATGCGACGTTTAGATATTAGAAACAACGGTGTTTTAAAAAACGCCGTTAAAAATACATCTCCAAAACAGATATTTCCTGTAGTGTCCGCCACTGGTAGTAGCCAATAATAGGGAGTGATTGGAGGTGGTGGTGATCGGTGATGGGAAATGAAAGAGAGAATGAGAACATGTTTTGAAAACAAGAGGAAGCATCTTTTGCTTATTCATAAAATTTTGGAATTGTTGAAACTTTTTTAGAAATAATTTTTTTTTTTTTTTTTATCAAACGTGATGTTAGTTGGACCAAAATAAAGGTCCAACCAATATGATGGTCGCTTATTAGGAAGATTCATGGACTAACCTGATTCAATTGGGGAAAGAATAACAAAGCCCCAATTTTTTTTTGCCTTTTACTCCATTTGTTTGGATAAAAAAAAATTAAAATTTAATCTATAGATGAATCAACCAATCCAAAAGCAAACTATATAAAAATTGATCGTAAAACACTTATAATGGATGAATCCCACTATGTATGGATCCAATTGCAGGACTCAACTCTGAGTGTTCTATGATCCCATGGTGGGACTCAATTCTTGTGATTGTTCTTTAACCAATTATTCTTGAGAGGGTTATGTCTGATCATGTGAATGGTTTTATATTGTTTCATTACCTATCGAGCATTGCAGAGTGTAATGGTGATTTCATTTACTGAAGCTGAACTTGGTGCATCAATGCTTGAAGAATAATCAACCTTAACGTTGTGTTTGATTAGAGGATTTGTGAAGGAATTTAGAAAAAGGAAAGGAAAAATGTGCATAAAATTAGATAAAATATAAGTATATTTTATTCACATTTTACCTATTTTTTCTATTTCCTTTTCCAAATTCCTTTTTAAATTTCTCAACCAAACACAGCATAAGTGGATTCCTTTTAATGGAAAAACCAAGTTATTTAGGCTGAGGCAATGCACCACCACTGCCCAATATCAGAATCACACTTTTTTTTTTTTTTTTTTTTTGGATCTGATGGAATAAACAAGTACAAGGTACAAGGCAAATAGCATCAATAAAGAAAAGGGAAGTGCAGAAGCATTACAATGAGCTAAATGATCCCAACTAGGTTGGCACTACAAAGCTCATCCTATCATTTACTAGCACCCCACAGTTGGTGAGAGACCAACGAAAAAAGAACAGACCAGGCATATAGCCAATCAACTAAGACAAACTAGCCAACTAACCATTGCTATCACCTAAGCATAGCAAACCAACCAACTAACCAATGCTATCACCTCAGCATAGCAGCAGACAGACTATAAAAATAGACTACAGCATCTGATGCAGGGCACACCAGAGAGCACCAGATCAGTCCTTATGCTCATTATGCTGGCATAATTGTTGGGTATACCTCCTTATTGGAGTGTGGGACCCAATTGGTTTATTAAAAGAGTTTAATTTGGTTTGGTATTAGTTATAATATATTTTTATATATTATATCTGATTTGTAGAAACCCAATTCAGTTTGGAAACAACTAAGGTTTTGATAAAAAAAATCCTAGATTCACAATACATATTTTAGATTTTGTTTTTCCCAAGGAAAAGGTGTTGTGCGGCTGCAACAACATTGAAAAAACCAATTCGGTGGAAAAATTTGAGTTGGTGTGCTTTAGTTTTGGCTTCATAGTTGGATGTTTTGATGGAGTTAATTTGGGTCTATTATTTTGGGTCTTCTACAACTTTGTTCTGAAGATTTTGGTTCATCTATTTGGTGAGGTCTTTCCTCTTTGTTTATTTGTGATTATTTGGAATTCACCTAAGGGTAGTTTTGTGAGACCATTCGTGTCTTGTTTGTAATCGTTTGGAAACTATTTGGTTGATAGTGGAATCGGATTTCGATCCTGTGGATGTATCTCACATTAAGGGAACCACGTAAAATTCTTGTGTTGCTTTTGATTTATTTTTTCCGCATTAGTTTTTATTCCCATTGATTGATTTACTTGTGGGGAATCATATATTTTCCCTAACAACTGGTATCAGAGCTTACGGTTCATTTGGGTTTCTTTATTTGTGTAAATCAATGGAGGGGAATGTGGGTCGCATGTCTAGCTTCAATGGAAGCAATTGGGTAACTTGGAAAACTAAAATGGAGGACCTATTATTTTGTAAAGATTTGTATGGGCCTATTGAGGGTGATAGTGGCAAACCTGATGATATGAAAGATAATGAGTGGAAGAGGCTTAATCGAAAAGCCGTTGGTGTTATCCGTCAATGGATTGATGACAGTGTGTTTCATCATGTTGCTACTGAAACTTCAGCACATGATTTATGGAAAAAAATTAGAGGGCCTTTATGATAGGAAATCAGCCACAAATAAAGCCTTTCTGTTTCGTAAGTTGGTTAATTTAAAATATAAAGAGGGCAACCCTATTCCGGAACATCTGAATGAAATAAAGAGTATTGTTAACCAACTTGCTTCTATGAAAATTGTTTTTGATGATGAGTTGCAGGCTTTGATGCTACTTAGTTCTTTGCCCGAAAGTTGGGCGACTTTGGTTGTGACCGTTAGTAATTCGGCGCCCGATGGAGTTGTCACAATGGGCCAAGTCACTAGTAGCCTGTTGAATGAGGAAACTAAAAGAAAATCGGCGGGTTCCTCTCATTCAGAAGCATTTGTTGTGAGAGGCTAAAGTAAAACAAGGGGGAGGAGTAAGACTCCTCATGGTCGTGATCAAAGCCGTGACAAATTAAAAGATGGTTCTTTTTCAAAGAAAGACATTGAGTGCTATTATTGCCATGAGAAAGGGCACATGAAGTGGGAATGCCGAAAGCTCAAGAATAAGGAGAAAAGGTGTGACAAAAGTGTGGATAAGAAGCAAGAAGACACAACGGCAGTTACTACCGATGATCTCATGATTGTTTGTGAAGATGATTGTATCAATTTTGTGGGCCAAGAGAGCAACTGGGTGATTGATTCCGGTGCTTCTTTTCATGTGACTTCTCGAGTTGATTTCTTCACTACCTACACCGAAGGAGACTATGGTTTTGTTCGAATGGGTAATGAAGGTTTGTCCAAGATTATTGGCATGGGTAATGTTTGCTTGGAAACAAATTTGGGCTGCAAGTTGTTGCTTAAATATGTGAGCATGTTCCTGACATTCGCCTCAATTTGATCTCTACTAGAAAGCTAGATGATGAAGGCTTCAACAACAAATTTTGTGATGGAATATGGAAGCTCACAAAAGGTTCTTTGGTGGTGGCTAAGTGCAAGAAGACTTATACACTTTATTCGATACAAGGAAAAATTTGTAAAGGTGTTGTCAATACACTTGAAGATGATACTTTTACTGAGTTGTGGCATAGGCGACTTGGGCACATGAGTGAAAAAGGGGCTACAAGTTTTGTTCAAGAAAGAGCTTCTACCCAGTTTGAAAGGTACACATCTTAAAACTTGTGTTCATTGTTTGGCAGGTAAACAACATAGAGTTTCTTTTCAGAAAAATGTTGCTTCTAGAAAAGAAAATATTTTGGAGTTGATTCATTCGGATGTTTGTGGTCCTTTAAAAGTTAGAACACATAGTTGTGCACTTTATTTTGTTACTTTCATTGATGATTATTCAAGGAAAGTTTGGGCTTTTCTACTAAAAACTAAAGATCAAGTTCTAGAAGTATTTAAGCATTTTCAGGCCATGGTTGAAAGAGAAACAGGGCAAAAATTGAAGTGCATCCGATCAGACAATGGTGGTTAATACATTGGGCCATTTGATGAGTATTGTCGCAGCCAAGGTATTCGGCACCAAAAGACAGTTAAGAAGACTCCTCAACAAAATGGCGTTGCCGAGAGGATGAACCGCACCATTGTTGAAAGAACAAGGTATTTGCTTTCACAAGCTAAATTGCCAAGATCCTTTTGGGGTGAGGCAATGAGTACAGCGGTTGACGTGATCAATTTGTCTCCTTGCTATCCTTTGAATGGTGATGTTCCTGAAAGAGTTTGGACTGGCAAAGATGTGTCTTATGAGCACTTGAGAGTGTTTGGTTGCCGAGCTTTTGTTCACATTTCAAAAGATGAGAGGTCCAAGCTTGATAGTAAGTCAAGACAATGTATTTTTCTTGGCTATGGGCATGATGAATTTAGGTATAGATTGTGGGATCCGGTCGACAAGAAAGTCATTCGAAGCCGTGATGTTGTGTTTCTTGAAGACCAAACAATTGAAGACTTTGGCAAAGGTGATCAACCGGAGCCAAAAACTAGTTATCTCATTGACATAGATCCATCTCCTTCATCTTCAGTTGATGATGAAAATGGGGAGATGTGCAGCCACCTATTGAAGATGTGGAGGAGGATGCTAATCCTAATGAAGTTAAACTAGAAATTGAGGAAGAGCATTCAACTCAAGAACCGCCACCACAACTTGAGTTAAGAAAATCTACAAGGGACCGACAACCTTCAAGAAAGTATCCTCCCAATGAATTTGTGTTGATTTCCGATCAAGGGGAGCCTAAGAGCTACCAAGAAGCAATTGAGCATACAAAAAAAAGATGATTGGAAAAGGCAATGGAAGATGAGATGAATTCCTTACTTGAAAATCACACTTATGATTTAGTGAAGTTGCCTAAGGGGAGGAAAATTCTAAAAAATAAGTGGGTCTTCAAATTGAAGAATGATGGCAAGAATTTGAGGTACAAGGCACGTCTTGTTGTGAAAGGCTTTGGGCAAAAGAAAGGTATTGACTTTGACGAGATTTTCTCACCGGTTGTAAAGATGTCTTCTATTCGGGTTGTACTTGGCATGGCTACAAGTATGAACCTTGAAGTTGAGCAACTTGATGTGAAGACCGCATTTCTTCATGGTGATTTTGAAGAAAAAATTTATATGGAGCAACCGGAAGGTTTTGTGGAAAAAGGGAAAGAGAAATTTGTTTGCAAATTGAAGAAAAGTTTGTATGGTCTCAAGCAAGCCCCGCGACAATGGTACAAAAAATTTGACTCTTTCATGATGAATAATGGTTTTTCTAAAACCACTTCAGACCATTGTGTGTTTGTAAAAAATTTTCCGGATAGCAAATTTATTATTCTTTTGCTTTATGTTGATGACATGTTAATTATAGGTCAAGATTCTACCCTGATTAACAGTTTGAAATTGGAGTTGAGCAAGTCTTTTGCTATGAAAGATTTGGGGTCGGCAAAGCAAATACTTGGTATGAAAATTGTTCATGATCGCAAAGAGGGACTGATTTGGTTGTCTCAAGAAAGCTACATTGAGAAAGTTCTTGAGAGGTTCAACATGAATAAAGCAAAGCCAGTTGGTTGTCCACTTGCGGGCCACTTCAAACTTAATTTGAATCAATGTCCTACAAGTGAGAAAGACAAGGAAGAGATGTTGAAAGTTCCTTATGCTTCAGCAGTTGGTTCTTTAATGTACGCCATGGTTTGTATAAGGCCGGATATTGCTCACGCCGTTGGTGTGGTGAATCTTTTTCTCTCTAATCCGGGTAAAGAACATTGGGCAGCGGTAAAATGGATTTTGAGGTATCTTCGAGGGACTTCGAAGGTATGTTTGTGTTTTGGGGATGGTAAGCCGATGCTTGATGGGTTCACAGATTCTGACATAGCCGGTGATATTGATTCTAGGAAATCTACTTCGGGGTATTTGATGACTTTTGCAGGGGGAGCTGTGGCATGGCAATCTAAATTACAAAAATGTGTTGCTCTCTCAACTACCGAAGCTGAATTTATTGCCTTTACGAAAGCTTGTAAAGAAAAGTTATGGTTGAAGAAATTTTTGCAAGAGTTGGGTTTGAAGCAAGAAAGGTATGTGCTTTATTGTGATAGTCAAAGTGCTATTCACTTGAGTAAAAATTCTACTTTTCATTCGAGATCGAAACACATTGATGTGAGATACCACTGGATTCATGATGTGTTAAATTCGAAATTGTTGCAACTTGAAAAGGTTCACACAGATGATAATATATCAGATATGTTGACAAAGACTTTGTCGAGGAACAAACATTTGAAGTGTCGAACTTTGGCGAGTATGGTTGATATCTCCACCTAAGTCGGTAGGGGGAGAATTGTTGGGTATACCTCCTTATTGGAGTGTGGGACCCAATTGGCTTATTAAAAGAGTTTAACTTGGTTTGGTATTAGTTATAATATATTTTTATATATTATATCTAATTTGTGGAAACCCAATTCAGTTTGGAAACAACTAAGGTTTTGATAAAAAAAAAAACCCCTAGATTCACAATACATATTTTAGATATTGTTTTTCCCAAGGAAAAGGTGTTGTGCGGCTGCAACAACATTGAAAAAACCAATTCGGTGGAAAAATTTGAGTTGGTGTGCTTCGGTTTCGGCTTCATAGTTGGATGTTTTGGTGGAGTTAATTTGGGTCTATTATTTTGGGTCTTTTACAACTTTGTTCTGAAGATTTTGGTTCATCTATTTGGTGAGGTCTTTCCTCTTTGTTTATTTGTGATTATTTGGAATTCACCTAAGGGTGGTTTTGTGAGACCATTTGTGTCTCATTTGTAATCGTTTGGAAACTGTTTGGTTGATAGTGGAATCGGATTTCGATCCCGTGAATGTACCTCACATTGAGGGAACCACGTAAAATTCTTGTGTTGCTTTTGATTTATTTTTTCCGCATTAGTTTTTATTCTCATTGATTGATTTACTTGTGGGGAATCATATATTTTCCCTAACAATAATCTCCACAGCAAAGTACCAAAGCCCCTCCCAAGCACAAGCTAATCAAAACTAGTTGCAAGAGCAAAGCAGATGAAGGCATCAGACCAAATATATAGCAGCAAAATCCACTATAAGGTAGGAGCTGCCCATCTACACCAATCTACAGACCAAAATCAGCATCAGCCCACTAAAGGTGAACAAAGCAGAACACACCAAGGTGCAATCAGAATAGTAGATTTGCAGTAGCAAACTAAACACATTGTCTCCAACAAATCCGGAACACAACAAACCAGAAGCCAACTCAGAAGCAAAACAAATAAAGGCACAGCAGAGGTGAGCAAAACAAAACACAACAGAGGTTAGCCAGCAAAGGTGAACAAAGTAGAACACAGAAAGGCACAGCAGCAGACAGAGCTACCTCACTTCCATCGATCCTATTGCCATGACAGTGCCACATGGATTGATCTCAACATTTCAGCTAGATAACATGAGTCCCTCATAGATCTATCAATCCAATTCTAGTGACTTGCCTTCTTTGTAGAGTGATCATGCTTGAAGACGACATTAAAAAACACATGTTTTAGGCAATATTTTAAATATTAACTAATACATATTAATGATAGAAATGAAAATCATATGTAGACCTGCTCCTATCTGTTTATAGCCGATATGGTAGGTTCACAGGCCTATTTGGTTCTATTGTCGATATAATTTTTAATTCTTTTTATTCTAACAAACAAAACGATAAAAAATGAAAATGCTTGTTGTTTTCATATCATTTTCGTTTTTGTTTGAAAACAATAACTTTTTCATTTTTCCTCAAAACTAGGTTGTTCTAAGAATTTTTAAAAATAATTTTGGAAGGATTTTGAAAAAATCACAATCAAGTCATTCAATTTTCAATACATATCGCTTGATAAACCTAATGCAACTTTGTTGTGATTGATGCAAATATTCGTCTTGTGATATTGCTATTTAAAATTTTGGCTTAATTAAGCACATTCAAATATAAGATGATATAAATTAGTAGGCTGTTACTCACATGCCCAACAAGATTGAGACGGTGGTCTAAATCAATGAAACCTCTGTTTCTTTTATTGATAACAATCTCTAGCACCAAAACGTCAAAGCTAAATACATATGATTTTACTGAGAAAATTCCATCCATTGCGTACTCTAGAGACATATAGCCACTATAGTAAAACATTAGAAGAAGAAGAGGAAAAATTTATAGAAATAAGATTGAATTACATAAATCATGCATATATTCGTACTATGTTCCAAACACTTTGCTTGTATTTGCATTTGACTCATTTCCACCAAAACTTCTAGCGATGCCAAAGTCCATTCATTACACTCGTTTTGAAAGTTGGGTTGGGTTGGGGTGGGTTGGGGCTAAAATAGTCACAAAAAGACAAAATAGGCTTTTTAGTACCAGGCTAAAAAATGTTACATCCAAACCATAATCATTTATTTTTTCTCTCACAAAATTTGAAAAAGCCAAAAAAAACTATCCCAAGCGAGACTTTTTAACCCCAGAGCCAAAAAGCCAAAAAATCAACCCACAACCCAAATGAAGCCATTGTCAACATCTAGCCATTGTCAACATTTTGGCTTTGTTAATCCATGCTTTGCTCGTTGAATTTTTTAATATAACAAGAAATGAATTTCTAAATAGAAAACCATTTCAATGTTGAGAGAACTAAAATAAAGAGTGGAGTTGCTAAGCTTGAGAGAGAAGAACCAAAAATAAAGAAGTCAGAAGATTTTGTTAGGCATGTATTCACACCATGATCCCCTTGTTGATGCATTATGTTTGGATTTAATAACCAATAGCTTGCGTATGTTCTTATTACTAGCAAAGACCATTCCTTGGACCTCTGTGACAAAACTTTCTAAATGATGGACTATTGGTAAGTCAGATTGTAGCACAGAAAATGAAACCAAAGTTGTTACAGTATTTAGAACCTTGTGTTATATACAATATCTGTTGGGATTAAAAGATATGATTACCCATTGTTTATATTTAGATACACATATGTGAAACAACATTCAAAGTCTACAAATAGCCAACACAAGACAAGGAAAAGCAACCAAACTAAGTAAAAGACATAGGTAAGTCAGATTGTAGCATAGAAAATAGGGCTTAACATTGTGTTCATAAGCCAAGATTTCTCAAGCTAGTTGCCAAGAAAGACAACTTTGACATTGTGTCCATTAGCTAAACAAACTCAAAGGTCCTGCTTGGATCATAACAATTACACATCAACAAGAATTGTCTTCTATCGGGCCTCTAACTGTGTTATGGTGACCATATTGGTTGAACATCGTTCAATCTCTCTTCTTTCTGACTCTATTTCAATAAGATTTCTTTCAGTGAAAAAACCAGGATGTTTAGACTGATGAGTCAGAGCACCCTCTCTACTAAACATCCAAACCACACTTTCTATGCTAGGCCTATCCTCAGGCCGTTGTTGCACACACAATAAACCCACGTGAATTGAACGCAAAACTTCAGTTAGATTGTATGAGTTTCGTAGATGTACATCAATCAATTCTGCAGCTTTGCCTTCCTTGTATAATCTCCAGGCCTGAATAGTAGAACCCACTTTCAAGCTGTCATTTGAATTATTCAAAAAGTAACACTAAAAGTATTGTACATAATTTTTTTATACAAAATCATGCGGTTATATTGAGGCATTTTATTTTGAAATAAAGTATCCTTCAAAGTGGCTCATAATTGGATTTAAAGATATTATTGCTTATAGATAAATTTTCTATATATAACCCTTTTTTTGTAAGATCACGATTTTCCTTTTCAAAAGAAAAACTATTCAATTTTATACTTACATGCCCAAGAAGGTTGAGGTCGTGACTTGGGTGACCAAATCCCCTGTTTCTCTGCCCACTCACTACTTCTAATACCAAAACACCAAAGCTAAATATATCGGACTTTACTGAGAATAGCCCATGAATTGCATATTCTGGAGACATATACCCACTAAAGGAAAACAATAAAAAATTAACAAATTTATATAGTTGAAAAAGGAAAACTTTTGAACTAGTTAGAAGATTCTTACTATGTTCCAACCACTCTTTTCGTATTTGCTACTGTCTCATTTCCTCCAAAAATTCTGGCTATGCCAAAGTCTGATATTTTTGGATTCATCTCATGATCTAGTAAAATATTGCTACCTTTCAGATCTCTATGGATAATTCTCACTCTGGAATCTTGATGAAGATAAAGAAGCCCCCGAGCAATTCCATTGATGATGTGGAAGTGTGTAGGCCAATCCAGTAACATCTTTTGTGATTGATCTGTCCAATTTTTCACCCAAATTAAACCAAGCTGCTAGATGGATTCTCGAGTATAAATGCAAAATGATTCCAATAAATAAAAATATAATTTTGCAATGGAGGAATTCTATTACGATGCTAGTTAAGAGGTCAATTAGTAAGAGCTTCATCCTTGATTCATAAAATGGGAAGGTTCCCATTGAAGGGGGCATAAAAGACAAAAATGTCATTGGTTTGTAAAGTAGAAGTGCCTCCCTTTTGGCTATGAACCTCATAATTCACCTTTTACAATTAGACATTGGTCACACTGTTGCTCCAATATGAAATAGAATGAAACTAGCTAATGGTTTTAAGAAAGCCATACCGAAAATAAAGGAGTCCAAGTTATTGTTGCACATGTATTCATATATTAACAACCTTTCTTCTCCTTGAATGCAATATCCTAGAAGCTTTACAAGATTCCGATGCTGAAGCTTGGCAATGCAGATGACTTCATTCTTGAACTCATCAACTCCTTGTTTTGAATTCTTCGAAAGCAACTTCACAGCAATTTCTTGTCCCCCTTCTAGCATGCCCTGACAATTAAAAATCATTTTGTTTGTTAGGTATAATATGGTGCCATTGAAAGAAGCCACATCAATTTTTCTGTATTTTTCCTTCGTGTTTTTTCTTCTGTATAATGTTTATGTTTGATTCTACCCCATGTTTAGCATAAAGTCTATGTTGAAAGTCATTCTAAATCTTCATTGGAGCTTGTTCAGATAATAAAACTATTAAATACATGTGCTTATTAAAAATTTTAAAATGTAGAGTTATCAATTCTGCGTGACATAATGGGAAGTTTCTAGCAAAATACTAAATCAGTCATTGAATAAGGCAATCTACTATCAACAGTTCATGTGGTTGGGCATCGGTTAGTTTTCAGAAAACTGGAAGTGTAGTTATATTTTTACCTTATAAACAGGTCCAAATCCACCCTCTCCAAGCTTATTGTCTATTGCAAAGTTTTCTGTAGCTTTAGTGATTGTAGAAAAGTGAAATAACGGTAATTCTATATCTTCATTCTTGGCTTCTTTGTAGTAAGCTGCTCCAGGATGATGTCTTATTTGTCCTACAGAAGGGGGCTGTCAAGAACATGTAAATGAAACAATTTGTTCAAAACAGGTAAACGTTCAAGCAAGCACACCTACAAACGTAAGATATTAAAGCATCAATGACTAATTTTTATTACCTTCTCTCTTTGGCTGCCACTTTTTCTTCCAAATGTACGATGAAATGCCCAAGGCAAGTATAAGTGTTCCTGTCAAGATTACTGAGATGACTACAATCCTCTTTCCTGCCTTCCAGTTGTGGCCAGCTTGACCTAATACCGAAGGAATTTAATTAAAATCATTTAAGGGAAAAGATGCTCAATCTTCCATCCAAATTGCATCAAGCATGGAAGCTCAAGTGGAAAAGTTGTTTGTTCCCATAAAGAGTCCAATTTACCCACCCATATGAAATGTCCAATCAATAAAGAATACGCAAACTTATTGAAACCGAAAGTAAGTGGTTAATAGTTAGATTAGCACCTGGGGGAGTTGAACTCCCACCCTATCCTTACAAGCCCTTTGAGTTTTGTCTCTCATTCCACTCCCAAGTTAGAACCCAAGACCTCACCGTAGGAGACACTTCGCTTGGTTAACATTTAATGATTTCATGCGCCATAAATTTAAAATGCACCACTAGTACTTTATTGTTATTTATTTTATTATTAATAGTTATAGACTTATAATATTATGTTATGTTGTGCTTCAAATTTGTAGATGATGTTTGTTCAACAAATAAACTTGAGTGTCATTGTTATTTTATTAAACAAATTAAAATTATCAAGTTATAGAAGTAACATAACATATAACTACATATAAAAATTACGCTCAATCTTTAATGCTAAGTCAATAAATAAACATAGAAATTGAAAAAGAAGAAAATGATAAAAAAAAAAAAAAATGACTTTTAAATGTAGCTGAACCTGTCGCCATTGTTACTAACGGCTGTTACACTTGTGAAATTCAATCACACCGCCATAGCAGCCGTAACAGGTGGCAGTGACTGCTCATATAATTACATAACGATTTTACATAACAATTGCACTTCATTTTTAAAATCATGAGCAAAATGCATTGAGGCTTCGATTTTGAGACAATACTCCCTAAATATTTGAGAATCATAGTCTAAGGTCTACGCCTCAATTGCACCTTGTATGCCTTTTATGCGTAAGTCTATGAGGATTATGCATAATAAGAGCATGTCATAGGCTCTTGTTAAACTTAATCTAGTAGATGGTTTAAACATAAGAAAACAATAACCGCTATTGCAATTATATTCATAGAAAAAAAATCAAGTAAATGACCAATTAAGAAAAAATAAAATTAAGGTCCAAGTGAGAAACTCGACAACTAAAGTTAAAGGATGTCGATTTCACTTTCGATGAGGGTAAGTTTCCTTATTGTCTACAATGAAATGTTCGAGGTCTTGAGAAAAAAAAGTATCTACACATTCATATTTAATTTTAATATTTTTTGCTACCTTAAAATATTTTATTTATTTACTAAATATAAAAATTTCAAATTTGAAGTGCTTACCTCTCGTTTCACAAGAGAAAAAATGTCTCGTGTTACACGTTTGCCTTTAAAAACTTTGATCATCAGAATGCCTAATGCTCAATAATAATCCAATATAAACAAAGATCCAAAAATAATAAATAGGGCCAAAATAAACTCAAATACAAACAGACCTACTAGGTCGAGCATGTGCATGGAGATGGGTAATAAGCATCATTAGGATCAAATTCAAGACACACTGACAATAGAAATCAACATTCAAGATGAAACAACTCTCTTTTTGCTAAACTGTAGTGAGGAATTTTCTAAGGAATAAATGTAAACGTTCAATATAGTTGACTACATGGTTCTTGCATAGTATAACCTAATTAATCTATGTTCACTAGTCTTATGTGTTTTATATGAATTCTTCCCTAACTCAGAGGAAGCCATCCTTATGTAAATGTCTTGCCCATTTTCACTAAACTCTCACTTATCAATCAATTCATCAAACCAAAGCAAGCAGCCACTTCCACCTCCTCTTATGTCTAAATTTGTGTAAGCCATACAAGAGCAGTTTTTCAAGCACACCGTCTCACATTCCATCAGGGTCATGCTCCTGTCAAACCACGAGTTCCATGTGTCTGGCATTTTATATCGCGAATATTTGAGAAACCCATCTCCATTATGGCAATCCAATGGTGTCCTCCGAACACACCCATTAGAATAATCTCCATTTCCCCATTATGTTTGATTCTGGGGCACAAATTTACTCAAGCAACCACATCTTGGCGAGTTTCCAACCTTACAACTACCATATGGACCACACAGTTTATAATAATCACAATTATATATTGGTGGTGCAGTCTGGTAAAGGACCTGTACGGGGGCCAAATATTCGACGTTATTCGTACTCCTCGTGTCAAGGCTGCGCCTCACTCTGATCGATCTAAGAACACAATGGAGGTGAGCTACCCGGCGGTGTGCCGCCTGAAAACCCCTCCAATAGTGAAGTTAGCACACATAGAGAGAGAGAGAAAAGAGATGGGACCAAGTGATAGTTGAGTTCTCACCAGAGGATGTTCTCTCTCCTGGGTATGGAGGCATAGCCTCTTTTATATAGTTTCTACGAGCGCTTTTGTGCCCATTCCCCTTGGGACGCATGGACCTGCTCCCCTCTCACGTTTCCCCACATGTTAGCACTAATACAGCTAACGCCACCTAACGAAATCGCCAAACAGAATTAACGCGTACGGACCGCAAAACCTCCTTTCTGCAGTCTTATGGCACCACGTAGTACTTCCAACTGAGCTACGCTTAGCGTGGCGCCACGCCTTCACGTTACGACCGTTCAACTTGTCTGGTTTCCTTGATAATTTCATATTGTGGCTTAGCCGAGCTCCTTGTCGAGCTCTTGCTCAGTCAGTTTGATCTTCGGAAGACTAAACTCGTCTAACTCAACAGAGCGCATATGTTCAACTGGGCTAGCGGTCTTCGACTAGACCGGACCGGCGCCTTGACCCGGCGCGCGCCCAATGTCTGTATGAACTTAGCTTGGCCCAACTTAGCTCGTCCCAATGTTAATTTATGAAATCTTCCTCTCAATTGCCCCTTAATCCCGTCCGCGCCAGCATGACCGGGATTACTTGCTTCGGCCGAGGCCGCTCATTTGCTCGGTTATCCACCTGAAATCATTCACTGTGCTAAATTTCTCCCTCGACCCCACGACTTGCTTGGTCGGTGCTTCAACTTTTCAGCCTGTCTTTTCAAGACTGACACCAGTCTTATCACAAACACGTGTTTTTCGTTCATTGGCCTCATACAACCAACCCAGTTGTCTTGTGCCGTCTCCTCAAATTCAAATTTTTGGCACCTCTTCTCATTCCATATACGTCGATATGCCTCTTCAGTCCCCCATACCAACTGTTCATCATCTTCTCCAATGGCCATTTGTCGATCTTGAGCATCCAAGCCCCTATTTTCTGTGCTCGTCATCTCTATCAAAGCATCCGTTTCACCAGCCTTCTGTTGTCGTCGCCCCTGCAACGTCCTCTGTCGACTGGAACGTCATTTGCACCTTCGATTTGGTAAGTTTTTATCTTTTGTGTTTTTCCTGTATTTTCAAACTCCCATCATCACATTCACTCACTGAGGAAGGAAAAAAAACATCCCAATAACAATACGAATGGAATAGGGTTAGGTTTTTCGCAGTGTTTTCAACATCCTAAAGCTCTCGCGCCCTTAGTTTCCCACTGTGCATCATCTCTTGTGATGAACAAGTGCGGATCTGGGCTCGGCCGGGCTCAAAGCACCTTTTTGATTTGAAAGAATTAGCAAACCGAGCAAATTACGTGTTTGTGGAGTTGGGGTAGAAAATCGGGGTACTCAATACTTGGGTCATGTGACTGGGCTAATATCTGGCTCGCTTGTACGAGCGAACTCACCAATCGGCCGAGCTGCCAAGAGCGCTCGATGTGACCAAGCTAAAATCAAGCTCATATGCACGACCGCCCTGCCACTTACACTTGATTTTAACTGCAGACTGTTAGGAGTCCAGGCACACCAACACAAGGGCCCTCAAAAGCTGAGCAGCCATCGTTCAAAACTTTGCCAACCTAACACTGCCGTGCTGAAACAAGCCGGCCTTCCATGGGGCGCTAATGCTTCCTCGTTAACATGCCAGGCGCACTAGCCACGTTTCGCGAAGAGTGCGGTGTCGCTGCTGATGTCCATTTTGAGCTCAGTGCAGAAGATATTTCTCTCCGGGGCAGGCTGGATCAGTGTCTCTTCACCATGCTATCAATTGTCGGGGGAGGTCTTTGCTTCCCAATGTAGCCCTTAATTTATGAATTCCTTAGGCGTACCGGGCTAGCACTGACTGAAGTTTCGACAAACACATACAAAATAATAAACGGGGTTACCGAACTGAATCACCAGCTTGGCTTGAACCTAGGCTTGGTTGAGATTTTACGCGAATATACCCTCGGCCACACGGCTGATGGGTTTAATTATTACTTGAAAATAAGGCCGGGCAAGGAGAAACTGGTAACCGGCACACCGGAGAAAGACATGCACGACGATGACTTCTTTTGGGTGTCAAGGAATTATGAGACAGCTAACGTGATCAGTTGGTACATCAGTAAGAACTTCAGTTCAACATGTAAGTTGTGCTGTTTGACCGGTCAATTTACTTGCCTTTACTATTTTGTACTAATCGCTTTTTTCCTGTAGCTATTGAAGCCTTGCAAGCAAATTACTTCAACCCAAACGAGGCTTTCATCAAAGCCATGTTGAGGTACCGTCACCAAGATTGTCACGACCTTTTCGGTTACGTGCTGATCTACCGGTACTCAGCTTCTCGCAAAAGTAGGGTTACTGACTTGTTGCGAGCACCATCTTCACCACCAGATCCAACACTTTCAGACGTGCCTTTAATCCGGTTAACCGGGGAGTAAGAAATGGCCAAACGGAGCCGAATTAAGAATCTCATTACCGCCACATCCACCGAGGTGCCGAGCATCTTCCCTCCTGCCCTACTACCGATCAAACATTTGGGACCGTGATTGCCTTGGCCTCAACTATCGTAGCTCAAGCCAGCAAAGAATGTCGCCGAGCTGGAAAGAGGCCTCGCTCCACTGATCCAACGGTCAATCTCATGGCCAAGTTGAGCACCAAGCAGTTGGCAAAGGGTTCTGAGCCAACACCCTCAGGGCGACTGGAGTTGAAGCACCGGGGTAAGGATATCCCGGCCAATGTTCGATTAAGGGAGACAAAGAGCATCTCCTGGCCTACGATTTGTCGAAGGCACTGCTTCTGTCGAGCGACATTACCGGCAGCAATCATGTACCTGACACCCGCCTGGAGAAATCTACAGTCAAGTCTATGAACAGGGTAAGAATTTGGAAAATTTTTCCAAGTGTTACCCCAGTTAGTTTCTTTTTTGAACGAACATTCCTTTGCTCCTTTGCAGGCCATCCAAAAACAACACCTTGTCATGGACCGAATTCACAAGCTCTAGCAGAAGGTAATCGATGTTTCGAACGCGACCAAACATTTGGAGACTGAGCTGGGATAGTCCAAGTCCTCGTTGGAGATGGCCAACATAGACAACACCAGGTTGCTCAGCCAACTTGGTACCGCTGAGCTAGAAAAAGACTCTTTACGTGCCTAGCTGGAAGAGCTGAAGAAGGCCAGGCAAAAAGATATGGATGAGGCCAACGATCTCGGTTTCAAGAAGGTTGAGGACAATTACACAAAACAAGTAGATGCTACTAAAGAAATTTTCTTCAAGTCTGGTTGGAAGGCAGCCTGTGAAAAACTCGATCAAGGATCTAAAACCGAGGTGTTCACCTCTCCTTCCCCCACCTTCCTGCCGGCCTACATGGTGCCTTATGCAAACGATGTCTTCAAAGCACTGCAAGAGGAGGCCGAGAAAGAAGCCATTCATGATATCGAGGAGGAAGCCGGGGAAGGAAGCAGCCAAAAGTAGACCGGGCAAAAGGAGGCCAGCGTCAAAGAAATAGATATTGTGGTTGACCTAGAAAGTGCCGTAGTGGGGCCAGGGACAACTTCGCCAATCTCTCTCCCTCGGTCTAGTTTGCATCGGTTTTCTTTTCTTTTTGGTTTGAAATTTTGTAACCGGGCTAGAAGCCCCTCCTCTTGTATTTAAATTCTCATTTAATGAAAATTTTATCGACTTATCTCTTGTATTCTTGCAATGTACGTTGTGTTTCTTTCTTGAAACTGTGCAACTCATACTGAACAAGCATCCGTTAAATTAACTAAGCAAATCATCATGGTCAAATAAAACTGGAACAAAACATTAACAGCCGGGCAAAATCATCCCAGCTAGAAGCTTGAAGTTGTACAATTCATTAACTCTAATGGCCGAACAAAATTATCTCGGCTATAATCGTAGAGTTAAACAATTCATCAACTCCATTCCCCGAGCAAAATCATCTTGGCTATAATCTTGGAGTTGAACAATTGATAAACTCCATTGGCCGAGCAAAATCATCTCGACTATAATCTTGGAGTTGAACAATTGATCAACTACATTGGCCGAGCAAAATCATCTCGACTATAATCTTGGAGTTGAACAATTGATCAACTACATTGGCCAAGCAAAATCATCTTGACTATAATCTTAGAGTTGAACAATTGATCAACTACATTGGCCGAGCAAAATCATCTCGGTTATAATATTGGAGTTGAACAATTCATCAACTCCATTGGCCGAGCAAAATCATCTCGGCTAAAAGTTTAGAGTTGAACAATTCATCAACTCTTTGAGCTGGGTAAAATCACCTCGGTTGGCAGGCAATTGCCCCTGGTTCATTGCAATCCACTAACCACAACAAATTGGCTATGTACAGTAATTCGTTTCTATTACTTTTATGAATTCACAGGGTGAGAAAAGAATTACATTGGTAAATGGAGGGGAATGCTTGTCCCTTACAAAAAATTACATTCATAGATTGAAACTAAAAATAATACAGCTTCAGATCGGCTGCATTCCATGGTCGGGGTATAGCGTTGCCATCCAAGTTTTCTAAATTGTATGCCCTTGTGCCCACCAGACCGGTTGTGTTGTAAGGCCCTTCCTAGTTCACCCCTAGCTTCCCTTCACCCAGCACAAAAGTGTTGCCCATCACCTTCCTTAAGACCCAATCCCCGACCTTGAACGGTTTGGGGTGAACTATTTTCTTATACTTTCTGAACAATTCTTATTGATACGATGTGACACGGATTAGGGCCTTTTCTTGACGTTCTTCTGCCAGGTCCAATTCTAAGGCAATGGCATCGGCGTTTAAGTCGAGCTCAAAATTCTCGCTGCGAATGGTAGGCATGCCAATCTCCAATGGGATGACTGCTTCCATGCCATATGCCAAGGCAAAAGGCGTCTCCTCGGTCGAGCATCTTGGTGTTGTTTGGTATGCCTAGAGAACATTTGGAAGTTCCTTGGCCCACTTTCCTTTGGCTTTTTCTAACCTTTTCTTCAGCCATCTAGAATGGTTTTGTTTGATGCTTCGGCTTGGCCATTGGACTGAGGTTAGGCCGATGTAGAATTATAGAATTCTATCTTTAGTTCCTCACAAAATCTTTTGAACAATCGCCCATCAAATTAGGTGCCATTATCGAAGATCAAAGCCTTGGGAACTCCAAACCGCATTATCACGTTCTGCCAGATAAACTTCTTCACTTCCTTTTCTTTAATTGTCGCCAAGGGCTCTACTTCGACCCATTTGGTGAAGTAGTCTGTCACAGCTATGAAGAACTTGCGGTTTCCCGGCGCGGTTAGGAGTGGTCCCACTATGTCAAGCCCCCACATTGCAAAAGGCTAAGAACTAGTGACAAGAAGGAGCTCTCTAGCCGACTGATGATTTTGGTGGGTGAACTTCTGGCACTTCTCGCATTTTCTCACATATTTCTATGCATCTGCCTACATGCATGACCACCAGTATCCTTGCGAAATAGTGCGGTAAGCTAAAGATCTCCCACCGATGTGGCTTCCATACATGCCTTCATGGATCTCGTAAAAGAAAGCATGGACTCTATTTGGGTGAACGCGCTTGAGGTATGGACCAGTGAACAACTTCTTATACAAAGTATCGGATGGAGAGAGCCAAAACTGCTTAGACTTTACTCGGATTTTGTGTGCCTCTTTCTTGTCGGTCAGCATGATTCTTTCTTTATGGAAAAGGATGATAGGGTCCATCCAAGAAAGGCCTAGCTCGGTGCAACAAACTTCCATCTGCTTCGAGTCTTCAATGCTGGGTCTTGGGAGGAATTCAATCAAGAGAGGGCTGCGGGTTGATTTATCGGCCATGGAAGCTAAACCGGCCAACTCATCTGCCAGGCCGTTATCTTCTCAGCCAATTTGTTAGACTCATATGGCTTAGAATTTCTTGATTTGCTCTCTTACCAAAGTTTGGTATTTCGTCATTCTATCATCTTTGGCTTCATATTCCCCAGAAACTTGGTTTACAACAAGTTGGGAGTCACTGTAGACCATCAGCTCAGATGCTTGCATTTAGAGTGCGCTTTTCAGCCCGACTAGCTGCGCTTCGTACTCAACCCCATTATTTGATGTAGGAAATCCTAACGTGATGGAATATTCAATAGTCAGTTCGTCTGGAGAGATCAAGACCACTCCCAACCCGGCTTCATGCCGGTTTGAGGCGACATCGACAAAAAGTTTCCACATTTCGCCAATGAAAAGCTTCCAACATTCAGTGGGGTCTTGGGACGTCTGAAGGTCCAAGTGATCAAAATTGCTCGGCTACTCAGCTAGTTTCGCAGTGAGTAGGCTGTTGACGATTGCAACAAGCACACCTTCATTCCCCCGTGGCGATGCAACGCTGGATCCAACAGGTTGCCCTATTATTCCCAAATCCGATGGCGCAACGCCAGGCTGAAGTGGGCCTTCGAGTAATGGGCCTATAGATGAGCGTGCAACTTTCACGTCGCCTTTAACATTTGGCTGGATGAGAGGTTGTGCAATTTCTGCCGTGCCTATCCTCTGCAGCCTGGTTGTACCGGTAAGATCCATCGGGCAAACTGGATGAATTCAGGGCAAGAACTCAGTAACGAAGTCGAACAATGCTTGGGCTTTGATGGCAATTCATGGTTGAAACTTGACATCGAATTGCCCCAATTCGACTGCTCACTTCAGGATTCAACCAGAGAAATCTACTCATTCAAACAAGGCTATCAAAGAGAATTCGGTCAACACCACGATCATATGAGCATGGAAGTAGTGTGCCAATTTCCTTGAGGCCATCATCAATACTAAGGTGATTTTCTCCAGCAGCAAGTATCTCAACTCCATCACGAGCAAGGTTTTGCTCACGTAGAAGATCGGTAAATACTGGACACCTTCTACCCGAACAAGCACCACGCTTACAGTAGTTCAAAAACAGCTAAATAAAGATAAAGTTCTTCGCCATGCTTTGGCGTGACCAAGAGCGGAACGGACGATAGGTATGTCTTTAGATCAGCTAAGGCTCTGTCACATTTTTCATCCCATGAAAACTTCGACTTCAAGGCTCGGAAGAAAGGGCGGCAATGATCTGATGACAGGCTTATAAATCGATTAAGCGCGGCTGCCATCCCAGCAAGATGTTTGTGATACCCCTGTTTCGTAATATGCTAAAATAGTCCTTAATTTGAATATGATTATGTGTTTAGCATGATTTCATCTGCCATTATGTGAGTATATGCGATTTTGAAATTCTATCTGTTCACCGTAGGAATATCTGTTTGAATAATCTACTTTGGAAATTAAATTGAGGGTCTTATTGGCCATAAAACCCAAAATTGATTACGCCATTGTGATTGGCATAATTTTTAGATCCTACAGTGAAGTTTAATTGAAAAATTGATTCGGACCAGATTAAGTTGATTAAATTGATAAATTAGTGCCCAATTGTTTATTATTATTAAATTGAATTAGTGGGTTGTTGTATAAAGGCACTACACTCTCTATTCCTCTCATTTTGTTACATTTTGGCTGATCAAACATTAAGGAAGAGAGGGGGTCGGCTAAGAGAGGGAGAGAGTGAAGAAATTGGAGTTTTGGCCTCAAAGCTTGATTAATTGTAGACCAACTCAAGAATTAAGCTTAAGTTTGGAAAATCGAAGCTTCTAGGTGAGTAATTCTTGGATTATAGTTTGTAATTTTGTGTGTGTTCAAGCTAATTGAGTGATCAAGAGTAAAATTGAATGAAATTGGGTTGGTTTTGTTGAATTAAAGCTTGATATATGCATGCATGTAAGAGATTGTTTTGAAATAGCATGTATAAGCTTGAAATACATGATTCAAGTAGAGTTTTGGGTTGAAACTCATGTTTTGATCACCATTGGTGTTGTCTAAGTTGAGAATGTGGCTAGCTCATCACATGCATGTACAATTTATGATGATATGAGCTTGAATGTTTGAATTTGAGCATGTTGGTGATGAGTTGTGATATTTTGCGACATGCATGCAAATAAATTATGAAATTGAGCCTCATTGAGTTATAAGTTGAGGTCTATACCATGTTAGCATGATTATGTTTGAGATTTGAGCCCTTGCATGCAAGAATTGTAGCTGGAAAACTGAATTGGAGCTCAAGAACATAACCTGGAATTTCCAGAATTTTGATGTCTGCTCGAGCGGGCGAAGTGCCGCTCGAGCGGATAATTCGAGCTCCCAGCACTTTTGGCAGACATGGCTCCCGCTCGAGCTGGGGGTTTGACGCTCGAGCGGGGAGCTATGTAGACAGGCATTCCGCTCGAGCGGCAGGGTTCATGCTCGAGCGTGGATTTGAGGTAACCAGTACTTTTGCAAGCTTAAGGGTCCGCTCGAGCGGGGGATCCCACGCTCGAGCGGGGACCCTGTTTTCTGAAATTTTGTTTTTGCATTCTGAGTTCTATTTTCCATTCTCTTTCCCTTGTAAGCACTCTTAGGCATATGTTAAGCATGGTAAATGAGTTAATGAGATAAGAATAAGGCCTAAAGAGGATTATGTGAATTAAGGAACGGATGGAATTATTAATGACCCTTTTGTGTTCATGAAATATGTAGGGTCAAGCTCAAGGGCAAATCCACAAGCCGATCACTGTGAGTAATATCGATATTTGAATGCTTGTGAATGTCCAACTATTTATTCCCTTATTAGCTTTATGAATTGTTAATTGGGATTGTGGACAAAAGTCCGACATGAGTGAACGAATGGACCAATGGTCGTTTTGATAAGAAAAATATATGGACCAAAGGTCGTTTTGACAGAACTGAATGGACCAAAGGTCATTTTGATAGGGATGAATGGACCTAAGGTCGTTTTGACATGAATGAGTGGGCTGAAGGCCGTTTTGATACGAATGTATGGGCTGAAGGCCGTTTTGACATAAATGAATGGGCCGAAGGCCGTTTTGGCATGAATGGAAATCTGAATGGACCAAAGGCCAGAATGTTGAAACTACAAGTCACCTGATTGTTATATATCTGTTAAATAGAAATATGATTTGGGCCCATGGCCGTTTGGAACCTGTTGTTCTACATTGATTATATAACTTCTGTGTTTGATATTATTCACTGGGCTATTGCTCACGCTCATTCATGTGCTTGTAGGCGAGCCAATAGAAGTCCAAACCCAGCCCCAGTGAAGTCTGCCAGGAACAACATAAGTTTTGGAGAGTCAGCCTTGCGTCTCACGCACGAGACCCGTCCTTGCCATTTTGATATGTAATTATGTCTTGTCTTGTTGGCAAGGACTTTTTGTATGCCTGTACATAGTTTTACTATGGGTTGACTCAGTTTGGATGATCCTGTCTGTAAAGGATTTTATGGTACTGTATTTTGTTTGTGGGTTATTAACATATATGAGTATGGTTTGTTTGATGTGCATATAAGCACGGCTCTATGGACAAAGTTTTAAATTTTGCTTCCGTTTGGCCCCTTTACTCTGTTGAGTTACGTATATTTTGGTTTGAGGCCGTAGGTAATCTCAGGATTACTGGCCGGTTATGTCCTTAACCCATAGGGGCGGGTTCGGGTCATGACAATGTTGCACCTCCTTTGCCGAGTTGGATTGTTTCAATTCTTGTATGGCCTTGATTTGGGAGGGGTCCGCCTTGATACCATGGTTGGTGACCAAAAAGCTCAAGAATTTCCTCAACCCCACACCGAAGGCGCACTTTGACGCATTCAGATGCAACTTGTGTTGTTTGAAAATAATGAACATCTCTACCAAATCAGACAGGTGGTTATCCTCACGTTTGCTCTTTACGACCATATCATGCCTCCATTGTTCGGCCAAGTAAGGGAGCAAACATCTTCGTGACCATCTTTTGAAAGGTTACCCGGCGTTCTTCAACCCGAAGGGCATAACCCAGTAGCAGAACTACCTCCTTGGTGTGCTGAAAGATGTAACCTCCCAGCCAGGCTCAAGCATGGCGATTTGATGATAACCGCGGTAAGCGTCCAAGAAGCTGAGTCGGTTGTGGCCGGCAATAAGGTCCACCAGTTGGTCGATTATGGGCAAGGCAAAACTATCTTTAGGGCAAATGCGGTTAACCATCTTGTAATCAACACAAACTCGCCATTTGCCATTCTTCTTTGGCACCATGACCACATTGAAAATCCACCGAGGGTAGTGCACTTCCAGGATTGCCTTCACTTCAAGCAAGTTTTTAACCTCCTCTGCTACTACATCAGCGTGATGAAGCACTAATCTCTGCATTCTTTGAATAATAGGCCAGGCATCCGGAAAGACGTTGAGTTAGTGACAAATAAAGTTTGGATCGACACCAGGCATGTCGTAAGGCATCCATGCAAACACTTCGATATTCACCACTAAAAACTCAGCCCTGCCGTTCTTGGGTGGTCAAGCTAGATCCCAACAGAAAGAACTTGTCAGGATTACCCTCATTGATCCTTATCTCCACCAAGTCTTCAACTGCTTTTTCTTCGACCCTGGTACCCATATTATCTAGGACACTTTGATCTTCCAGTTCTTCGATCATTTGCACGAAGCCTTTGGCTGCGTGACTCCTATTTACAGCCACGAAACATTGCTTGTCCATGACTTGATCACCCTAGATTTCTTCAACCATTCCCGTAGCCGAGGGAAACCTCATAACTTGGTGGTAGGTAGAAGCTACTGCTTGCATGACATGTATCCTCGGCCTAAGATCAGGTTGTACGTGGAAGACACCTTCAACACCCAGAACTCCATCTGCTTGACCATGGTCCCTGCTTTGATCAGCAAGATGATCTTTCCCATGGGCCACTCTGGTTGCGAGTTGAAGCCGACTAATGGTGAGGTTGCTGGGGCCAAGTCTTTGTCACTTAGCTTGAGTTGCTTGAAGGCATCGTAGTATATTATTTCAACCAAGCTACCCTGGTTGATCAGAATGCGCCTAACTTCAAAGTCCCTAAAGCAAAGGGTGACCACCAATGTGTTATTGTGTGGCGTTTGAATTCATTCAAGATCTTGGCTGGAAAAGCTGAGCTCATCTTTCACCTTAGTTTTGCCGTTTTTGACCGTGGGCTGGACAGACATGACTTCCCTCATATGCTCTGCTTTTTTGATCATTCCTTGGGGCTTGCATACTCGCAGTGGCTCGACAATTCTATGGATTACGTTGATCACGCCTTGTGAGGGTGCATCTAGGGTGGCCAAACCATTTGGCTCAGCCAGAGCACGAGGCGCGGCCCTGACGCCTCCGTCAATGTAACGGTCCAAGTGTCCGGTTGCCACTAACTCCTCCAAATACTGTTTTAAAGGCAAACAGTCCTCAGTACGGTGCCCTCGCTTACCATAAAAGGTGCAGCAATATCACGGATTAAAGCCCCTCTGCGCATCGTCCAACTTATCTAGAAACCGGACGTACATCTAGTCATGAATTTCACTAAGGATGCGGTAGATTGGGATCTTGAAAATCGTGTTGATGCCTGTTTGGGCGTTCAACTTTCTCTTCGCATCTGCTACGGTATCACAAGGGTAATCAGCTCAATCAGAGCGGTGATCTTTACCCCGGTTGCTGCGGTCTACACCGCAGTTTGACTCTCTTGCGCGGTCACTCGGACTGTTTGCCTCCTGTCCGATCGCATGAACCTTTCCAGCAACTCTTTTGTTCGTTGCCACCGGATTCGCCTTCACAGTGGCCACAATGGCATCATCCTCTACTCGGATGTGCTCGTTAATGCACTGCATCAGTAGGTCCATGGCCGCCGGTTAGTTCATGGTAAGCGAGTCCCTCAACCTATGTTCGACCGGGAGACCACGCTTGTATTGGAGATTGCCAGGTTAGTCTGGCAATCAAGGATTTTGTTGAAGGTTTCCCAATACTTGGCATTGTATGCTTTGAGGGAGTCGTATGGTTCCATCTTGATGCTCAGAAGGTGGTCGACTTCTTTCGGCGTTTTGGTGTTGGTTTTGAATCGGGTTACGAATGCTTCCGCCAACTGCTGCCACCTTTCGATACTTTCCTCCGGCAGCCTCTCAAACCATTTCAGGCCCAACTCACCCAAACTTGACGAGAAAATGAGGCACATAAGAGCATTGTTTCGCTGGTATCCAGCCATAACTTGCTGGAAATGGCTCACGGGCATGTATAGATCGATTTTTCCATCGTAAAGCATAAACTTGGGCTGGTGAAAGCCCGCAGGGAATGGTGTGGTCTCTATTTCGAGGTAGAAGGGGGTGGTGCTCCGCCTCGCCAAGTCCCTATCCAAAGGGGCATATGCAACTGGATGTAGTGGTGGCATTACGACTTCCTCATTGGCACGACCTCCATGGGATAACCGCTGCACCGTCGGCACCCTTTGTGCCTCCCGCTGATGCGCTTGTTCTTCCAAGACGTCCCTCAGGTCCTCCGAACGGGCGGAGTAGGAATATCTCGACGTCGTTGACGGACATGAGGGACGATACTTGTTGTCTTGTGCGTAAGACTTCTTTGTTGGCGGGTTAGAGTCACCAACCCATAACTTCTGGTGATGGAGAGGAAGGATGTTCACTACTAGTTCTGGCTACCTAAGCGACGGGGTTGGGTGCGCTCACTGTGGTTACCCACTCTAACAACACCCTTCCCTTTGACCTGCCTCTTCAACGCCTCTATCTCCGCCGTCATCCTTCGAATGATGGCGTCTTGGTATCTCAACTTATGCTCCAGGCGTTGGGCGTGCGATTATCTTTATCGTCGGGGCCCGTCAGGACTCTATGAGTGGTCAGTGCTCCTTGCGCACTTGTCTCGCGCATCTCTAGGAGAGGTCTCTGGACCAACCATGGCAGGGATGGCAAGAAGACCATCTATTCTCCGAACGGATTTCGGAGTCAATGGCAGACAATGGGACGTTGTTGTTGTTCACCATGGAAAATGATCGGAAGAGCTTAGCGGACAAGGTTTTGTCTGTCGGCGAGCTTCCCACAGACGGCACCAATTGTACGGGGGCCAAATATCCGACGTTATCCATGGTCCTCGTGTCCAAGCTACGCCTCACTTCGATCGACCTAACAACACAATAGAGGTGAGCTACCCGACGATGTGTTACTGAAAAACCCCTCCAACGGTCAAGTTAGCACACGTAGAGAGAGAGAGAGAGAGAGAGAGAGAAGAGAGGGAACCAAGTGGTAGTTGAGTTCTCACCAAAGGATGTTCTCTCTCCTGGGTATGGAGGCGCAACCTCTTTTATATAGTTTCTATGCGCGCTTTTGTGCCCATTTCTCTTGGGACGCGTAGACCTGCTCTCCTCTCACGTTTCCCCACGTGTCAGCACTAATTGGCACCTAACGAAACTGCCAAATAGAATTAACGTGTACGGACCGGGGAACCTCCTTCTTACAATCCCATGGCGCCGAGTAGTACTTCCAACTGAGCTACGCTTAGCGCGGCGCCACGCCTTCATGATCTTCGGTTTCCTTGATAATTTCACACTGTGGCTTAGCCGAGCTCCTGCTGGGTTAGTCTGATCTTCGGAAGACTAAACCCATCTAACTCAGCAAAGCACATATGTTCAACCAGGCTAGTGGTCTCCGACTAGACCGGACCGGGGCCTTGACCCAGCACGCATCCAATGTTTGTACGAACTTAGCTTGGCCCAACTTAGCTCGACCCAGTGTTAATTTATGAAATCTCCCTCTCAACCATTCCTGGGTTCGATCAATCCATGTCAAGCGCGGCATAATGCGATCATGACTTAGAGCAAACCTTGAAACAACTGAGCTATTAACGAGATCATAACCATAATACACCTCCTCCTTGGTGAAAACCAATCCATATGTGTAGATGGAATTTGGTTTAAGGTTTGGAGTCCCACTGAATCCAAGACCATTCCATGGTCCATTCCGAAACAACTGAATGGAACCATTGCTCAGAATAAGTTGTGGATATCCTTGGGGATCACACCGAAATGCAAAATCACCTTAACCTGGATCATCAGAGCTCTTCCATGATGAAAGGTGCCACTCTAAGCCACTTACAAAGTTTTTTCCAAGTTTCATGCCTGGTAAAAGAGCATCACATGGATGATCAAAACTTTGCCAGAGAAAATGCTCTGGGTTGTCATTATTGGCATCTCTCACAACAAGATTTCCTGACTCTAAAAGTTGACCAATAGGATCCTGTACTGCTGATCTTGTCATATTGGCAAACCAAATGACACTGTCGGTGCCATTGAGAAGAGCCAAAATTCCAGGGTCAATTACCTTCAAGACACCTGATGAATCGATTAGTGGGATTTCTCTATTGGCAACCCATACAATAGTCCTAGAAGATATTTTCTTGTACCATGGGAATTGCTCAGGCTGAAAAATCCCATCTCAACGCTCCCACCAGATGAAACTATGGTCTGGCTGCCTGTAATGAACTGGGTTTTAGTTATTATGTCTACTGCACTAGACATTATTAAGATGAAAAATAAAGAGGCAAACAAAAAAGAAAATTTGAGGCCTTCCATTGATGGTCAAATGTCCAAATTCATGGAGTTCATATGTTTTTCCATTATTTGTCAATTTATAAATTAACACTCAGGAACTCTTGTAGCACAGTTACTATTCAGTTGGACTTTTCTGTATTTAATACATTTCAGTTGGGCTTGGAGTCAACTAAGAAGACATGGAATTCCTCAGTCAGTTAATGCTAATTTGAATCATCTTCCTTTCCCCCTCATTGTATCAGTATTTGCAGTAAGTCTTCTTTTTCCCCTCACTGGGTCATTATTTGCAGTAAGTCTTCCTTTCCCCGCCTTATTGGTTCAATATTTAGAAAAGCATCTTACCTTAAATTCTAAATGTACCTTCCAGCTGGAACTTGGAACAACCAAATATTGGGAATCTTTGATAATAAAATTCATGGACCAGTATGTGTCCGTTTTTGATTGGGTAAATGACCTAATCTCTTCTCTTATGGGGTTTGACGAAGCTGTTATCGCTGAAACTGATGAAGTATCAAGCACATATCAAGTCATCCCTCTCAATGCCAACTTTAGAAATTGTCATTTTCATATTTTGTTGCCCTCTTTTTATTTTTATTTTTTATTTATTTAGTTATTATTATTATTTTATATCTATAGGATAAACATATGGATAACAGAAACTGATACCACTATCAGCACAACAAACCTTTATTAATCTCTCTATTAGACATCAACTTGGGGACCAGACAATTTTTTTTCTTTCTGGGCGCCTTCTAAAACTTCGTTTCAATTAGTGGTCCAAAGGGTTGGAATGGAATCCCATGGAGTATGAACAATCAGTAATGATCATCAGAATAGTCCAAACTAAATTAGCACTCCATTTGGATTGAGGGGTTTGGTAAGAAAAGAAAAGAAATGAAGAGAGTGAGATTTCTCATCACTTGTTTGTATAATTAATGAGGTGAGAAATGAAGAGAAATAGTGAGAAAGCCAAATCACACCAAACTGAAGTTTTGTTTCTCACCAAAAGTGACGAGATTTGGAGAGAAATCAAAACTACTTTTTTAATCATAGTCACTCCATTTGAATCGTGATGTGAGGTAAGAAAAGAAATAATTGTGGTTTCTCACCAAGGTGAGAAAAGAAAATAAATGATTATGGTTTATCACCATTATGTTTGGATGAATAAAAAAGAAGATAATGTGGTTTCTCACATATCTTGTTTGGATAAAATAAATAAGAGAAAAGAAAAGAAAACAAAGTGTTTCATTTTACCAAAATAACCTTCCATATTAACAAATTATGTTTTTTTATAAGGGTAATTTTGGTATTTTAGAAAACTTTCATTAAACCCAATTCCTTTCTCACCAAATCTCACCACTTTTGGTGAGAAACAAAACATAGATTTGGTGAGAATCATTTTCTTACCATCTCGAATCATTTCTCACATAATTAACCATCCAAACATGTGAATGGGTTTCTTATTCTCACTATTTCTTTTCTTACCAAATCCCTCCATCCAAACGGAGTGATAGTCCATCCAAACAAGAAGGTAAGAAATTACAAACATTTCTTTTTCTTTTCTCACCTAGGTGAGAAACTCTAATCATTTCTTTTATATTCTCATCTCTCAATCCAAACAGAGTGTAAATTCAGATGACCAAATTTGCAATCGATCTGGACATTTTGAGAAAAGCAAGGCATTTGAAATTTCTTAAGACAGGGCAAGCCAGCTAGTAAATAAAATGCAAACCAATCTGACCACTCTTTCATAGCATGGGAATAATGTAGCTTCTCCAGTGAAGAACACCATTCATACATACTACTAGAGGAAAACAACATGTTCAGAGTTTGTTGTTGGAACAATTCATCTTGAATTCTTCAGTTGGCAGTCTTCGGGTCTTCAAAACTTGGCAATGATCTTGTCTATATAGAACAAAAATTTGATGCTTCAAGTCGCGTTACTTAGTTGCTTTCCTAAAAACAATATTTACACCCACCAAAAAGTGTGCATGGGATTGTAGCAAATTCGCTTCCAAAATACAATAAAGCCTGAACTAAAAATCAAGTCTATCGGCGCCTGCATTGACGATAGTTGATCAGAATACTCTTGATATAATCAAGAAAACCAAGATAATGATAATCAAGTCTGCAGAATTTGATTACCCATAAGAAAAGTAGAAACTTGCTTAAGAAACTCTTGATTGAAAACTCTGAATCAAGAGAGAGAGAGAGAGAATTGCAGGAATGATTTCTGTATTTTTGGATGATTGAAATGGCTAATTTCCCAGCCTATTTATAGGCCTTGATGCATCTGATCGAATGGTCATGTCCCTTGATCACATCCGATCAAATCTGATTGTTGGATTAACGATCTATGGTGCAGATCATTCTCACACAGCATAGATGCCTTGACTGAGGGAAAGATAGAGTAGAGGGGGGAAAAAAATGTATGACGAGTAAAAATATATATATACGATAAAAAAATATATGACGAGTAAAAAACAAAAATATATATATATATATATATATGATAGAGATATTTAGGGTAGGAATAAACCAGTGGATAGAGGAAGAGATTACCACAAAGCGATATTGAAAGGAAAACATGATAGCGGAATAGGTTAAGGTACGACGGGCGGCCAAAGTAAGGCTACCGCCCGCCGGTAAGGCAAAGAACACCAAGAGCTTAACCTATAGCTCTGATACCATGTTAGAATAGTAGAGAGAAAGAAAATAATATGTATTGTATTTAATGAATTGTCTTATATAATAGAAGGCTTGTATATATAGGCTGAGAAAAATTATCCTACTATAAATCTAACTACCAGTAGGGGTATTTTTGTACTTTCCGAATCTCTCTCGATGCATATCATTTTCCTGTACCTTTAATTTCATGCTGTTAAATGAAATTTTTCTTTACTGATCAAAAAAAAAAAAAAAGAAAAGAATATCCTATAAGAAATCTAACTATGGCAATACTTAATATATTTAGGAAATCAATACCTAATATATGTAGGAATATATAACATATCTACATCAACACAAAGATCCAAACGATAATAAACCGCTGTCAAAATTGGCTCAAATACAAATACAACTGTGGTGGGCATGTGGGTTTAGATGGGTAATAAGTATCATCCAGATTGAATTCCCACAACAAATATCAACATTTAAGATGAAACCAAAATGAACTCTCCGTTTGCTAAACTGTAGTTAGATGTAGAAAAGTAATAAAGTGAGGAATTTTTCAAGGAAGAAACGTAAAGGTTCAATATAGTTAACTACATGGTTCTTACAGAGGTATAATCTAATCAATCTATGTTCACTAATCTATGTGTTTGGTATGAATTCTTACCTAACTCAGAGGAAGCCATCCTTATGTAAACGTCTTGCTCATTTGTATTTAACTCTCTCATGTCAATCAACTCATCAAACCAAAGAAAGCAGCCACTTCCACCTCTTCTCATGTCTAAATTTGCGTAAGCCATACAAGAGCAGTTTTTCAAGCATGCCATCTGGCATTCGCCAGGTGTCATGTTCCTGTGAAACCAGGAGTTCCGTGTGTCCGGCATTTTATAGCCCGAATACTTGACAAATCCATCTCCATTATGGCAATCCAACGGTGTCCTCCGAACACACCCATTAGACCAATCTCCATTTGCCCATTCCCTTTCATTCTGGGGCACAAATTTACTCAAACAACCACATACCAGATTGTTTCCAATGTTACAGTTACTATTCGGACCACACAGTTTATAGATATCACAGTTATCTCTCGGTAAAGTCAGGCGAATGACCCATTGCTGGGTTCGATCAATCCACATCCAGCGCTGCACAACACCAGTATGATTCACAGTAAGCCTTGAAACAACTGAGCTGATGAGTTTATAATCATAATACACCTCCTCCTTGGTGTAAACCAATTCACCTGTGTAGGCTGAATTAGATTGACGGCTTGGTCTCCCACTGAATCCCATACCAGTCCATATCGTTCGGAACAGCACACTAGGACCACTTCTCAGAATGGATTGTGGGTATTCTTGAGGATCACACTGGTATGTAAACTCACCTGGATCTGGATCATCGCTGCTCCTCCAGGAGGAGAGGTGGCGCTCTAGGCCCGTTACAAAGTTCTTTCCAAGCTTCATGCCCGGTAAAAGAGTATCACACGGATGATCAAAACTTTGCCACAGAAAATGCCCAGACTCATCGTTGGCATCTTGGACAACAAGATTACCAGACTCCATCAGTCGTGCAACAGGGTCCCGTGTAGATCCTGTCATATTGGGAGACCAAATGACGCTGCCAGTACCATTGACAAGGGCAAGAATTCCAGGGTTGATTATAGTTAAGACGCTTGACAAATCAAGGAGTGGGATTTCTCTATTGGCAACCCATACAACGGTCCTAACAGAAATATTCTTGTACCATATTCCTAAGTATTGATTCCGGGAACTGCCAGGGCTGAAAAAACCCATCTCAAAGCTTCCACCAGAAGACACTATGGTGTTGCTGCCTGTAATGGAGTGAGTTTTTGTTATGGTGTCTACTGTATTGGAGACTATTAAGATGGAAAATAAAGAGGAAAAAAATAAAGGTATGTTAAGGTTTTCCATTGACAGTCTCCTCTTCAATCCACGGACTACCTTTGTTTTTCCATTATTTGTTCAATTCAAAGGAAATGTAATAAATAAATAAAATCAAAAAAGAAACAGGAAAAAAAAGAAAAGAAAAAAGGAAGACACAGGACCTCTTGCAGTAAGTCTTCCTTTGCCCCACATCTGTATTAATTCAATCTATTTAACCATACCAAAAAAGAGGTCAGTTTAATTATATCAAAATTATAAAACTTGTTATACTTTTTTGAAAATTTTAAGAGAGATCAGTGTAAATTGTTCTAAATTTTTTATATGTAAATCTGGTTATGGTATAAATTTTAGTTGCAGAAGGAATTTTAGTGCGGTGATAGTGGTGGGCTTGGAAAGATAGTTGGAGTTTTGGGAGTTAACCCAATGCAGCCAAAACATAAAAGAAATAAAAGTTCTAATTTTTTTAATATATATATATATATATTTATTGGTATTTTAAAATTTTAGTTAAGAAATTTATATATTTATTATTAAAATATAACTAATATCTTTACATCTAAAAAATTATTCAAGATCACACTAAGCTAACCCATGATTTATGTTTTTAGTTTAGAACTTAGTTTAGAAAAGTGATCTGTTAATTTATAAAAATATTTTTTAATTATTAATTTAAATTTTTTATTTAAAAATTTACAAATTTTTTATTTACAAATTTACAAATTTTTTAAAATGTTTTTTTTCAATAGGATTAAGACAAGTGTACTTGAATTTATAACCATTTGATAAATTACGATTTATATCTAAAAGTTTAATTTAGATTTTTCATTAAATATTTTCAAATTACATATGATTAAGATTACATTTAGATTTTCATTTTAAATGTAAAATTAGATGTAATTTAGATATGGTTAAATTCATTTTCTTTTCACATTTTATTAATATATTTTAAAATTTTAAAATTAGATATAACTAATTTTGAAGACACATTAGATATAACTAGTTAGATTAATGTTTTATTCTATGTATTAAAATTTTAAAATTTTAAAACACATGTATTTTTTTAGTTATACCAAAAATAAATAATTAATTAATATTTGAAGTAAATATTTTAAAATTATGGCTAATTTCAAGTAAATTTTTTATTAATATTAATCAAAATTCTGAAATGAATATTTAATTATGACATGTCATTGTTATATAATACATAGAATAAAACATTAATGGCAACATTAAAAATAAAAATAAAAATAAAAAAACATTTTAATGTAACTCAGTTAAAAACAAGGAGGATGCTATTTTCTTGCGGCGGAGCTTACTATGGGTTCCGTTTCAGTGATTTGAATCGTTCATTTTATCGAGAATTTTATATATTTCATCAAAAAAAATTTAAGTCAATCTAATAATGATAGTCTATTCAATTTATTGTATTTATCACTGAAAAAAAATGGATGTCAATTGTGTTTTTAAAAATAAATCATGCATTTTTATTTTTATTTTTTGTGACCAACACGATAAATTAAATAGATTACGATTATTGGATTAGATTAATCTTTTTGTGTGTGTGTGTGTGTGTGTATGTGTGTAGATGAAATACACAAAGTGTGAAATAAAATAAATTTAAATTATCAAAATGAGACTTGTGGTAAAGTATACAGATTCAAACAATGCCTTCAAATTCGAATTATAGTGTAGGAAACCCGCCTTGTAAAAATACCTGAAATTTACTTGATCTTCTCATTGATAGAGCACAGAATATTTGCATAACGTGGCTAGTAGGAACATAGAGATTCAATAAGTGCTTGAGAAAATTTCTATGGCAATAATTTCGGTAGGAATGTGAACCCCTTTTGCGTGATTAGTTGGTTTTTGACTTTACGAAACTTCATTGAAAGGTTTATGTTAAGAAAAAAAAATTCCACATGACAATGTTTGAACACCCTCTTATGAGGATAAGGATTGAAGTGTTGGAATGATGGTTTTTATAAGCTTATTTTGGACTAACTATGAGTTCAAATTTGAGTGGATCCCTCATGTCTTTGGGGATAGGCCTAAAGAGGTGACATGTTTCTTATTGCATTGCAAGTCACACGGTGCAAACGGTTCGTCAAAACTATTTTATGAGTGAATAGAAAGTTGACGTCGTTTTCGGATTCACGAAATGGACAATTAAAGTGTAAAATGTGTGTTTCCTTGAAATGTGAATCCCACATTGAAATTTTAAGCGAGTTTATATGACTATATAAGCTTCAGGTGGACGCACTTGGGTTGGGCCCAGGGGCACCACAAGTTTGTAGAATGAAGGAGTTATGAACAAAGTAGGCTTTAATCCAAACCACTACGCACGCGTGGCCGCCGTGCCGGGTTGGGTTGTGGGTTGGTTCATATATTAATTTTTTAGACAAAATTCTTGTGGGAAAATTAATTTTCCTAAACGAAATTAATTCAAATTTTATGTACAAAAGTTGTGTCTCTTTCTGTCCGAAATTCCCAACAGATTCAAGCTGTCTAAACAGGTTTGAAACTAAAAGCAATTATGGACAGATTCAAACTACTAGCAATTATCTGTTCAAAATTGTTTCTGCACCTGTTCATTTCAAACTGCATCTGTTCGGTTTGATTTTCAAAAATGTTCAGCCTTATAAATACCAAGCCATTTCCAGCAGATTTCTCTAAATTCCGAAAATCTTTTTCCTTGCTTTCCTTTTGCTCTCTTACATAGATATATTCTTCATACGATTTTAGGAATATATTCTGAGAGTATAGAACAAAGGATCTAGTTCGCCGTACAAATTGTTTGGAGTGCTACTATAATTTGTGAAGATCATTATATCATAGGAGATAGACGCCTTTTATCTGTAAGTACCGAAGTGGGGCAAATTTGTCTTAAGGACAGAGTGTCATACACACGATTTGATCGTTTTTTATACTTATTCACATCGGTAAATAAATTCTATAAGTAATTTATTTTTATTTGTGATTTGGTTTTAAGTTATTTATTTTACATAGAAAATTGTTTCAACATGAAGTCATATATATATATATAGATATATTCACATATACATGTATGTTATACATACTTTCAAGTTAATTGTTTATAAATTTATTTTATAAAAAAATCGACTAATAATCAATATTGAAATATAATCTTGATAAGTTCTTGTTAAGATAATAAAATAAAATAAAATAAAAAATAGTCATGGAGCAATGTGACAACCTAATGGTAGGACACTTTCCTTCTTTTTAATGTTGTGAAAAAATAACACTATCAAATGGAGAGATTTCTATTTCATTTATGAAATAGAGAGTAACTCAATATTTAAGGGTTGTTTGGGAAGTGTTAAATAAGTATATTTTTTGGTTTTTTATAAAAAGATACACAAAAAAAATAAAGAAGTAATGTAATCTAACAAATATAACGATAGGTGTTCCCAAACAAACTTTTAACTGAATAAAGAAAAGCTCAATATTTAGTGGGTAAATTCTTGACTAGTAGAACTGGCCCTGGGGCAAACTGACAAAGCAACCGATTTGAACCAAAAAAAAAATAGGATTCAAATTTAGCAATTATACTTAGAGGTGTTTGAAATGATTTAAATAAGTATATTTTTTAATTTTTTATGAAAAAATATAAAAATAAATAAAAAGATAATATGACTAAAAATATATATATACACTAAAATGGGGGATGTGGTGTCTTAAACTGAACATAATTCCTTTTGTTAGACTTCAATGAAATGGAGAGGCCAAATTATTATGATTTTCACTCGTGAAAACTAACCTAAGTCCAACTCTCAACGTCAAACCTCAAAAAAAATGTTTTTATTAGTAGAGGCTGGGAGATTCTATTTATAATCAAAAAATAAAAATAAAAAAAATAAAAAAAATAAAAATAAATAAAAAAAATAAAATATTAAGTACGTTAAACTAAATTTTTAAAATTTTAATTCTTATTATATTTCAATGTAAATTTATTAATAAGAACAATATATATTAAATCTTAAAATAATATATATATATATATATATATATTTCATGGTACAACCTAATCACATATATGTATTCTTCATATTCTTTTCCAAGTTTCAATTGTTTTCTATTATTCTGCTTCCTCACTACAAAATTCCAAGCCACCCCACCAAAACTCACCATTATCATCAACATCATTGTTTCTTATCCTTGTGAATAGAAGAAAGTTTGAACAAAATCAAACAATAGATGAGAATAGTAATAAAAACTATGAATCATGAAAAAAATATCATGAAATACTTTATGAAAATTTTTCATCATTTGATCAGTATGTGATGTTTTATTATGTGTGTAATCTAACGGTGGTGGATCTTTCATGATCATCTTCATGATATTTTTTTCATGATCCCTACCATTACTCAAACAACCCATTGTTTGCACTATAAATAAATTTTCCGTCGATTATGACTAGATTTAAATTTTCTAATATTTCTTCTTCTTCTTCTTCTTCTTCTTCTTCTTCTTCTTATTATTATTATTATTATTATTATTATTATTATGCAAGAAAATCTTGGAGGTTAAAGAGAAGTTAAAACAAGTTTTTAAAATTCAAGGGATGGAAGACACATGGCATTGTAAGAAAGAAGATAGAAGATTTATGAAGTTAAAAGTAGTTATTTAGGTGGTGGTTAATGAGAGTTTTTTCCTTCATTTTTTTTTCCCTACAAATTGCAATTAATGGCTCTATTTTAAAAGACTAACAGATCAATACATGATTTGATTTCTATTTCTTTTTCTATCTTAGGGGTAGATCTAATCTACATAGGAGTAGTTTAAACTTAGATAGGCGTAGTCTTAATTTACTTCACTTGTAATTTGATTGTTCATTCAATCATTTATATCATCATCTTCTTCTTCTCTCTTTCTCTTTTTCTTATTTGTATTATCACTATTTTTACTCCAAGAAAGTCTTTGAACTTTTAAGGCGTAGAATCTCAACACAATTGCTTGATCATTGTATTGTTTGGTGAGATTTTGGTTAAGGCTCTGTCGATCTAAGCCTACAAAAATTTTATTAATAATTTTTGACACGCCCAGTGAGACATCGTCCTAATTTGGAGGGAAAAAAATGATACAAACAAAATATCAAGAAATTATGCCATCAAGTGGCATGTCTATATCATGTGCATCCATGGATGCAAACCACCATTGGAGTGGCAATATTCCAATGAGTATGAATTATTCTTAGAATGCCTCATCTTTCATGTATAATGATTCTGGTGTTTGTTGCCAACATAATGGCATGACAAATGAAATGGAAAGAATGATTCGGCATTGCGAGGATGAAATTTGTTGGTACAAAAGTAAAATTTTGGCCCTACAAAAAACAATTAATTCTCTTGATTGGCCAAAATTTCAAACAATTTCATCATCACCATATTATTTTATGCAAAAAAGATATAAACTACTTTGATGGAAAAATTCATCAACTTAGTTGTCAAGTTTATCAAGTTGATGGAGAAATTCAACATTGGAGTAAAAAATTAGAAAATTTTAAAAAGCACAAATTTTATGTGTTGCTAAGAGACATTTCCAATCAAACCTTTCTATCCACAAAAGTCATGGCTAAGGAAAAATTAAGTTTTGAAAATGGCATTCCTGGAGGGCAATTTTTCAAGCCATTAATTGAAAAAGAATACCACCTTCTTTTGCCAAAGGATATTGAGCATTTTAATGTTAACAATCCAATTGGAATGTATGGTTTTAAGTCAAATATGACAGAGAATGTTGAACAACCATCACAAAATGATGGTGAAAATTCAATTGGAAGGCATAGTTTTAAGCCAAACATGGCTAAATTTAATGAACAACCATCACAAAATGATGGTGAAAATTTAATCGGAGGGCATGATTTTAAGCCAAACATTGCTAAATTTGATGAACAACCAGTGCAAAATGATAGTAAAAATCCAATTAGGGGGTATGATTTTAAGCCAAACATGACTAAAAATTATGAACAATTCATATTTGATGAATTTGAATTTTTTGATATTGTTAATTTTGTCAAAAAATTTAATTTTCTAAAGTCAATTAACATTATGATTTCTATCATCCAACAACCACAATGGCTTTGTGGATCACATCAGAAATTAATTTTGATGAAGCAGATTACAAAAAGAAATTTTGAATTTTATTTCTATTATATATATATTTTTTGAATCAACAAAAAATTTATTGATGATAATCATGAATAGAACAAGATACATACATCAATAAAAGAAGAGAGTGTAAAAAATATCATAGTTAATTCAAAGATTCCAATTAAGTTGACACCACAGAATTAACCAAATTATCTACTAGCACACCACAAGGATGGTGAGGAGGCATCCAGAAAAAGGACAGGCCCCCTCCCCCTCTTCCAAAAAAAAAAAAAAAAGCGTGAGAAATGGAGCAAAAAGCCAGCACCTAACCAAGGCCCACAGCTAACCTACTACGAAGACAAGTTCTGATGTGCTTAAAGTTGAACAGGAAGTCATTGATAACAGTAATGACTCCAACAGTAATGGAGGAGTATTTCGATATGGCCACAAAATATTTATATATATGTATATGTATATATATTCAATCGTTTATAATTTTCATAGTTTTTATTATATATTTATGTTCATACAACTCTTCAAGAATTCGAGTGCTCTCATTCTTAAAGAGTTGGGATATTGTTTGCACCATAAATAATTTTTTTGTCGATTAGGACTAGATTTAAATTTTCTAATACTTCTTATTATTATTATTATTATTATTATTATGCAAGAAAATCTTGGAGGTTAAAGAGAAGTTAAGACAAGTTTTAAAAATTCAAGGGATGGAAGACACATGGCATTGTAAGAAAGAAGATAAAAGATTCATGAAGTTAAAAGTAGTTATTTAGGTGGTGGTTAATGGAAGTTTTTCCTTCGTTTTTTTTTTTTGTTCTTTTCTATAAATTGCAATTAATGGCTCTATTGTAAAGGACCAACAAATCAATACTTGACTTGATTTCTATTTCTTTTCTATGTTAGGAGTAGATCTAATTTACATAGGAGTAGTTTAGATTTAGATATAAGTAGTCTTAATGTACTTCATTTGTAATTTGATTGTTCATTCAATCATTTACATCATCATCTTCTTCTTCTCTCTCTCTTTTTCTTATTTGTATTGTCATTATTTTTACTCCAAGGAAGTCATTGAACTTTTAAGGCATAGAACCTCAACACAATTGCTTGATCATTGTGTTGTTTCGTGAGATTTTAGTTAAGGCTCTGTCGATCTGAGCCTAACAAAAATTTTACTAACACCCATCAAAGAGAAGATAAGTATTTACATAAATATCAAAGTACAATTTTTTATTTTTGTATTTTTTTATGTCAGCCTATTTAACGTTACTATTGTTCGGACTTTTAGATTCAAACAAATTTACTTTGTTCAACAGTACACTACCCAACAAAGTCAACATGTCCGGATATGAAAGTTTGAACCAAACAATATTCTTCGACATTGTATGTCCGAACATGGTGATTCTGTTCTTATTTGGGTGTACCTTAAAAAGTAATTTAAGAAAAATTACAAGATGTACTAAGAGTAACATAAAATTCTAAATAATTGAACAGATACTGAAAAATTAAAAATGCTTAATGATTTTTTTAGTGTAAATAAAATCCCCGTACAGGCTCCCAATTATTTTAATTTTAGCATATCAACACCCAACTAAACAATATTTAATATCAAACCCAACAACAAAGTTGTTTTAATTAGTGAAAGGCCTAAAATAATTAATTTCACTTTACTAAACTTCTTGTCAACCCAATTCATTATTCTAAAATTGAACTTTCATAGGTTCGCTCTAAAGTTCTTCAGATTTTGAATCATTCTATTTTTCTTCAATTGTTCATTAACTTCACACGAAAATTAAAATCTCTAAAATTTGAATTGATTATTGCATTTTAAATTGTGGATTGGATTGTTTATTTGATTAAAATTCCTATAAAAAGTATTTATCTATAAATGGAAAAAAAAGGGGGGGGGGAAGGTTAGAAGGATTAATTCAAGGGTAAACTACCAATAGGTCCTACTTTGGAGATTTATTACCCAATAGGTCCTACTTTAGAGACTTATTACCCATTAAGTCCTATTTGATATAATTTATTAAGTGATAAAGATAAATTTATCAGTCTTTTTTTTTTATGAATAATTTTATAGTGATAAATTTATCAGTCTCTTTGTTTTATGAATAAATTTTTAGTGATAAATTTATCACTCTCTTATTTTATAGTGTTAAATTTATTAGTTAGGACCTGTAGGTAAATAAGTCTAGTTAACAGGACTAATTGGTAAGTACCCCTTAATTCAATATAAAACTGAAGCTCTTTACCCAATTTTGTAATTAAACATGCTAGAACAATATTACTCAAGTAATACTGTGGTGCAACTAGTTTTAAATTTTTTTTAATAACTTTAAATTTTTGTTCAATAATTTTTTTTTTTTGGGGTCATGTAAACAATTAACATATGATGCAAACACAAAAACAAAAAGGAGCGATGAGGATTCATTTCATACAACAACTTACCGTGGAAAATGGGCAAGAAAATTAGAGTAATGGGCCGGCTTGGCCCACTTGGGCCCGATTCCGCTCATGTCGGGCCTTGCAGGTTCCCGTCAAAATTAGGGTTGAGTCGGGTCGCGAGCCAAAAAATTAGGCCCAAACCCAAGGAGATTCGAGCCTTAGGCGGGCTAATGGGACTGGACCTGGGCTTGGCCTTGGGCTTGGGCAGGCCTGACCATTTTTTTTGGTTTTTTAATTTTTTCCATCAAAAGTTTATTATTTTCTACTAAAAAAGACACTGAGCCTCAAACGGGGCGAACTTCGGGCCGAGCCTTGAGTGAGCCTTAAATGGGCCGGTAGGTTGGGCTATGGACTGGGCCAGGCAGGCTGGTACGGGCTTCAAAATGATAGTGCAGGTCCAGGCCCAATGACTCAGGCTGTGCTTGTGCCGGGGCCCAAACAAGCCTAAACTGACCGGGCCCGCTCTGGGCCACAGGCCATTTTTACACTCTTAGGGTCATGGCATTGGACCAAGCCACTAATCTTGACTTGGATTGACTCACTGTTTTTGTTCACTGTTTGATAAGTTTGTTTTATTTGAATTTGTGGAAATTATAAAAATATATTTATATATTATTTATATAGAGGCCCCCCAAACTATTGAGAAATATTACTTTAACCCCCTAAATTAAAAAAAAAATACAAATGTAACCCCTAAACTATTGAGAATTATCACTTTGCCCCTTAAACTATAAAAGCATACAAATGGACTTTCTAAACTCTTTGTGTGTTTCACTTTGACCCTTTCAGTTAGGGGGTCTAATTTGTACATTTTTATAATTAAGGAGTCCATCTGTACGTTTTTATAGTTTAGAGAATAAAGTGATACTTCCCAATAGTGAGTCCATTTATACATTTTTACAGTGTAGAGGTCAAAATGATATTTCTCAATATTATAAAGAGTCTTCGTGTAAATAACACCCAAAAAAAAAAAATCCAAAAATAGTAAATTTTATCATATAAATTTTGGGATGAAACTGTGAAATTCCATCCAATTGATATTTTTGCAAAAAGATCAATAAGCTGAAACTTTTCTCTATGATTTTAGAAACATGGAAATTTTATACAAACTTAGGATATTTGATAAATGAAAATGAGAAATTCTTACCAAAAAATTGTAAATTTCATCCTAATAACCAAGAAATTTCATCTCGAAAAGGAAAATTTGGAATGAAATTGTGAAACTTAATTCGAATTTCTGAATTTTAGAAAACAAAAAATTTTTAATTAAATTTTATAAGTTTCACTTCTATGAAATTAAGAAAATTTTCATTTTAGAATTTCTTAGTTTGCGATAGTCAATTTAAAATTAAAACAAATAAAATATCTCACACAATTTTCATAATTTTGACAAGTTTCACAATTTTGAATTGGAAGTCCCTCAATTGACAAACTTTTCAATTTCCAGAAAATATTTTCTAATTATTCATGAGCATCAATTGATTATATTTCACCGAATTCTTTCACCTTCTATGTGGCTGCTTCGTAATATAGTGGGCCTATTATTTTCCCTTCACCATAAAAATAAGAGAGACAAAGAAAGATTAGTATTAGAAGTCTATTATGGATAGGGTAAATTCCACTAAATTTCCCTTCAGGTTTCTAGCTAATAAATTCGGTTCTAAAAATTACATGTCCCTCCCTATATTTTTTAGTCGCATTACAATTTTCTTTATCCGTTAATCAACTGTTAGGTTAACTACATAGGGATGATGTCAGCTATTAAGAATTTTAAAATTCCAATTTTAACTCTAGTAACATATTCCATCTTTTGTGTTCCCTCTGATCTGTCACTTCACTGCTTTGTAACAAACTAACAACCAATTGCAAAAAAAAAAAAAAAAAAAAAGAAAGCAGAAACCCATCACCAGAATGTTGTAAAACACACAATATACAACAACACATCTATAAAATTATAGAATTCAAAGAAAACGGAGACAAAGCTAAAGAAGCTTATAAATGTGGGTGTTATAGCTTGGCCTCTGATGCAGACTGGTTAATGCTTACTCATTGTGGGAGAATTTCCACAGTAGCTATCACACTCCACAGGTGGCATGAGAACATGAGTCTAGCAGCTGCGTAATTTTTGAAAATCAGTACAATTACTAAAAATAAGTTTTTCAACTTTTCTTAATCTCCTTCATCCTTCACTAACTCTTTTGAATCCTTTCTTATAATACACTTAACATGATTGAAAGTTTTTGTTTTCCTTTCTCTTATTTTAGCAAGTTTGTAAACATTCTTTTCTTTTTTCCATCTTACTATTTAATCTAGTATAAAGATCATCTCAAGACCTCTTGTAGTAAGTCTTTACCCCGCATTGGGTCATTGGTAGTGGCGGAGTCAAAAAATTAAATCAGAGGAGAAATTTATTAATTACAGCATTGAAAAGTTTTACAAAAATATTTCACATAAATTTTTACGATGGACTTCAAGAAAGATAAATATATATATATATATATGTTTATATTATTTGTAACTAATATATCATGGACAATATAAAAAAAAAAAAAAAGAAGTTATGGATATAAGTTTTAAAATAAATTATATAATGATAAAGTAATTTTTTATACAAAATTTCAGTACAAATTTAATATAATAGTAATATTACGTCATCGTTGACAGAGGATATCACTAAGCAATAGTTGTCACGCTCTCAAAAGAAACCCATAATAAATAATAATAACATGCATCATTATATTAAAACAATAATATAAGTCCATCCATCAGAGTATTATGAAATAAAACATCAAAAAATGCCCTACAGGCTTACATCTTGCCAAGCCAACACTTGGACACAATTCACTGAGTTCTAACTCAAAAACAGATTAAGCCCTAGGCTTGAAAGATTACATTGTTCAATAAAAATAAAACAAGTCTTCAAATTCAATTCCTCACAAGCTAAGTCCTTGGAGGGAGTGAACCACCTGAACCTGAAAAATGAAGTTCCCATATAGGGTGAGCCACAGCCCAGTAGAAAAATACTAAACCAAGCATAAGAATTAACTAAAGCATTAGTATTCGATACATGGTTAACACAAGATAATCAATTTCCAATCTTCATGACACGAATGCCTACATTGTCTATGACATATTGTCTATAACACCTTTCACTTTCCAATATTTATTCCACCTTCCAATTAAATCATAATGGCTCAGAACCTGGCCAACTATACTAGTGATCCAAATGTCACAAAATAAATGAGACCAAAGCTCAAACCACAACACTTCCATACTTCCAACTGATACTCATTATAATGATGTATCGTATCAACAATGAATAGCAATATTGCTATTATCAATAAGCATACATATGAGTAATGCTACTGGAGTCCATCCCCTATCTCCTCCCAACAAATCCGGTTTAGAGGTCCATCCCCTATCTTCCCCTAAACCGTGGAGTTCATCCCCTATCTCCTCCAAATTACATGCATATGCAATGAAACACACAATTGCCATACACAACACATAATCAATACAAGTAATGTTCTGTATTAATTCAACAGTCAACATATATGACTTAATTCCAGTTATACCTAAGCCGCATGCAGGGTCTACAACAATCAATGGCTATCCTCCACCGATAGCCCAAAACAGTTATTTCTAAACAAGAAATAAATACATCAATGAATGTAAATTTAACATCCCCAATTCCATGAATTAAACCCAATTCCACATTATTCCTTTAAAATTAATTATACAAAATTAATCTAAACCAGAACCCTAAGGTTTCTTCCAAAACTACCAAACTACCCCTCCCCACATACCAAAATACCAACACTTAGGATTAAAGCGTATAAATGGAGTAGGAAATCCCTACCTCGAAGAAATAACTCAAAAAGGGGAAGATGAAGATGATGCCCAAAACTCCAAAGTGCTCCAAACCAACAATTGCTCAGATTAAATGAAAGCCCTCACTCTCCTCTACCTTTTTAATGAAGGAACTAGGTTAGATATACACTCTAAATAGATGAAACCTAGGAGAGAAGATGAGTTGGGAGAGAGAGAACTCGTAACTAGGGTTTAGAATCTGAAAAGAGGGTGAAAAACTGCTTTAAAAACGCTGAAACACGATTTTATACCCAGCCGCCCCGCTCGAGCGGCGGATGCACACTCTCAGCACTTTCGCATACAGGCTCCCCGCTCGAGCGTCCAACTCCCCGCTCGAGCGGCACCTGAACTCCCGCTCGGCGGCCAACTCCCGGCCGTCCAACCTGCGTAAGAAATACTGGATGGGTGTTTTTTTCGGCGCCAAAACCCTTTCGGCGGTCAAGCAACAACAAATCCCCGCTCGAGCGTCAAACTTCCCGCTCGAGCAGACAAGCCAAAATCTGGGCAACTAGTTTTGGTTCCTAAGCTCAACCATCCTGTTCCAAACCCACCCAACACATCCTATAACTCCAAATAAGAAAATATAGGACGACAACAACCATTTCACAAAGATAGAATCTACGGAACCTAAGTCCGGATACAAACATCGAATGGGAAAAGGAGGGTCGCTATAACCTCCCCCCCTTAAAAGAATTTCGTCCCCGAAATTAAGCATAAGTTTTTCAAAAAATGAGTTTTTCTCAATTCCCAATGACATGCTATAACAATAATAAACAACTTGACCCAATACCGGTCACTTCATCTCTTTTCAAGAGGCATCTCACAATATGTATAACTCAACACATATTTCAATCTGCATCAATATTATGCATTATCCCTTTCAATGTGAACAATTTCCATATCATATTCAATCTCATGATATAAACAACACATTCAATATATAAATGTTATATTCCACTCCCATAAAAAAAAAACAAGTTCAAAATGCTAACATTAAATCCAAAACATTCTCAATGTTTTCCAACTTAAGATATATATAAAATTCTCAAGTTCAACAATGTTACAAAAATCTATATGTAAGATTTCTAATCACTAAACATGTCCGGATATTTCTCACGGACTTCCAACTCACGTTCCCAAGTGGCTTCCTCCACTCCGTGATGTTTCCACAAAACTTTCACCAAAGGGATGGTTTTGCCTCGCAAAACTTGATCCCGCCTATCCAAGACCCGAACCGGTCTCTCCTCATACGAGACATTCTCATCAACAACTAAGTCAGTCCAATCCAGTATATGCGATGGATCCGGCTCATACTTCCGAAGCATACTTACATGAAACACGTCATGAACTCCGGACAACTGCGGTGGCAAAGCTAAACGATAGGCAGCCTCACCAATTCTCTCAAGGATCTCAAAAGGACCAATAAACCGAGGGGACAACTTCCCACTCTTCCCAAACCTCATCAAACCTCGTTTGGGTGATATCTTCAAAAAGACATGATCACCCACCTCAAATACCAAAGGTCTCCTCCTACGGTCAGCATAAGATTTCTGACGACTCTGTGCTGTAACAAGCCTCTTACGGATAAGTTCAACTTTCTCCGTCGTTTCCCTCACCAACTCCGGACCCAACAAAGGTGCATCACCCACCTCGGCCCAACAAACTGGAGACCTACACGGTCGACCATACAAAGCCTCGAACGGTGCCATACCAATACTAGACTGGAAACTGTTGTTGTAGGCAAACTCTACCAAAGGCAAGTGCCTCTCCCACGACCCACTGAAATCAAGAACGCAACCCCGAAGCATATCTTCAAGGATCTGAATAGTACGCTCGGACTGCCCGTCAGTCTGAGGACGATAAGCCGTGCTAAAGGTTAACTTAGTGCCTAAAGCACTCTGCAAACTCTGCCACAACCTGGCAGTGAAACGAGGATCTCTATCTGAGACGATCGTCACTGGGACCCCGTGCAACCTCACTATGTCCCGGATATATAAGTCGGCAAGATGATCGACCGAATCTCTAACACGCATAGGAATGAAGTGCGCTGACTTCGTCAACCGGTCTACAACCACCCAAATAGCATCACTACCCCACTGAGTCCTCGGAAGACCCACAACGAAGTCCATAGTGACATGCTCCCACTTCCACTCGGCAATAGGCAAGGGTTGCAACAAACCCGCTGGCCTCTGATGCTCGGCCTTCACTTGCTGACAAGTAAGGCACCTAGATACAAAAGCTGCCACATCTCTCTTCATACCCCGCCACTAGAACTGGCGACTGAAATCCTGATACATCTTAGTACCTCCCGGATGCACCGCAAGGCGTGAATGATGAAATTCTCGGAGTACCTCCTCTCGGCAAGACTCCGGCACAAACAAACGATCTCGGTATCTCACACTCAGGTCGGGATACACCATCAAACCTTTCTCAACCTTCCCATTAGAAATCTTCTCTCGGAGAGATTCTACCTCAAGATCACCCCTCTGAGCTTCTAACACTCGAGTCACAAGTGTGGGCTGTGCAACAACAGAAAACAAGGCCGCAGCCTCATCGGATTCGCCCAGATGCAAATCAAACTCCCCAACTGCACCCAACATCTCCCACTCCCGGATGGCTATACTAGCTAAGTTACCAACAGATTTCCTGCTAAGGGCATCGGCCACAACATTGGCCTTTCCCGGATGATAGTGCAACTCGAAGTCATAATCCTCAATGAACTCCATCCACCTCCTCTGCCTCAAATTCAAGTCTTTCTGTGTGAACAGATATTTGAACTCTTATGATCCGAGAATACCTCGAACCTCTCACCATAAAGATAATGCCTCCAAATCTTCAAGGCAAATATCACAGCTGCTAATTCTAAATCATGCGTAGGGTAATTCTTCTCGTGAACTTTCAACTGACGTGAACCATAGGCAACCACTTTCCCCTCTTGCATCAACACGCAACCCAGACCCTCTCGTGAGGCATCACAATAGACTGCATAACCCAACCCTCTCTCCGGAATAATCAAGACCGGAGCGGTGGTCAGTCTAACCTTCAACTCCTGAAACAACTTTTCACAAGTCTCACTCCATACAAATTTAACTCCCTTCCGGGTCAATCTAGTCAATGGTGAAGCTAACCTGGAGAAATCTTTCACAAATCGACGGTAATACCCTGCTAATCCCAGAAAACTGCGGATTTCAAACACGCTCTTAGGCTGTGCCCAATCTTGCACTGCCTCAGTCTTGGATGTATCAACAGACACCCCTTCCCCAGAAACTACATGGCCTAAGAACTTCACCTCTTCTAGCCAAAACTCACACTTCCCAAACTTAGCATACAGCTTATGGGCTCTAAGTAACTCAAGCACCACTCTCAAGTGTTCCTCGTGCTCCTCCCTCGAAGGTGAATAAATCAGAATGTCGTCCACGAAGACGACCACAAAACGATCCAAGAACTCCCGGAAGATCCGGTTCATCAAATCCATAAACACTGCCGGTGCATTGGTGAGCCCAAACGGCATCACTAGAAACTCATAGTGGCCATACTGCTGCATTTTAATGCCGTCTTAGGAATATCCTCCTCCACGACTCTCAACCGTGATAACCCGATCTCAAATCTATCTTAGAGAAACAACGAACCCTTCAACGGTCAAACAAGTCATCTATACGAGGCATAGGATACTTATTCTAATCAGAACCCGATTCAACTTCCGTAATCTATACAAAGTCTTAAAGCACCACCTTTCTTTTTAACAAAAAGAGGGCGCCCCACTGGCTAAACACTAGGACGGATATAGCCCTTATCTAACAACTCCTGGAGTTGAACCTTCAATTCAACTAACTCGGCTGGGGCAAAACGGTAAGGTGCCATAGAAATCGGTGTCGTGCCGGGCACTAAATCAATAGAGAATTCGATCTCTCGCTGAGGTGGCAAACTAACAAGATCCTCGAAAACGTCTGAATACTCACAAACCACCCTCGTAACACAACTGAGTCTCATCACCCTCACTAATTGAAAGACTAGCAAGTAGACTACTAAGCTCACTCGCCTCATGGATCATACCCTGGTGGCAAAACACTACCAACCCTGTCCCCCAGAAAGTGAAAACGTTCTCCGTTAATAGTACAACAAGTGACCCTCTGACGGTAGCAATCAATAAATGCCCGGTATGACGATAACCAGTCCATACCCAAAATAACATCGAAGCCCTTCATGGGCATAACCACAAAAGAAAAAGGGATTCTATGATCGTCGACCTCTATATCACAACCCCTAACACCTTGTTTCAAAATCAACTCACCCCCAAGAGGCGACACTACACAAATAGGAGATGCCGACTGAGCTAACTCCAACTCCAAAATAGATGCAAATGCAGCAGACACAAAGGAATGAGACGCACCAGACGATCAAAACACTAGCAACCGAATTGCAAAACAAGAAGGTACCTCTCACAACAGATGGAGCTGCACTGTCCTCAAGGCGTAACAAGATACACGCTACCAGATGACCTCGATCAACTCGCCACCCCTGAGCACTAGGATCACAGACTGACCGGGACGAAGAAGCCCGGTTGGCCTCGAGGCTGAATCGACCGAGGCAGGCGACTCGAAGTCTGCCTCGAACCAGATGCACCAGATGTGCCTCCCAACTGTGGGCAAAACCTCTTTATGTGACCTGGCTGACCGCACTAAAAACAAGAGAGCGGCTGACCTCTACTCTGATTCTGGCTTTGAGATCGAGCCGAAGATGATGCTGCTCTCTGAGCTCCTCCCCTCTGAGGACAAACTGGAGACTTGTGGCCCAGCTGACCACACTTGAAGCAAGTGATGTCTCCCTGACTGCTTTTCCCCGAACTAGCACTCGGTACAGGAAAAGTAGACCTAGAGAAGCTACTCTGAGGCTGCTGAGGAGTGAAACCTCTCGCCTCGCCATCACTCGCCATCCCGACTCCTCTTGGAGCCTTTACGCCTTCCTCCTTCCTGCATCATAATCTCGCAGGGTCAGCATCAACCAATCGCCCAAAATCCCGAATCATAGACCCTACAATTCTCAACATGAGGCCACGCCTCAACTTCTTTCAAACTCAATGCAACGGCGTTCCTCCGTCGCCACTAACTCAGTGCAAACTCGACAAACTAGTGAATGCAAACCTCAAACTCGCCTTGAACTGTGGTCATGAAGTCGGCGGAATCGCTCTCTCAACTTCTCTCAATTTGGAGATGTACTTCTCTGAAAAGCATCAACAAAAGCCTTCTGTACCTCCAATACGACCCTTGGTGAACTTCCACCATCGACCAAGATCCCCTTTCGGGTTGAACGATGCCAAGGTCACCTTCAACCTCGTCTTCGATGCCAAGCATCTCAAACGCTTAGTTGTCCATTCGAGCCATTAAATGCCTTAAGCGGCTCGCTAGGATCACCTAAAAACTCGTCCGTGAGACCTAAGAACTCTCTTCGTAAAAGAAGGTCCCAGATTCCGCCACTACAACTTGAGCTCGATTCGAGCCCTAAGAATGCCCATCGACTCCTAAAAGCTCTCGCTATCTCTTGGGCCAAAGCGCCCATAACTTTCTTGTCCCATCGCTCGCCACATTGGCACAGCCAACACCTCCTGAACTGCCGGAATTTCCTCCGATATAGGCACTTCCTGCCTGGCTTGCCTACCACGCCTACCACGACCTCGTCCTCGTCCTGACATCCTAATAAAGGAAACAAAGACGTTAGCACTCTAAATAATATGCCAAAACTATGACACTCGCGTCCTAATACATTGGACAATAATAAATCACACCACGTAAGCACGTAAGCACATAATCACATAAGCACCTACGAATTTCATTTCTGGATAATGATAGTCCCGAGGCGCCACTAAAGTTCTGGTTAGAAACAACATTGATCAAGTGCCTTTCCAACAAGACTTTCAGAGACTCAAGGGTCCAATCAACATCCTAGAAACTACATTCCATACCCATATAGTCACATAAACATGTTATCATATAAGCATGTACTCGTTACACTAAGTCTCTATCAAACGAGACGAACCCATTGTGATACTAATCACTTCCCACGTACCCAAAGTATTCGAACCCGGTACGCTCTGATACCAAGTTGTCACGCCCTCAAAAGAAACCCATAATAAATAATAATAACATGTATCATTATATTAAAACAATAATATAAGTCCATCCATCAGAGTATTATGAAATAAAACATCAGAAAATGCCCTACAGGCTTACATCTTGCCAAGCCAACACTTGGACACAATTCACTGAGTTCTAACTCAAAAACAGATAAAGCCCTAGGCTTGAAAGATTACATTGTTCAATAAAAATAAAACAAGTCTTCAAATTCAATTCCTCACAAGCTAAGTCCTTGGAGGGAGTGAACCACCTGAACCTGAAAAATGAAGTTCCCATATAGGGTGAGCCACAGCCCAGTAGAAAAATACTAAACCAAGCATAAGAATTAACTAAAGCATTAGTATTCGATACATGGTTAACACAAGATAATCAATTTCCAATCTTCATGACACGAATGCCTACATTGTCTATGACATATTGTCTATAACACCTTTCACTTTCCAATATTTATTCCACCTTCCAATTAAATCATAATGGCTCAGAACCTGGCCAACTATACTAGTGATCCAAATGTCACAAAATAAATGAGACCAAAGCTCAAACCACAACACTTCCATACTTCCAACTGATACTCATTATAATGATGTATCGTATCAACAATGAATAGCAATATTGCTATTATCAATAAGCATACATATGAGTAATGCTACCGAGTCCATCCCCTATCTCCCAACAAATCCGGTTTAGAGGTACATCCCCCATCTTCCCCTAAACCGTGGAGTACATCCCCTATCTCCTCCAAATTACATGCATATGCAATGAAACACACAATTGCCATACACAACACATAATCAATACAAGTAATGTTCTGTATTAATTCAACAACAACATATATGACTTAATTCGATTATACCTAAGCCGCATGGGGTCTACAACAATCAATGGCTATCCTCCACCGATAGCCCAAAAGCTTATTTCTAAATAAGAAATAAATACATCAATGAATGTAAATTTAACATCCCCAATTCCATGAATTAAACCCAATTCCACATTATTCCTTTAAAATTAATTATACAAAATTAATCTAAACCAGAACCCTAAGGTTTCTTCCAAAACTACCAAACTACCCCTCCCCACATACCAAAATACCAACACTTAGGATTAAAGCGTATAAATGGAGTAGGAAATCCCTACCTCGAAGAAATAACTCAAAAAGGGGAAGATGAAGATGATGCCCAAAACTCCAAAGTGCTCCAAACCAACAATTGCTCAGATTAAATGAAAGCCCTCACTCTCCTCTACCTTTTTAATGAAGGAACTAGGTTAGATATACACTCTAAATAGATGAAACCTAGGAGAGAAGATGAGTTGGGAGAGAGAGAACTCGTAACTAGGGTTTAGAATCTGAAAAGAGGGTGAAAACCGCTTTTAAAAAAACTGAATTTTATATTATACCCCCCAGTAGCCCTTTCGGCGACCCCTTTCGGAAGCGGGCGGATCGCCACTTTCAAGCATCTGAGGCTCCCGCTCGGCGTCCAACTCGCTTCGAGCGGCACCTGAACTCGCTCGGCGGCCCAACTCCCGCTCGAGCGTCCAACCCTGCGTAAGAAATACTGGATGGGTGTTTTTCCCGCTCGGCGCCAAAACCTTTCGGCGGACAAGCAACAACAAATCTCGCTCGAAGGCCAAACTTCGCCGAGCGGACAAGCCAAAATCTGGGCAACTAGTTTTGGTTCCTAAGCTCAACCATCCTGTTCCAAACCCACCCAACACATCCTATAACTCCAAATAAGAAAATATAGGACGACAACAACCATTTCACAAAGATAGAATCTACGGAACCTAAGTCCGGATACAAACATCGAATGGGAAAAGACCGGGGTCGCTATAATAGTAAAGAAACATATAAAGGATGAAGTTCACATGTCAATTGAACTAACAATTTAACAAATTCCATATTTTCATTGAGATTAATTGTAATTGCATGTCAATAATGATGGACATTACCATTGCATTGAAATTTTCATAGATAATAGTATGACTTATCATAATATCTTTATTTTCAATAAAAAAAAAACAACAATTATTATTATCATAATTTAAAAAATATCATTGATATTTCACTCTAAATAATATTTTATAATTTTTTTTAAAAAAATGTTTCTTTATGTTTGCAAAAAAAAAATCCAAAACCAGGGGGGCACGTGACCCCCCTTACCAGGTGTGGCTCCGCCTCATTGGATCATTATTTGCAATAAGTCTGCCTTTCCCCCTCATTGGTCGTTATTTAGAAAAGCATACTTTTCAAAATTCATTGAATTACAAAATTAATTGATTCATTGACCATATAAATTCTTGTTTGCTTGGATCATTATTTGCAATAAGTCTGCCTTTCCCCCTTATTAGTCGTTATTTAGAAAAGCATACTTTTCTAAATTCTAAATGCACGTTCAAAATTCATTGAATTACAAAAGTTATTGATTCATTGACCATATAAATTCTTGTTTGCTTGTTTGTTTGGATCATTATTTGCAATAAGTCTGCCTTTCCCCCTCATTAGTCGGTATTTAGAAAAGCATACTTTTCTAAATTCTAAATGCAAATTTCAAAATTCATTGATTCATTGACCATATAAATTATTGTTTGCTTGTTCGTTGTTGAATGGGTAAATGGCTTGCAGTGCCAGTGCCAGCCCAAGTGTACGGCCATTAATGCCATTGCTTTCGGCCCCCAAATAGGGCAAGTCCTCATTTTGTGTAATGCCCATATAATAATTATATATTTGTTGAGTCTAGTTAATGAGTGTCCTAAAATAATTAGTTAAGAAAATTTAAAATAGTAGGGATTTTATTTGATGCACTTTTATAAATAATGCATAACCATTTCAAACTTCTTAACAAGTGTGTGGACGCGCCCGTGGGCTTCACTCTACAGTTCGGACTCGATTTGTGTCACGGTTCTAAATCTGAACCAAAGAGTCCAACTCCGGCAAATCGTTTTGAGAAAAACTGATTTTTTGAAAAGTAGTGCCAAACATGGACTGCTTTGCCAGATTACAGAGTCGCCACCTAAATATTTTTAAAATGGGAAATTTAGGAAACCCTGACTCGAAGGCTAAGGCCACGGTCCGGCTATAACCAAAGTTGACTTGGCTCGAGCTTGGGTACGATCGGGAAGGTCACTATGAGCACCCCTCTCGCCGTCCAAGACCGCCTCTACTAACCGTGATATCCGCTTTTGAAAACATTATATGTTCTTATTCCGGTTATTAACCTAGAATTACTATGTGATGCGCACAACACAAAAGTATAGACTAGATCGCCTAACTTGGAAATAAACATTGCATATCCGTTTTGTCTCGAAAAACGTGTTAGATTTCTTTTGCTACTCGCAAGTAGGCTAAAATACGGATTTCAACGAGTTGTTCCAACTCAGGCAATCCAACCTCCACCCACAGGCATTCAAATAGTTTATCATGTAAGCAACTAGCCGCATGGTAAGCCTACTATCATGGTAAACATTCACACGCATGCGGTATGCTAAAGCCGTAAACACTCACATCGTACTCCGCGCCAAAACAAGAAATTGGTTAGCAAACATGCATGACCTAGTTCATGTTGAGTGGCTAATGCAACACAGGCAGAAATGCAATCTAGAGTAGGCTCGGCTAACCCTAATCATGGCATGTGAAATGCGCGAGTAGCATGTATTCAATTTGGAAATTGAAAGTTACGATGCAGTTTGTATGATGTACCGAGCCCGGTGCATGTAAACAAATGCATGAATGCACTCATGCATTGCATAAGGTATGCTAATTTAGACATGCCCTAATCTACCATAAGCAGGTAAATAAAAGGGTTAGAAAGAAATGGGGGTTGGAAGACATACATGCCACTCACCCACACTCATTACAAATTCGCCTCGCCGAGGGACCAAATAATAATACAGTAACAAATAATTAACTATTCTAGCTAATTAAATATTACAAATCGACTAAATTAATTAAATCAAATAATTAATCTATTTAAGCGATAAATGCCTCGAAGGAGGGATTGTTGCAGTGCGGGACTGACTGAATCTGACCGTGCAAGTGTGCCTCTGTTTCCTCTGCTCTCCTTCTCTGAAAATCCCCAAAACTTCAGGAGTGCCTCTCAGAGCACTGGGGAACATCACCGGCTGAGGCAGAGAGCCACCGGCTAAGGAAGGAAGCCACCGGCTCTGAATTTCATTATCGGCTGCCAAGAGGCAGCCAGTCGGCAATAAAGAGTGCCGATCGGCCATTTATCCCTGCAGAACTCAAGAATCGACAAAGAGCAGAGGAAACCAAAGGCAAGGCAATGCAAATCAAAGCATGTATGCACCAAGCACATCCCTCATCATGCTATGGACTCAAGAGGGCATGTGCCTCGATTCCCGGACCATCAATCGCGCATTTCCATGCGTGATGATCCTAAGAACCAAGGGTGCAAATTTGATTTAAAATGCATACAAACCAAGCAAGCACATAAAGGGGTGCTAAACCTCCATCATGACTTAGTCAAGAGGCTTAACATACATGCCAATGCAATGAGGTCCTAAGCATGTTATGTATTATGCACACATGGACAATGGCATGGCATTTATGCAAGCATACAAACAAGCATATGAACCAAGCATGCAAACCAATTGTGGATTGGGCTTAAACATGAGTTGGGCAGCTCTAATAAGGCTCAAAACAGTGGCCAACATGCCTAGAAAATGAGACCAAATGCACACACACATATGCAAGTGTTAAGGCCCAAGACTTAGGCAAACCAAAGCAATTCTCATGCATACTTAAAGAGGCCAAACATGGACTAATAGCATGCATTTAAAGCTCTGAAATTCATGTTAATCATGATGCCAAATCATGCAATAGAGCATTCCAAACAAAGCATGCAAATGGCCTAGACTTAAAGCAAGTCAATAGGGCATTAAACCACACTTAGCACAATCATACATGGCCATATTCAAGCCCTTAAAGACAAAGTTTTAACACATAAAACTAAGCCTAAATGACCACCTAGATGGCATCTAGGAAGCATGGAATCTAAGGCATGCAATAAGGCCTAAACATAGAGCACTTAACACAAGCTCTTAAAAGCATTAACAAGGCCACCAAGGCAATCAAACAAGCATGTATGAAGGACTGAAATGGCATGCTAGATGGTTCCAACCATAAAAAATAAAGCAAGCATGTCATACTACAAATTCATGCTTTTGAGGCCAACAAGCCAAATACAAAGAGGCTACCAAATTCATGCTAAGATTGGCCAAAATAGCTATGGGCAGAGCTAAATCATGGCAAAGTAAGCTTACAAGCTTCACAAATCTAAGCTTAAAACATGCTAGAAAATAGGGCAAACAACCTAGGCATGTTAAGGCATAAAAGAGGCATTACAAGGCAACTACACTAAGCATGTATAGGAGACCAAAACCAACTTAGAGGCATGTTATATCATGGCAATATAAGCATGGAAAATAACTCAAACATGCTCAACACACACTCGAGCATGAAGCTCTAAGGAAGCAAAATTTGTCCTTTTCAAGGACATCAAGGAGAGGGGTGGCCCTCCTTCTTGAGACTCCAAGGCATGCTCTTCACCACTGAAATCCTCAAGATTAGTGGTGAAGAGATCCTAAGACCAAAGTCTCGGATCTCTCCAAAATAGCACAAAATGGGACCTTTTCCAAGGTCTAAAGGGGTCAAACCTCCCCAAACCACAAAACACTCTTAATATACAATGAAGAGGGTTCAAAATCAGAACTTTTTGTGTTATATGCTAAGCTCAAAAACTATTTTAAAGCAAGTAAAAATAGAGTGCAAAATGGGGAATAAAGGGTAGTTTTGCTTACCCTTGTAGCCTTCTTCACAAAGGTTGTGGTTGATGCTTCCTTGAGCTCAAAATCTGTCAAGAACCTCCAAGAATGCCTCTAGAACCTCGGTTGCAAGGAGAGGGTGAAACACTAGGTGTTTTAGTACAATAGTGTGAACTAAACACCTAGTGTACTAAGAGAAAAAGAGAGATATGATATATGTATCTAACTTAACCCTAAAAACCAGAGCTCTCTAACAATGTCTAATGCTCAAAAATGCTAACCCTCACCAAGAGGGAGAGTTTCTCTTATAGAACTTGTAATGACTTACAAGCTAAGCCAACAAGACTCATCCCTCCATACACGTATGGAGGGGAGGCAATGCTCAAAAGTCATCGAAAATATCTCGTAAAGCAAGTGCACAAGGGTCGGTTGGGCAAATTGGTCATTTCGCCTAAAATAGTGCCGACCGGCACAAAATAGGCCGACCGGCACTATATAGTGCCAGTGACAACAAATGTGGCCTCTAGCCCCAAATGGTGTGTAGGATGCCTCACAAAGCATTCCCCGCCTTCCAAGGCAAACACAAGTGTTTGGTGCAAAACCAAACACAACGGTCAAGTTCGGAGGTCCCGAGGCGGGCGCTACAGTCGAGAACTCCGAACTCCAAACGAACACACACATGGATAATCACCGAAAGTGTTCCAACGGTGACGCCCAAATCTTGAGAACGGTCAAAAATGGGGTGTCTACAGCTGCTCTTTGACAATCTCGAAAGTCATAACAATGACGGGAGTGAATGTCAGTCAAAGCCAGAGAACCCAATTTTTGACAAGGCAAGACTCGGACAAACATACAAAGAAAGTCAGAATGAAGCATACATGCAATGCTTATAAGCTAACATGCACCAATCTACACTACAATGCAGAAGGATGTAAGAGAATTATGCAATTCTCAAAACGTCTCACACGGAGGATACAATACTGCGGCTCGTCCTGGTTATGCCAAGCGGTAATGAATCAGACATACAATATCGCGGCTCAGAAGAAAGCAAACTTAACAGTACCATATTGTTAGCAACATGCATGACATATGCAATGCAATGATTAATGATATGCAATATATACAAAACTATGTATGAATAATGCAAATGAAAATGTAGTGCAATTAAAACTAATGCGAACTACATGTCAGCAATTGAATCACGATTCAAACCGGAGCGGTTCGAAACCACACAAATGTCAAATAGATTGATGGAGGTAACAAGTTCGTGTCCCATAGAACGATGTCTGATCTATGAGGAATACGCACGAACACCCGTGTCCCATAGAACGATGTCTGATCTATGAGTAATACGCACGGACACAAGAACAAGTATTGAGTGGATTGACATAAGTGGGGAAACGACCCGCTGAGGTGGGAATAATGATCCTAATGCCGGACGCAACGACTACACTACAATGTAATGGAAATGGATACAATGGGTATGGCATGCGGGCCAAACCGTATTTCGCCTAGGAAAGGCATGCACACGTACAAGCCGCGTCTAACACAGAAAAGGTGCCGCAACCTCAATCCAACATACCAACAGGAGTAGGCGCGATACACATGCGTAACTATGCTTCAACGTGAAGAGTAAGGGCACATACCGCATCAAGCTCAACAAGGAAAGGCGCAAGCCATAGATGGAAGATGATGCAGTGAATGCATGCAGCTACAATGCAATAGAAATGGATATTTACAGAAATGCATGACATATGCACTATACTTATAATGGAATGCATGACATATGCATGTTTTTTTTTTTGTTTTGAATGCTTTTTGAAAATGCATGACATATGCAATAGTATTGATGATGCATGAGATGCAGGTTTTTTGTTTTTGTTTTGAATGTTTTTTGAAAATGCATGACATATGCAATAGTATTGATGATGCATGAGATGCAGGTATGATGCAATGGCTGCGATTGCAGTTTTCCCTATTCTCCCAACGGGGCGACATACTAGGTTAGTTCAGTATCCAGAATCGAGGCGAAAACACGCCGCCTCAACCTATGGGGCTTCCATACAGATTTCAAGCCGAGGGTACATCCCCCTGGGTATTTAAACCAGACTTTAGTCTCGGAAATTCCGAACCTTTACGTTCTAGGCATAAGCCATTCAAACTCTAGTCTTCACCGTCCCCATTGGTCTCCTAGGAACTCACCGCAAACACAGACAGGTGGCTTTACCAGACCACCGAAAGTCGTTCGGGCACGACAAACACCGAAGGAAATGCACCTTCAGAGGATTTAAGGTCTCCTAGACCGGGATGTATAATGTATGCATGACAATGCATGTTTTTTTTTGAAATGCGCGCCAACGCGCGGCTTTGAGATGCATGATAATGCAAATGAGCGGGTTTTAAGGTCTCGCCGGACCTAGGGGGGGCAACCGATGAGGTGCGCTAAACAATGCGATGGAATGCATGCCAAATGCAATGAGGTGCACACCTTAATGCACCGGAGGTCTTTCACCTCCCGAGGATTTAAGGTCTCCTAGACCGTATGTTTAAGGTCTCGCCAGATCGGGGCAATCTGTTACACAAGACTCAAGTGCATGCAATGCAATGAGACGCGCATGAGACGCGTGTCTCAAAAGATGGAAAATGAAGTGCAAAACGAGGCGCACGTGCCTCGAGATGCAATGAAATGAGAAATGAGGCCCACGTACCTCATTTGATGGAAAATGAAGCGCAAAACGAGGCGTACATGCCTCGAGATGCAATGAAATGCGAAATGAGGCACACGATTCTCATTTGATGGAAAATGAAGCGAAGTGCAAACGAGGCGACGTGCCTCGAGATGCAATGAAATGTGAAATGAATGTGACGAGGTACACTTTAATGCACCGAAGGTCTTGCACCTCCCGAGGATTTAAGGTCTCTGGACTGCGTGTTTTTGGTCCGCCGACTGCGTGTTTTCGGTCCCGCCGACCGCATGGAAAATGAAATGCAAAGCGGCACGTGAGGTAGCACACCTCACGGACTCAAAATGAAATGCAAAATGAAGCAAGATGACACGCATGCCATATGACACGTAAAACGGTGCAAGTCGCAAGGACGTGCAAGATGGCGGATACGATACGCCGAGAATGCGATGGATGCGCCAGAACGCGACACGGGCAACTTTTGAATCTCTCAGAATGACAAAAGGATACAAAAGGATACAATCCGCTTCAATTTGAGTGCCACACACGTAAGACACAAATCAAGTCGAAACGGAGGTCGGTTGAACATCGGAGATGCACTTTATTTCTTTCTTGAGCTATGAAGACCCAAAACCCTCAACTTGACTAAAATGGCCTTGGGAACACCATCGGCCGGGTGAGGTAATCACCGCTGCCACCGGCTGGCCGAGCTCATTAATCGGCATTAAATGTGCCGACCGGCACAAAATAGTGCCGACCGCCAAAAATAGTCGATCGGGGCGCTTTGACAATTTGCCTCGTCTTTTAAAATAGGGTTCCAAACCCTATTCTAATCACTTCCTCCGCCAAAAATTCTTCCTCTCTCTAGAGTGTTTTCTCACTTTTTCATCGATTTCAAGATTTCACGCCTGCTTGCAGTCCGATTCACAGATACCTTCGCTTCAACACTTTGAACCTAATATTTCTCCATTTCGTGTCCTTTCGCTATTTTTGCCTTTTCGGACTTGTTCCTCGATTTTCTTCATTCTTGTGTCTTTTCACATTCCGACCCTTCCGCCATTTCCGACCCTCTCTAGGTTGACTTTGTCGGTTGACTTTTCAGATTCGCCCATTTTTTTCATTTTTCGTCATTTTCTCGCTACCACTACCATGGCCGATGATGTTCCACATGTCGACTCCCTGACCATGAGATGGACCCCGGTCGAAGCCTCCCATTGAGCGAGCCCATTCGATCCGGCGACCTATCGCCTACCATCCACGCTAACCACCCGATGGACTCCGCCACTTCCGCTTTGACAGAGTTTTGGACCCAGAGCTTTTGCGCGAGCCGGCCCCACTTGTTCGCCGGGCGCCACCGAGGTAACATTCTCGCTTTTTATTTTCCGCAATGTAGGATTTCGCCAATCGCCATAGCTAATCGAACCCATTAATCGCTTAGTTCCGGCGTATCATCAGAAGTTGATTGCGCATAACTTCACAATCGACACTGCGACCGACGCACATGCACACACACTTCACTAGTCTCGATCACCCAAACACATGGCACACATTGCATCGCCGATTCGCCGACACCCGGCGCTTATTTGATTCTCAAAACTCGACGATGCTAGATTTGCACAAAACTACACCAACACGCGACACATCACACGCTAGAAGCCATCAAACATACCGAGATCCGCTTCTATTTGAACGCCGAAAAGCACACACACACGCTTACACCAATCCTCATAGGAGCACCGCATGTCATGCATCGTAGCCCACCCACCGTAAGCCAAACCCGATATCCGCTGAATCAAAATGTGCACACACGCATCGGTTCGCATGCTAACCTTCACAAACACACCGACACATCACAGCAGAGTCCACCGCGATACATCAAGCCCGATATCCGCTTGAATCAAAATGTGCACACATGCACCGTGTTTACACCGAGCATCTAAAACACCGACGCACTACGGGTTTGTAGTTTACTATGAGCACACCGCACCCGGTTCGCTGAATTTTAAAGATAATCTGACGCATACTAGATTTATACCAACCGCATATCTTCATATGGCTTTGCAATTTCTTGATTAGGGGACTCCTATACTCCGCGGTATGGGAACATTACCGCATGAAAGTGGTACGCCGAATGCCTGATGCCGTTAGCCGCATTGTGGATCGGGCCGCTTTGCACTTCTGCAGGGACTTTCTGACTCTCTACTTGCAGACCTCTTCTTGCCGCCTGCAGAGAGGTGGTGGGACACCACCGATTCTTTTCATCTATCGACCGGGACATGACGATGACCCTTTCGACTTCTCGATGCTCACCGCATCGGGTGGGGTGATCCGATCCCTTTGACACGCATGGACGAGTGGATTGCCGCCAGTTTATTTGTTTCGGCGAGGTGCCGCCGCTTGTTCGCCTAGGGTTCGCCCGCTATTCCCGGTTTGAGGTGCGCTGAAAAGTGATTATGCCGTGGACGCGTCTGGCGACCCAGAGGTCGCGAGAGGTATGCACGCGCTTCTCATGTTTTTGCTAGGGACCACCTTATTCGCCGACCGGGCGAACACTGCGGCTCTTCGCCTCAACAAGACCGGTGGACGCCCGACGGATTGTGCAAGATGATCGTGGCGCGGCTCGCCACCCTTTACGGCTACATGAGCTCCGGCTTCCGTGGCGGCGGGCTGTTTCGGGGCTATCAAGGCGAGCCTGGAGGTATGTCTTTCTTCAGATTTCATTTCGCTCAGATTTTCAGACCAGACATCGCACACACTTGTTCAGATATCGCATTACACGCACACATATTTCGCTGATATCGACCGTATAATCGCTCACACCAGACACCCCGCCAATACACTGCATACACACATTCGCGATTTTCGCTTATTCTCAGCTCGCTTATTCTCGATAATGGTATCGATGTCTGCTTTGCAACCGTGGGTGTATGCCTACTTCCCCTGATCGAGCCAAGACGAGACGCGAGACCCTCTCGTCGCCCCTTCGCCAAGATGACGGGCGAGTGTCCGGAGGCCCCGGACACTTTTAGCTTCTTCCGCCATTTCTTTTGACACCATCACCCCCATCGAGGTATGTTTTACTTAATTCGCTTGAAGCTTCGCTTATGCGTACATTTCAGACAAGAGATAATCAATCAGATTTCATTTCAGTCACCGTACCGTGGGCGCCACTCCCACCGTGATACGAGATAGGTATGTCGGGCGCCACCGAGACCTCGTGCACGGATTTCCCCGAGGGCCCGGCCTCTGCCCTGTACTGGGTGAGCGCTTATGCTGCACTGGATTGCCGAGCAGAGGTTCGATCCAAATTCCCGAGCACATGAGGGACACCGAGAGGTTTTCTGTGCAGCAGATGGAGGACTACACCCTTGGCTGGGCCGTAGATGTAGATGCCTACAGGGGCGAGGGCGACTATTCTGAGTACGTCCGGACCTTCTTGATGCGGCCTCTGAGCGGGGGCTCCCGAGTTGATTCAGTGAGACCCGCGGCGCCAGCGGCCCGGGCAGAGACAGGAGTAGGAGCGGGGCCATCACAGAGGGCTCGAGCTCGCGGCAGGAGGGGGGTGCAGAGGGGACGAGGGACGGGCTGGCCCGCTTTGCCTACTATGTTGACATACAGGGGGCAGAGTGGGGAGACCTACCAGATCCCTTTTGCTCCTCCTCCGGCTGGTCATGAGTTAGCCGGCATTCCCGACTTGCCTCCGGTACGTATCACTTGTATTTCTGCATCTTGCATTTGTTATTTCATTTCAGTTTATTCAGATATCCCACAGAATACTGATATACTTAATACTTTTTGCAGGCTTCTTCCGAGTATACCCGTCAGTCGGTGGAGTTGAATGCCACCCTGATGGGGATGCCGCAATGACTTCTTGACGCTCGCCGCTTCACGGCTTGCCGGTATGCTTCATCGACTACGCCTCAAATCATACTGCTTTCGCATAACCGCTATACGGCACAAGAATCGGCATGAATCGCTTACGCATACATCGTACTCATACACCGTGATTCTACATTGATAAATCGCCACGACTTTCACACATCGTACTCATACATCGTGATTCTATATCGATAAACCGCCACGATTCACACATACCGCACCTGCATAATCGATTCTATATCGATAAACCGCCACGCCTTCGATGTGTTTGTTCTTCAGATTTTCACCTCCTTTCCCGATCCTCCAAAGGCGACACTACTCCACCGGCCTCCGCTCTACTCGGGATGGCAGGATATTCCTCGCACTGCAGGGGGACGCGGTCACGTGGGGAGGCCACGAGCTCCGCCCAAAGCGATGGTGAGTCGGAGGCGGAGAAGTGGGCGTCATGAGGAGACCGGGATAGCTCAGCTCGGGTTCGACAAAGGATACCCGACGATGCTTTTGTGCTTCTGCCCAGGAAGAGGGCGGGGACTGACCCTTAGGCATGAGGCCTACTGCTGATGATGATGATTTTTTGTCGCTTTTTTCCTTATTTCTTTCTTGTACTTTTCTTTTTGGTAGATAGAGTATTATGTATCGCCAAGTGTGCTTTTTGCTTTCCAAAACTATGTAATCGAAAAGATTATATATAAAACAAACTTTTTGTCTGAAAGAGTGTTATATCTGTATGCCTGCGTATACCTGCACATTTCTTATTTTGCATCGCTTTGCATCATACTACACCTCAAATGTAAATGATATTCATTTGTATCTGACAACTGAACACTTGCACTGTGATAATCAAATAACCAACCAACTAAGCAAAGAAAACAAATTTCATACAAAACCATTGCTCAATCCGAACATATAGCCCATACTGGCCGAGGATTGGGGCTACATACGGCTCGCAATACAATACTGTTCATTCTCGCCCACAAAGAAACCTTAAATGAATAACCCAATCGACAAAACGGATCACAAACCGACATTTGCGCTTGAAACACCCTCGGATGCCTCAAATCTTCCATTTCCTTTTCTTGCTTTGCACGGATGTAAAGGACGGCACAAAGATTCTCGAGCACGAGCAATTGCCTTTTGAAGAGGATGGGTTTTCAACCGGTATCGAGCCTACCACAGACACGCATTTAGACAGACTCAAACGAAGAAACAAAAGGCACACGACCTAGCACAACGAGACACATTCGGTAAGAGACTTAAAGCCAACGTTAAGACCGCAAGTCAAAAGACACGACACACGTGACGTGGACCTCAAATTTCGAGGAGCCGCCTTCTGTAGGTTTCCCACCCTTCTTCGATTGCGTGATTCTCACATCACTCGACCTCTCAGTGCTCGGTTTTTCTCACAAAAAAAACCCTTCTCTCACTTTTCTCTCAACTTACTCCTCTCTATTCTTTATTCTCTCGTTTTGCATCCCTCCCCGAGGTGAATGACAGGTGAATAGGAAGTTGCGGGTTCATGCCCGACACGACTAGCTCGCGGCTATTTCTTCTGGTAGATGGGGGTGCCTTTCTGGCGAGTGCATGCTGACGGTGGGGAAAGACAGGATACCTGGCTCAACTGTGCCCCTAGTTCGTTATTTTGACCATTTTTTGTTTTCTCCTTAAAACAGTTTTGATCAAAATGAGAGTTGGATTAACACCCTTATTCAATTTTTGATTTGAAAATCATGCGAATCAGGCTTTGAGCACTGAAAATTCTCCTTTTGGGGTCCAAACATGGTCCAATTTTGAAAATGGAATAGTTTTCGAGAAAGTAAGTCAACCTCAGCGAAAATTTTTCAAAAACTATTTTTGCAAACAAACGATGCTCAACGACCTAAACTTACCCTCGAGATATGCAACCTCGATCGGAGGTAATGGAAAATCGCCTTGCTTGAAGGGGAATATGAATGGAAAGTTGCCCTAGTTTGAATGGTAACTTAGGGCAACTTTTGGACATGGATGGCAATGGGTGGCAACGAAAGTTGCCCTTGTTTGATGATGCCGCTGCATGTCAGGCATCACTCCTTATTGATGACGACGGACCCTGACGCGGAGAAGTCAAGATGGCTTGAATCAATATATGGACACAATCACCGAGGTGTTGGTGGTTGGGCTCCAAGAGAAAATTGATCATGCAATTCCATTGCTGTAACCGAGACGCTGGATTAGGAGGAGGCAAGTGACCAAAACCATGGCATGGACTAAGACGCTATGAAAGCTGGGGGCTGGACTTCAAGACGAAGTTGCCTACGATCCCAAACATGGGAATCAAGCTCACGAGTTCCGGTTAAGGTACTCTCGGTATTTTAACCTTCACTATTTTTAAGCTCTAACTTTTGCCAGGTGCCCAATGCGGTTTTCGAATTCATGAGCTATGTTTTTCGCTTTCATTCTTTTTTCTTTTTTTTTTTTTTCTTTTGTTCTTCTTCTTCTTTTTTGTATCTTGTATTGTATCTTTTTTTCTTTTTCTTTCTTTTTTCTTTTTCTTGCTCTAACTTTTGCTCGGTCGCCTTTCGGTTTTCGCCCAAATGAGCCTCAAAGGGTAGAAGTGTTATCAAGTCCATGTCAAATAGTTTTGAGATTGAAGCCTTCCGTATCCAGAGAGTGGTCATTGATTTGCAAGAGGACTCATCCTCGCTCTTCGAGCACATCCGACATTTTGCCCCTTAGTTCGAGGGGTGTTCTGCTCTAGCTTTGCAAGCTTCTTCTGACGAGGTCTGACCTTCCTGATCTGACTTTGGTGCCTCATGTTCGAGGGCTGCTTCAAATTGGGCCACACGGACGTTTACACGTTAATTGATTGCTTGGACATTCTGAATGAATACCAGATTCGAATGTATAGATTGAACTATAGGGCCGAGAACAACTTAGGTCGCACATTCTCAAGAGCAATTCCACACAGTGTCTTCACAAGTCTCACAAGAAAACATTTTGTTTTTGAAAGTTTTTTTAAAGAGGCGATAAAATCGCCGCTACCAAGATAGTGTGGAACCACCGGTCGTGCCAGTGGTCCTTCTAGATTACGACAAGCGTGATTCCATCCATTAACAAATTAGCATGCCTCTTTCTCAAAGTGATCAAAATTTTGCAAAAACCCGAGGAATTCCTTCCTCTTTGTTTTCACCACGTTGTTCAAAAAGTTTTGAAAAACTTAAGTCAAAGCAATAATTTTAGGGCACAAGAGAGCAAAGCGGAATGTGTTGTCACCCCATTCAATTTTCCGCACAACTAGCCCAATACAATCAATAAACATGGAAGCACGGGAGTCATGGGCTGTTTATCTAAGTTTCCTGTGTGAACTGCTCCACAATGAGGGGGACCCAAGAAAACAAAAGAAGCATTTATAAAACAAAACGGTGCTCGAGGCAACAACCCCAAGTCACCTAGTATTCTACACAAAAGAGGATCGACTCATTACAATTAGATGCACTTACAAAAGGATCGACTCAAAACAATGAGACAGACTCAAGACAAAACACAAAAGACCAATTCGACACCCAAGTCGATTTACAAAATTAGCATCGGCAGTGCTCAAAAATGCGCCGCCAAACGCCATATCCAAAAATGTACCAGATATTGCCCGCAGTGCTGAATCTCAATTACATACTCGCAGATTTGTCCTCAGATCTCGGTCCTCACAATCCAAGAACTCAGAGGATCGACGGCCGAAGTAGGCGGAGGATGACCTTGTTATCAATCAAACTCAGACCTCATGACGGAGGCGAAGCAATTGTCGCTGGCATGGCCAGATCAAGGATGGTACGCGACAAGATCGAGTGGCATCATGGCTCGGAAGGGGCTTGGGGAGCGCCTAGGATCGAGGGTGTGAGATGCCCTTTTTGGCTAAAATCGGTGCCCTAGACAACGGCATGTAGAGAGGATGGAAGGCCTCATACCGGGCAAGTACTGAATCTGAGGACTCTTGCTAGATGCACTAGCGAACGGGTCACGGGTGCTTTTGGGTTTCGATCCTTCCGGATGCGGCCGGGAGGAAGAACCTTCTGGCATGACGGGCCTATCCTGCTTCGATCGACTGAATCGCCTTAGGCAGAGCGGAAAACATCATCCACAATTTTGGTTACAACCGCGATATCTGTTGTTTGCTCATTCCCCGGCCAAAGCCCGGATCGCCCACATTTGTTCCATTGGTCGGCCTCGGCCTTCTCTTTGTCTTTGCCTCTAGCCTCACCGTGAGAGGTCCGGGTTGGTACTGCACATCATCATAGGTGGAGGTCATCTCCGATCGATTGAGCTCGATCACAATCCGCCCAAGACGGGGCCTCGGGTTCGAATTTCAAAGATACGGTGCAACCGTGGCGAGGTTGACATTCCGTAAGCGAGATCCGCCACGACCTCGGAGATCGCCTATCATCCCCATTAACTCGAATGTAGTGGGCTCATGAGCCCGATAGAATTGAGGGTCCAGATTGGTGTGCAATGGCGACCTAGGCGGGTGCGGCATGTCAACAAGAGCCTCATCTTGTGGGTGGTTCTTGACTCAAGGCGGCCATGACCACAATCTCTTCCGAAGTTCTCAGATTATGTTTGGTCCTCGCCGAGGAGAAGACACTAGTTGTTCGACTTAACTCTTCAATCTCCGAATGAAACGAAAACAAGCAAGATTTCAAATTTCAAACAATCAATCACGGATGTAGTCAAACAATCGACTTACCATCAACACCGTTCCTCAAGTCATCGGCCCCAAATCAATCGATACCGCAGATATAATCGATTCTCAAAATATCGACATCGGTGCCCGCGGCGGATACCCAGACTGCAAATTGGTATATGCATTCCTCGCAGAGATACATTCTAAAAGCACATAGCGTATAAATGAGAGCCAATACACCCCTATGTTAGTAGGGTTTCGCCCTATTTTGTCGAGCTAGGGTTTCACTATGCACGCAAGGGTTTCAAACAACCTAAATCGGGTAAGCAACTTTGTCCTAGTTTGGAATGGTCACTATGGATTCCGACTATGCACTAGGTCGAATGGTCAAAAGGGTGCCCAAAACCGGGTTTGTGTTCCCATATCGGCAGAGCCATAACCGTCACCTTATGGTCATGCCTTGACAAGACAAGCCTCCAAAGAAACCGCCAGAATAGCAGATGGCCAACACGGTGTCCTAGGCGCACCAATGCACATGCAATGCAAAGAAACACATAAGTGTAGTCAAAACAGATATCACGAAGTTCGAGTCAAGCTCTCTAAAATCCCCAAAGAAGTCGCCAGAATTGTGGACGCGCCAGGCTTCACTCTACGCCTGACTCGATTTGTGTCACGGTTCTAAATCAACCAAAGAGTCCAACTCCGCAAATCGCTTTGAGAAAACTGATTTTTGAAAAGTAGTGCCAAACATGGACTGCTGCGACATGAGTCGCCACCTAAATATTTTTAAATGGGAAATTTAGGAAACTCGACTGGTCAAGGCCACGGTCCGCTATAACCAAAGTTGACTTGGCTCGGAGCTTGGGTACGATCGGGGAAGGCCAGCTATGAGCACCCCCTCTCGCCCGGTCCGAAGACCGCCCTCTACTAACCGTGATATCCGTTTTTGAAAACATTATGCGTTCTTATTCCGGTTATTAACCTAGAATTACTATGTGATGCGCACAACACAAAAGTATAGACTAGATCGCCTAACTTGGAAATAAACATTGCATATCCGCTTTGTCTCGAAAACGTGTTAGATTTCTTTTTGCTACCGCAAGTAGGCTAAAATACGGATTTCAACGAGTTGTTCGAACTCAGGCAATCCAACCTCCACCCACAGGCATTCAAATAGTTTATCATGTAAGCAACTAGCCGCATGGTAAGCCTACTATCATGGTAAACATTCACACGCATGCGGTATGCTAAAGCCAGAACACTCACATCGCACTACCAAAAACAAGAAACTGGTTAGCAAACATGCATGACCTAGTTCATGTTGAGTGGCTAATGCAACACAGGCAGAAATGCAATCTAGAGTAGGCTCGGCTAACCCTAATCATGGCATGTGAAATGCGCGAGTAGCATGTATTCAATTTGGAAATTGAAAGTTACGATGCAGTTTGTATGATGTACCGAGCCCGGTGCATGTAAACAAATGCATGAATGCACTCATGCATTGCATAAGGTATGCTAATTTAGACATGCCCTAATCTACCATAAGCAGGTAAATAAAAGGGTTAGAAAGAAATGGGGGTTGGAAGACATACATGCCACTCACCCACACTCATTACAAATTCGCCCTCGCTCGGAGGGACCAAATAATAATACAAGCCGAACAAATAATTAACTATTCTAGCTAATTAAATATTACAAATCGACTAAATTAATTAAATCAAATAATTAATCTATTTAAGCGATAAATGCCTCGGAAGGAGGGCCGATCGCCGGTGCGGACTCGCTGAATCAAGACCGCTGCAAGTGTGCTCTGCTTCTCTGCTTCCTTCTCGAAAATCCCAAAACTTCAGAGTGCCTCTCGAGAGCACCTGGGAACATCACCGCCGAGGCAGAGCCACCGCTAAGGAAGGAAGCCACCGCTCTGATTTCATTATCGGTCGCTAAGAGGCAGCCGGGCAATAAAGAGTGCCGATCGGCCATTTATCCTCGCAGAACTCGAATCGAAGAAGCAGAGGAAACCAAAGGCAAGGCAATGCAAATCAAAGCATGTATGCACCAAGCACATCCCTCATCATGCTATGGACTCAAGAGGGCATGTGCCTCGATTCCTGACCATCAATCGCCAAGATTTCCATGCGTGATGATCCTAAGAACCAAGGGTGCAAATTTGATTTAAAATGCATACAAACCAAGCAAGCACATAAAGGTGCTAAACCTCCATCATGACTTAGTCAAGAGGCTTAACATACATGCCAATGCAATGAGGTCCTAAGCATGTTATGTATTATGCACACATGGACAATGGCATGGCATTTATGCAAGCATACAAACAAGCATATGAACCAAGCATGCAAACCAATTGTGGATTGGGCTTAAACATGAGTTGGGCAGCTCTAATAAGGCTCAAAACAGTGGCCAACATGCCTAGAAAATGAGACCAAATGCACACACACATATGCAAGTGTTAAGGCCCAAGACTTAGGCAAACCAAAGCAATTCTCATGCATACTTAAAGAGGCCAAACATGGACTAATAGCATGCATTTAAAGCTCTGAAATTCATGTTAATCATGATGCCAAATCATGCAATAGAGCATTCCAAACAAAGCATGCAAATGGCCTAGACTTAAAGCAAGTCAATAGGGCATTAAACCACACTTAGCACAATCATACATGGCCATATTCAAGCCCTTAAAGACAAAGTTTTAACACATAAAACTAAGCCTAAATGACCACCTAGATGGCATCTAGGAAGCATGGAATCTAAGGCATGCAATAAGGCCTAAACATAGAGCACTTAACACAAGCTCTTAAAGCATTAACAAGGCCACCAAGGCAATCAAACAAGCATGTATGAAGGACTGAAATGGCATGCTAGATGGTTCCAACCATAAAAAATAAAGCAAGCATGTCATACTACAAATTCATGCTTTTGAGGCCAACAAGCCAAATACAAAGAGGCTACCAAATTCATGCTAAGATTGGCCAAAATAGCTATGGGCAGAGCTAAATCATGGCAAAGTAAGCTTACAAGCTTCACAAATCTAAGCTTAAAACATGCTAGAAAATAGGGCAAACAACCTAGGCATGTTAAGGCATAAAAGAGGCATTACAAGGCAACTACACTAAGCATGTATAGGAGACCAAAACCAACTTAGAGGCATGTTATATCATGGCAATATAAGCATGGAAAACAACTCAAACATGCTCAACACACACTCGAGCATGAAGCTCCTTAAGGAAGCAAAATTTGTCCTTTTCAAGGACATCAAGGAGAGGGGGTGGCCCTCTCCTTCTTGAGACTCCAAGGCATGCTCTTCACCACTGAAATCCCTCAAGATTTCAGTGGTGAAGAGATCCTAAGACCAAAGTCTCGGATCTCTCCAAAATAGCACAAAATGGGACCTTTTCCAAGGTCTAAAGGGGGTCAAACCTCCCCAAACCACAAAACACTCTTAATATACAATGAAGAGGGTTCAAAATCAGAACTTTTTTGTGTTATATGCTAAGCTCAAAAACTATTTTAAAGCAAGTAAAAATAGAGTGCAAAAATGGGGAATAAAGGGTAGTTTTGCTTACCCTTGTAGCCTTCTTCACAAAGGTTGTGGTTGATGCTTCCTTGAGCTCAAAATCTGTCAAGAACCTCCAAGAACAGCCTCTAGAGCCTCGGGCCAGTTGCAAGGAGAGGGTGAAACACTAGGTGTTTTAGTACAATAGTGTGAACTAAACACCTAGTGTACTAAGAGAAAAGAGAGATATGATATATGTATCTAACTTAACCCTAAAAACCAGAGCTCCAAATCTCTAACAATGTCTAATGCTCAAAAATGCTAACCCTCACCAAGAGGAGAGCTTTCTCTTATAGAACTTGTAATGACTTACAAGCTAAGCCAACAAGACTCATCCCTCCATACACGTATGGAGGGAGGCAATGCTCAAAAGTCATGCGAAAATATCTCGTAAAGCAAGTGCACAGTGGTCGGCTGGGCAAATTGGTCATTTCGCCCAAAATAGTGCCGAACGGCACTATATAGTGCCGGTGGGAACTACAGCCAGCCGATGGCCTCTAGCCGCAGCCGGTGGTGTGTAGGCATGCCGCACAGAGCATTCCCAGCCCTCCCAGGGCCAACCACAAGTGTTTGGTGCAAAACCAAACACAAACGGTCAAGTTCGGAGGTCCTGAGGCGGGGCGCGCGTAGCCGAGAACTCCGGGAACTCCAAACGAACACAAACATGGATAATCACCGAGTGTTCCAACGGTGACGTCCAAATCTTGAGGACGGTCAAAAATGGGGTGTCTACAAAGTGTCTTTAGGGAAACCGTTTACAAAATTCATATTTTTAATGCTTCTTTTGTAAATCCCAAGTTTTTTTTATTTGTGACAAACTTTAATTATCCTTTTATTTTTTTATTTAATTTAAAAAAAATTAAAATCACTAAATGGTAGTTTGAAAATAATATTGTCCTCATTTGAGAGTTTTGATGATTTTTGTAAAATTAACAGTTTAGATTTATTTTCCAAATTAAAAGTTTTAAAAGAATTCACACAAATATGAGAAAGGAAAATACACCAATTGACATACTAAATTATATTTTAAAAAATCTAGATTCTTTTTCAAATGCATGTATTGCTTGCAAAATATTATTAACAATATGCGTAACAATTGCTTCTATAGAAAAGAGTATTTATAAAAATTTGTAAAGTCCTACTTATGGTTAATTGTATCACACGAAAGATTATTTGCAATTTATCCTTGAAAATGATATCTTTAGAAACCTTATTACAAAAGCTTAATTAGTATTTCTGCAACACAAAAACTAACAAAAATTAATTTTTGATGAAACCAAAATAATAAAAGTTAATATTTAAATATTAAATGTCTCATTTTTAAAATTTTGCATCCAGTCTCCTAATATTGTGTTTGGTTAGGAGATTTAGGAATGGATTTGGAAAAGAAAATGGAAAAGGTAGGTGAAATGTGAATAAAATATACCTACATTTCATATAGTTTCACACACATTTTTTCCATTCTTTTTTCAAATCTCTCAACCAAACACAGCGTAAGGGGTCGGGCCACCCCATATTTCTTGATATGTTCTTTTGTGATGGAGCATGAGAAAGCTATCTCATTAACACAGAAGAAGTTTCAAACACATATCAAGTCATCCCTCTCAAAAGACTATCAAATTCGAGATCATACCATTCTTTTGGAAAAGTCATATAGATTCCTATCAGTTAGTGGTCCAAAATGGTTGAGTATGAACAATCAATTAGTCATGATCAGTAGACTAGTCTAAACCAAATTGGCACTAAAATCAAATGACTTAATTCACAGCTGATCTGGACTTTTTGAGAAAGTAAGGCATTTGAAACTTCATAATAGGAAAAGTAAGCTAATAAATAGAATGCAAATCATCTGTATCACCCTTTCATAGTCTAGGTGTAATATTAACATGCATGTAACCATAATAATAATACGTGGAACTGAACTTTGTAGGATCTTAAATTCAATACAACTCAAGAATAAAACGAACATACCTTTGTCAGCCATTAGAATTAGAGAAGTTAAGAAAATACCCCTAATAGTTAAACATTGAATTCTTGGCTTACCTCTTTCTCTCTGTCTCTCTTAATTAGAATGACTATAGAACTTAGAGTGATGGAAAAATACTCATATCATGTAAGGGGAGCCACCCATCCTTATATAGAGGAGAGAAGAGAGCTAGATAAACTCTATTAGAAAAATTCCTATCCGTCAAGGTTTCCTTCTTATCTTAGAAGAGTAATTATCCCATATTTAAAATTCTAATTACTGAACTTTATCTCAAATATTAGCTTTATCTAGTTTTGGAGTCCAAATAAAAATAAAACATGTAAAAAATATGTAGGCTACTGGGGTACACTAGAGAATAAATCCAACATTCTCCCACTTAGCCCATTAAGCCGATTATGATGCAATTGTGAGTTTTTCCAAAAATATGCAATTTAAAAAAAAAAAAATTGACTCATTGGATTCCACACTAAAAACTTTGACACGTGATCACGAAATTTTAAAAATAGCCAATAAGCTCAGATATATTAGAGACTATAACATTGTAATTACTTCAGATCACCAATGTGAGTCATAGCGGTTATATAACATTTATGTCATATTTCCTTCTATGCATCACACCATCGATAACCTTCACTAACCCAATCCATTATCGAGATATGTAATTATTTGCCTGGAAGCCCTTGTAATTTGTCTTGTTAAGACATTTCTTGTTTATCAATATTCAAATTAATGTGTACACACACTTTTAGAACAAGAAAAATAGAAACAAAATTATTATTGTACAAATAGTGTCAAATAAAAATAAGCACTCAAGATTAACCATACACATCATGGATTGCTTAAAAGACCCATCCTGATAACATACTCTTTATATGTCTTTAGTGGCAACCCCTTTGTGAATGGATCAACAATCATAAGAGATGTGCTTAAGTTTTCAATTAACACTTTTTGTTTCTGGACTTTTTCTCTAACAACTAAGTACTTGTAACACCCCAAAAATAAATATGTCATTTCAATAAACATGGCTCATAAGAGATGCCAGAGATATGTGTTCAACATGTTTCCCTTACATAATTCAAATGTTTATGCAAAAGTGATCCCATATGCGATTATACATTCATTGAAAACTAGTACATGAATCTATAGCATGTAAAATCATTAAAACCAAAATGAATAAATGCCCTCAAGGGCTTACAAGTTCCAAGGCATGTGCCCGGTTGCACAAAATGGTCTCTCGGATCCATACATGTTTAGCCCTTGGCTTACAAAAATTTTACAATCACAAATAAGAGCCTTGTGCTCTCAAAACATATTCTCACGCCCTAATTTGGCGGGTTCACCACGTCATTTCCTGCACCAAAACCCATAAGGGTGAGCACAAAGCCCAATAGAGAATACTTAACAAAGTATATATATTTATGCAAGATTTCCAATATTAGATGCGAATGCCATGCGATACCATTTTAAATGAAATTTCATTTACATGCTCTTTTGAAAATTTCCATGCTTTCAACAATAGTTTGCAATCTCCACAATTCCAAAACTTCCAATTTTAATTATAGGGGGCAATAAATACGACTCAGGTAATCCCTAGGTTGGTGTCTGCAAGTAGGCTAAACAAGCACTACCAATAACCCCATTTTACCGGTTGCTAACCGGAAGGGAAGTGGTACACTACAAGAAATAACAGTTTTGCCGACCAAAATATTAGTCGCCAAAGGTCGAATTTTCAGTCGCCAAAACCATTTAGTGACTAAATTTTTTTGTCGCCAAGTTAGTCGCCTAAACTCTGTCGGCGAATGTTTTAGCGACTAAACACTTGTTTGGTCGCTGAAAGTGCACATTTGGCTACTATTTTTTTGTCGACAATATTACCTTTTAGCTACTAAATTTTATTTGGTCGGCAAAAATAAATGTTTTGGCTACTAAATTATTGGTCGCCAATGGTCAATTTTATTTTTTAAAACTATACATTTACCGACCATTACTAAAGGAATCGGCGACCAAACTTTTCAGTCGCCAAAAGGTTATTCGTGAAAAAAAAATAAATTACACTCACTAACTTCTCATCTGCCTATAGAGATTTAACCATCAACCTTCCACACCATAAACCTTATACAACACACTCTTTTCACTACATCTCTATAACACTATATGATTATATATGCAACATATATTATTTATATAGTATATTGACCCGTATTAATATAAAAGTATATATATAAATATAATTATTTTTTATTGAAAATAATTTATGTAAAAATAAATTATTTACTAAAAAAAAAAAGACCACTTTTGGTGACTAAACTTCTTTTTAGTCGCCAATTGTATACTTTTGGCTACTAATTTTTTTAGTCGCTAAAAAATTTAATTCCCGCGCTAAAATGACTACTTTTGGCGACTAAACTTCTTTTTAGTCGCCAAAAAGCCTCACTTTTGGCTACTAAATTTTTTTTAGTCGGTAAAAGCATCACATTTGGCTACTAAAACATCTTTTTAGTTGCCCAATGCCTCACTTTTGGCTACTAAATTATTTTTAGTAGCCAAAAGCCTCACTTTTGGCTACTAAAATTTTTTTAGTCGGAAAAAGCATCACATTTGGCTACTAAACATCTTTTTAGTCGCCCAGTGCCTCACTTTTGGCTACTAAATTATTTTTAGTAGCCAAAAGCCTTACTTTTGGCTACTAAAATATTTTTAGTCAGTAAAAGCCTTATATCGGCGATCAAACAAATTGTTAGTCGCCAAAACCTATACTTTTGGCTACTAAATTTTTTTAGTCCCAAAAAAGTCTTACTTTTGGCTACTAAAATATTTTTAGTCGGCAAAGCCTATACTTTCAGCGACCAAAGGTGTTTTTTTAGTCGCCAAAGATGCTTTTTCTTGTAGTGGTACCTCCTTCGCGCGTGTTTTTGGTCTTTCACCCTGGACACTCAGGCCAACTTATCAAATTCAACTACACCTCGTAACTAGACTAACCAACGTATTTACCCCATAACATTTCCAAGATTCTCATTTCAAATATTCATTTCTCAATGTAATTATTTTCCAACTCAATTTTAGAATGCAATAAAATCAATTGAGGGAATGTATAATGCAAAAGATGCTCAAAATTTCATAACATCCTACCACTTTTAAGTATCTCCAATAAAACAATGACAACCCCATATCCCATTTCCCTCCCTTTAACATGAATCAACATAATACTACAAGTTCAATTTAATGTAACAACATATGATAACCTTCCACATCTTGTACATCTTGTATCATCCTCATTACCTTGGACATTTCAAGGCCATATGCAAGATTCTTGAACATTAACCTCTAAAGATTTCAATGTTCATAATTTATGGACCTCAACCAATGGATCAACTCATCACTACACGTGCATAAACATTTGCCAATAAGTTCAAATATAGTTCCCAATTTTTCATATGTCAAGAAGTCATTATACCACAAACAATCAATATAAAATTCTCACATTTTTAAAAGAAACCCCCAATTTCTAGGTTTTCACAAAAACCCTAACACTTTTCATCTCTTTGCAAAACCTCATTTATACTCCTTAATCTCAATCCATGTTGTCCAAAATTTCAAGAAAATCTTTAAAAGAATAAAAGATAGAGTTTATTCTACAAAGTCATCAATTTCTTGAGCCACAAACCCATTTTTGAAATAACAAAGAAGAGCTCACAAAATCAACCAAAAACTTGCATAAACATATATATAACTCAAAGGAAACCCTACCTTAAGTTCTTGTTGAAGAGGTGAGATCAAAACCCTAGAGCCAAAGGTGAGAGATTTTCGATCTCCTCCACACAAAGGGATGTTCTAGCTTAGATCTCCAAAGCTTGAGAGAAATGATGGATCTAGACCCAATGGATTGCAAGAATCAAAGATTCTTAGTGTTTGATGAGGGTTTTTAGAGAGAATGGGGAGTAAAAGTGTTTTTAGAGAGAGAGGAATGTAAAAAAAAAAAAGATACATTCAGCCCCAAAAGGAAGAAAAAACAGAGCCCTCGGACTACCCAGATTGCCGCACGTGCGGCGTCCCCTCCTGCATGTGCGGAGCGCCTCCCCCACACGTACGGCCTTCACCTCCGCACGTGCGGTGGTCCTTTCCTGCCCTTCACCCCGCACCTGCCTTTTAGGCAGTGTGCAGCCCTATGAAACTCAACTTTCTCTGCACGTGAGGTCTCATCCCCCGCACATGTGGCCTAGGGCCCCGCACCTGCTCCACACGTGCGGCCCTGACCCAGCAACCCAGAATTTTCTGGTTCGACCCTCGGGCACTCTGGACCTGACCTCGCACTCTCTGGAACAAGTGAAAATCAATCACCGAAGAAACAAGAATAGGAATTTATTTGAGAGACAAACCCAAACAATTAACAAACTCCTAGCCAACCCGACACCCCGGCAAGATCACCCGAGGTTAAACTAAGGAGAAACGATGCTAATGCCATACCCGGTCATCACAGTACTTTACTTCCATGTGTTTAGAACCACTGGAGTACTTTCCATTCTTAGAGAAGAAAACTGCTTTGGTATTGTCATAATATATCTTCAATGGCTTGGCAATTGAGTCAACAACACCAAGTCCTGAAATGAAATTTCATAACCATAAAGCATGATTTGTATCCTCAAAACATGCCACAAACTCAGCCTCTATAGTAGATGAAGCAATAGTGGACTGCTTCACACTCTTCCATGAAATTGCTCCACTAGCTAGTAGAAAAACAGAACCTGATGTAGATTTTCTACTATCAAGCAATTAGCAAAATCTGAGTATGAGTATCCAGTCATTTTCAACTGCTCTGATCTCCTATAGGTGAGCATATAGTCCTTTGTTCCTTGAAGATATCTCATAACCTTTTTTACTACTTTCCAATGTTCCATTCCAGGATTACTTTGGAATCTTCCCAACATTCCAATTGCAAAACTAATATCTGGCCCGGTACATGTATGGGCATACATCAAGCTCCCTACTGCTAATGCATATGGAATGTCCTTCATTAAGTCATTCCTTGGACACTATTTTTCACTTATTATATCACCCTTCAAGATGGGTGCATCACCAGCTAAACAAAACTACATATTGAATCTCTCCAAAACATGATCAATATATCCTTTTTGAGATAGTCTTAGCAATCCTCGAGATCGATCCCTAAAGATCTCTATGAAAATAACATAGTTTGCCTTACCCATATAGACTATTTTAAAGTTCTTGGAGAGATATTCCTTTGTTTCATGCAAAAAGCCAAGGTCATTACTAGCTAACAAAATGTCATCCACATATGGCACCAAAATAATGAACTTATTCCCACTAACCTTAAGATCTATGCACTAATCAACTGCATTTTCCTTAAATCCGAAGGAGGTAACGATATCATTAAATCTTAAATACCATTACCTGGAAGCTTGTTTAAGGCCATATATGGATTTCTTTAATTTGCAACCTAAATATTCTTTACCTTTCTTTGCAAATCCTTCTAGCTATTCGATATAAATTTCTTCATCCAAATTCCCATTTAGAAAAACAGTCTTCACATCCATTTAATGCAACTCTAAGTCATAATAAGCTACCAATGCTAGGATGATTCTAAGCGAGTCCTTTTTAGATACTGGAGAGAAGGTCTCTTTATAGTCTATGCCTTCTTTTTGAGTAAAACCCTTGGCAACAAGTCTGGCTTTAAATCGTTCGATATTGCCTTTTGCATCGCGCTTGGTCTTGAAGACCCATTTACACGCGACCTTGTTACAATTATAGGCAATTCGACGAGGTCCCAAACACCATTATGTTCCATGGATTTTAACTTTTCATTTATAGCATTGACCTATTTAGTAGAATCATCACTATTCATGGCTTGTGAAAATGAGACTGGATCTTTGTTAATCCCAATATCAAAATCAAATTCCTGTAGGTACACCATGTAATAATCTGGAATGGCAAGCTTTCTTTCCCTCTGAGATCTTCTCAGAACTACCGGTTGTGGTGGTTCTATAATATTTTCAATGGTGGTATCTTCATGAAGTGGTGAAACATAAGATGGTGAAGGATTTTCATTATGTTGTTCGTTTCCCTCAACCTGTGGAATAGTCTGAGGAGCAACAATTTTTCGATAAGGGTCAAATGTTGGCACATTCACCCTAATTTCCTCGAAATTCACCACTCATGTTTTCTCACTCCCACTAATTTCACCATTCTCTAGGAATCTAGCATTATCAGTCTCCACTATCCTTGTACTGTGATTAGGACAATGAAATTTATACCGTTTAGACTTGTCTGGATAACCAATGAAATATCCAACTAACTTTTTCTCTTGTGGGTTGAAGATTCTTACCTCTGCTGGACAATTCCCAATATGTAAGTGTCTCAAACTAGGCTTCTTACTAGTCCACAACTCAAAAGGAGTTATTGGGACCGCCTTACTAGGAACCCTATTTAAGATATACATTGCAATCTTTAAAGCTTCACCCCACAGTGAAATGGGTACAATTGAGTAACTTGACATACTCCTAACCATATCTTTAAGTCTATAATTACGCCTTTTAGCAACTCCATTATGCTGTGGCGTACCAGGCATTGTATATTGACCACAAATGCCTTTTTTTTCTAAGAATTTGGCAAATGGGCCAGGATTTTGGCCTAACTCATCATATTTACCATAATATTCACCACCCCTATCTGATTTCACTATTTTAACCTTTCTATCTAATTGTCTCTCGACTTTAGTTATGTACACCTCAAGGATGTCAACAGTTTGAGACTTTTCATTAATTAGATGCACATATCCATAACGTGAGAAATCATTTATAAATGTGATGAAATATTTTTCATCACTAAGACATGGGATGTTGAGTGGCCCGCAAATATCTGTATGAATTATCTCAAGAAGCTCATTACTTCTTGTGGCACCTTTCTTGGTTTGTTTGGTTTGCTTTCCTTTGATGCAATCCACACATATCTCAAAATCAATGAAGTCTAGGTTTTCCAAAATCCCATTCTTTACCAATTTTTCAATTATATTTCTAGAGATATTCGCCGACTGTGTACGCCATAAGATTGAGGATTTTTCATTAATTAGACCACGTTTTAAACCAATATTTGAATTCAGCGTTACTAATGATTGTGCAAACTCATGATTTAAGGTAATTTTATATAAACCAACACATAAATTACCGGAACCAATCATTATTGAATTAATTATTAAATTGAGTTTTCCACAACTAAATAAAACTGAATATCCAACACATCTAATTTGGATAACGAAACTAAATTCCTAGAAATTGAAGGAACATAAAACATGTCTTCTAGATCCAATTGATGACCAGTCTCTAAGATTAGTCAATAGGTTCCTATAGCTACGACTTCAGCTTTGAGATGGTTCCCCATTTAGACAAATCATTCATTTTCCTATGGTTTTCTAGTTAAGAGGTATCCCTACATGGAATTTGTAATGTGGGTCGTGGCCCCAGGGTCAATCCACCAAGTGTTAGAAGGTACTTTAGCAAGATTTGATTCATAACAAACAAAAGAAATTTTTTTACATTTCTTTTCGAATCAAGCCTTCGCTTGCTGCAGTCTTTCTTCACATGTCCCTTCTTGCCACAAAAGTAGCACTTGATAGTGAAACCATTTTGAGCCTGATTTTGTTCCCCAGGTCCATTCTTTTTCTTTATAGCTCCATGAGTTATAGCCAATGCAGTTTGATGTCTTTCCTTCCTCAACCTCACTTTCTCTTGAACAGACATATTAGTCAGCTCATTCAAACTCCACTTATCTTTATTGGTGTTATAGAGAATTTTGAATGTGCTGAACTGTGATGGAAGTGAGTTGAGAATAAACTGCACGAGAAAAGTTTCATCAACTTGCATCCCTAAAATTTTAAGCTTTGCAGCTTTGTCAACCATATTGAGGATGTGATCCTGAACTTCTCGATTGCCATCATATTTCATAGTTGTCGATTCTACCATAATAGTGCCAGTAAGTAAAGGGACGCTCGATGCAAGAGAGTGCAATGCGGTGGGAACTGTCACTGAAATTACATAGAATATATGACGCCTCAAATTTTACTCTAAGGGTTAGGTTAACGTCACTAAAGAGTCCTTTGGTTGATAACCAAGTAAGATCCCAAGAAGGTCGGAGGAGTCAGTATAGCCTCCCTTCTAAGTTCAACCACCTTAGATAGCAAACTATCTTTTTGACAGATCTTTAAGAGGTATTAACACAAGGTCTCATAAGTAACACGAAAATAGGCATAAACAATATACATATTAAAGCTTTGAGAATTATAATGATGAACTATTAATATCACGTAAGTCTTTCCTTTGGGCAAAACCTAGGTATATCTATTGTCCACTCTTCAAGAATCACTTATGTGGGTTTAAAGTAATTTATGCAATTTTTCAGTTAGTCATGTTACCTTTGGATATTCAATTATAATCTGTCAAATTACATAAGTCACATTACCCTACCTAGTTCATAATTATTTGAAAGTGACTCTCCTTTGGGCTAGTCTCAATCTCCTAATTTTAACTGCAATTGAGAGTATTATCGACCTTAATGTTACCCTTTTAACAATTCTTTTATGTAGTTCTATATTCTTAAGTTTTACAAATCTAGGCCACTTTGGCAGCTACTATATTAGTAAACCCTATGAATATAGAACTAACAAACAATATTCTCTATTAATTAATTTGAGTTATTTAATTATCATGAATTCAATCACTATTTATGATTTCTAGAATTTCTTTAATGTGATTGCAATTACCAATATAATAATAATAATAATAATAACTCTGGACGAACATGAATATATATATATATATATATAAAATTATGCAATATGACAATCATGAATATCTCATGTGAGTGTTAATTTCTGACCACACAACCAAACAGGGAACTCAGCTGGAGAGCACTGACAGAATAGATTAAGCCCGAACAACCTGAAACAGAAAGATAAGAATTCGGTGGTGGTTCGTGCACCCCAGGGCACTCCGACGCTCAAGTCAGCAATCAAGTATCTCTCAAAGATAGCAAACTATGCTTAACTCATAAGAAAGAACTTACTACTTACAGTATATCACACATACCTGAGACCTACGAGGGTGCCCTGCTTTTATAGCCAGCATTGACCTGATCCTTGCAGAAACCTCACTTTAGTGGACTCAGGCTCAATCCTTATCCTGGACTCTCAACTAGATAGGGATAAACTCCCCAAGAGCTTTATCTTTATCCAGACTGAGATCTTTTCCTATTTTACGACTCTTGTCCCTTATCCACTTATCTTGGATTTTAGTATCTTCGCAGATAACCTTGGCCAAGCCGAGACCACCTCGACATTAGGACCAGGCTACGTGGCACCCCGGCTGACACTTTGGCATCACCTTGGCCACGCGCTGTCACTCACAAAATATGTCCCCATAACTGTCCCCTAGGTTCTATTACCTCGGCAACCTGAGGTGATGGAACCTACGTCGTTTGTCCATATAGCACTTCGGCTAGCAATCCATTCATCTTTCCGACCGAGATCATTACTCGTCGGCCTCATTATTCCAGGAGTCAGCTGTTCACTTTTCCTAGGGTTAAGAACCAAGAATCAAGATCTTTAAGCTTCTCAACCGAAATTACTCCTGCAGTCGAGGTTATTGCCCCATTAATCATGAATTTCAAGAGTTCTAATTGAGCATGACTTGTCATGCACAGTCTCTCCAACCATTTTGTCCATCTGTCCTCTCCCCACTGGTTCGTACCTGACACGCGCTCTTATGTCGCATCGTTTCTGTCTACGTCGCCTGATAAGCACGTCGTCCAAGGCATTTCATTATGTTTTGCCACCTTTTTGTATTTTAACAAAAAATCTTTCTCTCTCTCTCTGTCTTTTCACTTCGTATTCTCGCATTCTCTTTCAAAATTTTCTCTATCTATGAAATTTCCCTTAAACCTCCATTGCCGTCCTTTCGAACTTTCTGCAATCATCTGAATACCACTTCTGGTGAGCCTTTTACTGTTAGGTTCCAGTCAATATCATCGTTGGACTCTGGCGAACTTCTTTCCATCTTTATTCAGTAAGTTCATGATTTATTTTCCTGTAATTTCAGTCTCTATTGTCATGTTCTATTCACCATGAATCATTTGTTGTTCCTTGAATCTATGCTGTACTTTGAATTTGATCACTAGAACGTCAATCGTGTTTGTTTGCTATGTTCTTTGCACACTACTTTGCACTCATTCACCCAATGCTCACTAATTTTCCTTGGGTTTGGTGTGTACATCTATTTTCTTGTTTTCTACCTCATTCTTGATTTCTGAATTAAGATTCTTCCCTGGTTTTCCTATTTCCAGATTTCTGCCTTCGAATCTTTGTTCATTTCATAGATCATAGGTTTGGGATTTACCTAGAAACCAAATACTTAGGAAAAATTGAAACAAACTCCCCTTAGATCTGTAAAAACCCTAGCTCCAGTGCCTGTTTAGGGTTTAGCCGAGGTTTTTAAACCCATACCAACTATTCTCTTCTAAAATCTTTCACCAATCTTCACTAAGCCGACATCATGGGTATGTTTAGGTGGAGGGTAGACACCCAAGAAAAACTCGAGTATTTTAGGCGGGAGTTCTCTATCCTAGCCGACATCCACTTGAGGTTAGCTAGGGAGGAGGACTCTATCATGCCTGATGGAGACTCCATGCCCTTCCACGTTGTTGCATTCATTGAGGGTGGACTTCGATTTACCCTAGACACCTTCTTTCGAGAAATCCTTCATTATTATAAACTCAATCCCATGCAACGTGCCATAAACTCATATAGGGTTATCAATGGCATAATCAAACTAGCACACCGAGAAAAGGCTAGGATCACATTAGCCGACATCCAATTCTGTTGTACCATGTGTGGCCTCAAGTTTGAAAAAGGCTACATATATTACCTTAAGCCTAGATCCATTGCTTTCAAACTAATAGTCGACCTCCCAGACTCCAACAAGGGTGCTGAAGATGATTACTTCATCGTCTCGGGCAATTGGGAGTTTACGCCTGATGACGATCTTCATCTGTATCCTTTGCACCGAACAGTTTTTAAAGAGGGTGATGGTAAGAACGGAGTCATTCCATAACTCTTCCTATTTAACATTTCAGCAACTCATCTGTTGACACTAATGTTTGCTTCTTTGTTTTTGCAGCTCTTCCCCAGCCACCAAAGGGATTTTGGCAGACTTACGCCCCAAGCCGCTGTTTAAAGAAGCTTTTGGATCTCCTTATCCAGAAATGCAAAGCCCCCCTTCTGCTGAACTACATACCCATATACAAGTTGGCTCTGCCCGACGTCCCTAGGAGAAGTCGAACTCCACCATCTACCTCAACCCCTCCAGTCACCTCTTCACCAAGGGCTGACCAAGTTTCCTCTTCAGATCCAATGGAGCTGCCATCTACATCTGCCCCTCAGTTGATTCCACCCTCCTAACATTGATGCCGATAGACCGGCTAATACGACTCAGAGCCGTAAAAGCCGAGAATCCGAAGCGTCGGCTTACGATCCAACCAATCCCCCAATCACCCTTCCAGCAATACACTTTAGTACCATAGTAACCATTGCTACCACTGCCGACGAAATGAGCCACAAACTAGCTATCGTAGAAGATCTTCTTGCTAATATTCATGGGGTCGTGACTGTGCAATCCTCCTCTTCTCTATCCCAATCAAAGTCGAAGCCGAAAAGAATAAGGTAAGCCAAGGCTAAGGCCACAGTGAGTCAAGTTGACTCTAAGGACACTGTGCTGATCTCCAAGCTAGCTGAGATTGAGAAGAACACTACTACTACCGAAAAGAGGCCAGCTGAGGAGGCAACACCTGATGCCCCACCACCAAAGAAGCCAAGGTTGAATTACCCAGAGGGTAGCAGCAATTTCCCTTGCAATATGACCTAGGCGCCCGAGGTCATGTGGGGGACAGGCCATTAATAGCCAGTGACAGCACAATCGAGAGTGTTGAAGTCGACGTCGTCCTCTCAACGGCCATACTCCTACCCGAAGATATGAATCATATGGCCAGTCTCCATGAGTACGAGAACTTCGGCTTAATAATGCAGCATTTAGTCTTGTTAAATTTCCTGTTTTTATCTTTTTTAGTTTTCCACTACTTAGCCAAAATCTTTACTAATCTGTTTTATTCCTTGCAGGCTATTGAGCATGCGCATTCATACGCGGTCACGACCGAGATGATGAGCAAGGAGATGGTAAAGAAAACCCAAGAAGCTACCAAACTCCTCTCCTCGCTCAACCACACTAAGGCCAACAACTAAAGTCTGCTAGATCAAGCCAAGGCTGCCAAGGCTGCTCAAGCCGAGGTTAAGGCTAAAGCCAAAGCCAAAGTTGCTAACACACCTGCCGAGGTCGCTAAGGCCGAGGCTGTGGCTGCCAAGGCCTTCTCAGTGGAGTTGGAGGCCAAGCTAAAGGAGGCCATTGACTGGAAAGAGGCCGAGGTTAAGGCGGCCAACGAAAAGGCCTTTGAAGAAGGCCAAGCTGCCGTCTGCGACCAATACAAAGAACAAGTCAATCTGGCTTGTAACCGAGGTTATTACCTCGGCTAGATGGCGGCTCTCAAAAAGTTGTTTGTCCCAATGGACTCCCCCTTTCGAGATATCAACCAACTGCAAGTGTCTTTCCCTCCATCTCCCAAAGGATCGAATAACGAGGTCGAGGAGGATGACACCGAGACTGAAGATGAAAAAGAAAAAGAAGAGGCTACTGCTGGGACCAAGTACTCTACTCTGAATGAACAAGTCCTAGACTTGACTCAAGATGATGAGGATGAGGTCTCCAAAAGCGCCTCTGCTAAGTAGATGACATTTGAGGCTAAAGTCCAGGCAGCCGAGAAGAGTTTGGATCGGACTCTACTCGAGATAGATGCCGAGATAGCGGTGGAGAATGAAGCCTTACTGCCAACTGAGGCCGACACAACGCCTATAGCAGAGGTTGAGCAATCAGACACTGATGCCCATACTTAGGATCTTATTCTTTTACTTTTACTTTTTGTTCATTTCACTTTTGTTGGGCCGAAGTGCCATTTTTGTAACTAAACAAGTAATCTTTTATGCCAGGCCGAAATGCCTTGTTTGTCTAACATTTGAACAAGTTTCCTTTGAGTGAATGCATGCCTTCCTTTCTTTCTAAATGTTTGGATGTTTCTCTTCATATATGCTTATTGCTAATATTTTTGCATTTCTTCAAAGTACACCTTAAGTGTGTAATCACTTTAGGTTGGAATACAAGTTTCACCTTGTATAAAAACCTTTACTATTTTTCTCAGCCAACACTTAAAAATATTTCAAAATATTTCTTTGCTAAAATTTCTTTGAACAACATTCAACAAGTATTACATATTTACTTCCACTTGCTGCCTTCTATATTGACTTCACCCTTCCAACCTTTCCAAGCTTGACAACCTGGTTGGTCATCTAGGGTAATATGTAGCTCGAATACTTCTTTCCTCATTACCTCGGCTAACTCCAACTTGTAAATTGTGCTGAAATTTCAACAAGTGTCAAGCCCATCCTAACTTGTAAATTTTTGTAAAAATTTCAACAAGTGCCAAGATCTCAAGTTTATTTTTCATTCCTGCTCGCTGCCCCCCTAATGTGAACCTAAGTTCCACTTAAGTTCACATAATGCATTTATGACCTTTCGCCAAAGTCAGATTCAAACAAAGACTAGCCGAGATGTTCCACCTTGGTTTCTCTGTTAATCTAACTAAAGCAAACTTAGTTCTATTCTAAGTTTAAGTCTAGGTTGAATCAACATAGTTCAACTGTATCATATGCAAGTATAATTCAACTCTACCATATAACAAGTCTAAGTTATTCATCATGTTTCATTCAGAAACATCGCCAACTTAGTTCAACTCTATTATATGCAAGTATAATTCAACTCTAACATATAATAAGTCTAAGTTATTTGTCATTTTTCATTTAAAAACATCACCAACTTAGTTCAACTCTATTATATGCAAGTATAATTCAACTCTGCCATATAATAAGTCTAAGTTATTTATCATGTTTCGTTCAGAAACATCACCAACTTAGTTCAACTCTATTATATGCAAGTATAATTCTACTCTGCCATATAATAAGCCTAAGTTGTTCGTCATATTTCATTCGGAAACATCGTCATAGGACTAGTCAGTCCTATCGCACAAATTTCAAATTCATAAAAATCAAACTAGCATTTTATTATTTCTTCAGCTAATAAAATTATGACATAAACTTCCCAAAAAAAAAAATAATGATAAAAAAACTTCAAATTGCAAGTGTTCCAGGGTCTTGGCAACTCTTTGCCATCAATGTCTTCAAGCCGATATACCCTACTATCTGCAACCAAGTTGATTCTATAAAGCCCCTCCCAGTTTGGGCCAAGTTTGCCCTCCCTAGGGTCCTTCTTGTTGCCAATGACTTTTCTAAGGACGAGGTCTCCAACTTTGAACTCTCTTGGGTTGACCTTCTTGTTGTAAGCCCTAGCAAGCTGCTGCTGGTATGCTCCTAGCCAAATTGCTGCTCTTTCTCTTCTCTCCTCTCCTCCAGCAGGTCTAGATCTCGGGCCAAGAATGCCTCGTTAGTCCCATTCTCTACTCCCTGGGTTCTGATTCCAGAGATGCTGACTTCCAGTGGGATAACTGTTTCAGTGCCATAAGCCATGGCAAAAAGAGACTCCTCAGTTGATCTTCTCAGCGTAGTTTGATATGCCCAGAGCACATTAGGAAACTCTTCCATCCACTTCCCTTTTGCTGCTTCTAGCCTCTTCTTGATCCTATCCAAGATAGTCTTATTGGATCATTCTGCCTGACCATTGCTCTGAAGAAAACTTGGAGTTGAATAGTAGTTCTTGATTTTGTACTTTGTACAGAAGCTTTTGATTAGCTTACTGTCAAACTGTGTATCATTGTCTGGTATTATTGCCCTTGGGATCCCAAACCCGGTGATGATGTTCTTCCATATGAAGTTCTTCACCTCAATATCTCGAATCTTCGCAAGGGGTTTAGCCTCTACCCACTTCATGAAGTAGTCAGTTGCTACCAGCAGAAACTTCCTTTGCCCAGTTGCTTGGGGCAGTTGTCCAACAAGATTGATGCCCCACTGGGAAAATGACCAAAAGCTGGATACAAGGTTCAAATCTACTGCTGGTTGATGTATCAAAGGTGCAAACCTTTAACACTTCTCGCACTTCCTGATGTAGGCTTCAGCATCCTTCTGCATATAGGGCCACTAGTATCCCTGAGCGACTGCCCTATGAGCGAATGATCTGCCCCCCAGCATGGCTTCCACAGACTCCTTCATGAATCTCATATAGAAGGTCCTCAACCTGGGAGGGATATACACATCTCAAAAGGGGTCCAGTGAACAATTTATTGTAGAGATGGCCATCTGCTGTTAGGCTGAACCTGGTCGACTTCAATCTAGTCTTGTGTGTCTCTTTTCAGTCGTCTGGCAGATTGCCATCCCTAAGGAACATTACGATTGCATCCATCCAATTGGGACCCATTTCCACACACATTGCTTCGTACTCTATGATCTGGGGCTCTACACTTGGGCCTAACAAATAATCAACCATTATTGTCCTTGCCTCACCCCGATTTCATTGTACTAGCCAGGTTGGCCAAAGCATCAGCATGACTGTTGTCATCTTGACTAACCTGCCGTTGGTTGATTCAGAATAAGTTGGGAGTCACAGAAGACTACCACCTCATCGGCTTTCATTGCTGCTGCTAGCTTTAGTCCAGCAATCAGTGCCTCGTATTCTACTTCATTGTTTAAGTCTTTGAACCCCAAACAGATAGACTGCTCAATCATTCGCCCATCTAGTGATACCAGAACCACTCTTGTCCTTGTCCCTTGACGGTTTGAACTTTCATCAACAAACAGGCGAAAGGAGTCGCTGATGTAGATGTCACAGTGATTTCGTTGCTCTTCTTTCTTCTATTTTGCTGGAGTGGGGTTCTTGGGCCCCAATTAGGTTTCTTCCTGCTCTCCTAGGCATTCCAAGTAGCGGCTCACTGGAGTCCAATGCGGGATGGCACCAAGTGTGCACTCGGCCACAAAGTTGGCCAGAACCTAGCCCTTAATTGCTGTTCTAGGCCTAAATTCCAAGTCATATTGGCCTAACACTATTGCCCATCTAGCTACCCTGCCTGTCAGATCTCCTTACTGCAATAGGGACTTCAAGGGGTGCTCAGTCAACACCATAATCTTGTGGACTTGGAAATAATGATTCAACTTTTTGGAAGCCATCACTAAGGCCAGTGTCAATTTCTTCAGGGGTAAGTACCTGGTCTCTGCACTTGCTAGGATTTTACTCACATAGTATACTGCCCTTCATTCTCCTTTATTTTCTCTGATTACCACTGCACTCATTGCGTGCTCTGAAACAGCCAAGTATAAGAACAATTCTTCTCCAAGTATTGGGTTTGACAAAATTGGAGTAGTTGTCAGGTATTTTTTCAAGTCGGCCAAGGTGACTTTGCATTCCTCTATCCACAAGAAATCTGTGGCCTTCTTTAACAAATTAAAAATGGTTTACTGTTGTCGAAACTTTGGCTTATAAACCTGTTTAGGGTTGCGGCCCTTCCAATCAACATCTGCACTTGCTTTGCTGATGTTGGGCTCTTTAAATCAAGTATGGCCTTTATCTGATCTAGGCTTGCCTCGATGCCCCTTTTGGTGACCAAGTACCCCAAAAACTTACCGGACCTGACTCCAAATGCACATTTCGTGGCATTGAGCCAAAGTCGATATGCTTTTAGGATATCAAAAACTATCTGTAAGTCAGCTAGGTGATTCCTAGGCTCATTGGTCTTCACGACCATGTTGTCAATATACATCTCAACTGTCTTCCCAATGAGATGTTTGAACATCTTGGTCACTAACCTCTAGAACGTTGCTCTTGCATTCTTTAACCCGAAAGGCATCACTCTGTAGTAGTACAACCCTTTTGAGGTGCTAAAAGTAGTCTTCTCTTCATCTGGGGGATACATCACTATCTGGTAATATCCCCTGTAAGCATCAAGGAAGCTCATCCTCCCATGCCTTGAAGTGGCATCCACCAGCTAATCAATTTTAGGTAGAGGGAAGCTGTCTTTGGGGCAAGCCTTATTCAGGTTGGTGAAGTCCACGCAGACCCTCCACTTGCCGTTCTTCTTTTTCACAACCACTATGTTGGATAGCCAAGTAAGGTAGTTCACCTCGCAAATGGCTTTGGCTTCTAGCAATTTGTCCACTTCCTCATCAACTGCATCAACATGCATTAATGTCGGCCTCCTTGCTCGTTGGATGACAGGTTTAGCCGACCTGCCTACATTGAGCATATGGCATGTGACCTCGGGGTCAATGCCTGGCATCTCGTATGGTGTCCAAGCAAATACTTCTATGTTGGCCCATAAAAAAGTCTCTAACTCCCTTTCCTCCTCATCGGCCAAGCCTTAGCTGAGAAGGAAGAAACGCTCTTCATCCCCTTCCTGGACTAGAATTTTCTTCAAGGCTTCCTCACTCTTCTCGGCCGGTTCTTTGCCTACATTATCTAGGACTTCCATGTCCTCGTCCTCGTTTTTTACTTTTTCTACCTCTCGCACATTGCAGTTGGATTTCATTGCTGCCATGAAGCAATTCTTTGCCTGCACTTGATTCCCTCTGACTTCCTCAATCCCCTGTTCAGTTGGAAATCGTAACAACTGGTGTAGTGTTGAGGGAACAACCCTCATTATGTGCAGCCACGGTTTTTCCCAATATAGCATTATAAAGGGAGGGGATATCAATTACCGTAAATTCTGTGCTAACATTCCTAGTCCCTGCCTACACCTCTAAATTTATTGCTTCTAGAGGCCATGTCGGCGTTCCATTGAACCCGACCATTGGGCTGCCCGACTGCTCCAAATCATCTCGATGAAGGCCAAGCTCCTTGTAGCATCCGACATACATGATATCACAAGAGCTGCCTTGGTCAATCAGAATGCGCCTTACTTGGCATTCTCCAATCTTAAGGGTCACTACCAGAGCGTCATTGTGTGGATGTTGTACCATGTCTAGGTCCGCTTCAGTAAAGGACACCATTGGTCCCTGGTACTTGTTTGTCTTGGGCCTCTTTTGCTGGACCTGACGCACATGCTGTAAGTGTCTCACCTTTTCGGTCTCTCCTCACATATCATTCTCATTAACCTTCGAGTGGATCACATTGATCACCCGAGGTTCTACTTGATGTGGTTGTGGTAGTGGTGGTGCCGCTGGTGCCGGGGGAAGCCTTGCATGCTCTTCCTCGATCTAGCCTCATCTATGCTGGGGGAAGCCTTGCATGCTCTTCCCTCGATCTGGCCTCATCTACTAGGTCCCTCAGGTGACCCTATTTGACCAGATCTTCTAAGTGCGTCTTCAAGGCTCTGCACCCCTGAGTCAGGTGCCCATCCTCATTGTGGTAAGTGCAGTGCTTCCCAAGGCTCCTTCTCATGAACTCACCAGGAATCTTCTCTGGCACTCTATAATATGACTGGTTTCTGATCCTTTCTAGAACTTTATAAATCGGGATCCGGAGCACAGGGGTGACTACCTATGTAGCCCGCAACCCTGTTTCCTACCTATTAAAACTAGTATTACCTCGGCCACGCTTCGGCGAGCCGTTTCTCTTCTCCTGCTTTGGTGGCTTCATTTCCGACATATCCTCTTCTGCTCTGGCATATTTCTCAATCCGTGCCATGAGCTCCTCCATAATCTTTGGTAGAGTTTTTGCCAGTGACTTTCGAAGCGTGCATTCATCCTCTAGGTTGTTCTTAAAAGACACGACCGCCAACTCCTAGTTGCATCTTGGTATTCGGTTAAACACCTCATAATAACTTTTGGCATAAGCCCTGAGGCTTTCACCATCGCTAATTTTCAGAGCCATCAGGGAGTCTATTCTTAGTGGTTGCAACTTGTTTGTAACAAACTTGGCCACAAATATCTCGGCTAGGCCTTCTCAACAATTCACAGTTCCTTTCGTTAACTTGTGAAACCAATCCGATGTGATTTTCCCAAAAGATGAGGGGAACACCTTACACAGCAGCGGTTCATTCCTGGTATACAAAGCCATTGAATTCAGATATAAGCCGACGTGAAAGTTCGGATTGGACTTACTATCATAAATTTCAAACCGTGGCATATGGAACCTTTTTGAGGCCTCAAAACTATCCAACTCCATTGAGAACAGCGTTTTCGGCTTGACGAGGGATGTGACCTTGGCATTCTGCCGCTTCCTCTGGAGTTAGTCTCTCAAATCCTCTTTAGTCTGACCAAGAGCTCGGCTGTCAACAGATTTCAGTCTTTTTGGTGCGCTACTCCCAGTGTCGTTATGTGTCCTCTTGGATTTCTCTTCATTCACCATGTCAAAACACAAGCCTTTTCCCTGGATATTCTGGGGTTCTTTGACATATGTTTCCTGGTACGAGGTGTCCTCTGCTAGTCACCTCTAACTGACTCTCCTCGTCTGACCTCCCGTGAAGGCCGATGTGAGTGCTCTTTTTCCTTGCCATGCTGTGAGATTGCTAGGATTGTTTTTTGCCCCCCTTTCTAGGCATCAATCTTGGCCCTTGGCATTGGCGTGTCTTGCAACGGAAACAGTGATTGCATGGCGTTGTTCTGCATCATGAAGTTGATAACCGATTGTAGATTTGCCAACTTGTTGGCCATTCCCTTCATCTCACCGTCTCTCCTCAAGCATTTATCTTTCCATACTTGGATGTCGCTTTCGTTGTAATACTCATCTTGGCCTAATTTCTTCGGGGCATCTCCCTCTTTGCTGACGTCCTTATCCCCAGGATTCTGATCCCGTGCTCCTTCATTATGGTTTTCTTCCTCGATGTTAGGATCAGTATGTTTACCACTCCCACATGGGACATCGTGCTCGATCTTTTCTTTCTACCCGTCGTTGGCCATCTATTCTCCTTACGTTCCCACAGACGGTTCCAAATTGTGGGTGTTGATTTCTGACCACACAACCAAATAGGGAACTCAGCTGGAAAGCATCAGCAGAATAGATTAAGCTCGAACAACCTATCCTAAAAAGATAAGAATCCGGTGGTCGTTCGTCCACCTGGGGGCACTCTGATGCTCAAGTTAGTAATCAAGTATCCCTTAAAGTTAACAAATTGTGCTTAACTCACAAGAAAGAACTTACTACTGTAGACGTCCCCGAACGCGTCCCGGGGCGAGGGTTAAGTCCCGTTCCGTTCATATTGGGGTCACTACAGTTCAAGGACTCAAATGTCACGGTTTTTAATCTTGAACCAAAGAGTCCAAATCCGGCAAATCGTTTTGAGAAAAAACTGATTTTTGAAAGAAGTCCCAAACATGGACTGCTTTGCCAGATACGGAGTCGCCACCTAAATGTTTTTTAATGGGAAATTTAGGAAACCCTGACTCGGTGCCAAAGGCCACGTGTCCGTCATCACCAAAGTTGCCTCGGCTCGGGAACTTGGGTACGATTGGGGAAGGTCACTTCGTGAGCACCCCTGCTCGCCCGGTCAAAGACCGGCCTCTACTAACCATGATATCTGATTTTGAAAATATTGTGCGTTCTTACTCCAGTTATTAGCCTAGGTTACTATGTGATGCGCACAGCATACAAGTATAGACTGAGTCGTCTGAATTGGAATGAAACACTTCATGTTTGTTTGTGAAAATGGTTTGCTACTCGCAAGTGGGGTTAAAATGCGGATGTTGCCACCCTCGGGTGGGCTTGGAAAAACATGATTTTGTCACTGTCTAGTGGGCTTAAAACAAACATTTGATGAATTGTTCCAATCCAAATAACCCAACCTCCACCCACAGGCATTCAAGGCAGTTATATCACATAAGTAGTTAGCCTCATGATAAGCATGCTATTCATGGCAGTCACTCACACACATGCAAGGATGCTAAAACATAAAAACTCACCGAGTACTCCAAGCCAAAACAGAAACTACATTAGAAATCATGCATGATCCTAAGTATACAGAAATGCCTAATGCAACACATGCAAAAATGCAAACTATAGCAGGCTCGGCTATTCTAAACATGGCATATGGAATGCTACAGCTAACATGTATTCAACTTGGAATTGAAATACAAATGCAGTTAGTATGATGCGCCGAACCCGGTGCATGCAAAACAGATGAATGAATGCAAACAAGCTATCATACTGTATGCTAATTGAAATATGCCCTAATCTAACCATCATAAGCAGGTAAATAAAAGGGAAGAAAGACGTGGGATTGGAAGACATACATCACACACACGCACAAATATTACAATTTTGCCTTCGCACAGAGGGTCCGAATAAATATACAGTCCCAAATAAAAGAATAGTACAGTCCAAATAATACAGTCCGAATAATGTACAAATTCCTAATTAATTAACAAATTAACTAAGAAAATAATAAACTGGCATGCAAGCCAGGGACTGCCTTGATTCCGCTCCGGGTGATGAATGATGCATGTTCGGGTTGCCTTTGTGCGGAAATCCATGACGATGCCCCAATTAGCCTCTGTTTGCACCTGTTCTTGAAATGCGTGCCAAGCTCCGAAAAGTTTATGATTCTTCATTTTGCTACAACAGAGAGCAGGAAAGGGGCACGGCAATGTATTTTCACAAATGTATGCATGTCTCGATCCTCGTGCCACCAATCACGCATATCGATGCATGATGGCCGAGGAGTCGAATTGCACAATTCAATATGAAATGAATGCATATGAAAATACAACAAAACCTAACTCCATCATGGATAATCCGAATTAATCGATGGCTCGGGAATTGAGACACGTTCTCATCACTCGAGTCTGGAACGTATTCGTTTCCGTGCGGCCTAACTCCTATCGCGAAGATGATGCAATATACATGATATCGATGCAATGCAACTAAGATACAACCTAACATGCAAAAGGCTATGAAATGGCATACACGATGCACGAGAAAACATGGCATACACAATGCGCTAATATACGGCCTAGCATACGCAATGCTATGGAATGAAATGGCATACACAATGCAATATGGACTTACACCAACACAAGTGGACCCCGGCCACACTCACATAGGAGGCCATGAGATAAAAACAAGACAACTCGAAATCGTTACGCAGCGTGCCATAGGACCGACCCTCAGGCACCGAAATACTACTCTAATGAGACATGGCAAAGACATGGAATATGGTATGCAAACATGCAAAAATCAGTAGCAAGATGAGGTGCAAAACAGCCCCGAATCAAGGCGAAATGACACCCGATGCATGAAATCACTCCCGAAATGCAAAACTAGGTACATGAATTGGCTTACAGCTATACAAAGCATGCATAATTAGGACATGAAGTGTAAAATCAGAAGCAAGGAAGCCCTGAGACAAGAATTTTTATAGTACAAAGTGTGGCAAGACAGTGAGCACACGTGGGACTAAATTAGCATGCAAAAATGGGCCCGCAAGAGGGGTGATGAAGCAACTCATAGCTGCTGGCCCCAAATAGGAAAGGGCCCTTCTACAACATTGAAGAGGGACCAAAAATATGATGTTTTTCAGTAGATGACAAGGCCCAAAAACAGATACAAGTATGGAAAACAATTCGTGCAAGAAGTGGGCCAACGAAGGGGCAAAGAAGTAACTGATATATGGGGGTCTCAAACAAGTGAGGGACCTTCAACAATGTTGAAGAGGGTCCCAAAATATGGTATTTCACAGTAGATGATCGAGCCCAAATCAGTATACAAACATGCTCAAAATACAATGCAAGATTAAGGCCACCAAGAGGGCTATAACATGAAGTATACCAAGGATGCTTCAAACAGCCCTAGACCCTCAATGAAACACGACAAGGGGGTTAAAACAGGGCCACTTTCAGTTCTGATCATGGCTGAAAAACAGAAGCAAGATAAGCTAACAAATCATGCAAAAATGGGGACCAAAGAGGGGTACAATGGCAAGTGATACATGGAGGTCCCAAACAGTGGTGAGCCCTTCTTCAATGTTGAATAAGGGCTCAAAATAAGCTACTTCACAATTTATGACAGAGCTCAAAACAGATTATATATAGGCCAAAAATATCATGCAAAAATATGGCATCCAAGAGGGGTAATGAACAAAGTGCAACAAGGAGGTCCCAAACAGTGTGGGACCCTTAATGAAAAGTGAAGAAGAGCTCAAAAAAACACTACTTTCAGTTTTGGTCGGAGCTCAAAACAGCAAGAAAAATGGCTAAAAAGAATGATACAAAAATGAGCCAAAAAGAGGGAAATGGTAACTCACCCTTGTAGACCAATCTTTAGCAACTTCTTGGACCAAATTTGCTGCTTTCTAGCCTCTGAGAAGACCTCCAAGCTGCTGGAAATGGAAGTGGTGGTGTGGTGCTAGGTGATGGTGTGTAAAAATGGTTAAGAACTTAAGGGGTTTTGAGGTTTAGAGTAGAGAGAGAGAGAAATTTAATGTGAGAGGCTTATAGAAAAATCTCTAACCCTTCAACACAGACTTGGGGTGCTGTATTTATAGGCAAAAGAGGCTGGAAAAGAGGGGGAAAAAAGGGGGGGGGGAAATATTTCAAGTTTCCCTCCAAAAATTGGCCTAAAGTGAGACAAAGAGGCAAGTGGTATCTGCGTTTCTCAAACCGAAGAGAGCCCTTCAACAAAGTTGAAGAGGGGCTCAAAAAAAGACACTTTTTAGTTTACGACCAAGTCCAACACAGCCCACAAGTACGCCTAAAATACTGTACAAAATAGGCCTAAAAAGAGGTAAAGAGGCAAGTGACAGATGGAGATCTCAAACAATAAAAGGTCCTTAATCAAACATGAAAAGGACCTCAAAATATGACTATCTCAAGTTTGGGTCGGAGCCCAAAAATGCAAAATGAAGGTTCGGGGCGAAACCACGGTCGGGGCCGAAGTGGGCTGTTAGGCACCGGAAGTGGTGTCCGACCACGAAGTTGGTCTCTCGGACCACAGTGTCTCTCGAAAGGGAGGAAATAAGGTTTGTGCCAAAAATCAGAGCAAACAGAGGTGGTTAGGCGGTCCCGAACTGAGGCACACTGACTCAGCAACCGGCAAGACTCCGAAATGGAAAAAATGGCTGCGACCACGAAGCGTAGCCCTCGGCCACGAGAGATGATCTCTGAGACCTCTCCCTCCTTCGGAAGAAAGCAGAGAGAACAAAGCTGGTTATCGCAGAGCAAAAGCACGAAAGAGTCCTAAGTCCGGAGGCAATGCTCGCGAATGAGACTCTGAAACCTCTAGACGAAGACGATATGCAACATCACCAAGCGCTCAATTGGTGACGTCGAGTCTTAAGGTCGGTCAAAAATGGGGTGTCTCTGATTTGCCCCTCTTTGTGAACTCGAAAGTCATAAGAATGACGGGAGTGAATGTCAAAGCCCAGAGACGACCCATTTTTGACAAGGCCGAAGACTTAGACAAAGCAGACAAGATAGACAAAAATGTGCCCGCAGGCAGGGGCAAAATGCAAATGATATGCGGAAAGATTTTGATAATTGGACTTATACGCTACGCGAAGTCGGTTTGAAAATTGGACTTACACGCTACGCGAAGCCGGTTTGAAGATTGGACTTATACGCTACGCGAAGCCGGTTTGAAGATTTGACTTACACGCTACGCGAAGCCGATTTGAAGATTGGACTTACACGCTACGCGAAGCCGGTTTGTATGCAAAACAATGTAATGTACTAACAAGTACAGGTGAGGTCGCAAAGGCAGTATGAATGAAATGCTGAGGAAGGAACAAAGAGAGAAACGTAGGGACTTATCCCAGTGTTTCGGAGTGGTTTAAGCATTGGAACGTATTCCAAATGCTCCTAACCAAAGAGGGGGGAACAGAGGAACGTATCCCGGAGGTTAGGGACGTATCCCAAAGGTTAGGGACATATCCCAAGGATTAGGGACACATCCCGAAGGTTAGGGACATATCCCAGAGGATTAGGGACGTATCTCGAAGGTTAGGGACGCATCTCGAAGGTTAGGGACGTATCCCAAAGGTTAGGGACGTATCCCAGATATTAGGGACGTATCCCAAAGATTAAGGACGTATCCCAAAGGTTAGAAAAGAAGGAGAAACAAAGGGACGTATCCTAGTGTTCTACAAGGAATGTGAAACATAGGGACGTATCCCGGTGTTCCGCAAGGAATGTGAAACATAGGGACGTATCCCGGTGTTCCGCAAAGAGAGGAGAAACGTAGGGACGTATCCTGGTGTTCTGCAAGGAATGTGAAATATAGGGACGTATCCCGGTGTTTTAGAATGGTGTAAGTATTGGGCGTATTCGAGCGCTTTTAAGAGAGGAGAAACATAGGGGCGTATCCGGTGTTTGAGAATGGTGTAAGCATTGGCGTATTCAATGCTTTTAGAAGAGGGAAACATAGGGCGTATCCGGTGTTTGAATGGTGTAAGCATTGGGCGTATTCGAACACTTTTAATCAAGAGGAGAAACATAGGGACATATCCCGGTGTTTCAGAATGGTGTAAGCATTGGAACATATTCCGAACACTTTTAACTGAAGAAGGGGAAACATAGGGACGTATCCCAGTGTTCCAGAATGGTGTAAGCATTGGAACGTATTCCAAATGCTTTTAACTGAAGAGGTCTAACCCGTCGCGCGCGCGAGGAGAAAAAGTGATAATTGCAAGTGAAAATGTGCATAACAATGCAGGTGAAGTGTGCATAACAATGCAAGTAATGAGCATAACAATGCTAGATAGATGTGCATAACAATGCAACGAATGAGCATAGTGTGATTGATACACAAAGTGTGATACCCAAAGTGAGCAGAGTATGATAGACATACTAAAGGTGAACACAAAGTGTGATAGATGCACTATGTGAACAAGTGTGATTGATACACTAAAGGTGTGTGATGGATACACAAAAGGTGAACACAAAGTGTGATAGATGCACTGAGTGAACAAGTGTGTTTGATACACTAAAGGTGTGCGATGGATACACAAAAAGTGAATATGTGCGTGATAGATACACAAAGTGAGAATGTGTGTGATAGATACGCAAAAGTGAGAATGTGTGTGATAGATACACAAAATGAATGAAGTGTGATTGATACACTAATAAATGATCTCAAACGGAACTTCTTTGGATGAACCGTACATACAATATTGTGCATGGTAGAAAGAAACTTGATAGGTACAATGCATTACAATGCATGATGCTTAAGGAAAGCAATAAATGGACAAAGCGGCGCTTTAGAAAGCACCTCTGAGGTGAGTGGCGGTGAACGCTCTACTCGGAGGATCTCCTCGTGCTCTTGAACACTTTACCTTGAACTCATAGTACAAAGGCTCAAATCTTGACAAGTAACAACATCTGTATGTAAGAGCTACTACGCTTGTTTTCTGATCATATTCACGGCTTTCCTATTCTCCAGCAGGGTGACAGACTAGGTTGGTCCAAGGTATCGACTGAGGTGCATACATGCTATCTCAACCTATGAGGCTTCCATACATTTCAAGCGAGGACACGCCTCTGGGTATTTAAACCAGACTTTAGTCTTGAAAATCCGAACCTTTGCGTTCTAGGCAACCTGACCATTCGAACTCTAGTTTCCACCGTCATAGCTTGGTCTCCTAGGAACTCATTGCAAACACACCAAGATGACCGACAAGGCTGGTACTCAGAGAGAGCACCGATCGCCATTCGGCTTGAGGTAGACTTGATCTTGAGCTTGAGGTAAAGGCACACTCATACTTGAGCATTGGCAAGACTCAAGAGGTACACGGAATACAATCTGAGCCTCTTGAAGTTGGAACAAACTCGGATGCGACATTTTTCTCTTTTGCTTTAAACTGCGATCCGGAACCATTATAGCTTCAGATAGGTCCTGGTTCTACTGTTCTCATATGACCTGAGTTGAATCCTGCGGTTTTATGAAAGAACAAATTTTGTTTTGCACAAATGTGGAGAACGGCACGGCACTCGGAGCACAAAACAATTTTATTTTTGAAATTGAGAGATGAGTTTTTCGATCAGGTATTGAGCCTACGACTGAACACAGCAAAACGACTCAACAAGGAAATAAAAGGCACATAACCTAGACACATCGAGTAACACTTGAAACGACTCAAAACAAGAAATGAGATAAAACAAAAAGACACGACACTCAGACGTGCACAGGGAGCCTATTTCACCGGGTAGTGTTTCCCACCCTTTTCTTAATTGTGGTTTTCACATCACTCGACCCTCAAGCTCTGTTTTTCTGAAAGAGCCCTTTTCTCACTTTTTGTCTCATCGCACATCTCTCTATTCTTCAATCTCTCATTTTTCAATCCCTCTCCTGGGTGGTTGATGGATAAACAGCAAGTTGTGGGCTCGTGCCCCTAGCATTCTGCTAGATCCTCTTTCTTCTGCTTACAGCTAGTGAATTCCTCCCACAGAGGTTCTTACAACTGGTGCGTAGTAAATTTGCAGTGACATCGGTTGTGATGCTCTGCCGGAGAGTTTGGACGAATCGATGTGTCCAAATGAGTGGAATATCTTGATCCATTCCAGTTCGTGCTTCGCACTGGGCTTAATACCTCGTTGCTCGGAGGATGAGGGAGCTTTTCGGCCCTTTTGTTGTCGCCTTCAGTTGTGCCTTTTCTGGCAGGTACAGTGCCCTTCTTGGCAAGTATTTTGACAAAGGGAAAAGATGAACTCCTGACTCAACTGTGCCCCTAGTTCATCATGTTGACCATTTTTTATTTTTTTTGAGCTTTTGCTAAAGTAATTTTGACCGACATGAGAGTTAGATTAACATGCTTGTTCAATTTTTGATTTGAAATCATGCAAGTCAGGTTATGAGCACTGAAAATTTTCCTTTTTTGGGTCCAAGAAGTGGTCCAGTTTTTGGAAAAGATGGAACAATTTTCGAGAAAATTAGTCAACCTCAGTAAAAATTCTCAAAAACTATTTTTGCAAACGGCCACTGCTCAACGAGCATAGAACCCACTCTCGAGATGCACAACCTCATATTCGAAGGAAAATTGCCCCTTGCTGGACGGAAGCTGCATGGCAACGGAAAGTTGCCCCTTATTTGAACGGCACCATGGCACATTGAATGGCAACCGAAAGTTGCCCCTTGTTTGAATGGCGTCACAGCACACTGAATGGCAACGAAGAGTTGCCCCTTGTTTGGATGGCGCCGCAGCACATTGAATGGCAACGGAAAGTTGCCCCTTGTTTGGATAGCACCGCGGCGCATTGTAGTCAGTTCTCAGAGTGATGAACACAACCAAATCCTCAGATACAGAGAAGACAAAGATGACCAGAACCATCGCATGGACACAATCAAATTAAAGTGTTTTACGGCTGGATTTCAGGATGAAGTTGCCTACGCATCCCAAAGATGGGAATCAAGCCTTACGTAGTTCGGGGTTAAGGTACACTCAGGTATTTAACCTCTCCTTTTTATGCTCTAACTTTTGCCAAGGCGCCCGTTGCAGGTTTTCGACCTTGCGAGCTTCTGTTTTTCTTTTCTTTTCAATTTTTTTCTTCTTTCTTTTTCTTTTTTTTTTCTTTTTTTGCTTTTCTTCTTTTTTTCTCTTTTCTTCTTTTTCTTTTTTTTTTTTGCTTTTCGTTTATATCTTTTCTTACTCTAACTTTTGCCTGGGTCGCCCTTCCGGGTTTTCGGCCCAGCGAGCCTCTCAAAGGGTAAAAGTGTAACAGGTCCATGCCAAATGGTTTTGAGATCCTGAAGTCATCTGAATCTAGGAAAATGACTGCTATATTGATTCGTAGAAGGATCCATCTTCGGCTCTTCGAGCACATCGGATAGTTTTGCCCCTAGTTCGAGGGGTGCTTCTGATTTGGCTTCACAACCTTCTTCTGATGAGGTCTGATCTCCTTGATCTGACTTTGGTGCCTCATGTTCGAGGGCTGCTCCAAATCTGGCCACACAGGCCTCACATTGTAGTTGACCGTTGAACATTCTGAATCCCAGCTCAAGGTTTGAAAGTGAGGGGTCAAGTCTCGAGGCTGAGAGCGATCCTAAGCTGTAAAATCTCAAGAGCGATTCTACACAAGTCTTCGCAGGACCGCGCAAAACATTTTTTTGAAAGTTTTTAAGAAAGCGACAAATCGCTCGTGCTGAAGACAGTGTAGAACCAATCTGGATCAAGCCAGGATCCTTCCCAGTACTGACACTAACAAGCATGATTTCATTCATTAAGGGCTTAGCACGCCTCTCTTTCTCTCAATTGATCAAAATTTTGCAAAACCCAAGGAATTCCTTACTCTTCGTTTTCACCGTAGTGTTCAAAAAGCTTTTGGAAAACTTAGGTCGATGCAATGAATTCAAGGCACAGAAAAGACACAGCTTCTAGTCAAACACTGCCATCTCATTTGGAATTTTTGGTACAACTGGCACATGGCAGAAGCAAACACAAAAGCATGAAAAAAAACACTGCTGTTTCATTCAAAATCTGTTGGTGTAACTGGCTCCCCAATAGAAACAAACTCAAAACAAAACAAAAAGACAAAACGCGAAACAAAACGGTGACGCCCAAGGTAACATCCCCGGAATCACCCGACTCTAACAAAACAGAACTGACTCGATACAGCGAGACAGACTCAACAGGGTTGACTCGATACAACAAGACAGACTCAACAGGGTTGACTCGATACAACGAGGCAGACTCAACAGGGGTGACTCGATACAACGAGACAGACTCAATAGGGGTGACTCGATACAACGAGACAGACTCAACAGGGATGACTCGATACAACAAGACAGACTCAACAGGACTGACTCGATACAACAAGACAGACGCAATACCTAAGTCAGAAGGTAGGATAAACAACATTCGCAAATGCTCAAAATAGTGCGTGCCATCCATCCCATCCGGAGTAAGCTGAGCACCGATAGCAAGTGGTTCATCCCCTGATCACATAACAACACAGGTCCAGAGTACCTGAGGGATAACAGACCCTTCTGGAGCTATGGTTCCAAGACTACTTTAGCAAAAGAGAAAACAGACAGCATCTCAGCGTGATTTCACGATAACCCATATGAGCAGAGCTGAATGACTGTGCCCTCTCTGAAATTTTGCTCTCAAATCGATACCCTGTAAAATCGATTCTCAAAATATCGACTGGTGCTGCGCAGTTCGATGCCCAAACTTGTAAACTGATACATGCATTCCTGTAGATACACACTCTAAAAGCACATACCAGACAAGTGAGAGCCAAAACACCCCTATGTTGGGGTAGGGTTTCCCTGTCCTATTTTGTCAGGAGCTAGGGTTTCACTACGCACGTAGCGGTTTCAAACAACCTATAAACGGGTAAGCAACCTGTCCTAGTTTGGAATGGTCACTATGGATCCGAATATGCACTAGGTTGAATGGTCAAAAAGGGTGCCCCGGTAAAACCGGGGTTTGTGTTCCCATACTGGCAGAGCCCACAACCGGTCAGCCTTATGGTCATGCCTTGACAAGACAAGCCTCTGGCAAACCGTTCAGGAACAGCAGATGGCAAACACGGTGTCCTAGGTGCACCAATGCAAATGCAATGCAAAGAAACACACAAGTGTAGTCAAAACCAGATATCATGAGTTCGAGTCAAGTTCTCTAAATTCCCCAGCAGAGTCGCCAGAAACTGTAGACGTCCCCGAACGCGTCCCGGGGCGAGGGTTAAGTCCCATTCCGTTCATATTGGGATCACTACAGTTCAAGGACTCAAATGTCACGGTTCTTAATCTTGAACCAAAGAGTCCAAATCCGGCAAATCGTTTTGAGAAAAAACTGATTTTTGAAAGAAGTGCCAAACATGGACTGCTTTGCCAGATACAGAGTCACCACCTAAATGTTTTTTAATGGAAAATTTAGGAAACCCTGACTCGGTGCCAAAGGCCACGTGTCCATCATCACCAAAGTTGCCTCGGCTCGGAAACTTGGGTACGATTGGGGAAGGTCACTTCGTGAGCACCTCTGCTCGCCCGGTCAAAGGCCGGCCTCTACTAACCATGATATCTGATTTTGAAAATATTGTGCGTTCTTACTCCGGTTATTAGCCTAGGTTACTATGTGATGCGCATAGCATACAAGTATAGACTGAGTCGTCTGAATTGGAACGAAACACTTCAGGCTTGTTTGTGAAAATGATTTGCTACTCGCAAGTAGGCTTAAAATGCGGATGTTGCTACCCTCGGGTGGGCTTGGAAAAACGTGATTTTGTCACTGTCTAGTGGGCTTAAAACAAACATTTGATGAATTGTTCCAATCCAAATAACCCAACCTCCACCCACAGGCATTCAAGGCAGTTATATCACATAAGCAGTTAGCCTCATGGTAAGGATGCTATTCATGGCAGTCACTCACACGCATGGAAGGATGCTAAAACATAAAAACTCACCGAGTACTCCAAGCCAAAACAGAAACTACATTAGAAATCATGCATGATCCTAAGTATACAGAAATGCCTAATGCAACACATGCAAAAATGCAAACTATAGCAGGCTCGGCTATTCTAAACATGGCATATGGAATGCTACAGCTAACATGTATTCAACTTGGAATTGAAATACAAATGCAGTTAGTATGATGCGCCGAGCCCGGTGCGTGCAAAACAGATGAATGATGCAAACATGCTGTCATACTGTATGCTAATTGAAATATGCCCTAATCTAACCATCATAAGCAGGTAAATAAAAGGGAAGAAAGACGTGGGATTGGAAGACATACATCACACACACGCACACTTATTACAATTTTGCCTTCGCACAGAGGGTCCGAATAAATATACAGTCCCGAATAAAAGAATAGTACAATCCAAATAATACAGTCCGAATAATGTACAAATTCCTAATTAATTAACAAATTAACTAAGAAAATAATAAACTGGCATGCAAGCCAGGGACTGCCTTGATTCCGCTCCGGGTGATGAATGATGCATGTTCGGGTTGCCTTTGTGCGGAAATCCATGCGATGCCCCAATTAGCCTTTGTTTGCACCTGTTCTTGAAATGCGTGCCAAGCTCCGAAAAGTTGCTGATTCTTCATTTTGCTGCAACAGAGAGCAGGAAAGGGGCATGGCAATGTATTTTCACAAATGTATGCATGTCTCGATCCTCGTGCCACCAATCACGCATATCGATGCATGATGGCCGAGGAGTCGAATTGCACAACTCAATATGAAATGAATGCATATGAAAATACAACAAAACCTAACTCCATCATGGATAATCCGGAATGTCGGTGACTGGGGAATTGAGACACGTTCCGTCACTCGGAGTACGGAACGTACCTCGTTTCCCGTGCCCGGGCTAACTCCTATCCCGAACACGATGCAATATGCATGATATGCATGAAATGCAACTAAGATACAACCTAACATGCAAAAGGCTATGAAATGGCATACACGATGCACGAGAAAACATGGCATACACAATGCGCTAATATACGGCCTAGCATACGCAATGCTATGGAATGAAATGGCATACACAATGCAATATGGGCTTACACCAACACAAGTGGACCCCGGCCACACTCACATAGGAGGCCATGAGATAAAAACAAGACAACTCGAAATACGTGCACGCGTGCACGCAAACCGAGGACCGACCCTCAGGCACCGAAATACTACTCTAATGAGACATGGCAAAGACATGGAATATGGTATGAAAACATGCAAAAATCAGTAGCAAGATGAGGTGCGAAACAGCCCCGAATCAAGGCAAAATGACACCCGATGCATGAAATCACTCCCGAAATGCAAAACTAGGTACATGAAATGGCTTATAGCTATACAAAGCATGCATAATTAGGACATGAAGTGTAAAATCAGAAGCAAGGAAGCCCTGAGACAAGAATTTTTATAGTACAAAGTGTGGCAAGACAGTGAGCACACGTGGGACTAAATTAGCATGCAAAAATGGGCCTGCAAGAGGGGTGATGAAGCAACTCACAGCTGCTGGCCCCAAATAGGAAAAGGGCCTTCTACAACATTGAAGAGGGACCAAAAATATGATGTTTTTCAGTAGATGACAAACCCCAAAAACAGATACAAGTATGGAAAACAATTCGTGCAAGAAATGGGCCAACGACGGGGCAAAGAAGTAACTGATCTATGGGGGTCTCAAAAAAGTGATGGACCTTAAACAATGTTGAAGAGGGTCCCAAAATATGGCATTTTACAGTAGATGATCGAGCCCAAATCAGTATACAAACATGCTCAAAATACAATGCAAGATTAAGGCCACCAAGAGGGCTATAACATGAACTATACCAAGGATGCTTCAAAAAGCCCTAGACCCTCAATGAAACATGACAAGAGGGTCAAAAAAGGGCCAATTTCAGTTCTGATCATGGCCGAAAAACAGAAGCAAGATAAGCTAACAAATCATGCAAAAATGGGGACCAAAGAGGGGTACAATGGCAAGTGATACATGGAGGTCCCAAAAAGTGGTGAGCCCTTCTTCAATGTTGAAGAAGGGCTCAAAATAAGCTACTTCACAGTTTATGACAGAGCTCAAAACAGATTATATATAGGCCAAAAATATCATGCAAAAATATGGCATCCAAGAGGGTTAATGAAGAAAGTGCAACAAGGAGGTCCCAAACAGTGAGGGACTCTTAATGAAAGGTGAAGAAGAGATCAAAAAAACACTACTTTCAGTTTTGGTCGGAGCTCAAAACAGCAAGAAAAATGGCTAAAAAGAATGATACAAAAATGAGCCAAAAAGAGGGAAATGGTAACTTACCCTCGTAGACCAATCTTTAGCAACTTCTTGGACCAAATTTGCTGCCTCCTAGCCTCTGAGAAGACCTCCAAGCTGCTGGAAATGGAAGTGGTGGTGTGGTGCTAGGTGATGGTGTGTAAAAATGGTTAAGAACTTAAGGGGTTTTGAGGTTTAGAGTAGAGAGAGAGAGAAATTTAATGTGAGAGGCTTATACAAAAATCTCTAACCCTTCAACACAGACCTGGGGTGCTGTATTTATAGGCAAAAGAGGTTGGAAAAGAGGGGGAAAAAAGGGGGGGGGGGGAAATATTTCAAGTTTCCCTCCAAAAATTGGCCTAAAGTGAGACAAAGAGACAAGTGGTAGCTGTGGTTCTCAAACCGAAGAGAGCCCTTCAACAAAGTTGAAGATGGGCTCAAAACAAGACACTTTGTAATTTACGACCAAGTCCAACACAGCCCACAAGTACGCCTAAAATACCGTGCAAAATAGGCCTAAAAAGAGGTAAAGAGGCAAGGACAGATGGAGATCTCAAACAATAAAAGGTCCTTAATCAAACATGAAAAGGACCTCAAAATATGACTATCTCAAGTTCGGGTCGGAGCCCAAAAATGCAAAATGAAGGTTCGGGAGCCGAAACACGCAATTCGGGGCCTCGAAAGTGGGCTGTTAGGCACCGGAAGTGGTGCCCGACCACAAAGTTGGCCTCTCGGACCACAGTGTCCCTCAAAAGGGAGGAAATAAGGTGTGTCCCAAAAACCGGAGCAAACGGAGGTGGTTAGGCAGTCTCGAACCGAGGAACACGGCCTGACAGCTCCGAAAACCGGGAACCGGGCTCCGAAATGGGAAAAATGGCCTGCGACCACGAAACGTAGCCTACGGCCACTGAGAGATGATCTACGAGACCTCTCCCTCCCTTCGGGAAGAGAAAACAGAGCCTGGTTCACAAACCGAGGCAAACCACGAAAGAGTCCAGATGTCCGGAGGCAAGGCTCGCAGCCGAGACTCTGAAACCTCTGGACGAGCACGATATGCAGCATCACCAAGCGCTCAATTGGTGACGTCTGAGTCTTAAGGTCGGTCAAAAATGGGGTGTCTACAACTAGTTACAGTATATCACACATATCTAAGACCCACGGGGGTGCCCTGCTTTTATAGCCAGCATTGACCTGATCCCTATAAAAGCCTCACTTCAGTAGACTCAGGCTCAATGCTTATCCTGGACTCTTAGCTAGATAGGGATAAACTCTCCAAGAGCTTTATCTTTATCTAGACTGAGATCCTCCACTATTCTAGGACTCTTGTCCCTTATCCGCTTATCTCGGATTCTAATATCTTCACAGATAACCTTGGCCTAGCTGAGATCACCTCGGCATCAGGACCAAGCTACATGGCACCTCGGCTGACACTTCGGCGTCACCTTGGCCACGTGCTGTCATTCACAAAATATGTCCCCACAACTCATATAATGGTTAATAAGAATTATACCTAATATGAATTAATTATATCAAGATATCTAATTTAAATCATGAAAATATATAAATATCAACAATGATAGACAATAACTGTACATAATCAGATAAGGTAAAAACATAATTCTCTAACACAGTACAGTCAAATAATAAAATTATTTAATAGACCGAACAATTCAACAAAATTCTAAAATTGCTTTTAATCTATGCACTTTGTCATAACGACATGCAATATAAATATTACACTCAATTTAGTGTCATTTTATAATGATTATAAAAATTATTATTGCTAAAATTAATAATAAACCGAAGCATGCATATTACACGTTTATCATGCAATTTCAGTCCCTCATTATTGGACCCGATAGCCCTGCTCACCTCTTTAACCTTACTAGGTGAATTGGCTTCAGACAGTTATGCCCCAGAGGACATATCAAAAAAAAGCAAGGGACCACACTTAGTATCATGAATAATTATAATTATAAAATAATAACAATATTCATAGATATATTATTATTCCAATGTGTATTGATTCACAAAACTAAGGCTCTGATACCACATGTAAATATTAGCATGCATGTAACCATAATAATAATATGCGTGTTGGCTATATATTTTGTATAGGCCAATTGCAACTTAACACATGGCTCATAAAGGGTAATTTGGAGAGTTACGGCGAGTCTCCAATCAGCAGCATACATGTGGCAATTCATATTAGTAATAATGGATCTGCACAGTATGGAAGCAGTTAGAGGGCCCGAGGTGACGTGGCCCAACGATTACTCATGATTCAAATTCAAGAGGGAAGCCCAACTACAAGGAAGGCATAGTGGGAGCAGATTGTTCAGGGCCATAACCAATGATCGTGGAAGAGCATTTCGATGGTTAGAAACCCACTTTGACAGTTACCTTTGTAGCTCGATGGTTAGAAACCCACTTTGACAGTTACCTTTGTCCCCCTTTTCTGAATCTAATTGCATAATTCTCTTACATCCTTTCTGTATTGTAGTGTAGATTGGCGTATGCTAGCTTATAACTGTTGTATGTGTGCTTCATTACAGCTTCCTTTGCATGATCATAAGTTATGCTCGGCTTATCGCATTGTCTTGCATTTTGCCCCTGCCTTCGGGCGCATATCTTATCCTTGGCATGTGTGCCTCCTACTTGAACTACGCTGGTTGATTCCAAAAGGGATACGTAGGCAGCTTGTGAGTTCAACCATTTGCGCTTTGTATGTTTGTCCAAGTCTTCGGCCTTGACAAAAATGGGTCGTCTCTAGGCTTTGACATTCACTCCCGTCATTCTTATGACTTTCGAGTTCACAAAGAGGGCAACCGAGACACCCCATTTTTGACCGCCCTCAAGACTTGGGCGTCCGCTGGAACACTCGGTGATTATCTATGTTTGTGTTCGTTTGGAGTTCCAGGAGTTCTCAGCTACGCGCCTTGCCTCAGGACCTCCGAACTTGACTGTTTTGTGTCTGGTTTTGCACCAAACACCTGTGCTTTGCCTTTGAGAGGCAGGGAATGCCTTCTGAGACATCCCCACATACCACCGGCTGTGGCTAGAGGCCACCGGCACTATTTTGTGCCGGTCGGCACTCCTTGTGGCAAAATTACCATTTTGCCCTGCCGACCACTTTACAGCTGCTTTCTGAGATATTTTTAGACAGCTGTTTAGCTCTTGTTTCCCCTCCATACACGTGTATGGAGGGATGAACCCTTGAATGACTTAGTTTGTAAGTCTTTGTTTCCTATAAAGAGAAGGCTCTTCTCTTGGCTCAAGGGTTAGCAAAATCAGAGAGTTAGACATTTTAGGAGAAGGTTAAGCTCTGGTTTTAGGTTAGAAATTCTATATCTATCCTATCTCTCTCTTTCTCTCTTATTTTGTACACTAGGTGTTTGTGACTTACTATTGCTCACCAACACCTAGTGTTTCACCTTCCTCTTGGAACTGAGGTGCTAAGGGCTTGTTCTTGGTGTTCTTGGCTGGTTTGAAGCTTAAGGAGGCATCAAGGTCACCATTGTTGAAGAGGTCTTCAAAGGTAACAAAACTAGCTCTTTTTACCCCATTCTTGCACCTTGTTTTTACCTATCTTTGAACTGTTTTTGTGCTTAGTATATAACACATAAAAGTTCTTTTTTTAGGCCCTCTTTATTTCTCATTGAGAGTGTTTTGTGGTTTGAGCAAGTTTGACCACTCTTAGACCTTGAGAAGGGCACTTTTTGTGCTATTTTGTGAGAGATCCGAGATTTTGATGATAGGATCTCTTCACCACTGAAATCTTGAGGGATTTCAGTGGTGAAGAGTATGCCTCGAAGTCTCAAAAAGGGGAGGGTCACCCCCTCTCCTTGATGTCCTTGAAAAGGGCATGTTTTGGTCTCTTAAGTGAGTCTATGCTTGAGTGTGTGTTGAGCATGTTTGGCTTGTTTTCCATGCTTATATTACCATGATATAAAATGTTTTCAAGTTGGTTTTGGTCTCCTATGCATGCTTAGTATAGTCGTCTTGTAACGCCTCTTATTGCCTTAACATGTCTAGGAAGTGTGCCCCTATTTCTAGCATGTTTTAGACTTGTGTTTGTGAAGCTTGTACGCTTATTTTGCCATGGTTTAGCTGTGTCCATGGTCGTTTGAGTCAATCTTGACATGCTTTGTATAGTCCCTTTGCATTGTAGCTTGTATGCTTCAAGTAGGTGCATGTGTAGGATGCATTGCCTCCATGTTTTCAAGGGTTTGGAACCCTCTTACATGCTATTTCAGACCTTATAATGTGCTTGTATCCTTGCCTTAGTGGTCTTGTTAATGCTTTAGGAGCATGTGTTGTATGCCCCTTTGTTTTGGTTTCAATGCATGCCTTTGATTTAATGACTCTTAGATGCCATCTAAGTAGCCATTTGGCTTTGTTTTGACATGCTAGAAACCTGTTTTAGGTTGATTAGTGCGTGCCATGTATGCTTGTGCAAAGTGTGGTTTAATGCCCTATTAGCTTGCCTTAAGCCTAGGCTATTCGCATGCTTTGTTTGATTTGATTTGTTACATGATTTGGCATCATGTGTGAAGTGATTTGAGAGCCTAAGTTGCATGCTAATAGTCCATGTTTGAGCCATCTCAAGTGTGCTTGAACGTAGCTTGTTTATGTCTTGGGTTTGGTACCTTAATATGTGCATGTGTGCGTGTGTGTTTAGTCCCCAACTGTAGGCATTTTGGTTACTAATTTTAGGCCTTTTTGAGTTGCCTAATTCATGTCTAAAGTCTATCATTTCATTGGTCTTCATGCTTGCCTCTTATGCTTGTTTGTATGCTTGCATAAATGCATGGCATTGTACATCTCGCATCCTAGATGACATGCTTAGGTTTGCACCACATTGACATGCATGCCAAGCCTCTTGAAGTGAGTTTGATAGAGGTTTGGCACCCTTTTGTGCCTATGTGTTTTACATGCATTCGAAAGTAAAGTTGCATTCTTGGTTCTTAGGACCATCACGCATGGAAATCTTGCGATTGGCCCGGGAATCGAGGCACACGCCCCTTTGAACCAATAACATGATAAGAGGCGTGTGTAGTGCATAAATACCTTGAATCACACTGCCATGCATTTTGTTGTCCTCTGCTGCTGTGGTCTGCAGGTTCTGCAGGAATTTTGTGCCGACCGGCACTGTTTAGTCTTACCGGCCGTGACCAATTGGCGTACCGATAGCTCCATTCAGTGCCGGTGGCCATATCCTTTAGCCGGTGATGCTCTGCTCTAGCCGGTGGTACTCCCCAATGTCCTGAGAGGCACTCCTGGGACTTTGGAAATTTTCTGAGAAGGATAGCAGGGAAAACAGAGGCACACTTGCATGACGGTCGGTTCGAGAAATGATTCAAGCGCTTATTGCATTTGAGCCCTCTTCCCGGGCGTTCTTGCTTTAATTAACTTAGTTATTTTGTTAATTAATTTTGTTAATTTGTAATAATTAATTAGCTTGCGTAGTTAATTAATTTGTATTATTCTTCCGGTCCCTCCGAGCGAGGGCAAAAATGTAATAAGTGTGTGTGAGTGGGTGTATGTCTTCCAATCCCCATTTCTTTCTCCCTTTTATTTACCTGTTTATGTTGGTAGATTAGGGCACATTCAAATTAGCATACCTTATGCAATGCATGTGTGCATTCATGCATTTGTTTACATGCATCAGGCCCGGCACATCATGCAAACTGCATCGTACTTTCAATTCCAAATTGAATACGTGATAGTTGTTGCATCTCATGTGCCATGATTAAGGTTAGCCGAGCCTGTTTAGATTGCACTCCTGTATGTGATGCATTAGCCATTTAACATGAACTAGGTCATGCATGTTTGCTAACCAGTTTACTGTTTTGGCACGGAGTACGATGTAAGTTTTTTATGGCTTTAGCATACCGCATGCGTGTGAATGCTTACCATGACAGTATGCTTACCATGCGGCTAAGTGCTTACATGATAAACTGTTTGAATGCCTGTGGGTGGAGGTTGGATTGCCTGAGTTGGAACAACTTATTGAAATCCGCATTTTAGCCTACTTGCGAGTAGCAAAATCTAACACGTTTTCGAGACAAAACGGATATGCAATGTTTATTTCCAAATTAGGCAATCTAGTCTATACTTGTTTGCTGCGCGCATAACATAGTAATTCTAGGCTAATAATTGGAATAAGAGCATGTAATGTTTTCAAAAACGGATATCACGGTTAGTAGAGGCCGGTCTTGACGGGCGAAAAGTGCTCATAGTGACCTTCCCCGATCGTACCCAAGCTCCCGAGCCAAGACCACTTTGGTGATGACGGGCATGTGGCCTTCGGCACTGAGTCAGGGTTTCCTAAATTTCCCAATTAAAAAATATTTAGGTGGGACTCTGTAATCTGGAAAGCAGTCCATGTTTGGCACTACTTTTCAAAAATTTGTTTTCTCAAAACGATTTGCCGGATTTGGACTATTTGGTTCAGATTAAGAACCGTGACACAAAGGGAGTCCGAACTGTAGCCGAGGTCCCCCGCAGACGTGCTACACTACTCTATCATGGAAAGGCCTCGAGAAAAGGTTGAAATTGATTCCAAAGCCATCAATGAGCAAAATGGTTGCTTGATGGCCTCGGATACAATTTTGGACAAAATCAATGAAATGCAATGAATGAGACCACCCATCCTTCTTGTCATGGAATGAACTCAAAGAAGGAGGTTGCAACGCTTCAAGAATCATCAAAATGCCATGGATTAGCATGTGACGACTCTTGACACAAGGAACTTGGCATAACGTCCGGCCAAGTTGAAGCAACTTAAGCCATTTTTTTAATGTGTGTTGATTCAAGTTTTAAGCCAATTTTATTAAGCCTTGTGATTCTTTAGTCCATTTGTCCATGGTGATGTTAAAGTCCTCTAAATAAGAAGTAATGTCAAACGAGAGGTTCTTCTAAAGCATGAGAGAAAGACTATACCGTTGGCAATGAATCTTCGAAAAGATTAAACCATTAAGTAGGAGTCTTTCTTACATGTCTTGAACAAGCTCAATCGGTTGAGATCATTCTCAAGAATGAAAGAGAGAGGGATGGTGGATTGATTGTTAAAATTAGACTCTTAAACATGGAAATGAGCAAAGGAAAGCTTGGAATAACATGCAACAAGTTATGTATGCTAACTTATCAGACAACAAATGAACTAAACAAAGCATGAACTAATTTAAAAGGCTTAGACAGCCCTAAAATAGCTTTTAACACATGAAAAGCAGAGGCTAAAAGTTAATGAAAAGAGCCTAAAAAGGCTAAACAATAAAGAGAAGAATGAAGGCTAGTAAGCAAGAACAAGGAGGGGTGGCTAACCCCTCCACTTTTGAAAACTCAAAACATGATTTTTGGCCCTTTTAAAACTCTGAAAATCAATGTAGATATCAAAGAAAAAGAGTGGAAAAGAAAGGGTTTGAGCTATAGGTAAAGGTGTAAAAAGAGCACGCTTTCTCTACCTTTTTAGTAGCTCTTCAAACCCAATCTTAAACACTTCAAACAGACTCAAAGCAACACAAAACAGTAAGAATTATGTAGCAAATGAAAGAAATAAAGGTAAGAGAGAAGATAACAAGCTTATACCTTTCAAGGGGTAAGCTTGTTGTTTGTGATCGAAACTTGGTTTCAACCTACTCTCAAGCTTGAATTATGCTTCTCCAAGATCAACCAAGGCTCTAAGGTGGTGAGACAAGGTTGTGTATAGAGTATAGAGATGACAAAAGGAAGCTAGGTTAGCTCAAAGGTTGCTTACAATGGAAAAAGAAGGAGGGAGGAGCTCTTAAGGTGTATATAGGCTCTCTAAATTTTATTCAACCCTCAAAACAATCACACAGCTTTGTTTTTATAGAATTCGAGCTCAAAAGGTGATAAATATCTTCAAAAATGGACAGCTGGCGGGCTCCCACCCAGAACAGTGTTTTTCGCCACCAAGGGCCGGCCGGCCATTCATAGCCATGGCCAGTCATCACTGATGCACGGCCGAGCTTTGATACCTTCCCCTATTTTTTTCTTCAAACTCAACTCAGGGTGGAAAAAAGTCCAAAAAAGAAACTCACAGGTTCACACAAGGTAAATGTTAAAGATTTGAGGTTATTTCGAGGGCCTGATTGAATCTGGATTGCTGTGAATTCAAAGCACACAATTCAACTTTCATCATCGAGTGTATTGAACCAAGCGCCTAAGTCTTATGAGTGATCAAAAATAGGATGTCTACAACCTTCAAAAAGTATAAATAGAAGAGAAGGCCACAAGAAGAGGACCCTGACTGAGATCCATAAATCAATTTATTTACTTCATTTTTTTTTTCCAGTTTTACATTTCCAGTTCTTTATATTTGCAGCACTTCAATTCCTACACTGCACTGCATTTTCTAGGAGTAGTTTTCAAAGTAGTTTGTTGCTGTGAACCTCGTTGAAGCTGGGTCATTGTAACTTCATTGTATGTTTTCATTTGCTTAATGAAACTTAGTTTCTGAATTCATATGTATCTGCTATTATTTATAAATTTCTCCTAAACAAGCCACCAGTAAAAGTTCTATTCATTGAGGCTGAAAGAACTTCAACATAATTGTCCTTTATTTGGTTGGCAATTAAAAATTCTGTAAGGACTTATTGATCCTTACTAGCACGCTTAAAATTACATAATTAACCTTTGAAAGCCAAAAAAAAGCCAACATATATTTTTGGCACGCCCTGTGGGATCCCTTAAAATGGCTAGACATAGGAGATAAGGAGAAAATGAATGCCTAGAAGAAGGTGTTAAAGGCGAGATGGAAGTCCCTAATCCAGAGGATAATGTAATATCACATCCTATGGATGCACGTATTTCATCAGATCCTCCACAAATGGTCGAATAGACCAGCATTTCAGAATATGCAACACATGTCCAAAACATTAGATAGGGCCATGAAACTGGAGCATCGAATGCCCCTTCTACTCAACCACTGAATCCATGGGGAGGTTTGGCAGATGCTATGGGAAAACAATTAATGTATATAATGGAAAGATGGGCAACATCCTTTATAGATTGAATGAACTCGCATCAACCAACTGTCATAAGGCAGGTTGAAGAAAACATGAATGTTCTTCAACAAAGATTAGCTCAAGATAAACAACCTATGCAAAATAATGGACAGACTAATGGTCAGACTAGTAATCAAAATCATGAGAAGTCATCACCTGTGCCTCAATCATGGTATGAAGCTCCTTTGAGACCATTGGTAAATCAAAATGCACTATTACCCACCAGCAAAACCATATAAATTGGTGGATCTGGGTCAGCACAAGGGAATGACATGAGCATGTTGTCAACCCCTATGTTTGAAACCAAATCTAGCACATGAGGGTTCACTAATCCTGTGATTGAATTTGCACTCACAGGGTTGGAAGGATTTCCTGCGGTTAGAAGAGAGGCAACACCTATTCCTCCTCCTGTAGCACCTTTTGCAGGACCGTTCACAGGGCAGGTCCCAAGAGGCCAGCCATACCCTCAATAGTGACTAGCACAACAGGGACAGCTAGTCCTAAATGTACCTATATATGGACCAAGAGGCCTTCAAGCATATGGAGATCCTCTAAACCTTGTGTTTGTTCCTCCAGTGGTGGTCCAACCAACATAAAACATGGTTCCTAAGGACCAAATTGCTGATATTCTTAGAGAGATGTGTGGGCCTATGGCTCGGTGGGTCCAGACTCTTGTGTACAGAAAACCTTACCCAAAAAGGGTAAATAGGATACATGAATATCCAAGGGAATTTAGAATACCAGATTTTGCCCTTTTTTATGGAAATGAAAACCAATCAATTGTATAACATATTGTTAGGTTCACAGGCCAGTGTGGTGAGTTCGCCAATAATGATTATATGAAGCTGAGACTTTTTCCAAACTCTCCAAATTTATGATATTGTTAGAGAGGTGTGTGGGCCTATGTCTCGGGAGGTCCAGACTCTTGTGTACAGAAAACCTTACCTAGAATTGGTGGACAGGGTACATGAATATCCAAGGGGATTTAGAATACCAGATTTTGCCCATTTTTTATGGAAATGGAAACCAATCAACTATAGAACACATTGCTAGGTTCACATGCCAGTGTGGTGAGTTCACCAATAATGATTACATGAAATTGAGACTTTTTTCAAACTCTCTAACTGGGGCAGCCTTCGTATGGTATAAAATGGAGGAAGTAAATGGAGGAAGTGTTTCATCCCCAAACTTGGCAATAAATGGAGGAAGTATTTCATCCCCAATTTTTCTAAACAGAACCTGAGGTTTCTATGGAAGACTTGGCAAGATTGAGCCAAAGGCCTGATGAGAAGGCTGATCAATTTATTGCCAGATTTAAAAGGGCACAAAATAAATATAGGGTCATACTACCTGAGCCTGAATTTGTAAAATTGACTCAAAATGGGTTGGAGTTTAGGCTTCAAAAGAAGTTTGATTCAACTGAGTTTCAAGACTTAGTAGAATTAACCTATAAAGATTCCAAATATGAAGCCTTACTTGAAGAAGAACAAGACCGAAACAATGCATCATATAAGACCTATTATAGGGACCCTAACTATGAAATTGATGCAGCAGAGATCATAGGAAAAGAACCTATGACTTATGAAGCATTAATTCAGAAAGACACCGCAATAGACCAGCAGTTTAAAAAGAAAGACCATCATAGGAAATATTCTTTTGACATAACAAAAGCATATGACATTTTTGATCACTTGCTTGTAGCACATTTCTTAAAGTTACCAAAACGAGTTAAGATACCAACTTCGGAAGAACTTAAAGGAAAATTGTACCATAAATGGCACAAGGGTCATGATTGAGACCCCCTCCAATCACCACCCCCACCACCCCCACACACACGTGGCGGATGGTGATTGGAGGAGAAGGAAAAAAAGAAAAAAGAAAAAGAAAAACTGGTCAATCATGTTGAGAGGAGGTCAAAGGGGGTGGGGGAAAAGGGGGTCTGGAACATTATTGATGGCACAATTCTTAGTCTCACTCAACTAAAAACTACATTGTTTTTCGAGACAAGATCCAAAAACAAATTCAGAAGGGAAGGCTAAAGTTTCCAACCAAGACTAAGAAGGCCATGGGAATTGATACCAATCCATTTCCAGAAATTGGAGAGGCAGCAGCCAATGTTGGCACACTAGATTTCCAAAATCTCTCTTTGAAGGAATTGGAGGTAGTCAATATGCAGATGCATGTTGCTAGCCAGGCTACCTTCAAGAAGGAGACAAGAAATTCACCAGCCAGAGGACAACGCTTTGCAAGCCAAAAAGATGGCTTCAGTAAAGAACCATTGGATAATGACTCCCTTAAAGTAGTTGTAGTGCAAAGGATGTGTCCCGGATGCAAAATAAGTTACAAATGGCTAAAGGGGCAACCAATTGATGGAAAATAGTATTACAAAGATGTGCAAAAAGACCGAAAACCAGCCAGCACCTATAATAGAAGGCCATATCCAACTGGTCCTAAACAGCATTCATCATTGATGGGCTCACCAGACATCAGGATACAATCAAAGGAAAAGAGATCTCTGCATGAAACCAGGCCACCTAACTATTACAAGATGGGCAATCAGCCTAAAGGAAAGCCTGAATTTGGCTCAAGAGAGGGAACCAAGCCTGGTGATTGGCCTCTAAGAACTACGTCGAAGCTAGTTTTGAAGGCAGGGGTAGCAAGCACAACAGCTAGAGCAGTGGGTTCATGGGTCCCTAGGGTTCCAGATCGGTTTGTCATACAGAACAAACCTAAAGTAATACCTTCCCAAAGCAGGACTTTTGGAGACAAGGGAAAGATGATCAAACCTCCATTGGTGGCACCAAATAATTGGGTTCTGCTCAAAAACCCAAAAGCAAGGGAACCAGATATGGTTCCTTTAATTTTCAAGTCTCAAAGAAGGAAGATCCAGCGAAGGTACACCCAGTATCAAAGGGACCTAAAAGACAGTGAAGAAAGTACTTACTTGGCACAGTCAAAACGCCAGTTAGAAGAAGGAAAAGGTTCGAAGCCTGATTCTAAGATCAAAGAGAATACCAATAGAGAACAATTGGCCAAAGTTCATGCCGAACTAAAAGCCAAAGAAAGATTCAGCCTACCAAGTCTTAAAAAGGCCTTGATGGAGAGTGATGATAAGACAGATAGAGATGTTGAACTAGGCCAAGAGAAGGAATTGGCTGAAGATGAAATGTTCGAAGCGTTCATGGCTAAACAGACCTTCTGGGTTAAAAAGCCAACAAGAGCAGATCATAAACAAATTATTTCGAAGGAACCCACTAGCATTGAGGTACCAGAGTGCAGTATGGAGGATGTCTCCCAAGTATTAGAGCAAACCAATATGAAAGGAGAGCGATCGCAGCCAGTGGTACAGTTTGACTCATTTCCTCTAGTGCCAGTAAATATGGTTTATGTGCTACCTCAGGAATTCCAAGTTGAGGAGGAAAACCAAGAAGGCCAAGAAGATGACCCCATTCAAGTTTCTAGTGAGGAGACACTGGCCAGCATGGTTCAAAATGAATCTGAGGTGGCCAAGCCCACGGAAACTAATGAATGAAGTGAGGAGGTGAGCATTAAGCTCTCATACCCCTTCAAATACCCTACAATATCCATGACCCAGCATGTTAAGTCCCTGTACATCGAGGCTTACTTCGATGGAATACAAATGAACAGAGTATTAGTGGACAATGGGGCAGCAGTGAACCTACTTCCAAAATCTTCTTTGAAGAAGTTAGGGAAAAGAAACCCTAGGTTGATCCCAACAAGTACAACCATTGCGGGTTTTGCTAGGGACAAGCAGATGGCTCAAGGCATTCTGCCTATCAACTTAAGTGTGGGAACTAGAGATTGCATGACAGCATTCTTTGTTATAGATAGAATTGCTAAGTATAATGCTTTGCTTGGTAGGGGCTGGATCTATACAAACAAATGTATACCTTCCTCTCTACATCAGAAGATAATGATAGCCCTATGCAATGGGAAAACAGAAGAGATCAATGTAAACCCACAACGATTTATTGCTTGTGTGGATTTTGCAGAGGCCAAGCTATACATTGAAGGAGTGGTACCCTCAGTGTGCTAAGGAAGTTTGATGGAACAGCCGAAGTGACAGCTGATGAGGAAGTAGCACACCTAAAACATCTAGTACAGGAGAGTGATGATGAAGAGTTCATCACCAAAGATGACAATGATGCCTGGTTGTAGGCAAAAGAATCAAGACTAAGAAGCCAGACCCTTGGCTTTAATCAAATTTTCAACATTAGTCGTAGAGTCAATAGTCCAAACGGTGCAGGAAAAAAAGAAAGAAGCCATGATGATTGGCTGTAATCAGGAGTAACAAAAGGCCAAACTTATGGCTCTTGGAAAGTACTGTGCATTGGACATTGAAATGAAAGTCCAACAAATATAGGAAGAAAAGGCTTTGTGGACAAATTTTATCTATGAAGAAGAGAGTAGGGATGTTGAACCAGAAAGGATTGAGGTAGAACCAAATGAAAGGGTTGCTTCAAAGATAGAAGAAATCGATGGGGAAGCATCAATGAGTGCCCAAGTGCAAGACCCCTCAGAAGAAGTCAAGTTAGGTGAAGGTTTAGCACAACAACCTACCTATATCAGTGCTTGGTTAGATCCTAGTGACAGGAGCCAGTTGTTGGTTGTCCTAAGACAATATAAGGATTGTTTTGCTTGGTCTTATAATGAATTGCCTGGGTTGGACAGATCATTAGTGGAACATAGGCTCCTAATGAAGCCTAATTTCAGGCCACATAAGTAGAAACCAAGACGGATGAGCCTTGAAATGGTTCAAAAGGTGAAAGAGGAGATTGTTAGGCTCCTTAAAGCAAGCTTCATTGGAACAGCCAAGTATGTTGAATGGTTGTCTAATATTGTGCTTCTGGTCAAAGAGAATGGAAAAATAAAGGTATGCATCGATTTTAGAAACATAAATTTGGCAACTCCAAAAGACGAGTATCCCATGCCTATAGTTGATTTTTTGGTGGATAGCTCAGCAAAACACAAGATTTTGTCTATGATGGATGGGCATTTTGGTTATAACCAGATTTGCATAGCAAATGAGGATGTCCACAAGATAGCTTTTAGATGTCATGGAAACATTAACACCTTCGAATAGGTCAAGATGCCATTTGGATTGAAGAATGCTGGAGCAACATATCAAAGGGCAATGAACACTATCTTCTATGATCTTGTTGGAGGGATCTTAGAGTGTTACATTGATGATATTGTTGTGAAATCCTAGTCCATGGAGGAGCAACTGGTTCATTTAACAGCAGCCTTTGAAAGAATAAGAGAGTTCAAGTTGAAACTCAACCCTTTCAAATGTGCTTTTTGTGTATCAGCTAGAAACTTCTTGGGGTATGTAATGCACAAGAAGGGAATACAGATTGATCAAAATAAAACAAAAGCCATCATTGAGGCCAAACATCCATCAACTAAGAAAGAATTACAAAAATTCCTTGGTCAGGTTAATTTCCTTCAAAGGTTTATTTCTAACACTGTAGGGAAAACTAAAGTATTTTCTTCTTTGTTAAAACTAAAAACTAAAGAAGAATTTGTGTGGACAGCTGAGCATCAAGCTACTTTTGAAGGAATCAAAGCCTATTTGGCCAAGCCTCTGATGTTGATGCCACCAAGGAAAGATAAATCCTTGAAGTTATACATTGCTGCAGTAAAAGATTCATTGGGAGTTTTTCTAGCTCAGGACAATGAAGAAGGCAAGGAACAAGCAGTTTATTACCTTAATAGGTTTTTAAATTCTTGTGAATATAAATACTCAGCTGTAGAAAAGTTGTGTTTAGCATTGTACTTTATAGTAATGAAATTAAGATATAATCTTTTGTTTACTATTCTCTTAGTAATTGCAACCACAGATCTAGTCAAGTATATGTTATCTAGACCTATTCTAAGAGGAAGAATTAACAAATGGATATTAGCTCTATCAGAGTTTCATCTAGAATGTGTTCCCCAAAAAGCAGTAAATGGACAAGTTTTGGCTAATTTTTTGACAGATCACCCATGTCAAATAGAAAGCCAAGAGATAATAGATTTTGGTATGATTAATGTTGAGCTATGACAAATGTGGTTCGATGGATCAAAAGCCAATGGTCTAGTTGGAATTGGTATTGTAATTAAGTCAACATAGGGGATAGAAACCACACATGATTTCAAAGTTGATCAAGCTACTTTTTCAAACAACCAAGCTGAGTATGAAGCTTTGGTGATGGGACTTCAGATACTTATTGGATTACAGGCTCACGCTGTTTATATATTTGGAGATTCTCAATTGGTAATCAACTAAGTAAAGGAATTTTTAAATGTCAAAGTGCAAGCATGTTACCATATTATGTTGCTGCATTGTATTTGCTTTCTCAATTTCAAATAGCCAATGTGTCTTATATCCTAAGATTCATGAATCACAAAGCCAATGATGTAGCTCAAAAGGCTTCGAATGTCAGAAGAAGGGATGACACCTAAATAAACATAACTCAAACAACATATCAAAAGCTAATACCACCTTTGGCTAAAAGGGGTATCATGGTAGAAGTTAATCAGAATAACTTAGAAGAGCATGATTGGAGATATCCAATCATCCAATATTTGACTGGTCCTTATTCGAAGGCCAGCAAAAAGATTAAATTGCAGTCGATGCTATTTATAGTATATGGGAATACTCTTTACAAAAAGGGGCAGATGGGCTACTGTTGGAATATCTAGAGCTAAAAGAGGCACTGACTGCTATGGCTGAGATGCATAAAGGCATTTGTGGTGCCCATCAACTTGGTGTGCAGATGAGATAGTTGCTTTGAAGGCATTCCTATTATTGGCCAACCATCCTTAAAGATTGTATAGAGTATGCAAAGAAATGTCAAGCATGTCAGAAGCATGGCGTGATAAGACATGTGCCAATAACTAATTTGCATACAATTGTGAAGCCATGGCCATTTAGAGGATGGGCAATGGATATGATAGGGAAAACATATCCACCCTCTTCGAAGCATCATTGTTTCATTCTAGTAGCCATAGATTACTTCACTAAATGGGTCGAAGCTAAGCCTTATAAGGCTGTGGATCAAGCTGAAGTTATTGGATTTATCAAAGAATTAATCCATAGGTTTGGTATCTCACAGACCATAATGGTAGATAATGGGACTGTGTTTGATGGAAAGATGGTCAGATCTTTTGCAGCAGAATTTGGAATTAGTCTCATTAATTCCACCCCTTATTATGCGCAAACAAATGGTCAAGCTGAATCATCTAACAAGTCCTTGAAAAAAGGAATACAAAGAGTTGTGGAAAAAAATCCTAGGGATTGGCATAACTTGTTGTTAGATGTGTTATGGGCTTATAGGACTTCTACAAGGTCAAGTACAGGAATCACTCCTTATGCCTTAGTATATGGACATGATGCAGTGTTACCCGTGGAAATTAATATCAAGTCCTTGAGGGTAAAATGCCAGGACTAGTTAACTATGGAGCAATATCATCACAGCATGTTCTTGGAATTAGATAATGTAGATGAAACTAGAATCTTGGCATTAAATAGTATTCTTTTCCAAAAGAAAAGGGCAGCCAAAAGCTATAATAAGAAAGTCAAGCACATTAGCTTTGATGAAGGTGATTTAGTGTGAAAAACAATACTTTCAATAAGAATTAAAAGCCATAAATTTGGCAAATGGTCACCTAATTAGAAGGGACCATACCAAATTCATAGAGTCCTACCTAAGAGAGTCTACCATCTCAGAAATCTAAATGATTATGTACATCGCAAGAAAATCAATGACAAATATTTAAAGCTACATTATCCAACTGTGTGGGAAAAATAAGAAGTGTAAGAAGTGCTAAGCAAGAATAATAAAAGAAGCATTGAACACTTAGGAGCATGTACACTAAGAATTTTCATTTCACAAGGATTTAAGTACATGAAGCCATAAATTGGCTAAAAAATCAATACAATGTTTCAATTGTTCCCTTACAATTGACTCTCTACTCCTGAGGGATGGGAACAACTGCATGGCCGTAGCCATTTCCTACCTTTTATCAGCCAGCCCTTGGTTGGTAGTCTGCAATCTAGGTTGATTGCTGCTAGCTTCTCTTCCAGTTGGGCCTTCCTCTGTAAGAGTTGGTTTTGAAGCTGAGAGGCATAGAAGTGTTGTCTCTTCAAGTCAAACACCTCAGCATGTATTTGGGAGACAAACTCTTTGTCCTTTAGCAACTCCTTTTCTGCAGCCTTGGCTATGTGGCATATATTGATATAGAAATCCAAAATGGCTGCTGCCTATAATAAGTGGCTGGAGAAGGCCATGTTGGATTGTTCAAAGATTTTGCAGCAATTGAGGAAACCATTCTTTATAACAGTCTTTTGAAAGGCTTCGAATGGAATCCTTGAGAATGATTGCAGTAAATTCAAGCAGGTGCTCAAGTCCACTAAAGGCAAAGAGGCTTCCGTAGCAATGGAAGAGCTCTCAACAATCTCAAAAAGGGAGTCAGCAAGGATCAATGGCTTAGTCTCACTGTTTGTTGCTCAAGCTGGTGAAGATATGTTAAATAAACTAGCCAGCTAGACCTCGAAGATATCCATCTCTTCCCCTGACATTGGTAGTACAAAAGAGTCACTGGTTAAAGCAAGAGATGGAAGCATGGGAATAGAAGAAGGAGTGGAGGATTCCTATGATAACCCCACTACGTATTATATTTGGTATTTATTTATTAAAGGAGATTTGGATTTTATTTAGTCGTTATTCTAATTTAATTTGGGATTTACGAGGATTATGGAGCCCAATTGGTAAGTGATTTTAATAATGATTTATTTTGAGAATAGAAATTGAAGGTCCAAATGGCTTAATGAAGTGAAATTAATTAGTAGAATCAGTTTGATTTCAAGTATTTACCCCTTTGGGAGCTTAATTAAATATTCGATGTAGCTTCGATTCAGTTTAGTAAAATTAAGATTTAATTAATTGAGTTCGAATTGGAGTTAATTAAATTAATTACATTATAAGTTTGAGAAATTATGATTATTATGAATTAAATCTATTTATGAGGTGTCCATTTTAAACATGTGATTTACTTATAAGGATTTTGGGTCTAACTTGAAATTGAAGGCCTTGCAATTTGAGATACTCAAATTGATAGTAGTAGTAAGTTTAATTTGATATTTGGAGCCTTTTGGGAGTTTAATTAAAAATCTGATTCTGATTCGTAAAGTTAAATATAATTAATTGGGCTATAATGGGAGCCAAATTAGGCTAATTAAATTATGTGAGATGTGTAATTAGTTGTGATTAATTAAATTAAATGCTATTCAAGTGTTAATTATAATTGGTTAGGACTAAGTGATGATTAAGTTAAATTAATGTGTAATTGGTGTGCCAAACAAATTCTAATCAATTAAATTGATGTTCAATTAGTAAATTAAGTTAATTCTAATTAATTATATGTGAGAAGAGAGAGAGAGAGAGTACTCAATTGAGTTGTTGTATTGGGTGTATGTACACACGTGTATATGGGATAAAAAGAAAAGAATGTAGGGATTCAAAATAGAGAGTTAAAGAAAGAGAGAGAGGAGCCGTACGTGGAGAAACAACAAGAAGAAGACGGTTTTGTGGGATACAAAGATTCAAGCTAAGAATTATGGAAATTTCATCTTAAGGTAAGAAATTTCATCCTCTTTCTAGTATTTTTTAAATAATCTAAACAAAAATTAATTCAAGGTGGATTTTGAGAAGATTAAAGATAAGATTTGAAGATCAATTATATAAATTGATAGAAATTGGGTTTTGCATGTAAAAACAAGTTAGGTTAAAGAATATGAGTTATGATTCTTAAAATTTTTTAAGTTTGAGCTTAATTTTGAGAATTATTCTTGAATTGAGTTCCATAAATACATGCAACAGGATTCATTGAAGATTTGATCCATGCAAAGGAGTTAGGTTCAAATTTATGGAAATTAATTTAGAAATTATTCACCTTGGGTCTGAATTTAGCTGTCTTAACATGAAATTGAATTTCAATTGTACATGCATCATGAATTTTTAAGAGATTTCGAAGATCAATTCGTGTTTTAGAATTTGTGGGTTTCAAAATGGGCTTGATATGAAGAAAACAAATTAAATTTAAATTCTGATAAATGTGGAAATAAATTATAATTTATATTTGAGAATAAAAAATTAGTTGATTTTGATTTAAATTTCATACACGCAAACATTTTTGAAAGGGCTTTATAGCTTCAATTTTATGTTTCATAAAACAAAGAAAGAATTGAAAGATGATTTTTTTTTTTTTTTTAAACATGAAATCCAAGGCTTAAATTTCAATTAAAATCATGGAATTTTGAAGTATAAGTGGAATTAACTTTAAATATATGAAATTTGGAATGTTTTTGCATATTCGAGTGAGTCATGCATGAATTTGGAGCCTTGGTAATGTGTTTGGAAGTTTAAACAGCATTCTGGAAAATCCAAAATTCGTCATCATCGCTCGAGTGAAGAAGTTGTCACTCGAGCGTAGAATGCAAGCAGCCATTATTTTTGCAGACCAAGGGGTCTGCTCGAGCGACCAATGTTGTGGTGGTCGCTCGAGCGAAGGGCCCTGCTTCAAAAAATTATGAAAAGCTGTTTCATATTTCGATTTCTGTTCTCTTTCACTTCTAATCACTTTTAGGCATGTACTGAGCATTATAAATGAACTATAGAGTTAGAAAGAGCCTAAGAGAATTAAACGAATTAAAGAACGGAATGAATTGTATTGTGACCCGATTTCTATGTGTATTATGAATTATGTAGGGTCAACTACAAGGGTGAACCAGGCATCTGAACACTGTGAGTAATATCTTAGTAAAGATACTTTCAAGTATGTTATTTTCCAAATGCTATCCCTGTATAAGCTTCATGGATTTGTTGATTTGAATTTTGAATTAGTATTCTATATGCCTAATTTTTGTATAAGGCTCTGTGAAGAATATGATTTGGGCCCAAGGCCGTTTGAATATTATGATGGGCCAGAGGCTGTTTGAATATTATGATGGGTCAGAGGCCATTTGAATATTATGATGGGCCAAAGGACGTTTGAATATTATGATGGGCGAAGGCCGTTTGATTATCATGATGGGCCAAAGGCCAATTGAAGACGAATGTGATGGGCTAAATACCGTTTGAATGAAAAGGTAATTATGATCATGAATATGAATATGCACATAGATATGAATGTGGAAACGTTGGACTTGAAGTCGTTCTAATTTTGATTTACATGTAAAATGTATTATTGTGATTTACTTTATTAAGAATCTCATTCATACAACCTTTGTACTTTGGTATTTTTCACTGGCCATTAGCTCACTCTTTATATATATATATATATATGTAGGTAAGTGTAGACGCGCCCGTGGGCTTCACTCTACAGTTCGGACTCTCCTTTTGTGCCGGTTCTAAATCTGAACCAAAGAGTCCAAATCCGGCAAATCGTTTGAGAAAACAGATTTTTGAAAAGTAGTGCCAAACATGGACTGCTTTGCCAGATTACAGAGTCGCCACCTAAATATTTTTTATTGGGGGAATTTAGGAAACCCTGACTCGGTGCCGAAGGCCACATGTCCGTCATCACCAAAGTGGTCTTGGCTCGGGAGCTTGGGTACGATCGGGGAAGGTCAGCTATGAGCACCCCCTTTCGCCCGGTCCGAAGACCGGCCTCTACTAACCGTGATATCCAATTTTGAAAACTTTATGCGTTCTTATTCCGGTTATTAGCCTAGAATTACTATGTTGTGCGCACAGCAAACAAGTATAGACTAGATCGCCTAATTTGGGAATAAACATTGCATATCCGTTTTGTCTCGAAAAACGTGTTAGATTTTGCTACTCGCAAGTAGGCTAAAATACGGATTTCAACGAGTTGTCCCAACTCAAGCAATCCAACCTCCACCCACAGGCATTCAAACAGTTTATCTCACATAAGCACTTAGCCGCATGGTAAGCATACTGTCATGTTAACATTCACACGCATGCGATATGCTAAAGCATAAATACTTACATCGTACTCCGCGCCAAAACAAGAAACTAGTTAGCAAACATGCATGACCTAGTTCATGTTAAATGGCTAATGCAACACAGGCAAAGATGCAATCTAAACAGGCTCGGCTATCCTAGACATGGCATGTGGAATGCTACAAATAACACGTATTCAATTTGGAATTGAAATACAATGCAGTTTGTATGATGTGCCGAGCCCGATGCGTGTAAACAAATGCATGGATGCACGCATGCATTGCATAAGGTATGTTAAAATAAAAGTGCCCTAATCTACCATCGTAAGCAGGTAAATAAAAGGGAAGAAAGAAGTGGGGGTTGGAAGACATACACACACTCACCCACACTTATTACAATTGCGCCCTCACTCGGAGGGACCAAAATAATAATACAGATCGAATAAATAATTAACTAAACTAGCTAATTAAATATTACAAATTGACTAAATTAATTAAACAGATTAATTAATCTAATTAAGCAATAAAACGCCTCGGGATGAGGGCCAGATACAGTGCATGCCCGGGACTCGCTCGGAATTCAGTTGCCATAGCACTGTTGCCTCTGTTTACACTGCCATACTCCTCTAAAAATTGCCAAAGTTCCGGAATTGCTTCTCTGGTTGCTGTGGAACACCATCGGCTAAGGGGGATGGCCACCGGCCAAGGGATATGATCACCGGCTACATATTATGTTATCGGCCAGTCATTCTTTGCCGGTCGGCACTTAACAGTGCCGGTCGGCCAAAAATTGCTGCAGAACCTGCAATTTGACAGCAGCAGAGGACAAGCAGTGTATGGCATGGCAATTCAAAGCATGTGTGCACCAAACACATCCCACATCATGTTGATGGCTCAATGGGGCATGTGCCTCGATCCTTGGACCACCAATCGCGCATTTCTATGCGTGATGGCCCAAAGGACCAAGAATGCAACTTCAATGTCAAATGCATGCAATGCAAACAAGCAAATAAAGGTGCCAAACCTCCATCATACTTCACTTCAAGAGGCCCAACATGCATGCCAATGCAACAAGGCCCTAAGCATGTTATCTACTATGCCATATGGACAATGCGAGGCACTTGTATAAGCATACAAGTAGGCGTACAAGGCAAGTAGGCAAACTAAGCAATGAGATGGACTTACACATGAATTGGGCAGCTCTAACAAGGCTCAAAACAGTGGCCAAAGTGCCTAGAGATAGAGACTAAACACACGCACACACATGCACATGTTAAGGCTCAAGACTTAGGCATACAAAGTCAACTCTCATGCACACTTAAGAGACACAAACATGGGCTAATAGCATGCATAAAAAACTCTGAAATCCATGTTAAGCATGATGCCAAAACATGCAATGAAGCAAACCAAATATGCCACGAATGGCCCAAGTCTTGAAACAAACCATGAAGGCTTAAACCAAGGCCAAGTCCACCAAGCCTCACAAGGCTAAGGGGACTCAAAAGCAGTCACAAGACCTAAACAAAGCCTAAGGAGTACCTAGATGGCATCTAAGAAGCTCAAGTACAAAGGCATGCAACATGACCAAAACATGGAGCATTCAACATATGTTTTTAAAGCATTAAAGAAACAACTAAAGCATGCATACAAGCACGCCAAAAAGTCTGAAATAACATGCTAGATGGTTCCAAACCATCAAAAATGAAGCAAGCATGGCGTGCTATACACTCATACTCTCAAGGCCAACAAGCCAAATGCAAAGGAGCTACATAATGCATGATGGGATCGACCCAAATGGCTATGGGCAGAGTTAAATCATGGCAAAATAAGTACACAAGCTTCACAAACACAAGTCTAAAACATGTTAGAAACTAAGGCTAACAAGCTAGTCATGTTAAGGCAATATTAAGGCATTACAAAGTAACTATGCAAATCATGCAAAGAGTACTAAAACCAACTTGAAATCATGTTATAACATGGCAATATAAGCATGGAAAATAAGTCAAACATGCTCAACACACACTCAAGCATGGAGCTCCTTAAGGAAGCAAGATTTGCCCTTTTTAAGGACATCAAGGAGAGGGGGTGGCCCTCTCCTTCTTGAGACTTCAAGGCATGCTCTTCACCACTGAAATCCCTCAAGATTTCAGTGGTGAAGAGATCCTATCACCAAAATCTCGGATCTCTCCAAAATAGCACAAAATGGGGCCTTTTCAAAGCCTAAAGGGGGTCAAACTTCCGCAAACCACAAAACACTCTTAATATACAATAAAGAGGGTCAAAAATCAGAACTTTTATGTGCCAAACACTAAGCCCAAAAACTGTTCTAAACTAGGTAAAAACAAGATGCAAAATGGGAAAAAGAGAGCTAGTTTCTTACCCTTGTAGCCTTCTTCAACAAAGATGGAGTGATGGCCTCTTTGAGCTTCAAATCAACCAAAAACAGCAAGAACCAACCTTTGGAACCTCAGAACCAAGAGAAAGGTGGAACACTAGGTGTTTTAGTGCAATAGTAAGGCACAAAACACCTAGATTACAAAGGGAAAGAGAGAGATAGTAAGTATATCTATTCTAACCCTAAAAAAAAACCAGAGCTCTAACTCTCTAACAATGTCTAAAGCTCTCAAAAAAACCAAAAAAACCCTGAGCAAAGGGAAGAGCTTTCCCTCTTATAGGCCAAAAGCTTACAAGCTTAGCCACTAAGCAAGCTCATCCCTCCATACACGTGTATGGAGGGGAAGACACTGCACACACTGGTCGAAAATATCTCGAAAGCAAGTGCACAGGTGTCCGCCGCATAAAATGTCATTTTGACAAAATTTAGTGCCGGTCGGCACAAAAAGGTGCCGGTCGGCACAATAAAGTGCCGGTGGCAACTCTAGCCAGCCGGTGGCCTCTAGCCCCAGCCGGTGGTGTGTGGGGATGCCTCACAAAGCATTCCCTGCCCTTCCAAGGCAAACACAAGTGTTTGGTGCAAAACCAAACACAAACGGTCGAGTTCGGAGGTCCTGAGGCAAGGCGCGCACAGCCGAGAACTCCGGGAACTCCAAACGAACATGAACATGGATAATCACCGAGTGTCCCAACGGTGACGTCCAAGTCTTGAGGACGGTCAAAAATGGGGTGTCTACAGTAAGCAATTGAAGGATCAACATTAGAGTTTGCCCTGGAGTCTGCCTCTTTGTCACGCCACCCAAGAAGTACCTTTGTGCAAAGGCTTTATTTTATTTTGTCAGGCTTGAGTTGGTCTTTGTATTTTGTTAAAAGTCCTTCATGAAGTGTGTGAGATATGTTATAAGATATGTCTTCGTGCATGTATCTATAAAAGTATATCAAAAATGTTTTAATTACTATAGTTAATCATGTACGGGCAACTCAATGGACATTTTTATTTTTGTTTTGCTTCCGTTTCAGGCTCCGATTACATTTAAATATTTTAAATTTTCTCTTTGAGGCCATAGGTAATCTTCAGATTATTGGCTGGTTACGACGCTAAACCTATAGGGGTGGGTTTGGGTCGTGACAATTCCCCAGCAGTGTCTATGGTCTTAGCTACCAATAAGTCAAGAGATAAGGGACTGGAGCTGGATGGTAGGAAAAAAATGGGTGAGCTGCCAATGTCATCCTTGGAAGTACCAGCTGCCACTGGAGAACTGACAACTAGGGTTCTCTCAGGCGATAGTGAGGTAGCCAGGACTCTATGAGGGGTCTACAAAGTTAAGGCAATAGAGATTAGGGGCGAGTTTAAGGAATTGAAAAGGTCAGGAGAAAGGGAAGATGAGATGCGTGGCCTCAGGGAAAAAAAGGAAGAAGACATGGAGAGTGAAGAGCTAGAAAGTGGAAATATTGACTGGATAGGCTTTGCACTCATTGGCACTTCAGGGTTGACTTTCCCTTTTCCCTTTAAAGCTACTCTCAGCTTTGCAGAAGTCAAAAAGGGCCCCTCATCCCTAGGTAAAGTAGAGGAAGGTAGTGTTGAAGAAGGAAGGTGTAGGCTGTCTACTGCTGCATTCCAGAAATCAGAAACATGTTAAATGTGTGCTAAGCCTTGAAAAAGGGAATTAGTAAAAGGAACTGAGAGTAATTACCAGCCTCAATGGTTACAAAGGTAGTGATTGGAGAGCTGTGAAGGGTATAATGCTCAACAATCTTGCTCTTCCTTACAGCTTCCTTTTATAGTGCATCAGCAGCAGCAGTTTCCTCCCTTAGCAGTTGTTGCTGCCTCCTCTTCTCTAACCTTTGGAAGACAATAATCTCCTTGGACTATTCTTTCTCCACTGCTTTGGCAGCTGCCTCATGGGTGGAGTCCACAATAAGCTCAGTAAGAGAGAATGTCTTCTTCTTCTTTCTTTGTAATGATGTTTCTTTTTCTTTTTCTTCCTCTTCCTCTCCTAAGTGAGCTTCAGGTACCTCTTCTTTAGGGTCAAGTAAAAGTTTTCTTTTCTTTTGTTGTTGCTGCTTTCCCTTGAGAATATTTAAAGCCTGAGCCCTTTGAGGAGAAGCCTCCAATAAAGCTCCTGCATCAAATATTGAAGTTATGAGTAAAATAGACAAAACATCATAAAATGAAAGGAGTAAAGGGGACATAGTACATACCCTTCTTCGAAGTGGCCCTGGTGATCCTAGGAGGAGGAGATGAGACAGTAGAAGGAAGAATTAGGATAGTAAGAGCAGTGGAGGAGGTGACAGTGCCCCTAATCTCCTTGGGCTTGGCTTGAGAAGGTACATCTAGCCCTACTAGTAGATCCTTGGGGGAAATGGCCAAGTGCACTTCCATGTTGGCTGTCCACCAATTTTGATATCTCTTTAGTGCATTGCCTTGTGGAGTGAAGGGAGAAAATTCAAATTCAATCAAATCTTGTATCATCTTGGAGGTTGCTTCGTCTAACCTGATTTTTTGCACTTTCAGCTCTTTGGTTGCAAGATTTGGATTAAAATGGTTGCAGAGAGGGACATAAATCCCCTGAGAAAGCCCAAATTGGCTAGCAAATTGGGAAGGGCAATAGGCTTCAAATATGCATTTGTAGGCTCGAGGATTCAAGGTGCTAACAAAAAGCTCCCTTGGGATTAGAATGGAAGCCCACATCTCTCTGTGTTGAGGACTGGAGCAGGACCTATCAGCCAGAAAGGTTCTTAGCCATGCTGGCCCTAGGAGTTGATTAAAAAAAGGAAAAGTAGAAGGCAAAACTGGAGGGATAGAGGGAAACCCTGGCAAACTTCACTCAATAGGTAGTAAGATCTTGCACCAAGAATTTTAAACATTTGGAGTGTAAGTCTGTGAAGTATGCAAAAAGCTAGAGTTGGAGTACCCAGAATGGGCCTCCTTGGTTAACATCCATGGGCCTCTCACAGAATTGGGAACCGACTCTATATACATGACCCAGGACATAAGGATCTAAGGCTATTTTCTTCAATGAAGCAAGAGCCTTAGCAAGAGGGGCAAATTCAGGCATAATCCTCTAAGAAGAGGTACAAAACAAAAATTTGCAAAGCTAGTATAATAGAAAAGAAAAGAACTCTCGATCTATTATAGGGCCCTTTTTCTTATTTTTAGAATTCACAAAATCACTAAAGGAAGAGTTCAGAGGGGAATAGAAAAGGGGACCTTAAGATCAGGGTAGTCTGGACCGAAAGAGGTACCAACGGGTGATAACCCTAAAAGATGGCACATATCAAGGATAGTGGGGGTCATCATGCCACACCGAAATTGGATAAAATTGAAAGCTAGATTCCAAAAACAAAGTGCAACAGGTATAAGAAAAGGGTCTTCAGGAATGGTAAACCTGGCTAGTCGAAAGGGGTTGGGGAGACAGAGTTCTTGGAGGTCCAACATCCTAGAAGGAACAACTCGGTAATACCATTCCTCCCATTCTGGCCTCAATGTGGGCCAGTAGCGATGAGGCCGGTTCATCCTCCAGCTTCCCCAGTCAAGGCCCCCCTCGTAAAGAAGACAATGATCCTCTAAACAAGAATACAGAGCAGGAAGCTAAGTGGGGCTTCCTTGAAGATAGGGCCAAGGACGAACTCCCCTTGAGCATGGTGACGAGGGATAAAGTTACGTCCATCAATGGCGCTTCATTTGCCAGCTTTGTATTTATCGCACTCTTTGTTGATACACCTTCTCAAAGCCATAGACGGGCTCACATACTTGACGATTGGTACTTTTGAAGACGAAGAGGCCATCAATGAACGGTTGAAAGAGGAATGAGGAAAGTAAGTATGAAAAGGGTAAGAAGTTGCAATTGGGAGCAATAGTAGTAAAAAGGAAATTTTGGACAAGTGTGTAGGTAAAGCTCAAGAAGATAGAGTTTTAAACCTTTCTGTCCAAAATTACCCACTTAATATAACGGGTCAAATAAACCCAAATTTGACCCATGTGTGTGATTAATGCTTTTTACTTTAAAACCCCTGAAAACACAAGAAAGAGAACTATCTCCAAAACATCAAGTGGAAATCTATGAAGGAGGGAAACATATTTTAAAATACTTAGCTTGGTTTCGAAAACAGGGAGTTGGCTTCGAAGCTAGTTTTTAAATACTCAGCTTGGCCTCGAAAGCAGGCAATTGGTTTCTAAGCCAATTTTATCCCTTAAACTCAAGTATAGTTAGGGTTTGTTTGCTTCGAAGGTTTGGAGGGTATTCTTTTAGGCTTTCCACAAAAGGAAATTTCCTTCAAAGGAGTCTTTGTAATGTTCTGTGATTAGAATATGGTTCTTGCCTGATCTTTTGGCACAAAAAAAAGAAAAAAAGAAAAAAAGAGCACTATGAAGCCGGTACTTGGTCAAGCAATATGGAAAGTTCAAAGACCAAAGGACTTATCTATGCATAAAAGCACTTTCTTGCACTTTTTTGCTAAGATAAGACCCTTTGAAGGCAAATGTTGTCATTCTTAAGAGAAATATACATGCTTCGAAACACTTAAACCAAGCTTCGAAACAAGATTGGTTAAGTCAAAACTATTGTTTGCACAGATTGGATTTACCATATAATTGGAATATAAAACCAGATCATGTAAATTGAAATACAGAAAACCCAGTTTTATTAATATATAAATATTTACATTGGGAAAACCTACTTGGCTACATTTTCAATTTCATAAAAGTATGGAGTGGACAAAGTCACAAGATCGTGAAAATTCAATAAATACATATTCCTTTTCTAGCCTTTCTTCTATCCTATCTAAATTTGGCTTATCTAATTGATGAGCCCTTATTTGGAAGAAGAGTCGCCAAGCCTTCATTTCGAATTCTATTTGCTTGAAAGCTCTCTTCACTTCATCCATTTCCCCCCCCCTCTCGTGCGTAATACCCATATTGGTATCTTTTTCATTGGCATCTTTTCCATACTCTGAGCCATGATTCTTGAAGTCTTCATACTCTTCAAGAAGATTCTCTGCCTCGTACTGAGTTTGAATATGAGCAGTAGAGAGCTCTTCCAGGGCTCACTACTGGCAGAAGCATTTTTTGTGCCAGTTGAGTAAGAGAGGGAGTTGATCCAAGAAAGTATGAAGTTCTGCCTGGGCCACATGGTTGAGGATGTGGCTTCGAGAGACAATGTCACAAGCCCATGAAAAATTCTTGTGAGGGATGTCATCTCGAAGGACCTCGAAAGATAAGTGAGAGAAAGCATCAAGCAGAGTTTGGGCTTTATACTGCTGATAAGCAATTGGAAGAACTAGAGCCTGGTAGGAAGTGATATGTTGGCTCTCGAAGAGAGTGAGCTTTAATTCCTCAATCCAATTAGGATTAGGAGGCAGGGAAGGAGCAGTTGGGTCCCCTCTAAATAAGGGTGGAAACTGGGGCTCGTTTACACACTCTAGCCAATCAGAGGAGCAAAGTTTTGCTTTCTTGGCTAAGAGTGCAGGGCTGATTCCCAAAGCTTCAATGGGGTGCGGGGTCTTTTGAACTACTCTGGATGGCAAGGTAGAAGTATACCATGCCAAAAGCAAGCTGTCTTCGAAACAGCGAAGACGATCGAAGGGAACATATGGATACACTACAGAGCTGCGCATAAAGAGATGCATTGCAATAGGGTCATCAAATTCAGGAAATTGATGGTGGATTTGTTCTCTTGTTTAAGGTTGAGTGGGTGTAGGCCAAGTATCCCAGCCAGTATTTCCAGAAGAAGATGAAGTAGCTTCATCCCATGCAGAGAGTTTTGAAATAGATAAAGAGCTTCCAAGATCTATTTGTGCACATGCTTAGTCCAGAGGCTCATATAATGCAAAAGCTTTCATAACTTGTATAAATGGGGACAAATAAGTGTGCCCAATAAATGCATGAAGGTTCTTTCGAGGTTGGTCATCATTGTCCAATACCTCCTCGTATGCTCTATCAATGTGAGAGGAGGCTTGATTAGCCATTAAAGATGTATCAGTCTCTTCGTATTCACAGATAGTGGTTCAAAGCATAAGGAAGAATTTAATGAAGTTCAGTGTTTCACTTCTAAGAAGGCGGTTATAATTCTAAGATAAACCAAGTCCATGCACATCCTAGGATGTGGACAAAGTGCACTAATCCACTAATATCGCCAAGTATTGGGTATATTAGTACGGGGGGTAATTTTGGCTATATATTTTGTATAAGCCAATCGCAGCTTAACACGTGGCTCGTAAAGGGTAATCTGGGAAGTCAAGGCGAGTCTCCAATTAGCAGCATACACGTGGCAGTTCATATTGGTAATACTGGATATGCACAGCATGGAAGCAGTTAAAGGGCGCAAGGTGACGTGGCCCAACGGTTACTCATGATTCAAATTCAAATTCAAGAGAGAAGCCAAATGGCAAGGAAGGCATAGTGGGAGTAGATTGTTCAGGACCATAACCAATGATAGTGGAAGAGTATTTTGACGGTTAGAAGCCCACTTCGATGTTACCTTCAGAAAGTATAAATAAAAGAGAAGGCCACAAGAAGAGGACCTAGACTGAGATCTAGAAACCAGTTTGTTTACTTCATTTTTCTTTCCAGTTTTACATTTCCAGTTCTTTACATTTTCTGTACTTCAATTCCTATACTAGACTTCATTTCCTAGGAGTAGTTTTCAAAGTTGTTACTGTGAACTTCGAGGCTAAGTCATTGTAAGCTCATTGTAAGTTTTCATTTGCTTAATGAAATTTAGTTTCTAAATTATTATGTATGTAATATTATTTATAAATTTCTCCTAAACAAGCCACCAGTAAAAGTCCTCTTCATTGAGGCTGAAAGAACTTCAACACAATTGTCTTATAATTGGTTGGCAATTAAAAATTCTATTAAGACTTATTGATCCTTGCTAGCACGCTTAAAATTACATAATTAACCTTCGAAAGCCAAAAAAGCCAACAATGCAAAATTAGAGTGATGGAAAAATACTCATATCATATAAGAGGAGTCACCCATCCTTATATAGAGGAGAGAAGAGGGCATATAAACTCTATTAGAAAAATTCTTGTCCATCAAGGTTTCCTTCTTATCTTAGAAAAGTAATTATCCCATATTTAAAATTCTAATTACTGAACTTTATCTCAAATATTGGTTTTATCTAGTTGTGAAGTCTAAATAAAATAAAACATGTAAAAAATATGTAGGCTATTGGGCCACACCAAAAAAAAAAAATCCAACACTAGGTGCTTCTTCTTCTTTTTCTTCTTTTTCCTTTTTTATTTTTTATTTTTTATTTTTTATTGGAAATAGTCTAGTTTCTCAAGTGTAAAACTACTAGAGGACAATAACATGTTTTTAAAGTTTGTTATCACTGCCAACTTCTTTATTACCATAGATTTTTGGATATCTCATCATGTGCAACTTCAATTAGGGGCTTGCCCAGGATTATGTATAAGAGAGATAAAAGGAGCATCACTTGATTCTATTGATTTAAAAGACCAACAATTTTAAAATACCAATTTTAACCCTAGCAATATATTCCCTCTCTTGTGTTCTCTTCTCTCTAATCTCTCTCTCCACTGCCTTTACCAAAGTAAAAACAGGCATACAAGTGGAAGAAAAATCATGCTTCTCCCCAAAGCGAATCACACAACAAGCCAAAGCCAGTCAATTTTATAAGCATAGAAGACTAAAAAGCCTAATTTGACAAATAAAACCATAACACCAATCCATTAACACTGACTGAAGATCATGAGTGTTTGAAGGGAAACCCATTGATCAACCCATCACCAATTCCACAAAACAGCAAAGACCATCACCAGAATTGTTGAAAAACACACAATATAACAAGAAAATTATAGAATTCAAAAGAAAATGAGACAAAGCTAAAGAAGCTTAAAATGAAATGTGTATTATAGCTTGGCCTCTAGTTTAGACTGGTTAACCGTGGTAGCATTGAAAGTCCAATACACATCACTATTACCAAAATATTTTTAGTGAGTAATTTAATATTTTAAATTTTAAAATAATATAACTTTTTATCTAAATGTTTCTTTTTTTAAAAAAATATTATTTTTAGAATTCTCTTATCAATAACTATCAAACAACTTTTATGTTGGTTATGAAATTTTTTTTATAAAAAAAAAATAAAATATAATTTTACCATCAAAATTAACATCAACAATAAATTTTTTCTCTATCTCATAGTAAAATTTACTCTTATTTGCAGTGAATATTACTGTAAAATTTTAATTTTTAAATTGTAAAATACCATCATCAACACTAAGCACTGTAGTCACTATAATTACTAATAAATAAGGGAGTTTTGGCCAAAGTAAAAGTCTACAGTCATTTATAAATAGATTGTCACTAAATAAAACTTAAATAAAATTTTTACATCACAAAAATGGTCCAAGGAAAGGGTTTTGGCCAAAAACACCCTTTTTAATTATGCTACCTTTTAAAAAAATAAATAAGTATTTAATCCCTTTACACTTCAAAATTCCACTCATACCCTTATTTCTCTTTTTTCAAAATTTGTGTCCCTAATATTTCTCTTTTTTCAAATAAAAATAAGTCAAATTTCAAGCCAAAATATTCTGAAGTGAGCAAAATCTAACACAAATTTTGAGAGAAATAAATGTAAATTATCTTTCTAAATATAATAAGTTTTATACATATATATAACATTTATTGTATGAATGAAGATAAAGAGCATTTGGACATGTTTACTGGGAAACAATATAGATACACTTTTCTAATTTTCAAAACTAGCTAATGAATATATGTGCCAAATCTCTGATTTATTATGTTTGTAGAAACTACCCAATATATCCAGTAGGAAAAACAATTACGCACTGCCACACGTGACAATAATGTAATCATGCCACAAATAAATCTAAATCGTCCATTTTCATAGATTTACAAATGAACAGTTCAAATCTATTTTTAACATGACCACTTCTGACGCGAAAAAATTTTCGTCACAAAAAGACAATTCATGGTGATGTTTAATTGTTATGGTCCAAGACTTGTGAGTCTGTTCAGCAAATTAACACAATGTTAAGGCTGGCTATCTTTCTTGGCAACCAACTTCAGAGATCTTGTATAAGAACAATGTTAAGCCCTATTTTCTTCTCTTACAATCTCACCTAGCTATGTCTTTTTCTTAGTTTGGTTTGGTTGATTTTCCTTGTCCCATGTTGACTATTTAAAGCCTTTGAATGTTGTTTCACATATATATCTGAATCCCAAATAGCAATTGTATATAACATTGTAATGTGTTTGCACTTGGCAAATTCACAAATAAACAAAGATTTGGTGCTAAGTTGTGGATACACATGCTCATTCTCAAAATGATGTTCCCTTTCACATGTACGAGTATGCAAACTAGAATTAGGTACATAAAACAAAGAGTAATGATAAGCACACATGAAAACCAAATTTGTGTACAAAAAAAGAGTACATGTTCTTGATACTTTTTGATTTAATTTCGAGCATGTAAACTTTTCTTTTGGGTGAATCATGCATGTAAACTTGTAACCAGAAACAATGATTAAGCTTTCACCTTGTAGATGGTATAATTTCTATCGAGCACTTAACAGAGTATTGGTGATTTCATTGCCCGTGGTTGTTGCTTCCTTGCTTGACAAAAAAACAGTCTGAAGAACATTTCTTGTAGTGAAGAAGCCAGGCTGTTTGGCTTGAGGCAATGCAGCTTCACTGCCCAACATCAGAACTACAGATGACATGCTTGGCCTATCCTCTAGACTTTCTTGCACGCATAAAAGACCCACATGGATTGATCACAACATTTCAATTTCGTAGCATGAGTCCTATAGAGCCTCATCAATAAATTCTAATGACTTGCCTTCTTCGTAGAGTCTCCACGCCTGAATAATTCACTACAATATTAGCAGTACGAGACACAAGATCTTCTATCTCAAAATTTCTCTATTCTCCTTTCTCAAGACACTCACAGTTAGATTACGCCTCAAGATACCCGTACCTCAAGATTCTCAAGGATCCAATAACAAAGTGTTTCAGAACAAAAGGCAAAGATAATTTAGGAATGAAGCATCTTTTATCCTTATTGGAACACATGCATATAAGATCACTTCTAATCAGTACACTTATATATAGTATTATAGTTTTGAAGAGAGCCAAACCAAATATAAAATAGTCTAGGCTTTTGTTGGGCATGTATTCATAGATTTGTTGGAAAAATGGTTTTTTGGTTACTTTAATGTGAAATTAAAGTAGGTCCAAACCATTGGTTGAGGTGGGATTAAATGGGTTTAGATTCTTTGTAATTAGGTCTTTACACCAGAAAAAGAATGAACAAAAACCATTAAGAATTGAATGAGAAATTGTCTTATAAAGTTGGTCTCATGAATGAGGTATTGCGAATTGTGTATAACTACCAATCCCACATTAATTGTTGAGGAAAGCTTTGATGGGTATTTAAATCTCAAGATTTTGACAAGAGCATAAGCCTTTTGGGACATCCAAATTTTTTGAACGAAGGGAGCTATAGATGCTTCAAAGATGGGCTTGGGCCAAAACTATGGTTCAAGTTGGTTATAGAAAAATTGCCACACGCACGCGTGCGCGCCACCTGCTCTCCCGGACCGGGCCGGGTCCGGGTCCGTGATCCATGGGTCATCGATCGTGGATCGTGGATCTTGGGCTTGGGCTTGGGCTTGAGGCTTGCTTGAATGGGTTAGGTTTGGGTTGGGCTAGATTGGTGGTAGCCAACCTAAACTTTTTAGGCCAAGTCTGCTGCAGATATACACACTTGTGTATACATAATATATATCTCAGATATTATCGTCCCATCAGTTTTGGTCCATTACACGAGCAGTTTTGCAGGAGTAATGGGCATTAGTTGCTAGCCTTCATGGGCATTGGTTGCTAGCCTTTATGGCTGGAGGCCCTTTCTCTCTCCTCCATGGTGTATAAAAGGAGACCCATCTCCCTTGGTTTTGGAACAGAATTTTTTCTCTCATAATATAGTCAAGTCAGTCTCCTCCTATAATATATTCTTCCTATGTGAGAGAGTGCTACCATTGTCGGTTCGCCAAAGCTATCAGAAGGTGCTTCTGAGCTAGTCGGTCTAGACCGTCATATCCAAGGAGACAAAAGTCGATGTACCTTCAGCACCCATGATGAGGAGGCTAATCTGTTTTAAGGAGACCGTGGTATTACACAGGCTTCGGTTCGTGCTTTCTTTACCATTTTGTTGTATTGTCTATTTCTATGCAATATCATTGTAAATTCCAGCAGTATGTAATTTAATTTGATTGATCATGAATCTTTTTATTTTAGTTAATTACATTAATTTGTACAACAATCTTAAAACAAACTTTCACTTTCTGTGTTTCCAGAAATAAAACTTAACAATAGAAAATCCCACAGTCATAAATTTAATTCAAAATTAGTCTCACCACTTAACTTAGAATCGAACATGGTCAACAATGTTCCTAGGAAGACTGGAGGGGTCACGGTGATGTATGTGACTTAAAAGTCGTACAATCACGTGGTGGCAACAAATACTTCATCACCTTTGTTGATGATTACACTAAATACTATTATGTGTATTTGCTTAGAAGCAAAGATGAGGCGATTGATAAATTTATTCTTTTCAAGAATAAAGTTAAGAATCAATTAAGCTGAAAGATCAAGGCTATAAGAAGTGATCGTGGTGATGAGTGTGAATCCCCGTTCGCTAAGATTTGTGCTCAATTTGGGATTATACACCAAACCACAGCGCCATACTCTCCTTAATCAAATGGTGTTGCTGAGCAAAAGAATAGAACATTAAAAGAAATGGTGAATGCAATGTTAATAAGTTCTGGGTTGCCACAAAACTTATAGGGGGAAGAAATTCTCTCTGCGAATTACATCCTAAATAGAATACCTTAGAAGAAAGTAGACAAGACTCCATATGAATTATGGAAAGGCCGCAAGCTTTCTTATAATTTATCATGAATGTGGGGGGGGGGGGGTGTCTTGCAAAAGTGGCAGTACCTACACCCAAACAGGTTAGGATAGGTTCAAAATTTGTGGATTGTATATTCATTGGTTATGCGCAGAATAGTAGTGCATACAAGTTTCTTGTGCACAAATCTAATATTTCAGATATCCATAAGAATACCATAATGGAGTCAAGGAATGCATCATTCTTTGAAGATGCATTTCCTTGCCGAACCCGAGGAGAGGATCAAAGTTCTGAGAAGGAACTTGATGATGATCAAGTAGATGATCAAGACGAGGAAGTAGATGAGCCAAGAAGGAGTAAGAGGGCTAGGACTACCAAGTTCTTTGGCCCAGACTTCTTGACTTATATGTTAGAGGGAGAACCTCAAACTTTTCATGAAGTTGTGACTTCACCTGAAAGTCCTTTTTGGAAAGAAGCAATTAAAAGTGAAATTGACTCCATCTTACAAAACCATACTTGGAAGTTGGTTGATCTACCTCCAGGCAGTAAGACCTAGGGGAGTAAGTGGATTTTTAGAAGAAAGATGAAGGCTGATGGGTCAATTGATAAGTACAAAGTTAGGCTAGTTATCAAAAGATATAGGCAGCGAGAAGGCTTGGAACTTTAATATGTATTCACCTATGACAAGGATTACATCCATTCGCATGGTGATCGCAATAGCCGCTTTACATAGTCTGGAGATATATCAAATGAATGTAAAGACAACTTTCTTAAATGGAGATTTAGATGAAGAAATCTACATGGAGCAACCCGAGGGGTTTTCAGCTCTGGGGAAAAATAAGAAAGTCTGTAAGCTTGTTAAGTCATTATATGGTTTGAAGCAAGCTCCTAAGCAATGGTATGAGAAGTTTGATAACGCTTTGTTGTCAAATGGATTTATAATCAATGAGTGTGACAAGTGCATATATGTTAAAGACACTGACAGAAGTTATGTCATTTTGTGTCTATATGTAGATGACATACTCATTGTTGGTAGTAATGATGAAATGATTCAAATTACCAACAGATTGTTAAACTCTAATTTTGACATGAAATATATGGGCCTTGCAAATGACATTCTGGGCATTAAGATTACTAGAACATCTAGTGGTGTTGTACTTTCTCAGTCTCACTATGTTGAGAAGATACTTGAGAAATTTGGCAAATCAGATAAAAGTGTGTCTAGGACACCAGTAGACATAAGTCTACATTTGACCAAGAATAATGGTGAGAGTGTCTCTCAACTAGAATATTCTTGGGTCATTGGAAGTTTGATGTATCTGATGAGTTGTACAAGGCCAAATATAGTCTACTCTATTAGCAAGCTTAGTAGATACAGAAGTAATCCAAATGCCACTCATTTGAGGGGCATTATCCAAGTGTTAGGTTATCTACGCTACACCCAGGATTATTGGCTGCATTATACTAGATACCCAGCGGTACTAGAAGGGTATAGTGACGCTAATTGGATATCTGATATAAAGGACTCCAAATCCACTAGTGGTTATGTGTTTACCCTCGGAGGGAAGCCGTGTCTTGGAAATCTTCCAAGCAAACGTGTATATTGAGATCAATGATGGAATCTCAGTTTATTGCATTAGATAAAGCAACTGAAGAAGCTGAATGGCTTCATCAGTTCATTTGAGGATATTCCACGTCGCCGAAACCCTGTGCCTGTTATCTATCTTCATTGTGATAGCCAATCGACGATTGGACGGGCATAGAGTCATATGTATAACGGAAAGTCTAGACATATCTGTCATAGACATAATTCCATACGACAACTACTCTCTCATGGAGTTGTCTCTCTAGACTATGTAAAGTCTAAGGACAACATTGCGGATCCGTTAACCAAAGGGTTAGCTCGAGAGTTAGTAGAACGTCGCCAAAAGGAATGTGGTTAAAGCCTTTAGTAATGTTACCGGAATAGAAAACCCAACTTAGTTGACTAGAGATCCCAAGATCTAGGTTCAAAGGGACAACCTAATTTTATGTAACAGGTGAGTCACTGAAGAGATAAATACTCTTGCCCATTCCTTTGTACAGTGATACCCTGTGAGAGTGGAAGGTTAAGCTAATGCTTTTAATGACCTAAGTGATATGAATAATCAACTGTGGTATAATAAGATACCTTATATAGGTCACCTATGTGAGTGCAAAGTGGGGCCGCTTCTTTAAGAATTGGTAAGGCTAAATTCTTTAAATACACTCATTGAAATAGGCTAGTGTTCTAGTATAGCGACCTCGGTCTTTCCGCATTTGATTATTATATCCGAACTTATGTTCTGTGGATTCCGTTGTCATATTGTTGTTGTTGTCATCCTTTAATTCTATTTGGTCGAGTTTTAGGATGTGTTAGGCGTGTTTCGAACAATTGGGTTGAGCCTTGGTCTAGCTGTTGGTTGCCCAGTTTTTAGCCTTTCCGCTCGAGCGGACATCCCTACGCTCCGGCGGGGTTTACACTCTTCCAGCAATTTTTGGTCCCTGCAAAACTTCTGCGGTGAAGATCTACGCCGGCGGTTATCATTGCGCCGGCGGACCTTATTTTATTCTTCTTTACGCCGGCGGTGTATTGTATGCGCCGGCGGACTGTCAAGTTTAAATACTGGCAAGGCGTGTTTTAAACAATTTTTTACCCTTCGGTTTATAAAACCCTAGGTTACGAAGTTTCTCTCTCCCAACTCATCTTCTCTCTTAGGATTGATCTATTTAGAGTGTGAATCTACCCTTGTTCCTTCATTAAAAAGGTAGAGGAGAGTGAGGGCTACATTTTAATCTGAGAAATTGTGGATTTGGAGCACTTTGGAGTTTTGGGCATCATCTTCATCTTCTTCTTTTGAGTTATTTCTTCGAGGTAGGGATTTCCTACTCCATTTATATGTTTTAATCCTAAGTGGTAGTATTTTGGTACGTGGGGGTAGTTTGGTAATTTTGGGAGAAATCTTAGGGTTTGTCATAGATTAATTTATATAATTAATTTAAGGGGAGATTGTGATATTGGGTTTAATTCATGAAATTGGGGAATTATGAGGTAAATTGATGTAGTTGGATATTTAATCACTCATCTGTGAAATTGAGATTAATTGTGTTGTTATATTTATTTCTTGTTTAGAAATAATTGTTTTGGGCTATCGGTGGAGGATAGCCATTGATTGTTGTAGACCTTGCATGCAGCTTAGGTATAACTGAAATTGAGCCATTTATTTGACTATTGAGTTAATACAGAACATTTGTGTATTGATTATGTGTTGTATATGGCAAATATTGATTATGTTACATATGCATTTGGTTTTGGAGGAGATAGGGGATGAACTCCACGGTTTAGGGGAAGATAGGGGATGGACCTCTAAACCGGATTTTGTTGGGAGGAGATAGGGGATGGACTCCAGTAGCATCACATATGTGTGTGCTTATTGATAATAGAAATATTTCTATTTGTTGTTAATATGATACATCACCACCATGTGTGTCAGTTGAGAAGTATGGGAGTGGATTTGATTGAGATGGTTATAACACCAGCACGTGTGTTTATTTTGTTATAAGAAAGGTTTAACCTGATTTGTTATCCTTGTTGAGTTGTTTGGCGTGTTGAGCCATGTGCGTATAAATGAAAAGTGTATTGTGTCATAGACCATGTGTCATAGACAACGAGACATTCGTGTCATAATATTGCAAATTGAATATTTTGTGTTAACCATGTATCGGGTGCTCTTGCTTTAGTTAATTCTTATGATTGGTTTAGTATTTTTCTCTGGCCGTGGCTCACCCTATATAGAACTTCATTTTCGTGTTCGGTGGTTCACTACCTCCAAAGACTTAGCTTGTGAGGATTTGGACTTGAAGATTTGCTTTATTTGTTTTATTTGTTTCATTTGAACTATGTAAACTTTCAAGCCTAGGGCTTTATTTGTTTTTGAGTTAGAACTCATGAAATTGTGTCCAAGTGTTGGCTTGGCAAGATGTAAGCCCTTAGGGCATTTATTATGATGTTTTTATTTCGTAGTACTCTGATGAATGGAATAAGATACTTTATTTTCGTATAATTCCGCATGTTAATATTACGTATTATGGGTTTATTTTGAGGGCGTTACATCTAGGGCCATACCGAACACACCAGTGAGAACAAGAATAATGGTTGGACTAACTCATGTGTGAGGTCTATTGTCTCGGTTTACACAAACGGAAGAACAGTTCAAGACATCACGTTCACTGGTCAGCTAATAAATCTGATAGGCTTTCACTACGAAAGGTTCAAGGCCAACAGCTACCTTTTCTGATGCAGGGTTAGTCTGTGTGCTTTCTCTCCGAATCTATGCTGTAAATGTTGTCCGTTTTTCTTTATTCGGTCAATTTTTATTCATGTGGGGGATTGTTACAAAAATGGTTTTTTGTAAACTTTAATGTGAAATTAAAGAAGGTCCCAACCATTAGTTGAGGTGGGATTAAATGGGTTTAGATTCTTTGTAACAAGGTCTTTACACCACAAAAAAAAAAAACCAAAAACCATTAAGAATTGAATGAGAAATTGTCTCATAAAGTTGGCCTCATGAATGAGGTATTGAGAATTGTGCATAACTACCAATCCCCATTGATTGTAGAGGAAAGTTTTTATGGGTATTTAAACCTCAAGATTTTGATAAGGCATGAGCACTTTGGGTCATCCAAATTTTCCGAAGGAAGGGAGTTATGGATGCTTTAAGGATGGGCTTGGGCCAAGACTGTGGTCCAAGTTAGTTATGAAAAAATTACCACACGTGCCAGCCCATGGTCCATGATCTGTGATCCGTGGGTTATGGATCTTGGATCTTGGGCTTGGGCTTAGGCTTGAGGCTTGAGGCTTGCTAGAATGGGTTAGGTTTGGGCTAGGCAGAATTGGTGGTCCACTAACCTAAGCTTTTTGGGCCAAGTCTACTGCAGATATACACACTTGTGTGTACAGAATATATATCTCAAATATTATTGTCCTATCAGTTTTGGTCCATTACTCCAGTAGATTTGTAGGAGTAATGGGCATTAGTTGCCAGCCTTCATGGGCATTGGTTGCTAGCCTTCATGGCTAGAGGCTCCTCCTTTCTCCCCCATTCTGTGGTGTATAAAAAGAGACCCATCTCCCTTGGTTTTGGTACAGAATTTATATAGTCAAGTCAGTCTCCTCCTATAATGTATTCTTCCTGTGTGAGAGAGTGTTGCCATTGCCGTTTTGCCAAAGCTATGAGAAGGTGCTTTTGTGCCAATCGGTCTAAACCATCGTATCTTGGGAGATAGAAGCCGACATACTTCTAGCACTCACGGTGAGGTAGCTAATCTGTTTTAAGGGGACTGTGATATCACACAGGCTTCGGTTTGTGCTTTCTTTACCATTTTATTGTATTGTCTATTTCTATGCAATGTCATTGTAAATTCCAGCAATATGTAATTTAATTTGATTAATCATGAATCATTTTATTTTAGTTAATTACATTAATTTGTACAACAAGATTAACATCGTTTCTTCTCCTTAAATGCAGCATCCTAGAAGCTTCATGAGATTTCGATGCTGAAGTTTGGCAATGCAAATAACTTCATTCTTGAACTCATCAAGTCCTTGGCTAGAATCCTTTGAGAGCCGTTTCACAGCTATTTCTTATCCTCCTTCCAGTGTACCCTAAGAATTACCATTATAATTGATTGAATGATCTTCTGCTACAACTAGCTTGAGAGCAAACAAAATTTTTTATTTTTTTTTTTGCCATTCTTATTAATTGTATCTTTTACTTACTATTTTTATGTTGCTCTACTTGACATTGTTCCAATTGGTGAAGCCACGACCAGTGATTTATGTTACAACTACTTAAAAGACAAAATTACACAGATTTATGAAGTTTCATAGGGAGAAAGGATGCATCAAACCAATTGTCTTCTTTGAAAGCTAAAAGAAAAATATGAAATTCCTCTTCTCAAAAGCAGGCATATTTATAAAAAAAATTTACCCTCGAAATAGTGGGGTCTGTATTAAAAGATTTAGTAAGCTTAGGAATACAATTTTTTTTTTCTAAAAGTGGGGACCCAAACATCAAGGTGAATGCAATGCTACAGCCTGCAGAGCAACATTCTACGCACCATTTTGTAGAAAATTTTATCTTGTTTGTAGCATTACTATTTATGAAAAAGTAGTGATAAAAAAGTTGAATAGTTTTATGGCTTTTGGATAAGCTCCATGAGATTGGTCATTGATCCTATAGACTACATAAGAGTGTCTTTCATTGTTACCTTGTAAACAGGTCCAAATCCAACCCCTCCAAGCTTATTGTTGATTGAATAATTATTTGTGGAATCAGCTATTACAGTAAAGCCGAACAATGATAACTCTAGATCTTCCTTTTTGGGTTTTGTCAATGTAACCTTGTTCAGACTTGTGCATCAGATTTCCTACAAAGCAGGGACAAAATGGATATAAATATGACAAGTAGTTCCAAAATGTAATATATTAGTACATAGTTTAACACAGAATTGACACGTATGGATATATACCTTCTCTTTTCAGCTATGAATTCCTCATTTTCATTTTTTGGAGATACATGATCAGGCTTATATCCAGCAGAAGAAGTCTAATTAACAAATGCCAAGGTCACTGCCAGTATCTCTCTTTTCTTGCTATGGACTGTTGAATCCTCAATCCATTTAACATAAATGTTCAATTGATCAATTAGATAATACAATCATACAAGCACCAACTTAAAAGGATTGCTTTAGATTTCAAACCCCTTGATCACCCTCTATGCATTGAAATTGTTATGGCAAAAGGGACGAATAAAGCTAAACAAAACAACCACACAAGCATGCGAGAATTTACAAGCTTGCACAAGCAGAATCGGAATTGTGACTTGGGGCAGAACCAAAAGAAAGTATTTCCACCAATTAGCATGACTCAAGACAATTTGAGGTCTAATAAAGGGACAATTTTAAATGAGGTCTTTACAATTTTCAACATTGTTTTGTTTATTTTTTATTTAAAATTTATTCTCTCTTTTTAAGGTGGAAAAATAACTAATAATCAAAACTTATATTCAAATTTCATTATATATTATTTTCACTTGTAATATGGCTAATTCACTTAATCTTTCTTGTGACTGGAAAATTTTAGGTAGAATTTTATCATTTTTAATTTTAAAATTGCTATTAGCAAATCTTTTTATAATTTTATATAAGACAAACATAAAGTTATAAAAATAATATTAGTAAAATATCTCAACAATATAAGTTCAATTGTTTGATGATGATAAGGTTTTGACAATTTATTTGGAGACTTAAAGTTGACCAAAAAGCTATGGTACATGGACTCGGGTATGAGTATCAAGTGCGGGTGTGTATCCAAGTATCAGATCTTCATAAATTAAAATCTTAGAATCTTGGAGTACGTATCTAAAATTGGATATGGTTACGGAGACACGTCATATTGTAGATGTTTTTCGTGCTCCTTTCGGATACGACTAGCCCTACAGTTCATACTCCCATGGTTCTGAATCTCATTTCACAAGTGCAATGTGAAACAGTGAAAACACAAAAAGAGTCCAAATTCGGCAATTCTTTTGGAAAATCTATTTGAATAAAAAAATGCCAAAAATGGACTATATTGCCAAATTTTAGAGTTGCCACCTAAATATTTTTAGAAATTTAGAAAACCCATGACTCGTGCCAAAGGCCACTTATCCGTCATCACCAAGATTGTCTCAGCTCAAGAACTTAGGTACAAGAGACAAAGGTCATGAATTGAGCACTCCATTCACCCGATCAAAGGTCGACCTCTACTAATCATGATGTGATTCTTATTTACATTAGATGCCCTTGTCCCGATTATTAGAATAACATTACTATGTGTTGCACACAAATATAGACTAATTTGCAAAAGTTGGAACACTTTGATTTCATGTTTGTTCGAAAATTGTTTTGAATACGCGTCACTTGAAAAAAAGCGAGTTTGTACGTACATTAATTAATTTGTCCCAATTTTAGCAATTAGCCTTCACCCACAAGCATTCAAACAAGTATATCAATTAAGCACTTAGCCTCATGGTATTATGCTTGATATGGCAACATAAACACACGATGCAATATGTTAAAGCAAGAAATGCTCACCTAGTACACCAAGGCAAGCCAAATAGAGAAGAATGATTAGAAAACATGCATGTTCCTAAGCCATACAGCTTGATTAATGCAACGTATACATTTATGCCATTTTTAATAGGCTCGGCTATGAGCATGGTATATGATCCAATTCCAAGACATGTGATAAATCACATATTCAAACAATGAAATTGAATTTGACATTGGTTAGTATGATGAGCTGAACCAAAATGCATGTGAGTCAGAGTGTATGTGAACATGAGAAATGCTAAGAAACATAATGCTCTACACTACCATTATAAGCGGGTAAATAAAAGGGAGAAAGAAATGGGGGTTGGAAGACATACACGTTATTACAATTTTGCCCTCATGCAAGAGGGTCTGAATGAATGTCCAAGTGTCCGGATTAAACTAACTATTACAAAACCAAATGAATGAATAAACAACTAATTAGCTAAGCCATTACAACAAGACTAATAATAAGAAAAAAGCCGTCTACCTAATTTATTACAACAAGGGTACACAATAAAACTAACTAGGGTACACAATAAACTAACTATCTAAGTTACTCAACAATAAACATTTATAATCATTACAATAATTCTAATTATATTTGATTACAATGATAATGAGAGCATTAATTTACAACATTTCCTAGAACTAAAAAGCGTAAGGATGGCATGCATGCAACAATTTTCAGAAGCAACTCTATCTGCCTTCCTTGGAATTTGCCCTGTTTCACCTTTAGCCACTACTCCCTGTTTTCTACAAAACACTTTGTTTACCAAACATTGGGGCCCGACCGGCCCCCAATGAAGCCCGGCCGGGCCCAAATAGGGCTGGTCATGCCCTAATTTCATGCAAAACTCTGTTTTTGTGTTCTGAGGTGAAAACAGTGCAGACAGAATTTTCTAAGCTCTGTTTGCCCCTCTTACACTTCTCTGTCATGGAAAGCCTCAAGAGAATGATGGAGTCATTTCCAAAACCATCAATGAGCAAGTTGCTTGCTTGATGATTTCAGCCACGATTTGGATAAAAATCAATGAATGTAATGAATCAACTCCAACCCCTCCACTTTATCATGGAGTGAACTCAAAGGGAGAAGTAAAGACGCTTCAAGGGTCGTCAAAACACCATGAATTGACGTGTGATGACTCTTGACATAACAGACTTGTCATAACGTCCGGTCGCGCCCAAGCAAAATAACTCATGTTCTTTATGTTGGTTGGTTCATTTTAAGCAAAATTCATTAGTGTTTGCCATTCTTTAGTCCATTTGTCCAAGGTGATGATTACATCCACTAAATGAGAAGCATGTCCAACGGAAAGTGATTCTCAACATGAAAGAGAGACCATGCCATTGACGATGAATCTCCGTAGAGATTAAGCCATTATGCATAGATCTCTAGCTCATGTTTTGAACAATCATCAACTGGTTGAAACAACTCTCAAATGAAAGAAATGGATGGTAAGTTGCTTATTAAAATGAGGCTCTTAACATGGAAATCAATTAAAGAAAAGCTAAGAACAACATGCAACAAGCTATATATGAGAACTTATGATACAACAAACGAACTAATCAAAGCTTGAACCAATTAAATAACCTAGGATAGCCCTAACACAGCCCCTAATAGGTGAAAAACAGTGGCTCAAAGTGCATGAAAAGAGCCCCAAAAAAACTAAACAACAAGTAAAGAAAATAAGGCTAGTAAGCAAGAACAAGAAGTAGTGGCTAACCCCTCCACCTTTAAAACCTCAAAGCATGATTTTTAGCCTATTTTAAACTCTAATAATCAACTTGGAAAGTAAAGAAAAGGGTGTAAACTAAAGGTTTGAGCTATAGGTGAAGGTGCAAGAAAGAGTGTTAACTCTCTCTACCCTTTTGTAGCTACCCAAACCCAAGCTAAGACACTTGAAATAGGCTTAAGAAAATATAAAAACATAAGAAATAGATGGCAAGAGATAGCAAAGAGAGCAAGAGAAGAGGTAGTAAGCTTATACCTCTCAAAGCAGGTAAGCTCTTGTTTGTAACACAAACTTGGTTCAAGCACACTCTCAAGCTTGAATTGTGATTCACAAAGCTCAACCAAAGTTCTAAGGTTATGATCTAAGGTGGTAGATGATGTATAGATATTGATCAAGAGAGATAGGTTGGCTCAAAGGTGACTTGTGTAAGAAGAAAGAGCTCTCTCTTGTGTGTATATGTTCTTTTGAAAATTTTCAGCCCTCAAAACAGAGGTATAACCTCATTTTTATAGAAGTTAAGCAAAACAAGTCGAAAATATCTTCAAAAAAAGACAGCTGGCGGGCTCTTGCCCAAAACAGCGTGTATCGCCATCGAGGCACGACCAGGACCAAATAGCCACGACCAGCTCCCAATGGGGCACGGCCTAGCCCTAACGTGCTGCCCCACTCCCCTGTTTCAAACTCAGTATAAGGTAGCACACTGGTCAAAAATGAACCTCTAAGGTAAGAATGAGACAAGTAGGAAGGTTTTGGAATTATTTCGAGGCTCGACCTTGGATTCCCTCACCGAGAACTCCAATCACACAATGCAGTTTTCATCATTGAGTGCGCTGGACCAAGCGCCTAAGTCTTACAGGTGGTCAAAAATGGGGTGTCTACAGTTGCCCTTCTTTGACAGAGCTCGAAGTCATAAAATGACGTGAGTGAATGTCAAAGCCTAGAGACGACCCATTTGGCACGGCCGTAAGAATTTGGCAAGAAAAATAAACTAAAATACAAATATCAAAGGTTGAACCTGAAGGTTGCCTACGTATCCCTTTGCAAGGAATTAAACCTGCGTAGTTCAAGGGTAAAATGCAAAATGACATGTAGGAATCATAACGTACGATCATGCAATGAGAAAATGCGATGAAACACTTACATATATGTTAACAAGCAATGAAACAATACAACAAGCGATAACAGGAATACAACACTTGAACAAAAGCATAAATCCTAAGCAAAACAAACTAAGTCGTGTCTCACAAGGAAAGAAGCGAATAAATAAACACGTCTCCCACGGGAAGGAGCGAGTAAATAAACACGTCTCCCATAGGAAGGACAAAGAAAGCATAAACCAAACTACGTCTCATGTAGAAAGGATGTAAGAAAATGCAAATCTAACTACGCCTCATGTAAGAAGGGTAAAAACAAAACAAGCCAGACCATGCCGCACGTAGAGAGGGAGAAAAACTCCATACCAAACTGTGTCTCACACAGAGAGGGCGGAGGGTGGTGTGAACCCCAGGCGCACTTGACATTTTAAACGAGTAACTATAGATCTTAACGTGTCACACTTGAAAAGAGGAAAAGCGATGTGAACAAATAGGTGCACCTGCCATCCTTAGCCAAGGTAAACAATCCTCACGCGTTGCACGCAAGAGAAGGAAAGGTGGTGTGAACAAACAAGCACACCTGTTATTTTTTAACCGAGGGAAACAATCTTCACGCATCGCACGTGAGATGAGGAAAGGTGGTGTGAACAAATAGGCACACCTATTGTTTTTAACTGAGGTAAACAATCCTTACGCGTCGCACGCAAGAGGAGGAAAGGTGATGTGAACAAATAGGCACACCTATTGTTTTTAACCTAGGTAAACAATCCTCATACGTCGCACGCAAGAGGAGGAAAGGTGGTGTGAATAAACAGGCACACCTGTTGTTTTTAACCGAGGTAAACAATCCTCACGCGTCACACGCGAGAGGAGGAAAGGTGGTGTGAACAAATAGGTGTGTCTGTTGTTTTTAACCGAGGTAAACAATCCTCACACATCGCACTCGAGAGGAGGAAAGGTGGTGTGAACAAACAGGCGCACTTGTTGTTTTTAACCGAGGTAAACAATCCTCATGCATCACACGCGAGAGGAGGAAAGGTGGTGTGAACAAACAGGCGCACCCGTTATTTTTAACCGAGGTAAACAATCCTCATGCGTCGCACACGAGAGGAGGAAAGGTTGGATCAATAAAAGGGGCAAACAATTCAACACTTGACATAGCGAGAATGGAAGGCCTCGAAAAGTAAAGGTCACTGAGATAGCACAATTCAGGGTGCAAAATTGAAATGCAAACCAAGGTACAAAACATAAACACAAAGTTAGGTACATAATGTAAACACGAATTTAATGAAGCTTTCAAATGTGAATTTTAACAAACTAATTAAAGATATAAAATCACAATAATCAAAACGATGCTTGAATTAACAAGTTTATGTGAACAAAACCACACAAAAGGAACAAATCTCTCTCCTTTTCTATTTTTCCTCCTCTCAGTTTTGCTTTGTCTGTGTTGTTTTTATTCTCCTTCTTTTTACTGTTTCTCTTCTTTTCCTCTTTTCTTTTTGCTTTTTATTTTCTTTTCATTTCTCCTCTCTCGTTTTTTTTATTTTTTATTTTCACTCTTTGAATCCAGAGAAAGGCCCAATATTGAAACCAAAAAAAAAAAAAAACAAAAACAAAAACAAAAACAAAACAAAACAAAGTGGGTTACATTTGGGACCGACCGCGCCCTAATGGAGCCGGCTGAGTCGCAATAGTGACAAGGGTAGTTTCGGGAAAGCCACGACCCATGGCTATTTTTAACACATCCAAACCTCATTTCACACACACCCAAGGCCGAAACTCTCTCTCCCCTCTCTCTAACCTCCCTCTCTCTCTAGATTTCCCCTTTCCTTGAGTTACCCAACAATCCTTGCCAAAATTCTCCTTAATCCACTTTCAAATCTCTACATTTTGAATTGAACAAAATTTGATTTGGTGGAGTGTTAGTTTTTCTCTTGGTTTCTCTCACATTTAGCCACACTTTCCTTCCTCCACCTTTGATTTTTTTCTTCTCTCTTTGTTTTCTCTCTCCTAGGGTTTTGGTTTTTTGAATTTTCACTCAATCTCACTTACTCCCTCACTTTTTCATTTTCCTTTATACACCCCCATGGCTAGTGATGAGGTTCCTATCCCCAACCCAGCTATGGATATTGGAGCCGTCTTAGGTGTGGACATTGAGACCGAGGATGCTCCCACGTTGCTTTCCCTTACCGATAGGCCATTCGAACCAGCCACCTACCGTCTGCTGACCCTAGGTGGTATCTTGAGATTCGAGGGCATCATACCAAGGATAGAAGAGGAAATTTTGCTGCGAGAACCCGCAGAGCATTTGTTTGTCGATGCCTCTACGATAAGTGATCTTTCCTTTGTTTTGCACACATGTTGAATCTCAAAAGCAAACTACTCGTCCGTCAATGCTATTCATGTATTGATAACATTTCCCATTTGCTGGTGATAGCCAGGAGGATTAGCAGTTACGAGTCCACATCCAGCCCTAGGCACTAGTATGAGTGGCTTTCCGTGGAGGTCTGCACACAGATTGATGTTGTAGGCTTCGGGCCTTTCTATTTAGGGATCATATAGATGAGGGTTGAGCCACAACTGCACAGAGCATTGGTAGAGGGATGGAATGACACCACTGACTTGTTCCACTTCTCGTTGATTAGAGAGTTGACCCTGACTCCATATGACTTCTCGATGCTCACTGGTTTGCGAGTCGGAGTTGGCAAATCGATCCCATTTGATCCCGATATGATGTAGGGGCGATCCCGAACACCACCAGCCACGGGATGGCGAGGTATAGTTGGTTCTTTGATCACTTCTCCAACTTTCAGCCAGTTACTCCAGATGAGGTCACCCAGTACACCAGCAGCTTCCTTATGTACCTCCTCGATACTACCATGTTTGCGAACAGGGAAAATACCGTGGGGCTATATCTCCTGGGAGCACTGGTGCACCTATCACAAGTGGTAGAGTATGACTGGGGTGGCGCTGGCTTAGCCACCCTATACTGCTACATGAGCTCCGTATCCCGCCAAAAGACAGATACACTTGGTGGCTACTGCAGGGTTTGGGAAGTACACCTCAGACTCACTTTCTGTTTAGCTCTGTATTCTGTTCAACTTTGCATTTCATTTTCTGTTCATCTGCTCATTTACTTTATCCATGTATTTCTGCTTGCAGCTATGGGTTTACACATATTTCACCTTACTGGCTCTGATCCTAGTGAGGCCGATTAAGTTGTCAGTACCCCGCTCTCGGTACTATAACTCCCGATTTGAGCGACGCCGCCGCATAGACCGAGACTTCCTTTACTTTCGCCATTTCTTTGACACGATCATTGCGGATCAAGTAACAAAATATTAACCTTTAACTTTTACATACTGTGTGCATACTACACTGTTTCCATACTATACTGCCATTCTCATATTGTTGCTTCTTATACTGCACTATTTCCGCACTGCACTATTATTGTTATACTGTTGCTTCTTATACCGTACTGTTTCCATACTGTTACTTCTTATACCATTGTTTCCATATTGCATTTCCATACTACTTAGATCTTTGACATCTGACATCTGCTTCCACAGCTTGACTGGCATCCCTGGGCAAGTATCCCTCAGGTAGCGAAGGCGACCTGTGTTGTCGCATGGCATGCCTCCACTATGAGGATTTTGTTAGAGGGTCCCTTTGGCTGAGCATATTACTTGGGAGAGCGGTTCTTCCATCAGACATGAGTCGTAGCTGATCCTGACATGCCACATCCTCCTCCTCCCGACATGAGGGTAGTCGATGATCTTCGCGACGAACCCTAGGTTGACTTCCTTATGTTAGGGGAGGATGATGACTGGTACCACAAGCCCGGCAACTTCACTGTCTTCTTACATACTCGGATGATGGCGCCTCTTACCCTGGGTGTGGTCCGTGCTACTCCTGAGGTTGCTGCTGCTATTGGAGAAGTTCCCGCTACAACTCCCACTCCTGGGCTTCTTGCAATTCCAACTAAGGTCGTATACATGCGGCCAGATGGGGTGATTGAGCAGATCCCCCTTGAGCATATTGAGGAGAGGGATTGCAAATTGGTGATTGCTCCTAACATTGAGCAGGTACACACTTCTTTATACTTCTGCCCACTGTACTTTCTCATTTCTTCCTACTATATTATATTATTTTTGTCTAATGTGCTCTATTATATGGTTCTCAATTCCAATGCTCTCCCTCTTACAGGTACCTGCGGCATATGCTAGCGACCTTCTCCGGACGATTGATTGATTGCTTCTCATGGTACAGAAGAGGCAAACCATTCTGGCAACCCATGGGATTGAGGTATACTTCTTCATTTATAGTTCACTTGTGCTACAATTGTTGCAATCTTGCTATTCTATTGAATCTATACTGATATTGGTACTTTTTCTTTTTCTTTTTTTCAGCTTAAGCCAACACCAGTTACACCTGTAGGACCTCCTCCAGCTAGGAGACGGAGACAAGGCTTAGTGAGGGGCAGAAGAAGAGCTGACTGGGGGAGAGGCAGAGTCAGACAGCGCTCACCTCTCGAGGAGTCTTTCGAGGAGTACACGACCTCTGAGGAGGAGGGAAAGGCAGTCGACATACGATCTAGCAGTCCCAGTGATGACAATAATGTACCTCCTCCCCAGCCGATGAGGAAGAGAGCGAGGATGGTTTACTGATTTTTGCCTTTACTTTGTAGTTAGGAACTATAGCTTCAGATAGACCTATGTATTTTGTTTTTGAAGACTTTTCTTTTGTTTGTTTTTTGGTCTTTGTAAATAATGATCAGGGTTAGACCTACCAATTTATAAAAAGACAGATTTTTTGCAGTGATCTTCTTGTATGATATGTGATGATTGAATGGCGCTTGCATGATACTCTTGTACAAGACTGATAACAACTGTGAATAGTTGCTCTTGAATTGATTATTGAATCAGATAATAACTTGCAACTGGTCAAATATAAAATACAACTCGATAGCATGAAAACAAAGTGAAAACAACTTGAAAATACTAAAAAAACACTTGGTATAAATAAAATAGGACTCAAAATACAGCCATAGTACACCGAAGCAAAAGCTAGCACTTATCTGCAACTACACTGACCTAGGCCAACATTTAGACTTGGTCAGGTCCAAATAGGCACGGCTAGGCTTCAATAAGGCACGGCCGGGCCAAAAAATGAGGTCGGTCAGTTTTGTCCAGTTGTCATGCACTGCTCCTTCTCAAAGTCTATAAAAGGTGCTCCCAAGCTGTTTTTCTAGCAGAACAGCAAGTCCTTGGTATTTTGCTCTCAAGATGGAGACTCTTCTCAACAATAGGCTCCGAGACTGGATAGCCACTTTAGATGGCTTAGAAAATGTGAACTTTCGCGGTTTTGGCCTAAACGCTCTTTTTTCTCTAAGCCGTATTTTGCTTTGTTTTCCGTTCCTCCACCCCGCTGCTCGATGTTGGAACCCGATCACACATGTGTTTCGCTTTGGATCACAGGAGATGTGTCTAACGATCGCAAAATTTCAAGTATTGATGGAATCCCGGCGCAATGAGGAAATCATGCCTCAACCCCATTTTGGCCATGCCCAGGCTATGGGACGGATGTGTGGGTTTTCAATAGATGAGGCTCGGTCCCTAGCCCATGATGGAGAGCTAGACATCCCTGGCTTAGTTCATCGATTTTTCGCTATTGGAAGTAGAGACAACTGTAGACACCCTATTTTTGACCGACCTTAAGACTTAGACATCATCGTTTGTGCACGCGATGATTGCGCATGTTTGTGCTCGTTATGAGTTTCTGGGGCTTTCGGCTGAACGCCTTGTCTCAGGACCTCTTAACTCTCTTCTTCTCGGTTTGTTTTTGGACCTTGCCTTGGTGCCTTTGATTGGAGAGAGAGAGAGGCTTGTAGGCCACTTTTTGTAGCTGTAGGCTACTTTTTCCTCTTGTAGGCCACTTGCAGTGGCCGGTAGGTTAGTTTCAGGAGCTTTCAGCTGAGGGCCTTGTCTTGGGGCCTCTTAGCTCTCTTCTTTTTGGTTTGTTTTTGGACCATACTTTGTTACCCCTTGCTTGGAGGGAGGGGAGGGCCTGTCGGCCACTTTTGGCAGTTGTAGGCCACTTTCTCCCCTTGTAGGCCACTTGAAGTGGCCATAGGCCAGTGGAAGTGGCCGACGGCCATTTTTCTATTTTTGTAGATATTTTTTGGTGCCAGCTGTTAGGCATAGAATGCATCCTCCATACACGTGTGTGGAGGGATTGGAACAAACTCTAAGCTTGTCAAGCAAGCTTATGCTTGCTTCCTCTATATAAGGGAAGGTGTCTCCCCCTTCTAAGGGGTTCAGATTTTTGGAGAGCTAAAAATCTCCCTCTCTCTCTAGAATTCTCACTCTCTCTCTGTATATTGTGCTATTGTGCTTAGAAATGTTGTTTCTTCATACTTTTGCACACAAACACCTACTCAAACACCTTCCCTTTGGAGCTGAGGTCCCTTAGAGCTTGTTTTGAGGTCTTAGCATTGGTTTTGGTCCATAAATTGTTACTGAAGCTGCTGTCTTGCCATTGTTCTTCAAGGGTAAGAGACTAGCCCCTTTTAAGCTTTATTTTGATTAAGTGTTATACCATCTTTGTATGCTACTTTGGGACTGATTTTAGCCTCTCAAAAACTCTATTTTTAAGGCTTTAAAGTGTTGGTTTGAACCTTGTGGGGTTAGGAGGGTGGTCCCCCCTCTTTTGCTCTTTGGCTTGTTAAGCCTTTTGAGCCAACTCTCTAAGCTTTTGTATTGACCCTTGCTTGGCCTTTTACCACTAAAACTCAGAGGAATTTCAGTGGTAAAAAGTTGCTCTTGTGTCCAAAATAGAAGGGGGCGATCCCCTCTCCTTGTATTCTTGTTTGCTTGTGTTGGTGGCCTAATACATGAGCATGTATTTCTCCCTTTTTGAAGCTTAGTCCAAGCATGTTTTTGTGACTTTTTAGACCTTCCATGACTTTATTTTTGGTTGGTTTGGTCATTGGTTTCTTGCATCTTACACTTGTAGTGCAATCCTAATTGTTGGCTTAACATGCATCATGCTTTATGCCTCTCATTCTAGCTTATGTTAGCTCCATCTCAGCATGTTTTTGCCATTATTTTAGCATGCCTTAGCTCTGTTTTGAATGGTCTTGGCCATGTGAGGCTTGCCTTGTAGGGTTATAGTGTAAGTGGCTTTGATTAGCTTTGAGTGTCAAGTCTCTAGCATGCTTTACTTGAGTTGTTTGCATGCCTTGACTCATTTCTCACATGATTTTAGTGTATATGGTGTAGTCACACTCTCACATATTCCACTCCTTCATAGCTTTTGTGAGATGTGCCTTTATGCCTTGTTTGTGAGCTAATACATGAGCATATCTCTCTTGCCATCTATGCTACAAGTCTAGCATGTTTTTGCTACTACTTTGACCTACCTTAAGTCTGTTTTGAGTGGTTAAAGTCATTTGAGCATTGCTTAGCATGGTTGTAGTGTAAAGCCCTTGACTAGCTTTGTGTTTCAAGTCTCTTGGCATGCTTTACTTGAGCTATTTGCATGATATGGCATCATTTGGCATGGTATTTCAAAGCATATACTTCCATCAGACACTCATATATATCACTCCTTAAATGCTTTTAAGAGTCGAGCCTTATGCCTCGTTTATGAGCCAACGCATGAGCATGCATTCGTTGCCTTTCATGCTATCATTTGAGCACATTTTGGCTACTGTCTTGGCATGCATGAGGTCTATTTAGGGCTGGTTTAGTCCTTTGAGCATTGTGTTGCATGGTTCTAGTGTTATGCTCTTTGCTAGCTTCAATGCTTTTGACTCCGAGCATGTCTTGCATGCATCATTTTCATGCTTTGATGTCATTAGCATCGTATTTTAGTGCTGGAATATGTACCATCGCATGCCATCTTTCATTTGTTGTATCACTTTGAAAGAGGTCTTAAGCCCTTTGTTGGTCTTAGCGCGAAATTGAGGCGTTCATGCGCAATGGCATGATGCTTCTTTCATGGTCAAGAAGCTTGTGGCTCGGTCTGTCTTTCAAATTAAAGGACTTCTCACTTTTGGACTTAACCAATTAAAGGATGGATTGGTAATCAACAAGTAAACAAAATGAATCTAAGTAAAACATGCCAAGATAACATGTTTGTGTGGCATTGCGTGTGTTTGGATCGGACGTTAATCCAAACACGAGAAATGAGAGACGTTTCATACTTGAAGTGATGAAACGTGTCTCATTTCTTAGTCGTCGTCCCCCTTGATTGTGCATGATAGGGTGGAGGTCTCTTCAATCTTGTTGGTTATTGGTGCATTCACTAACATTGTACTAGTTTGGCTCTTTGGCCATCATGCATTGAGATGCGTGATTGCTGGCTTAAGAGTCGAGCATTACGCTTCTTTGAGCTCGAGAAAAGTAGTTGTGCACACATTTCCTTATAAATGCATCGTTGTACCTTTGTTGATCTCTGTTGCAGCAAAGTTGAGATTTTGGAAAGGGAAGTGGCCTGCCGACCACTTGCACTAGCCTGCCGACCACTTGAAGGGGCCGGCCGGCCAGTTGAGGTAGCCTGCTGACTAGTTGAGGTGGCCGGCCAACCACTTGTAGCAAAATTTTCCAAAATGCTCTTGTTTTGAGGCAGATGCAACCTGAAGGTGTGTCCAATGTTCTGAGGTCACCGCGAGTGCCAACAAAGACAACTCATGGTAAGGCAATGCATTTTCCGGGCAAAGCAAACCGAGCATGCGTGTCTTCCTCCCCTCGAGGTTATTTTAACTGCTTTGCTTAGCTAGTTAATTTGTTGATTTTGTAATTAATTAGTTAATGTATTTAGCTAATTTATTTCATCTTTGTAATATTCTAATTAGCTTAGTATAGCTAGTTTCGATTCGGTTTGTAATTAATTAGCTTAGCTTAGCTAGTTAGCTTATTATTCGGACCCTCTGTCAAGAGGGCAAATATTGTAATAAGTGTGCGTGCGTGTGTGCATGTCTTCCAACCCCATTTCTTTCTCCCTTTTACTTATCAGCTTTTGATGGTTAGTTTAGGGCATATTTCAATTAGCATACCTTATGCTTTGCATGTGTACATCATTCATTTGTCTTGCATTGCATGCACCGAGCTCAGCGCATAATTCAAACTACATAGTATTTCAATACCTACTTGAATAAGTGTATCAAAATTGTTGCATCCATATGCCATTTTAGATAGCCGAGCCTATTTAATTGCATTTTTGCATGTGTTGCATTAGGCATTGTTGACATAGTTAGGAGCATGCATTGTTTTCTAACTAGCTTTTATTTTGGCTCGGAGTACACTGTAAGTGTTTACGCTTTAGCATCCTTGCATGAGTGTGAGTGTTGCCATGATAGCATGCTTACCATGAGGCTATTTACTTAAGTGCTTAACTGCTTGAATGCTTGTGGATGAAGGCTTCATTACTTGAATTGGGACAATTCATCAAAATGTGAGTTTTAAGCCCACTTGAAGTGGCAAATCATCATGTTTTAAGCCCACCCTGTTTGGTGGCAAATCCGCGTTTTAGCCTACTTGCAAGTAGCATCTTCAAGCCATTTTCAAAAAAACAAACATGAGATGTTTTGTTCCAAATTGAGTGATTTAGTCTATACTTGTATGTTGTGCGCATCACGTAGTAAGTTAGCTAAATAACCGGAATAAGAACACATGTGTTTTCAAAAACAACATATTATGTTAGTAGAGGCCGATCCTTTAATCGGGCGAGCGGGGGTGCTCATTTCAGGACCTTCCCCTCTCATACCCAAGTTCCCGAGCCGAGGCAACTTTGGTGATGACAGACACGTGGCCTTTGGCACGAGTCAGGGTTTCCTAAATTTTCCAAAATAAAATATTTAGGTGGCGACTCTGAAATTTGGCAAAGCAGTCCATGTTTGGCACTTCTTGATTAAAATCAATTTTCCAAAACGATTTGCCGGATTTAGACTCTTTGGAGATTTATCTGTCTTACATTGCACTTTGTGAGACTAGATACAGAACTGTGACAGGAGTTCGAACTGTAGTAGCTATGAACCCAATTCACGCCCTCTTCGAAAGAGAGGCCGCGCGGAGAGAGTTTCAGGCGGTCTACAACAACCTTCTCTGGCGAGGTTATCAACATGCTCTTTGTTTATGTTTGCTTGCACAATTCCTCCTTGCCCCTAGTTTCGATGGAGCCAACATCCGATTGATCGAAGTGGCCCAATGTCTAAAAGAGAGTAAGAGTTACATGGGCCTGGCCCTGGCCGAAACCTTGATAGGTTTGGATGCCTTTCATTGGCAAGAGACTACCTACTTTGCAGGGAGTCTGTTACTTCTTCAGGTATTGCCTCCTACCCTGCTAACTTATAATTCTCACATCACTCGACATGCAATCTCTGTTTTTCTCTCAAAACCTCTTCCTTACTTTTCCCTCATCGTACACCTCTCTATTCTTTAATCTCTCTTATTTTTCATCCCTCCCCAGGTATGGCTTATGGATAAACTGCAAGTAGTGGACCCTTGCCCTGAGTACTCGGCCAGAGCTTACTTCTTTCACCAACAGCTAGTGGATTTCCTTCAGAAGGGTTGTGGTGTGACTGGATGTGTGGCAAATCTGCAGCTGACATAACTTGGCATTGCCCCTGGCTTACTGTAACAGCGCCCGCGTGGGACCTCGATGCTACAGTTCGAACTCCCCTTTTTTTTTTTTTTGTTGCGGTTTGTAATCTAAACCAAAGAGTCCAACTCTGGCAAATCGTTTTGAGAAAAAAACAGATTTTTAGAAAAGAAGTGCCAAACATGGACTGCTTTGCCAGATACAGAGTCGCCACCTAAATATTTTTTTTTTAAATGGGAAATTTAGGAAACCCGACTCGAAGTCAAGGCCACGTGTCCGCTATTACCAAAGTTGTCTTGGCTCGGAGCTTGGGTGCGATCGGGAAGGTCACTATGAGCACCCCTTTCAGACGTCCAAGACCGGCCTCTACTAACCATGATATCCGATTTTGAAAACGTTATGTGTTCTTGTTCCAATTATTAGCCTAGAATTACTATGTTATGACAAAGAAACAAGTATAGACTAGATTGCCTAATTTGGAAACAAGCATTGCATATCCGTTTGTTTTGAAAAGTGCTTCGGAATTTGCTACTCGCAAGTTGGCTAAAACACGGATTTCAACGAGTTTTTCCAACTCAAACAATCCAACCTTCACCCACAGGCATTCAAGCTGTTATATCACATAAGCAACTAGCCTCATGGTAATCATGCTTTTATGGCAACACTCACACGCATGTTGGTATGCTAAAGCATAAAAAGCTTACCTAGTACTCCAAGCCAAAACAGAAACTAGTTAGTAATCAAGTGCATGATCCTAGTTCATGTTTAAGATGACTAATGTAACACATACAGAATGCAACTAAGATAGGCTCGGCTAATCTACGATGACATGGGAAATGCTACAACTAACACGTATTCAATTTGGAATTGAAGTACAATGCAGTTAGTATGATGCGCCGAGCCCGGTGCATGCAATACAGATGAATGATGCACGCATGCATAGCATAAGGATGCTAATTTTGAATATGCCCTAATCTACTATCATAAGTAGGTAAATAAAAGGAAAGAAAGAAGTGGGGGTTGGAAGACATACATACACTCACGCACACTTATTACACAATTACCCTCACACGGAGGGACTAAAAGAATATACAGTCCCGAATAGTACAGTCCAAATACAGAATAAATTATTACAAAAATTTCTAATTTAATTAATAATTTAAATGCAGAATAGAGAAAGGCCGCAGCCCCGCTTCGGGATGCGCGAATGATGCATGCTCGAATCCGACTCACCCGGAAAACCCGCACCATACCACTGCTGCCTCTATTTTCTTCGCCCCGCTTTTCGAATCATCAAAGTCCCAGGACACCTTCTAAGCACACTGCAGTACACCACCGGCTGGAGAAAATGACCACCGGCCGTTCAAAATAACCATCGGCTGCTTGAGAAGTTATCGGCCACAAACAAATGGCCGGTCGGCACTCTTTTGTGCCGGTCGGCAAACAATTCCTGCAGAAGACAGTTTTGACAGCAACAGCAGACAAGCAGTGCATGGTATGGAATTTTGAGCATATGTAAGCATGGCCAATGCCCCTTATCATGTATGGGAGTCAAGGAAGCATCGCCCTTGGTCCTTGGGCCACCAATTATGCCTTTTGGTGCATGATGGCCTAAGGGACCAAGATTGCAATTCAATGTAAATATGCATTCAACACACAAATGAGAACCAAGACTCTATCATGTCAAGATCAAGGGCCTTAGTGACCTGAGAATTGAGGTGTGTATTGTCACTTGAAGTACAAACACCCCTCATTTATCACACTTGGTTTGACACCCCAAACCAAGCAATGCAATGCATGTCATGCAAACATGGCTCAATAATGTAATATGATGCTAAAATGCAAGGCATGCCAAATGCTATGCAACATATCATGTTAAGTATATAGTGATAATCATATGGGAGGCAAATGTGATGCAACCATGGACCAAAATGCCATGAAGCTAGTATGGGACAACATATAATGAACCAAATAAGTAACAAGCATATGATAAACATACAATGGTGGACTTAACCACAATGGGGCAGACCTCAAACCTCCCCCAAAACAGTGGCAAAAGTGCCCAAAATGATGGACCAACACTCATGCAAACATGCAAGCAAATGGGCCCAAAACCAAGGCATAAACAAGGGGCATTCCACTACCACCAACATGACCATTCATGGCATGAATCAAGCAACCAAAAACAGATTTCTAGCATGCAAAAATACACCCAAACCCTCTGATATGGCAGCCCCAAAATGCCCTAAACATACAAGCATGCACAATATTCATTTCAAAGTATAAAAGGGCACACCTTCAAAGCATGAAAAAGGTCACATATGCAATCATACAAACATGATTTGTGGACTGAAATATGGTCCTAAATGATGCCAAATCATGAGGATGGTCCAAGCTAAGCATGTTAGAGGCCAATATGTTTAAGGCTTACAAGCCAAAACACAGAGAGATGACATCAAACAAGGCAAGCATGACTGAAATAGATGGCCAACAGACCTTAAACATGACAAGTCATGACCAAAGACCTCAAAAAGCTAAGCCAAAACATGAAGATATGCAAGGCTAAACACATGGCACATTTCTAGGCAAAATGGAGGATTACAAAGCAAGTATAAAAAGCATGCTAAGGACCACAAAACCACTTTTGGACAGAGGTATAATATGACCTAAAACATCCAAATAAGCTCTGAAATGAAGCTAAATACAACTACTCAAACATGCTACCCTTTTAGGCCAAAAGTAAAGGTCAAAGAGGGACAAAGGGGAGAGGGGTGTCCCTCCCCTATACAAGACTTCAAACCACCTTCCTTACCACTAAAACCCACTGGTTTTCAGTGATGAGAAGCCAAAAAAAGCTGAAGCAAACAAGACCTCACCAAAGAAACACCAAAAGGGCCAAACAAGCCCTAAGATGGTGAGTTTGCACTCAAACCACAAAATGACCTCAATGAAAGTTCTAGAGCAAGAAAAAATAAGACTTTTTTCAGTTATACACAAAGCTCAAAACACAAAGAAAAATAGGTCAAAAGTCAATGCAAGGTTGGGGAAACTAAAGTAAAGTAGTTACCCTTGAAGAACCCTTGAAGAACAGGTGGTACAGCCCTCTTCTTCTGATCAAAAACAGTCCAAAACCTCAACAAACAACCCTCCAAGCCTCCCAATCTCAAACTAAGGTGTAATGGTGTGTGTATTAGTGCAAAAGTAAGGTAAAAGCACACTTTTAGGCCTAAAAATACACACACAAGAGGAGAGAGAGGGAAAATGTAGAGAGAGGGAGTATATGGCAGATATATAGATATAGAAACTCTGGTTTTTTGTTGAAAAATGGCTAACCTCTATCAAAGGGAGAGGAGGGGAGCTTATATAGGCCAAGCCAAGCCAAGAAACTTAGAGGCTAAGCAAAAAAGAAAGGTTCAAGGCGTGCAAAAGAGTCTAGGCTTCTAGAGGAAGCTAAGACAGCTGGCCAAGCTTCTTGGCCAAAGGGGTCAACCTTCTAGAAGGTTCGAGGGTTCAAAGGTGCCCAAGGGTGCAAAGTGGCCACTCCCATGCACGGGGATGAGTGATGGTGTATTCCAGCTGGCACAGCTGGCATGCACCATGCCTCAGGGGTGCAAAGGGTGCACGCCGGCCACCAAAAGGGGTCACCGGCACAATAAAGTGCCGGTCGGCTAAACATAGTGCCGGCCGGCCATTGTCTTTAAGAAAACTTTGTCGGTGGCACACATGTGCGGCCGGTGATGATAGGGGAGGGTCGGTGGGGTGTGGGGATGGCTAATAAGCCATTCCCTGCCCTTCCAAGGCAAAACACAAGTGTTTGGTGCAAAACCAGACACAAAACGGTTGAGTTCGGAGATCCTGAGGTAGGCGCCAGAGTCGAGACCTCCGAACTCCAAACGAACACAAACATGGATAATCACCGAGTGTTCAAACGGTGACGTCCAAGTCTTGAGGACGGTCCAAAATGGGGTGTCTCAGCTGCCCTCTTGACAGAACTCGAAAGTCATAACAATGACGGGAGTGAATGTCAAAGCCCAGAGACGACCCATTTTTGACAAGGCCGAAGACTTGGACAAACATGCAAGATAAACAAGGTATGCACCCGAAGGCAGGGGCAAAATGCAACTGAAAATGCAAGAAGCCGAGCATAACTTCCGATTATGCAAAGAAAGCTGTAACGAAGCACACATGCAACAGTTTTAAGCTAGAATACACCAGACTACACTACAATGCAGAAAGGATGTAAGAGAATTATGCAATTCTCAATACGTCTCACTCTGAGGATACAATACCTGTGCGGTTCGTCCGGTTGCACTAACCTCAAATGAATCGTACATACAATATCGTGCCTGCAAAGAAAGCAAACTTAACAGGTACAATATCGTTAACAACATGCATGACAACGCAGTCGAGAGTGCGTGGCAACGCATGCAATGTGTATAGCGAGATAGTGGGATTGAACACATGTGAGTAAAGCAATGCACGCATGCAGGCAATGTGTATACAACGAAACCTAGAATTAAACATATGCAAGTAAAGCAAGCGGTTAATGCGAGCAATGTGTACGGAAAGAGAACTTGAACACATAAGTAAAGCAATGCACGTATGCACGCAATGTGTATATAAAAGGAACTTGAACACATGTGAGTAAAGCAATGCACGCATGCACGCAATGTGTATATAAAAGGAACTTGAACACATGTGAGTAAAGCAATGCACGCATGCACGCAATGTGTATATAAAAGGAACTTGAACACATGTGAGTAAAGCAATGCACGCATGCACGCAATGTGTATATAAAAGGAACTTGAACACATGTGAGTAAAGCAATGCACGCATGCACGCAATGTGTATATAAAAGGAACTTGAACACATGTGAGTAAAGCAATACACGCATGCACGCAATGTGTATGGAAGAGACCTGAAATTGAACATGGTAAAACATATTTCCCATGATGCTGGAATGTAATGTGTTACAAAACGGTATAATTGAAATGATTCATGGAATCACAAGATATAAAAAGGATACGGAAAGGAACGTCCTTCGCATGTACCGAGCATCGCTCACAAAAGTCATGACCTAAGGTCAACTCGAAGGTCAACTTACGTTTCGAAAATGCATTTTCTTGTATTGCCTTGAGTGATGAAGGTGCTTAACCACACAATTGACCCAAATAAGGGCGTGGAAGGTACAATGACTGAAAGGGGAGGTTATCGGTGTCAATCCCAGTACTCTGCTACCCTGCTATTCTCCTGCTTTACTTTCCTTTTTTATTAGGAGTTTAAGCACATTGCATTGCCTCAAGCAGGTTCTACTTTTTTGAAATCGCATATTTTTCTTCTTGTTCTTTTTTAGAAATACATGACGGAAATGAAACCGCTATTTGTTCAAAAGGTGTTGCATTTGCACGTTCTATGCATCGCATCGTAATAATCAGGTAGTGAACCAATTATAACTCGATAAGCAAAGCAAAGGGTCTCGTTTCAACCAGGTGCAAGTACAACTCGATAGACAGCACAAAAACTTAAAGAGAGTGAAATACAACTCGATAAGCAAATATACAACAACTCGATAAGCAAATGGGCGCGCCTTTGTGAGAATTGATCACTGAAGGGTATTGGAGGGTGGTGGGATTCTCCAATCCTTAACATGGAAAGCTCAGGGGACAAGGGGGAGAAGCACCGGCCCAGCTAAAACTCCACCGGCCGTGAGGAAAGGCCGTCGGTCGAAAAATTGATCCATCGGCCAAAACAGATGGCCGGTCGGCAATATATTTGGCTGGTCGGCCAGGGATAGGAGGAACCAGCAGAATGCTGACACATGTCCTCCATTCAACCTTATCTCCTACAAAAGACCCCAACTTCGTAGTTTTCTTCATTTCCACTCTGATTTACTCCAAATGGAAGAATTCCTTGCCCAAAATCTCGCAACTTGGATTAACAACTTGGATGGCTTGGAAAAGCTGAATTTTCGGGCCTTCGGTATAAACGCACTATTCACTTTGCGTCGTACCCCGCTGCATTTTCCATTTCTTCATGCTGCGGCAAGGTTTTGGAATCCGGTGACACACGTCTTCAGCTTTAGCGGACAAGAGGTGTGTCCTACCTTCGAAGATTTCCAAGCTCTAATGGAATCTGTGCGTAATGAAGAAATTTTGCCCTAACTTCGTTTTGGCCATGCCCAAGTCTTGGGGAAAATGTGTGGGCTCTCAGTACCCGATGCTCATTCTCTGATTTGTGATGGGATGCTGGACGTTCCGAGCTTGGTTTGCCGTTTTTCTGAGACTGGTGATCGCGGTGACCATCGCTGGCAAGGCTTCCGGCGACACGCCCTCTGTTTGTGCATGCTGTCTCATTTTCTGTTTGTCTCAGGTTCCGGAGGGTCTAGTGTCCGGTTGATTGAGGTTGCTCAAGGCTTGAAGGAGGGAAAAAGTTGCATCGCCATGATTCTGGCTGAGACGTTGCTGGGCTTAGACGCCTTTTATCGTCGAGAGACGACCAGATTAGCAGGGAGTCCACTATTACTGCAGGTAATGTTTCCCACCCCATCTCGCATATATGTTTGCTCACACCACTCGGCCCTCAAACTCGGTTTTTCTCACAAAACCCTTTTCTTACTTTTTCTCTTATCGTACATCTCTCTATTCTTTATTCTCTCATTTTTCATCCCTCCCCAAGTATGGTTGATGGATAAACTGCAGGTCGTGAACTCTTGCCCAGCTTATTCAGCTCGCGGTTACTTCTTCAGGCAGCGCCTAGTTGACGCCCTTGATAAGGGTTGGTGGTTCAAATGGATGTGCGGTTTGTCCACAGACCGTATTGCTTGGCGGTGCCCTTGGCTCAATCTCCCGGTAATGAGTTACAGCATGACCTGTCAACCCGGGATCCAATTGGTTGGCTTGACTCACTGTGTCTTCTACTTTCTATTCCGTATCCTGCGCCAGTTTGGTCATGATCAGACTTGCCCGCCGGAAGGGATAGAGTACCCGGCTACATTCCCGATTCGAGGCGCACAGCTGGCCCGATATGCCACAGCATGGAGGACGAGAGAACTCCTGGCCCCCGCTCCCACTTTCAGTTGCACTTTATCTGATGAGTGCTTGGATTGGCTTAATGAAGAGGCATAGGAAGGGCCCACTTTGGCATCGGAGGCTTCGACCAGCTCTGGGAGAGGGCGCAGGAGCACCTGACTTGACTATGCCCCGGATTTATTGCTTTATTAGTACTTTCAAGTTTTCTTCGTGAGTGTAATAAAAAGCAACTTCAATTGTATGCAAGAGCAAGAGAACTCTGTATTGAAATCAATGAAATTGAAGGTTGTGGTACTAAAAATTTTCCGTTTTGGTCCAGAAATGGTCTTAGTTGTAAAAAGATTTATTTGAACAAAAGTCACCTTTATTAAAACTTTTCAAAACTATTTTCGGTATGGATCAGAACTGGACACGCCTGAGATCTGTCACTGAGATGCACAACCCTGGATCCTAGCAACTGGAAAGTTGCCCCTTGTTTGAACGGTACCACGGCACTGTACAGCAACGGAAAGTTGCCCCTAGTCTGAATGGCACTGTACTGGAGATTGCGATAAACGCTGATGGACAAAGATGACCGAGATGATCAAACGGACAAAGTTGATCGGGGAAAAGTTTATGGCTGAACTTCAGGATGAAGCTGCCTACGTATCCCAAAGATGGGAATCAAGCCTTACGTAGTTCAGGCTTGGGTTCACTCGAGTATTTTCACTCTCCTTTTGCGCTCTAACTTTTGCCAAGGCCGCCCTTTGCGGGTTTTCAACCTTGCGAGCTCAGTTTTTATATTTTCTAATTTTTCGTGCTCTGAATTTTGCCTAGGTCGCCCTTTCGGGTTTTCGGCCTAGCGAGCCTCTCAGGGATAATATTTCTTCAACTTGTCCATGTTGATCGGTTGGGAGAACTCTAGGCCATCTAGGTCCATCAGAACCACAGCTCCACCTGACCAGATAGACTTGATGATAAAGGGACCAGTCCAATTGGGTCTGAACTTGCCCCTTGGGTCGTGGATGGGAGCTCGGTTGTCTTTAAGTACCAAATCTCCTTCCTTCAAATTCCTGGACTTAACCTTCTTGTTGAAAGCCCGGACAATTCTGCGTTGATATCCTTGGACATGGTATAGTGCTTTTAATCTCCTCTCATCAAAAAGCATGAGTTCTTCAAATTTGCTCTGCTGCCAATCTGCCTCGGCTATTTGACACTCAGCCAATACTCGTAAAGACGGAACCTCAATCTCTATAGGTAGAACAGCCTCCATCCCATAAACCAAGGAATACGGAGTCGCCCCGGTAGAAGTTCTAATTGAAGTTCGGTAGCCCCACAGAGCAAACGGCAACTTATCTGGCCAATCCCGGTAGGTTTCCACCATCTTCTGCAATATGTGTTTGATGTTCTTGTTGGCGGCCTCCACTACTCCGTTGGTCTGCGGCCGATATGTGGACGACTTATGAAAAGCCACATTGTATTTCTCCAACAAGTCAATCACCTCTTTCTTGAAGTGGGAACCATTGTCTGAAATGATCTCGTTCGGGACTCCATAACGGCAGATAATGTTGTTTCTGATAAACTTTGTGACATGCGAAGCCTTCAGCACCGCATAAGATTGGGCCTGACCCACTTTGTAAAGTAATCTATTGCTACCAAGATAAACTCATGCCCATTCGACCCCTTCGGGGTAACAGCCCCAATCACATCAATTCCCCAAACCGAAAATGGCCATGGCGACGTCATGTTGTCTGACTTTGTGGTGGGATGTTCATCGGTTTGCATGGATCGGCATTTGTGGCATCGCCAACAAAGCGATACAATCTTCCTCCATGGTAGACCAATAGTAACCTGTCGAGGATCTTCGTGCGGCATTACCCCATTCATATGTGCCCCATTCTCCTCCATGGATGGCCTCCATCGGTAACCGACTCATCAACTTCTACACACAACTTGTGCATTCCCAGGTGACCTCTTTTGTACAATTTACCCCCGCAGATGATAAACTGAACAGCCATTCTTCTGATTGCCCTTTTGTCCTTGGCATTTGCCCCTGGTGGGTACGCCTCCTTTTCCAAGAAGTTTCATATGTCATAATACCAGGGGTTCTTGTCCTGCACTTCATCTATGGCAGAGATTGACTCGTAAGCAAGTGCAAATTTCTGGTCAATAATGACTGGACGCATCCGGACTCCAGATGAGATGTCTATCATGGAAGATAGAGTTGCTAACGAATCTGCGAACCTGTTGTTCTCTCTTACTAGGTGAGTGAAATTTAACTTCTCAAACTGAGGAATTAACAAATCCAAGGTCTGGTGGTAAATTATCATCTTTTCCTCCTTGACTTTCCAGTCTCCTTTTGCTTGAGACACAACAAGGTTCGAGTCCCCAACGACGTCCAACCGTCTTGCCCTTAGTTCTAGGGCTGCTTCTAGACCGACAATACATGCCTCATATTCTACCTCATTGTTCGAGACTTTGAACCGAAGCTTGAATGCTAAAGGGATACGAGAATCGTCAGGCGCTATCAGCAATACCCCTATCCCATACCCGTACTGATTTGACGCTCCTTCAAAGTACATCGTCCAAGTTTCATCTTCGATGTGCAGAATAGCTTCATCTGGGAATAGGTACTCAACCACTTCATCCCCTTCAACCGGGTGGTCGGCAAGGAACTCTGCTACCACTCTCCCTTTTACCGACTTGCGCGTCACATACTTGAGATCAAATTCGGAGAGCAACAGCAGCCAACGAGCTAGCCTACCCGTAAGTGCTGGTTTCTCGAAAAGATATTTGATGGGATCGAATCGTGAAACCAACATTACAGAGTGAGCTAACAGGTAGTGTCATAGCTTCCTGATAGCCCATACCAAGGCCAAACAAGCCTTCTCCAACGGAGTGTAGCGGGTCTCGTAATCCAGCATCTTCTTGCTCAGATAGTAGATGGCCCTTTCCACTTTATCTTCTGACTCTTGTGTGAGCATGCAGCCCATTGTAGTCTCAGTTACTGACAGATACAATATCAACGGTTTCCCCGGCTTTGGTGGTGACAACACGGGCGGATTCTGTAGATATTCTTTAATCTGTTCAAATGCAGCTTGGCATCGGCCGTCCCATTGGAACTTCTTTCCTTTCTTCAGAAGACCAAAAAGTGGTTCACAAGTTAAGGTTAGTTTTGAGATAAACCGCCTTATGAATTGCACTTTACCCAGAAAGCCTCGCACCTCCTTTTCAGTCATTGGTGGTGGCATTTCTAAGATGGCCTTGATTTTGGAAGGGTCGACTTCGATGCCCCTTTGTGTAATCAGAAATCCCAGCATTTTTCCCGCTGTAACACCAAACGTACACTTCTGAGGATTCAGCCGCAGCCGAAATTCTCTGATCCTTTGAAAAAACTTTTGCAAGGCGGTGTAGTGGCCCTCTCTTTCTTTGGACTTGACAATCATGTCGTCCACGTACACCTCGACCTCTTTATGGATCATGTCATGTAATATTGTGGTTGCAGCCCGTTGATATGTAGCCCCAGCGTTCTTCAACCCAAATGGCATCACTCTGTAACAATATATGTACTTACGGGGTAAAAGCGATCTTTTCGGTCTTGGTGCCATTACTATCTGATTATAACCTGAGAAGCCATGCATGAACGAAAAGCAAAGCATACCCATTGTGAGATCTACCAACTCGTCGATATGCGGTAAGGAAAGTCATCCTTGGATCGCTCTGTTGAGATCCACGAAATCCACACATGCGGATTACGCCATCCTTCTTGACTAGAACAATGTTGGCCAACCAAGTCGTGACCGGATACGGCGGAAGCGGCGTCAATCTGCTTGGTGACCTCTTCCTTGATCTTAATGGCCCAATCAGGGCGGATCCTTCTGAGTTTTTGTTTGACAGGTCGGGCCTCGGGGTCAAGAGGGATCCGGTGCTGTACAATCTCATGATCGATTCCAAGCATGTTTTCGTAGGACCACGCGAAAACATCTTTGAAATCTTTTAATAAAGCGACCAGGCGCTCGCGTTCCTCCTAAGACAACGTGGACCCAATCTGGACCAGCCGCGGGTCCTTCTCAGTACCAATGTTCACGGTAGTGATTTCATCAATTAAGGGTTTAACAAACCTCTCCTGCTCTTGTTCAATTAGTCATTGCAAAACCAAAGGAATTTTGTCCTCGTCGTTTTCATCAAAATTTTGAAAGTCCTGATTTAAGCAATAAATCAAAGGCACAGAAAAGTACTCAGAAACCACATTCACCTCATTCTCATTATGTACTTCCAAACCGTCCAATTCTTCTGTTACAACAGACTCAAAAGAGAACGAAAAAGACGACCTGGACAGGACTGTGGCATCCGGGTTATCACCCTCAGGAATACCAGACTCAGACTCAGATGAGTTGGAACCTGATTCCGACCCACAAGACTCGGTGGAATTAGATTCCGGCTTACTACCTGACCCGGTGCTGCTCGACAAAAACCCCTCCTCGTACTGCCAGGTGAGGGAGGGTGCGATGGATGCATCCAAAATAGCTACTGGTAGGCCCGCAGCCGTTTCATCTTCGATCATGGACACCGAGGAGTTATCCCCCAAGCACAACTGGTTGATCAAAGGATCTGAAAGTAGACATGCCAGTGCTACCCTCATTTCAAACTCTGTGTCCGCAGACTCTAACTCTTTGCTATGCTCATCCTCAACTGTTGGTGCATGCGCTCTTCAGCAACATCATCCCCAAGCAACTGCAGGTCAAAGAAAATTTCGAACCCTGGCACGCGCTTCTTCTCTGCGTTCAACCACGGCTCCGGAAAACCATAGAATGGAAAATCCTCCTCCTCCCGGACGAAGCGTCCGTTTAGGGTACCCCGAATGGGCCGATGCATCAATTCAAAGGGTTTTCCCATCTGTTTTGCTTTGGCTCTTCCAGCCACCTCTTTTCTTTTTCTTACCCAATCTTCCTTGGTGGGCAGATAACCCAGGCCGAAGGTATGGGGTTGTCTTGACACCGCCAATCTTTTGCAATGCCCTTACGGCCGCTCTTTCCTAATCCCATCCCGGGGATGTATTGGAGCTTGTTCATGAGATACACTGCTTGGGCGCTGACATATATCCCTTCATTAGCAGCCATGATATTCTGTACGACCTGAGCCTCGGCCAAGGTAAAACCTGATATGAACACATCCTCCATGCCATGCTCGATTTCTAGAACAGGCGTGGATACCTCCGGTGGTGGGTGGATTGATGAATTCCCAAAGACAATGGCTACTCCCTTCCCATAGGGGTATTTCACCATTTGATGCAAAGTAGATGACACTGCCTTCACCTGATGCAGCCACGGTCGCCCTAAAAGCAAATTGAAAGTTGCGGGAACTTCTAGGACATGAAAATCTATCTCGTGTTGCCCCGGCCGACCTTTGTCTGAACTTTAACTGTCCCCATTACTTCTCTACTTGTATTGTCGTATGCCCGGATGACCTAGGCTGTTGGTACGAAATCTACGGTTTTCAAGCCAATCGCATATGCTGTCCTTGCTGGGCAGACGTTGATGGCAGACCCGGTATCAACAAGTACCACCGGTATCCACTTATCTCTACATTCCACGGAGATGTAGAGGGGTTTATTGTGATTTGTGCCCTCGGGCGGAAGTTCTTTGTCTGAAAAAGTTAATGCCGGGGAACCTCCTCCCGGAAAAACCAGCCCAACTAGCTGCTCTGGTGTAGTCTCTATAGAGAGCTTGGCCTCATCCATGGCTGTCAAGACAACCTGCCTATGTACTCGTGAGGCCATGAGTAGTCCCCAAATGGAGATGTCTGCTTGTATCTTTTTTAGCTGTTTGAGTACAGTTTCCTCTTCAAGCTGCTTCTCCTTTTGCTTCTCAACTTCTCTATTCTTCCCCGAGGTCTCTGGTTGATCCAAGTGTGGGGGTTTGAAATACCGCCCACTCCGCGTCATGTGGTCGACCTCTCCAAGGTACCAGGTGTCATCAGGTTGGTTATTCCCCCAATCTTCATCCGTGTGGGCAAGACATAAGTCCTCATCTTCCCACCACATTCCATCAGCGACCGACAGACACCTGTCCAGCTCTGGTATGACTGTTTTTGCGCTCGTAGCACCTCCCATCCACATGCCCACAACATTCTTGGTTCCTGTGCACACAGCAGTTTCAACTCCCACATGGGCCTTCGCCTTCCTGATTCTCTCGAAATCTTCAAAACTTGCTTGTTCCGACATAATTGACTGTTCCATAATCTCCGTATTCAAAATACTCCAGTCTCGGACGAAATTCTTGACACCGACGCTCTCCGGCGATGTATTCTGCTCTTCGACCCTTCCAGCCGTCACTGATATTCTCAACCCTGCTGAGCCCTGTTCTGACTGAAACTCTCCTATCACATCAAGTTGATCGTCCAACCACCCAGTAACTTCTGCTGAATTCTCATAATCGAACCACGCGACTGCTGCATCCTCTGGGTCTTGGTCACTGTAAAACTGGAGATCAGCAAGGTCCTCCCCCACAGCTGTTACACCATTTGTTTCCTGTCCCAAACTATCCCCGTGAATCACACACAATTCTTCCTCTATTGGCAATTCTACTCCGGGCCCATCTTGGCCTATTGATGAAATGTAGTCACCCGGACTATATGTCTTCTCAACATAATTCCCCGATTCCGCGGACTCTGGCTCAACCAACTGTTTTTCCTTTGGGATCTCCTCTCTCCTATTCTCGGTGGTCACCACCGCTGGCTTAGGTTGGGTTATGGAGATGTCCATCATGCACAAGTCGGTGTAATCGGGAAGAAACATCTCCGGTTTAGGCAGGTTGGTAGGTGTGATATAGATACTAGGGTCGTAGGACACGACCCCAGTATGGATGAAATTGAGTCTTTTGGGTGGTGGAGCTTGGTTATGTGTGGGAAGAGGGTTTGTAGTAACATTGGGTTTCTCGGGAGGTAGAATCACCCCGTTATCAATGAGATCTTGAATCTCGTGACGTAACCGGAAACACTGATCGGTGTCATGACCGTGCTGTTGGTGAAATGCACAATACTTGGCTGGGTTATGGGTAGGGGAAGTTTTTCTGGTAGGGGCCGCAGCTCCAGGGGCTTCAGATGCCCTTTTTTGATCAAAACCCCCAGAGCTTTGGATAGGGGCATATAAAGTAGAGCAAAAGTTCTGGTGTTTATGGGTGGGTATTTAGCTTTTTGCGGGTTACTTTCGGACGCACCGAAAAATGGCGTAGCTATCATGGCTCTTAGTGGGGGGTTGGCGGTGACCATGCTTACTTCGGAGGCTCTCGTAGTAGTAGTGCCACTCGGGCCTGCATTAGTGTTGCGGTTGAAGGTCCTTCGGGGTTGCTCCCGATCGTTATCAATCAAGCCTTGCTTCAAGGCATCTTCAATCTGCACCCCCATTTCATGTAGGTCAGAAAAAGCAGGAAAGGGGAGTCCTATCATCTTTTGCATCAACTTTGGCTGAAGATTGCACACAATCATCTGAATCTGGTCTTTGTCCGTAGGCCTCAAGGTCATCATTGAAGCCTTGGCCCTCCATCTGGTTACGAACTCTGAAAAACTCTCCTTAGGCTCTTGTCTAGTCGTCTCGAGATCACGGGTTGTAATCTCAATCTGTGTATTGTATGAATACTGCGCGATGAAGGCCTCAGCCATTTCGACCCAACTCCTCTTAACGTCATCTTCTAGCTTGGCGTACCATATGGCTACCACACCCGACAGGGTTCGGCCAAATAAAGACAACTTCTGAAGCCTACTGAGGCCCATTGGCCTTAGGACATCTGAAAACAGTCTCAAGTGCACCATGGGGTCCCCGGACCCGTCAAATCGATCAATATGAGGCATTTTGAATCTGTCGGGCAGCGTCACAGCTGCGTCAGTATATCCATCTTCAATGTCGGGAATAGTCTTGACCCCTTGGGATCTTTTGAACAACTTTTCAAGCTTGCTCAACTTTAGTGCGGTGGGATCAATCTCGAACTCGAAGGGAGAGTCCGGTAGGTTGGTGGGTGTTTTTGATAGCTGAGGTTGGATTTGAGGTAGGGTTGGAGGTGGGGGTGGCTCTGTAGGAAATTCTGTATCATTCTGAACATTGGCTGTCTCCCCGAGGTTTGTAACTCCTAGTGGGAGAGGAGTTTGATGCGAAGCAGATGCTCCAGTTTACTGCTCTAGCCTAGCAATTGTCTCTGCCTGTTCCTTCACAACTGTGGCCTGTTGCCTAGCGAATTTCGCCTGACGGACGGCATCCTGCTGCATTGTTTTCATGCTCTCTTGGAGGTGGCGCACCATCTCCTCCAAACTAGCCATACCATTCTGCTCTGGTTGAGTTACCGGTATATATTCTCTCTCTGTTGGTGACACGGAATCCTGATCCCTACTGAATACAGGTGGGGTAGATAAGGCCCTCTGGGCCAGGCTTGTCTTGATGTCCATTGCCTCGACCTCGCCTAGTAACCGGGTAGTGAGTAGTACACTGGTTGTCCGTCTACCAGATCCTCAGATCGATGGAGTCGACGACCTCTAGTCCAGAGTGCTTGGGGAGTATCTACTGGGTCAGAAGCAATCGTGTTCAACTACCTAGTAAAAAGATAAATAAAGCGTATAAATAAACAGACAATTGGACAGCACAATGGCATAAAATAAACATACAACACACGGTTGGATATCATAACACACTGCTAGTGAACTGGATACCTTTGTTCTCAAATCGATCATCAAGTTTACAATTATCGCCCCCATATCTGAATCTGGTACCCACAGATAACTGATTCCCAAAAATACTGTTACTGGTGCCCTCAGGCCGGATACCAAAACTTGCAAACTGATATACGCATTCCTGTAAAGATATACTCTAAAAGCACATAGCATGTAAAAGAGAGCCAATACACCCCTATGTTGGGCTAGGGTTTCCCTGTCCTATTTTGTCAGGAGCTAGGGTTTTACTACGCACGCAACGGCTTCAAACAACTTATATCGAGTAAGCAACCTGTCTTAGTTTCGAATGGTCACTATGGATCCGAATATGCACTAGGTCGAATGGTCGAAAAGGGTGCCCCGGTAAAACCGGGGTTTGTATTCCCATACTAGCAGAGCCCGCAACCAGTCAGCCTTATGGTCATGCCTTGACAAGACAAGCCTCCAGCAAACCGCTCAGGAATAGCAGATGGCCAACACGGTGTCCTAGGCGCACCAATGCATATGCAATGCAAAGAGACACATAAATGGAATCAAAACAGGATATCACGAGTTCGAGTCAAGCTCTCTAAAATCCCCAGCAGAGTCGCCAGAAACTGTAACAGTGCCCGCGTGGAACCTCGATGCTACAATTCGGACTCCCCTTTTTTTTGTTTGTTACGGTTCGTAATCTGAACCAAAGAGTCCAGCTCTGGCAAATCGTTTTGAGAAAAAAACAGATTTTTAGAAAAGAAGTGCCAAACATGGACTGCTTTGCCAGATACAGAGTCGTCACATAAATATTTTTTTTTTAAAATGGGAAATTTAGGAAACCTTGACTCGGTGCCGAAGGCCACGTGTCCGTCATTACCAAAGTTGTCTTGGCTCGGGAGCTTGGGTACGATCGGGGAAGGTCAGCTATGAGCACCCCCTTTCGCCCGGTCCGAAGACCGGCCTCTACTAACCATGATATCCGATTTTGAAAACGTTATGTGTTCTTGTTCCAATTATTAGCCTAGAATTACTATGTTATGCGCACAGCAAACAAGTATAGACTAGATTGCCTAATTTGGAAACAAGCATTGCATATCCGTTTGTTTTGAAAAGTGCTTCGAAATTTGCTACTCGCAAGTTGGCTAAAACATGGATTTCAACGAGTTTTTCCAACTCAAACAATCCAACCTTCACCCACAGGCATTCAAGCTGTTATATCACATAAGCAACTAGCCTCATGGTAATCATGCTTTTATGGCAACACTCACACGCATGTTGGTATGCTAAAGCATAAAAAGCTTACCTAGTACTCCAAGCCAAAACAGAAACTAGTTAGTAATCAAGTGCATGATCCTAGTTCATGTTTAAGATGACTAATGTAACACATACAGAATGCAACTAAGATAGGCTCGGCTAATCTACGATGACATGTGAAATACTACAACTAACACGTATTCAATTTGGAATTGAAGTACAATGCAGTTAGTATGATGCGCCGAGCCCGGTGCATGCAATACAGATGAATGATGCACGCATGCATAGCATAAGGATGCTAATTTTGAATATGCCCTAATCTACCATCATAAGCAAGTAAATAAAAGGGAAGAAAGAAGTGGGGGTTGGAAGACATACATACACTCACGCACACTTATTACACAATTACCCTCACACGGAGGGACTAAAAGAATATACAGTCCCGAATAGTACAGTCCAAATACAGAATAAATTATTACAAAAATTTCTAATTTAATTAATAATTTAAATGCAGAATAGAGAAAGGCCGCAACCCCGCTTCGGGATGCGTGAATGATGCATGCTCGAATCCGACTCGCCCGGAAAACCCGCACCATACCACTGCTGCCTCTGTTTTTACTTCGCCTTTCGAAATCACAAAGTCCCAGACACCTTCTAAGCACATCAGTAGACACCACCGGAGGAAATGACCACCGGCTCAAAATAACCATCGTGCTTGAGAAGTTATCGGCCACAAACAAATGGCTTGGCCGGCACTTTTGTGCGGTCGACAAACAATTCTGCAGAAGATGCTTTGACAAGAATACAGACAAGCAAAGGCATGGTATGGAATTTTGAGCATATGTAAGCATGGCCAATGCCCCTTATCATGTATGGGACTCAAGGAAGCATGGCCCTTGGTCCTTAGGCCACCAATTATGCCTTTTGGTGCATGATGGCCTAAGGGACCAAGATTGCAATTCAATGTAAATATGCATTCAACACACAAATGAGAACCAAGACTCTATCATGTCAAGATCAAGGGCCTTAGTGACATGAGAATTGAGGTGTGTATTGTCACTTGAAGTACAAACACCCCTCATTTCTCACACTTGGTTTGACACCCCAAACCAAGCAATGCAATGCATGTCATGCAAACATGGCTCAATAATGTAATATGATGCTAAAATGGAAGGCATGCCAAATGCTATGCAACATATCATGTTAAGTATATAGTGATAATCATATGGGAGGCAAATGTGATGCAACCATGGACCAAAATGCCATGAAGCTAGTATGGGACAACATATAATGAACCAAATAAGTAACAAGCATATGATAAACATACAATGGTGGACTTAACCACAATGGGGCAGACCTCAAACCTCCCCCAAAACAGTGGCAAAAGTGCCCAAAATGATGGACCAACACTCATGTAAACATGCAAGCAAATGGGCCCAAAACCAAGGCATAAACAAGGGGCATTCCACTACCACCAACATGACCATTCATGGCATGAATCAAGCAACCAAAAACAGATTTCTAGCATGCAAAAATACACCCAAACCCTCTGATATGGCAGCCCCAAAATGCCCTAAACATACAAGCATGCACAATATTCATTTCAAAGTATAAAAGGGCACACCTTCAAAGCATGAAAAAGGTCACATATGCAATCATACAAACATGATTTGTGGACTGAAATACGGTCCTAAATGATGCCAAATCATGAGGATGGTCCAAGCTAAGCATGTTAGAGGCCAATATGTTTAAGGCTTACAAGCCAAAACACAGAGAGATGACATCAAACAAGGCAAGCATGACTGAAATAGATGGCCAACAGACCTTAAACATGACAAGTCATGACCAAAGACCTCAAAAAGCTAAGCCAAAACATGAAGATATGCAAGGCTAAACACATGGCACATTTCTAGGCAAAATGGAGGATTACAAAGCAAGTATAAAAAGCATGCTAAGGACCAAAAAACCACTTTTGGACAGAGGTATAATATCACCTAAAACATCCAAATAAGCTCTGAAATGAAGCCAAATACAACAACTCAAACATGCTACCCTTTTAGGCCAAAAGTAAAGGTCAAAGAGGGACAAAGGGGAGAGGGGTGTCCCTCCCCTATACAAGACTTCAAACCACCTTCCTTACCACTAAAACCCATTGGTTTTCAGTGATGAGAAGACAAAAAAAGCTGAAGCAAACAAGACCTCACCAAAGAAACACCAAAAGGGCCAAACAAGCCCTAAGATGGTGAGTTTGCACTCAAACCACAAAATGACCTTAATGAAAGTTCTAGAGCAAGAAAAAATAAGACTTTTTTTAGTTATATACAAAGCTCAAAACACAAAGAAAAATAGGTCAAAAGTCAATGCAAGGTTGGGGAAACTAAAGTAAAGTAGTTACCCTTGAAGAACCCTTGAAGAACAGGTGGTATAGCCCTCTTCTTCTGATAAAAAACAGTCCAAAACCTCAACAAACAACCCTCCAAGCCTCCCAATCTCGAACTAAGGTGTAATGGTGTGTGTATTAGTGCAAAAGTAAGGTAAAAGCACACTTTTAGGCCTAAAAATACACACATAAGAGGAGACAGAGGGAAAATGTAGAGAGAGGGAGTATATGGCAGATATATAGAAATAGAAGCTCTGGTTTTTTGTTGAAAAATGGCTAACCTCTATCAAAGGGAGAGGAGGGGAGCTTATATAGGCCAAGCCAAGCCAAGAAACTTAGAGGCTAAGCAAAAAAGAAAGGTTCAAGGCGTGCAAAAGAGTCTAGGCTTCTAGAGGAAGCTAAGACAGCTGGCCAAGCTTCTCCAAGAAGCTTGGCCAAAGGGGTCAACCTTCTAGAAGGTTTGAGGGTTCAAAGGTGCCCAAGGGTGCAAAGTGGCCACTCCCATGCACGAGGATGAGTGATGGTGTATTCTGTATTCTAGGCGCACACCGCATGCATGCCTCAGGGGTGCAAAGGGTGCACGCCGGCCACCAAAAAGGGTCACTGGCACAATAAAGTGGCGGTCGGCTAAACATAGTGCCAGCCGGCCGTTGTCTTTAAGAAAACATTGCCGGTGGTACACATGTGCGGCCAGTGATGATAAGGGAGGGTCGGTGGGGTGTGGGGATGGCTAATAAACCATTCCCTGCCCTTCCAAGGCAAAACACAAGTGTTTGGTGCAAAACCAGACACAAAACGGTCGAGTTCGAAGATCCTGAGGCAGGGCGCGTAGCCGAGACCTCCGGGAACTCCAAACGAACACAAACATGGATAATCACCGAGTGTTCAAACGGTGACGTCCAAGTCTTGAGGATGGTCAAAAATGGGGTGTCTACACTTACTTTAACTAAGATGAGCTACAACATGACCCATCAGTTGGGATGCAGTTGATTCGCCTCACACACTGCGTGTTCTATTTCTCCTTCCGATTCATACGCCAGTTTGGACATGAGCAGACACGTTCAGAAGAGGATGTGGAATACTCGGCTTCATTTCCCATTCGTGGTTCACACCTGCCTCGATACCTTACTACTTGGAGAACGAGGGAGCTTCCGGTTCCTGCCCCTAGCTTCAGTTATGCCCTTTCTGACGAGTGTTTAGCTTGGCTTGAGAATGAAGAACAAGTTGGGCCATCTTTATTGTGGAAACTTTCATGAGTGCAAGCAGAACACATAGAGCTACCTGACTTGACTGTGCCCCTAGTTTTACTACTTTGATCTTTCTTTTCAAGTTTTATGATGTAAAAGCAACTTTGATCTAAATTAGAGAGTTGGAGAATGTACTTGTGTTGAAATCAATAAAATTAAATTTGTGAGTACTAAAAGTTTTCCTTTCGGTCCCAAAAATAGCCCAAGTTGTAAAAGGGTAAAATTTTGAGAAAAAATCGACTTTTATTAAAACTTTTCAAAATCGTCTGAGGAAATGGTCATTACCCGACATACTCAAAACCCATCCTCGAGATGTGTAGCCCCGAATCAATAAATCACGACTACCCGTAACCACATTCACCATACCAGTCCTTCTGCCAAAATGAAGATCACACAACCGAGCTAACTCATAATGGAGAAAGGTGACCTGATCAGATATGAATGAAAAGGACAGTTGAGTTAAAGATAGTTGTGACTGAACTTTGGGATGAAGTTGCTTACGTATCCCAAAGATGGGAATCAAGCCTTACGTAGTTTGGTTCAAGTTCACTAGAGCATTAACTCTCTCCTTTTGCACTCTAACTTTTGCCAAAGTCGCCCTTTAGGGTTTTCAACCTTACAAGTTCAGTTTTTCTTTGTTTCTAATTTTTCATGCTCCAACTTTTGCCTAGGTCGCCCTTTCGCGTTTTTGGCCTAGCGAGCCTCTCAGGGGTAATATTTCTTAAACTTGTCCATATTGATCGGTTGTGTAAACTCCAAGCCATCCAAGTCCATGAGAATGACTGCCCCTCCTGACCAGATTGACTTGATGATATAAGAACTAATCTAATTAGGTCTGAACTTGCCCCTAGGGTCATGGATGGGAGCCCGGTTATCTTTCAGTACGATGTCTCCCTCCTTGAGATTCCTGAACTTAACTTTCTTGTTAAAAGCCCTGGCAATTCGGCATTGGTAGCCCTAGACACGATACAATGCCCTTAGTCTTCTTTCGTCAAACAGCATCAGTTCCTCAAATCTACTATGTTGTCAATCTACCTCCGCTATCTAACACTCGGCCATAACTCTCAGCGATGGCACTTTAATTTCAATTTGCAAAACAGCCTCCATCCCATAGATGAGAGAATAGAGCGTTGCCCCTATAGATGTTCGGATTGAGGTTCTATAGCCCCAGAGTGTATATGGCAGTTTATTCGGCCAATCCCTGTAGTTCTCCACCTTCTTCCACAAAATGTTCTTGATATTCTTGTTGGCGGGTTTAACAGCTTCATTAGTCTACGATCTATATGTTGAAGACTTATGAAAAGCCACATTATATTTCTCAAGCAGATCCAGCACCTCTTTCTAAAAGTGCAACCCATTATCGAAAATGATCTCGTTCGAAACCCCATATCGGCAGATGATGTTGTTCTTAATGAACTTAGCCACATGTGATGCTTTCAGCACAAAATAAGACTGGGCCTCCACTAATTTAGTAAAGTAATTAATTGCTACCAGAATGAACCCATGCCCATTTGGTCCCTTTGGCGTGACTGCACCGATAACGTTAATCTCCCAGATTGAGAAAGGCCATGGAAAGTCATATTGTAAAGTTTAGACAAAGGTAGTTCATGCGATTGGCATGAATTTGGCATTTGTGGCATCACCGAACAAAACCAATACAATCCTCTTCCATGGTTGACCAGTAGTAGCCTTGTCTAAGGATTTTCCGGGCCAACAACACACCGTTCATGTGGGCTCCGCACTCTCCCCCGTGAATGGCCTCCATAAGACGTTTTGCTTCTTCTTCTTCAACACATAGCTTATGCATTCCTAGATGGCCTCTTTTGTATAATTTTCCCCCGTAGATGATAAATTGGACGGCCAGACATCGTATTTCCCGTTTGTCTTTGGCATTTGCCCCTGGTGGATACGTCTCTTTTTTCATAAAATTCCAAATATCGTAATACCAAGGCTTTTTGTCTTCCGCTTCATCTATTGCAGCGACGATCTGGTAAACAGGCGTATACTTCTACTCAATAATGATCGGACGCATTTTTACTCCCAACGGGATGTCTACCATAGTAGATAGAGTTGCTAATGCATCTGCGAACCGGTTGGTCTCTCTTAACAAATGTGTAAACGTCAGTTTTTCAGACCTAGGAATCAGAATATCCAAGGCCGGATGATACATCTTCATGTTCTCTTCTTTGACCTTCCAATCCCCGTTAGCTTGAGAGACAACCAAATTCAAATCTCTGATGATGTCCATCTTTTTTGCCCCCAGTTCTAGGACAGCTTCCAATATTTTGCTTCATTGTTGGACACTCTTAACTGGAGTTTAAACGCTAAGGGTATATGGGAATCATCGGGTATTATGAGCAACACACCTATCCCATAACCGTACTGATTAGTCGCCCCGTCAAAGTACATCATCCTCATTTCCTCTTTTACATACAGAATGTCTTCATCTGGGAATAGGTATTTGTAGACACCCCATTTTTTACCGCCCTCAAGACTTGGGCATTACTGATGGTTTGCTCGGTGTTGAGAGATGTGCAGGGCACAGGTTCAATTCCTTCGGCAAGGAGAGAGGCAAACCCTTCAAAACACTTTGTTTAGGGGTTTGGAGTTGAAGAAAAGAGGAGAGGAGGAGAGAAAATAGGTTGGAGAAGAAGTATGCCATGAATCCGGGTAGGAGAGAATCGAGCAGCCCTCGCTGAATCGGGCTTATTCAATTGCGTACTTGGAGTCAAGCTATGAGGCCACCATCGTTGGAAAGAAGACTTCCGGGGCTTCACTTTGCACTCAAGAATCTCCTAGAGCCAAGTCAAGGTGGAGGAGGTATGATTGGTTGAAGCTGGGTATCATCCCGGTTGGATTGAGTCTGCGCGGCTTCGCGAAAAAGGGCATAACTTTTTGCATAGGAGGAATTTTGATGCAAGGTTTGCGCCATTGGAAAGCTAACTTCCGGGGCTTCGATTTGCATACCCACCGGCCGTTTTTTGACCAAGGAATCATCCATCGGCACTCTATTTAGCCGACCGGCACTTTATTTTGGACAATGATCGAATCTTCTGGCCGGTTTGAACCCTTTGCACCCCCCAAGCCTGGTGCATACCACTGCCACACCGGGATGCACAGAACTCGACCCACGCGCATGCATGTGCCCATTTTGCACCCTTTAACCCCATTTTTTGGACCCTTTGCTCATGGCTTCTTGAGGGAGCCTTGACCCCTTGTCTTGGCTTCCTCAAGGAGCCTTACCACCGTCAAGCTTCCCTTACAAGCTTTGGCCCCCCCTTGACCCCTTTTGATGACTTAGCTTCTAAGTCTTGGCTTTACATTGCTTATATAAGGAGGCCCTCTCCTCCTTTGATTAGGGTTGGAGTTTTGGAACAAAAACCAGAGATATATAGGTATATATCGATATAGATAGATACAACCTCTATCTCCCTCTATATCTTACTTCTTTGCCTCCAAAAGTCCATTATTCTTGGCCATTCCTTCACCAACCCATAGCACAACACCACCACTTCCATTTCCAGCATTTGGGAGGACATTTGCAGAGGTTAGGAGCTCATTTTCTTCAATCAAAACCCGCTGGTTTGCTGGCCTTCAAGGGTAAGTGTCTATTTCCCTCAAACTAGCATTTTCTTGGTTCATATCTAAGCCATAGTTGCATGTATTTTTGAGCTTCGATGTAAACTACAAAGTTGCTTGTTTTGAGCCCTTCTTCAACATTGAAGAAGGGTTCAACACTGTTGGGGGTCTCCATGTTGTACTTACGATTATACCCCCTCTTTGGCCCCCATTTTTGCATGCTTTATTAGCCTACCATGCTTCTGTTTTTGGGTCTTAGACAGGCCTGAAAAAGGTCTTAGTTTGACCCCCTCTACATGTCTCATGAAGGGTATTTGGCTGTTTGGTGCGTCCTTTTGGTACTTCATGTTGTACCCCCTTGTATGCCATGATTCTTGCATAGTATATTTGGCTGGTGTATGATCTGTTTTGGGGCTTGATGTAAGCTGTAAGTAGGCTTATTTTGAGCCCTTCTTCAACATTTTTGAAGGGCTCAACATTGTTTGGATGATCCTTATGCTACTTGCTTTGAAATCCTTGTTTTAGCCTCATTTTTGCATGGTTTGTTAGCCTTGTATGCTTACTGATTTTGGGGCTGTCTTATACTGAAAATGTGCTTATATTTGGGCTGTCTAGCTGCTGTCTATTCATACCATGTTCATATAATGCATGTTTAGCATAGCTATAGGCCATTTTGGAGGCCTAGTTTTGCATTTCGGGAGTGATTCCATGCATCGGGTGTCATTTCGCCTTGTTTCGGGGCTATTTTGCCCCTTATTTAACAACTGAAATTTGTATGTGTAGTATGCCATGCTTCATGTTTCATTAGAGTGCCATTTCATGCTTGTATGCCATCGCCCCGGTTTGCGTGCCCGTGTGCTCGCATTTCGAGGCATCCCATTTTCACCCATCGGCCTCTTATGTGAGTGTGGCTGAGGCTCTCATGTTAAGTATAAGTCCATTTTGTATCTTGTATGCTATTTCATGCTTGTATGCCATCGCCTCGATTTGCGTGCCCGTATGCACGCATTTCGAGGCATCGCTTTTTCATCTTATGGCTGCTGATTTTGGCATGCTTGTGAGCTATCCATGTTAGTTTAAGTCCATTGTTGCATGTTTGTTGCATGCCATGCTTGTTGGTTTAGGTTGTGTGCCTAATACATGTTGCATGTTTGCATACTTGCCTTTATGCTCATATTGCATACTTAGCTCACATGTTTAGGTTGCATTTGGCATGCATACCTTGCCTCTTGAATCACCATGATAGAGGTTGGGCCTCTTGTTTGTTTGTGCTTGTATTCCATTCCATTGTAAGTTGCTAACTTGGCGTTCGGGCCATCATGCATTGAAATGCGGATTGATGGCCCGGGGTCGAGGCCATGCTCCCTTGAGTCTATTGCATGATAGGAGTGTGTCCGCATACATTTGTCCCAAAATTCCAATGCCATGCTTCGCCGCTGTCATTGTCAAGCAACCGCTCTTCGCAGAACTTTTACGACCGGCAGTATAATGTGCCGATCGGCACTTTGTTTGTGTCGATAACCACCACAAGAAGCCGATGGCCAATCCAAGCGACGATGAGCTCTTCCCCACGGTGGGGTATTTCAGATCATTTGGGAGGTATTCAAACTTTGGGAATTTTTGGAGAGGCGGAAAACAGAGAACCAAAGAAGTGGCACTTGGTTTTTCCGCAAGCGGACATCGAGCATGCATCATTCACAAGATCTCGAGGCGTAGGGTCAGTGGCCCCTTTATTTCACATTTATTTACTCAGTAATTAGAATTTGTAATATTTATTCATTTATTTTGGGACTGTATTATTATTTTGGTCCCTCCGAGCGAGGGCGAATGTGTAATAAGTGTGGGTGTGTGTGTGCATGTCTTCCAACCCCCACTTCTTTCTCCCTTTTATTTACCTGCTTATGATGGTAGATTAGGGCATATTTTAATTAGCATACCTTATGCAATGCATGTGTGCATCCACGCATTTGTTGACATGCATCGGGCTCGGTACATCATACAAACTGCATTGTATTTCAATTCTAAATTGAATACGTGTTATTTGTAGCATTCCATATGCCATGTTTAGGGTTAGCTGAGCCTACTCTAGATTGCATCCTTGCCTGTGCTGCATTAGCCACTCTAACATGAACTAGGTCATGCATGTTTGCTAACTAGTTTCTTGTTTTGGCACGGAGTACGATGTAAGTATTTTACGCTTTAGCATATCGCATGTGTGTGAATGTTAACATGACAAGATGCTTACCATGCGCTAAATGCTTATGTGATATTACCGCTTGAATGCCTGTGGGTCGAGGTTCGATTGCTTGAGTTGGGACAACTCGTTCAAATGCGTATTTTAGCCTACTTGCCACTACCAAAATCTTACACGATTTTCGACAGGAAACGGATATGCAATGTTTATCTCGAAATTAGCCGATCTAATCTATTCTTGTTTCTTGTCGCACAACATAGTAATTCTAGGCTAATAACCGAATAAGAACGCATAAAGTTTTCAAAATTGATATCACGGTTAGTAGAGGCCTCTTCGGACCCAGCAAAGGGGGTGCTCATAGTCGACCTTCCCGATCGTACCAAGCTCCCGAGCCAAGACCACTTTGGTGATGATGAGACATGTATTTCGCACCGAGTCGTGGTTTCCTCAATTTCCCCTTTTAAAATATTTAGGTGGCGACTCAGAACCGCAAAGCAGTCCATGTTTGGCACTACTTTTCAAAAAATCTGTTTTTCTTCAAAACGATTTGCCGGATTTGGACTCTTTGGTTCAGATTTAGAACCGTGACACAAAGGGAGTCCGAACTGTAGCCGAGGTCCCCCGCGGACGTGCTACAGTTTCTGGCGACTCTGCTGGGGATTTTAGAGAGCTTGACTCGAACTCGTGATATCCTGTTTTGACTACACTTATGTGTTTCTTTGCATTGCATGTGCATTGGTGCGCCTAGGACACCGTGTTGGCCATCTGCTATTCCTGAGCGGTTTGCCGGAGGCTTGTCTTGTCAAGGCATGTCCATAAGGCTGACCGGTTGCGGGCTCTGCCAGTATGGGAACACAAACCCCGGTTTTACCGGGGCACCCTTTTGGACCATTCGACCTAGTGCATATTCGGAATCCATAGTGACCATTCCAAACTAGGACAGGTTGCTTACCCGATGTAGGTTGTTTGAAACCGCTGTGTGCGTAGTGAAACCCTAGCTCCTGACAAAATAGGACAGGGAAACCCTACCCCAACATAGGGGTGTATTGGCTCTCATTTACCTGCTATGTGCTTTTAGAGTGTATCTCTACAGGGAATGCATATACCAGTTTGCAAGTTTGGGTATCCCATCAAGGGCACCAAGATAGTATTTTGAGAATCAGTCATATCTGCGGGTATCAGATTCAGATTTGGGGCAGTGATTTCGGGGAACAGTGATCAGTAATAGAATACAGTCGTTCAGCTCCACTCGTATTTGTTTTGGTGAAGTTGAGCTGAGATGCTGTCTGTTTTCCCTTTTTGCTAGGGGTAGTCTTGGAACTATAGCCTCGGAAAGCTCCAATATCCCCTGCACATTAGATTTATGGTAGACTTTGTGTCGTCGTAGATTCAACTCAAGGGCAATCGGTTTTCCTTTGCTAGAGGGAATAAAAGGGCCATCGAGCACGGATCACGGCTCAAAGAAGCGGATCGATGGTCCTTATCCCCCCACCAGTGAATTGTCAGGCCGAGGTCTCAGTTTTCACCACAGGGATAGATATACCGCATACCAGATGGATCAACGTCGTCGGGGTGGAGGCAATGATGCGTCGATGCGAGAAACTATGAAACTCATGCAAGAAGACGCTCCATAAGCGAATTCCAAGCAAGTCAGTAATCATGGCTCAAAGGCCGAACTCATCACCAGTCGCACAAAGAAAGCGGCTCTGCTTCACAACAAGTTCCTCCCCCAGCAGGAGCCCCAACACCTGGGGAGGCGCCAAATGTCCAAAATGTCCAAGAGGATCTGAGACCTTCCAGCAGGGCGCTCGCCCCCAATTCCACCGCAACTATCCAAGGCGCCCACGCCTATCAATGTACCGGGCTCTCCCTTTGAGTTCGAAGCGGACCCCACAGCGTTGAAGCTGAGTAAGCTGGAAAAGATGTTTAAGAAATCTCAAGGAGCCAAGTCCATTCCCGACATTGAGGATGGATACACGGACGCAGCTGTGACGTTGCCAGATCGGTTCAAGATGCCTCAAATTGACCGATTTGATGGGTCCGGGGACCCCATGGTCCACCTGAGTTTGTTTTCAGATGTTCTGCGCCCGATGGGCTTGACAAGATTACGCTCTCTCCTCTTAGCAGACCTCGCGGGTATCGCGGCCATCTGGTACGCCAAATTAGAGGACTCAGTGAAACGAAGCTAGGAGGAGATGTCCGAGGCCTTCATCGCACAATATTCATACAATACCCAGATCGAGATCACAACCCGTGATCTTGAGACAACCAGGCAAGAGCCAAAAGAGGGCTTCTCTGACTTTGTAACCCGTTGGAGGGCCAAAGCTTCTTCAATGGCCACCAGGCCGGTCGACAAGGATCGATACGGATGATTGTCGCAATCTCCAACCCAGCCGATCACGAAGATGATTGTCCTCCCCCTACCCACCTTTGCAGACCTCCATGAGATTGGGGTACAAATCGAGGACGCTATAAAGCAGGGCCTCATTGACCAGGAAAAGGAGCAGCCCAGGAGGGTGTTTACCGAGTCAATCGACCACCAGTGGTGATGCAGCTGCAAGATCTTCTGAAGTGGGAATGGTCGCCAACACCACATCAAAAACAGCTACCCCATTTACTGGTGCGTCCGGAAGTAGCTCACAGAAAACCAAATATCCACCTCGAGTCAAGAGGGTTTTCACCCCACTTCATATGTCTTTGTCAAAGGCTCTAGAGATCCTAATTCGGAAAGGACACCTGAAACCATTGGAACAACGGCCTTTACCTGATCCTCTCCCTCCAAAGCATGACCGGACTAAGTACTGTGCGTACCATCAACAAACCGGTCATGAGACCGATAGCTGCTTTCGTCTGCGCCATGATGTACAAGATTTGTTTGACAACAACATCATCACCGCACCAGCTCAGTAAGGTCTATCGTCACTGGGTCAGTGAACTTGGGGGATAATATGATATGATCAGGGGATGAACCACCTGCGGGCAACACTCAGTTTACTCCAAATGTGGCGTTTGACATGCACTGTTTTGAGCAATGTACAAATGCTGTTAATTTTGCTTTCTGACTTGGGTATTGAGCCAGTTCTATTGTTCTGTTTTGAGTCTGTCTCTTTGTCTTAAGTCAGTCCTTTTGATTAAGGGCCTGTCTTGTTGTATCGAGTCAGTCCTGTTTTGTCAGAGTCGGGTGATTTCGGGGGAGTTACCTCAGAGATCACTTGCTTGTTTTGCGTCTGTCTTTTCACTTTCTTTTGAGTCTGTTTCTGCCGAGGAGCCAGTTGTGCCAACAGATTTGAATGGAACAGCAGTGATTTTCACACTCTCGTGTTTGCTTCTGCCGTGTGCCAGTTGTGCCAGAATTTCTAAATGAGATGACAATATTTGACTAAAAGCTCTGTCTTTTCTGTGCCTTGAAGTCATTGTAATGACCTAAGTTTTTCAAAACTTTTTGAACACTGCGGTGAAAACAAAGAGGGAGGAATTCCTCAGGATTTGCAAAACTTTGATCAAACTAAGAAAAAGAGAGGCGTGCTAAGCCCTTAATGAATGAAATCATGCTTATTAGTGTGAGTACTGAGAAGGATCCTAGCTTTGATCCAGATTGGTCCTACACTGTCTTCAGCGTGAGCGATTTGTCGCTTTCTTAAAAACTTTCAAAAAATGTTTTGCGCGGTCCTGCAAAGACATGTGTGGAATCGCTTTTGAGATTGTACAGTTTAGGATCGCTCTCAGCCTCGAGACTTGAGTCCTTACCTTTAAACCTTGAACTTGCATTCAGAATGTTCAACGGTCAACCACAATGTGAGGTTTGTGTGGCCAGATCAGAAGCAGCCCATGAACTAGGGGCGAGAATATCAGATGTGATCAAAGGAAGCTTGTAAAGCTAGATCGAAAGCTCCCCCCAAACTAGGGGTGAAAATGTCAGATGCGCTCGAAGAGTCAAAGATGAGTCACCAAGTTCCTAACCACAACACTAGGGGCAAATTTTGGATGGACTCATTCTCCTGGATTCAGATGACTTCAGGATCTCAAAACCATTTGGCATGGACAAAGCTACACTTTTACCCTTTGAGAGGCTCGCTGGGCCGAAAACCCGGAAGGGCGACCCAGGCAAAAGTTAGAGCAAAGAAAAGAATGAAAAAAGAAAAAAAAGAAAAAATGCAAAGATACAAAATGCAAAAAGAAAAGAAAAGAAAAATGCAAAAAAAGAAGAAGAAAAAGGAATGGAAAAAAATGGAAAAGAAAAAAAAAAAAAAAGAGAAGAAAGAAGGACAAAGCTCGCAAGGTCGAAAACCTGCAATAGGCGCCTTGGCAAAAGTTAGAGCATAAAAAGGAGAGGTTAAATACCCGAGTGTACCTTAACCCCGAACTACGTAAGGCTTGATTCCCATGTTTGGGATACGTAGGCAACTTCATTCTGAAGTCCAGCCCTAAAACACTTCAAATTCAGTTGTGTCCATGAAATGGTTTTGATCATCTTTGCCTCTCTCAGATCCGAGAGTTCGGTTGTGATAACGCTCTCAAGGATTAATTTCAATATCTTGCGGTGCCATTTAGACAAGGGCAACTTCCGTTGCCATTCAATGCATCATGGTCATTTCAAACAAGGGGCAACTTTCCGTTGCCATGCAGTGTCCTTTAGACCAGGGGCAATTTTCCATTGCTATGGGTCCGAGGTTGTGCATCTCAAAGAGTTGGTTCCCTGCTTGTTGAGCGGTGGCCGTTTGCAAAAAAAAAAAAAAAAAACAGTTTTTGAGAATTTTTACTGAGGTTGACTATTCTCTCAAAAATCATTCCATTTTTCCAAAACTGGACCATTTTCTTGGACCCAAAAAAGGAAATTTTTCAGTGCTTACAACCTGACTTGCATGATTTCAAATCAAAAACCGAATAAGCATGTTAATCTAACTTTCATGTTGGTCAAATTTGTTTTAAAACAAAAAATGGTCAAAATGATGAACTAGGGGCACAGTTGAGTCAAAGCTTCTGTCTTCCCCATTTTCAACATACTTGCCAAGAAAGGCACTCTACCCGCCAAGAGGGCACGGAAGTTAGCAAAGGGCTGAAAAGCTCTCGCCTCCAAGCAAATGAGGTATCAAGCCATGCGCGAAGCATAAATTGGAATGGGGCGAGATGTTCCACTTCCTCATCTGGACAGATCTAACCACGTCCAAACTCCCCGACGAGGCATCATCAACCGATGTTACCTGCAGATTTGCTACACACCCAGTTGTGGCACAACCTTTCTGGGGGAAAGTTCACTGCTGTGTGCAGAAGAAAAAGAATCTAGCAGAATACTAGGGGCAAGAGCCCGCAACTTCTTGTCTATCTACCAACCACCCAGGGAAGGGATAAAAAAATGAGAGATTGAATAATAGAGAGATGTGTGTTGAGAGAAAAAGTGAGAAAAGGGCTTTTTCAGAAAAACAGAGCTTGAGGGCCGAGTGATGTGAGAATCACAAATGAGAAAGGGTAGGAAATAATACCCGGTGAAACAGGCTCCCTGTGCACATTTGAGTCTTGTGTTTTGTTTTGTCTGTCTCGATTCTTGTTTTGAGTCGTTCCGAGTGTTACTCGATGTGTTTAGGTTGTTTACCTTTTGTTTTCCATCATTGAGTCGTAGCGGACTGTGTTCAGTCGTAGGCTCAATACCCCGGTCAAGAACTCATCTCTCAATTTCATCAAATCATCTTGTGCTCAGAATGCCATGCCATTCTCCACATTTGTGCAAAACAGATTCGTTCTTTCATAAAAACTACAGGGCCCACCCCCGATAAGTGTGAACAGTAAAGCCAGGACCTATTTGAAGCTATAGTGGTTCCGGACTGCAAAATAAAAGCAAAAGAGGAAAACGTCGGGTATCTGAGTTTGTTTCAACTTCAGTAAGTTCCGAGACTACATCCCGTGTGTACCTCTTCAGGCCTTGCCAGTGCTCCGAAGTATGAGTGTACCTCTACCTCAAGCTCAAGACCAAGTTTGCTTCAAGCCAGAATGGTGTATCTAACACACCTCATTCCCTTAGTGTATCAATCACACTTCATTCACTTAGTGTATCTAACACACTCCATTTGCGTTGGTGTATCAATCACACTTCTTTCATTTTGTGTATCTATCACGCACATTTTCATTTTGTGTATCTATTACACACATTTTCGTTTTGTGTATCTATCACGCACATATTCACTTTTGTGTATCTATTACACTCTCACTTAGTGTATCAATCACACTTCATTCACTTGGTGTATCTATCACACCATTCTCCTCTTCATATCACATGTTTACTTTAGTGTATCTATCACACCTCATTCACTCTGTTTGCCTTATGTATCTGTCACATGTTTATTTAGTGTATCAATCACACTTCTCTCATTTAGTGTATCAATCACACACTTCATTTCATTCAGTGTATCAATCACACACTTCATTGCATTCAGTGTATCAATCACACACTTCATTGTATTCAGTGTATCAATCACACACTTCATCCTCATTTAGTGTATCAATCACACACTTCATTTCATTCAGTGTATCAATCACACACTTCATTGCATTCAGTGTATCAATCACACACTTCATTCACATTCAGTATATCAATCATACTCCTGTTCACTAAGTGCATCTATCACACTTTGTGTTCACCTTTAGTATATCCATCATACTTGTTCACTAAGTGCATCTATCACACTTCGTGTTCACCTTTAGTATATCAATCATACCTTGTTCACTAAGTGCATCTATCACACTTCGTGTTCACCTTTAGTATATCTATCATACTTGTTCACTAAGTGCATCTATCACACTTTGTGTTCACCTTTAGTATATCCATCATACTTGTTCACTAAGTGCATCTATCACACTTTGTGTTCACTTTTAGTATATCAATCATACTCCTGTTCACTAAGTGCATCTATCACACTTTGTGTTCACCTTTAGTATATCCATCATACTTGTTCACTAAGTGCATCTATCACACTTTGTGTTCACTTTTAGTATATCAATCATACTCCTGTTCACTAAGTGCATCTATCACACTTCGTGTTCACCTCTAGTATATCCATCATACTTGTTCACTAAGTGCATCTATCACACTTTGTGTTCACCTTTAGTATATCCATCATACTTGTTCACTAAGTGCATCTATCACACTTCGTGTTCACCTTTAGTATATCAATCATACCTTGTTCACTAAGTGCATCTATCACACTTCGTGTTCACCTTTAGTATATCTATCATACTTGTTCACTAAGTGCATCTATCACACTTCGTGTTCACATTTAGTATATCCATCATACTTGTTCACCAAGTGCATCTATCACACTTTGTGTTCACCTTTAGTATATCCATCATACCTTGTTCACTAAGTGCATCGATCACACTTCGTGTTCACATTTAGTATATCAATCACACTTGCTCACTTAGTGCATCTATCACACTTTGTGTTTGCCTTTTGCGTATCCATCACGCTTTGCTCAATTCATTCATTTAGTGTATCAATCACACTTAGTCCATATAGTGTATCTATCACACACTCGCTTTGTATCTATCACGCACGCTCGCTTTGTGTATCAATCACACATGCCCCCTTTGCGTATCCATCACACACATTCGCTTAGTATATCTATCACGTATTTGCTTAGTGTATCCATCACACTCGTCTCGCTTTGTGTATCAATCACACGCTCGCTTTGTGTATCAATCACACACTTTTTCTTTATACATCTACCACGCCATGCTCATCTTGTGTATCCATCACACTTTGCTTCATACAGTGTATCCATCACGCTGCACTCACCTTGTGTATCAATCACACTTTATTCATATAGTGTATCCATCACACTCTCTTCTCTTTGGTGTATCCATCACACATGTTTGTCCACTTAGTATATCCATCACACTTCGTTCACTTTTGTGTATCTAACGCACATGTCCGTGAGAATTGCATAATTCTCTTACATCCTTTCTGCATGAGATGTAGGTTGGTTCACGTATACTTGCTTGCATAGCATTCGCTTAAAATGTTGCATTTATTTTGCATAATTGCTTCATCACAGCATCCTTTGCATGATCATAAGTTATGCACTTGCATTGTGCATCACTTTGCATCTTGCCCCTGAACTACGCTGGTTTGATTCCTTGCAAAGGGATACGTAGGCAGCTTGCGGGCACAACCATTTATTCATCTGTATTTTGTTTGTCCAAGTCTTCGGCCCTATCAAAAATGGGTCGTCTCGGGGCTTTGACATTCACTCCCGTCATTGTTATGACTTTCGAGTTCTGTCAAAGAGGGGCAACTGTAGACACCCCATTTTTGACCGCCCTCAAGACTTGGGCATTACTGATGGTTTGCTCGGTGTTGAGAGATGTGCAGGGCACAGGTTCAATTCCTTCGGCAAGGAGAGAGGAAAACCCTTCAAAACACTTTGTTTAGGGGTTTGGAGTTGAAGAAAAGAGGAGAGGAGGAGAGAAAATAGGTTGGAGAAGAAGTACGCAAAAAATCCGGGTAGGAGAGAATCGAGCAGCCCTCGCTGAATCGGGCTTATTCAATTGTGTACTTGGAGTCAAGCTATGAGGCCACCATCGTTGGAAAGAAGACTTCCGGGGCTTCACTTTGCACTCAAGAATCTCCTAGAGCCAAGTCAAGGTGGAGGAGGTATGATTGGTTGAAGCTGGGTATCATCCCGGTTGGATCGAGTCTGCGCAGCTTCACGAAAAAGGGCATAACTTTTTGCAAAGGAGGAATTTTGATGCAAGGTTTGCGCCATTGGAAAGCTAACTTCCGGGGCTTCGATTTGCATACCCACCGGCCGTTTTTTGACCAAGGAATCATCCATCGGCACTCTATTTAGCCGACCGGCAGAAAAGAGTGCCGACCGGCACTTTATTTTGGACAATGATCGAATCTTCTGGCCGGTTTGAACCCTTTGCACCCCCAAGCTGGTGCATACCACCGTGCCAGCCGGGATGCAGAACTCGACCCACGTGCATGCATGTGCCCATTTTGCACCCTTTAACCCCATTTTTGGACCTTTGCTCATGGCTTGAGGAAGCCTTGACCCCTTGTCTTGGCTTCCTCAAGAAGCCTTACCAGCTGTCCAAGCTTCCCTTACAAGCTTTGGCCCCCCTTGACCCCTTTTGATGACTTAGCTTCTAAGTCTTGGCTTTACATTGCTTATATAAGGAGGCCCTCTCCTCCTTTGATTAGGGTTGGAGTTTTGGAACAAAAACCAGAGATATATAGATATATATCTGATATAGATAGATACAACCCTCTATCTCCCTCTATATCTTACTTCTTTGCCTCCAAAAGTCCATTATTCTTGGCCATTCCTTCACCAACCCATAGCACAACACCACCACTTCCATTTCCAGCATTTGGGAGGACATTTGCAGAGGTTAGGAGCTCATTTTCTTCAATCAAAACCCGGTTTCTTTGGCCTTCAAGGGTAAGTGTCTATTTCCCTCAAACTAGCATTTTCTTGGTTCATATCTAAGCCATAGTTGCATGTATTTTTGAGCTTCGATGTAAACTACAAAGTTGCATGTTTTGAGCCCTTCTTCAACATTGAAGAAGGGCTCAACACTGTTGGGGGTCTCCATGTTGTACTTACCATTATACCCCCTCTTTGGCCCCCATTTTTGCATGCTTTATTAGCCTACCATGCTTCTGTTTTTGGGTCTTTTACAGGCCTGAAAAAGGTCTTAGTTTGACCCCCTCTACATGTCTCATGAAGGGTATTTGGCTGTTTGGTGCGTCCTTTTGGTACTTCATGTTGTACCCCCTTGTATGCCATGATTCTTGCATAGTATATTTGGCTGGTGTATGATCTGTTTTGGAGCTTGATGTAAGCTGTAAGTAGGCTTATTTTGAGCCCTTCTTCAACATTGTTGAAGGGCTCAACATTGTTTGGATGATCCTTATGCTACTTGCTTTGAAATCCTTGTTTTAGCCTCATTTTTGCATGGTTTGTTAGCCTTGTATGCTTACTGATTTTGGGGCTGTCTTATACTGAAAATGTGCTTATATTTGGGCTGTCTAGCTGCTGTCTATTCATACCATGTTCATATAATGCATGTTTAGCATAGCTATAGGCCATTTCGGAGGCCTAGTTTTGCATTTCGGGAGTGATTCCATGCATCGGGTGTCATTTCGCCTTGTTTCGGGGCTGTTTTGCCCCTCATTTAACTACTGAAATTTGTATGTGTAGTATGCCATGCTTCATGTTTCATTAGAGTGCCATTTCATGCTTGTATGCCATCACCCCGGTTTGCGTGCCCGTGTGCTCGCATTTCGAGGCATCCCATTTTCACCCATCGGCCTCTCATGTGAGTGTGGAGGCTCTCATGTTAAGTATAAGTCCATTTTGTATCTTGTATGCTATTTCATGCTTGTATGCCATCGCCTCGATTTATGCGTCTGTATGCACGCATTTCGAGGCATCGCTTTCATCTTATGGTCACGATTTTGGCATGCTTGTGAGCTATCCATGTTAGTTTAAGTCCATTGTTGCATGTTTGTTGCATGCCATGCTTGTTGGTTTAGGTTGTGTGCCTAATACATGTTGCATGTTTGCATACTTGCCTTTATGCTCATATTGCATACTTAGCTCACATGTTTAGGTTGCATTTGGCATGCATACCTTGCCTCTTGAATCACCATGATAGAGGTTGGGCCTCTTGTTTGTTTGTGCTTGCATTCCATTCCATTGAAAGTTGCTAACTTGGCTTCGGCCATCATGCATTGAAATGCGGATTGATGGGTCGAGGGCCATGCTCCTTGAGTCTATTGCATGATAGGGAGTGTGTCCGCATACATTTGTCCCAAAATTCCAATGCCATGCTCTCTGCTGCTTCATTGTCAAAAGCCCATCTCTCTTGAGGAACTTTACGCCCGACCGGCGATAATGTGCCATCGGCACTTTGTTTGTGCCGATAACCACCACAAGAAGCCGATGGCCAATCCAAGCAAGATGAGCTCTTCCCCGGTGGGGTATTTCAGATCATTTGGGAGGTATTCTCAAACTTTGGGAATTTTTGAGAGGCAGTTGAAAACAGAACCAAAGAAAGGGCACGGTGCACGGGTTTTCCTGCAAGCGGACATCGAGCATGCATCATTCACAAGATCCCGAGGCGAGGGGTCAGGCCCCTTTTTATTTCACATTTATTTACTCAAGAATTAGAATTTGTAATATTTATTCATTTATTTTGGGATCAGATATTATTTTGGTCCTCCGGCGAGGCGAATGTGTAATAAGTGTGGGTGTGTGTGTGCATGTCTTCCAACCCCCACTTCTTTCTCCCTTTTATTTACCTGCTTATGATGGTAGATTAGGGCATATTTTAATTAGCATACCTTATGCAATGCATGTGTGCATCCACGCATTTGTTGACATGCATCGGGCTCGGTACATCATACAAACTGCATTGTATTTCAATTCTAAATTGAATACGTGTTATTTGTAGCATTCCATATGCCATGTTTAGGGTTAGCTGAGCCTACTCTAGATTGCATCCTTGCCTGTGCTGCATTAGCCACTCTAACATGAACTAGGTCATGCATGTTTGCTAACTAGTTTCTTGTTTTGGCACAGAGTACGATGTAAGTATTTTACGCTTTAGCATATCGCATGTGTGTGAATGTTAACATGACAGTATGCTTACCATGCGGCTAAATGCTTATGTGATATTACTGTTTGAATGCCTGTGGGTGGAGGTTGGATTGCTTGAGTTGGGACAACTCGTTGAAATCCGTATTTTAGCCTACTTGCGAGTAGCAAAATCTAACACGTTTTTCGACACAAAACGGATATGCAATGTTTATTCCCAAATTAGGCGATCTAGTCTATACTTGTTTGCTGTGCGCACAACATAGTAATTCTAGGCTAATAACCGGAATAAGAACGCATAAAGTTTTCAAAATTGGATATCACGGTTAGTAGAGGCCGGTCTTCGGACCAGGCGAAAGGGGGTGCTCATAGCTGACCTTCCCCGATCGTACCCAAGCTCCCGAGCCAAGACCACTTTGGTGATGACGGACATGTGGCCTTCGGCACCGAGTCAGGGTTTCCTAAATTTCCCATTTTAAAATATTTAGGTGGCGACTCTGTAATCTGGCAAAACAGTCCATGTTTGGCACTACTTTTCAAAAAATCTGTTTTTCTTCAAAACGATTTGCCGGATTTGGACTCTTTGGTTCAGATTTAGAACCGTGACACAAAGGGAGTCCGAACTGTAGCCGAGGTCCCCCGCGGACGTGCTACAGTATTCCACTGCTTCATCTTCTTCTACCTGATGATCCGCCAGGAATTCTGCCACAGCTTGCCCTTTAACTAACTTGCGTGTAAAATATTTGAGATCAAATTCGAAGAGAAGAAGCGACCAACGAGCTAGCCTACCCGTAAGGGTTGATTTCTCAAAGAGATATTTAATGGGAACTAATCTCGAAACCAGGATTACAAAATGAGCTAACGAATAGTGCCTCAACTTTCTGGTAGCCCATACCAAGGCTAAGCAAGCCTTCTCAAGGGAGTGTAGTGGGTCTCGTAGTCTAGCATCTTTTTGCTCAAGTAGTAGATGGCCTTCTTCACTTTGGCTTCAGATTCTTGAGCTAGCATGCACCCCATAGTTGAATTCGTCACTGACAGGTACAAGATCAATGGTTTCCCTGGTTCTGGTGGTGATAACACAAGCAAATTTTGCAAATACTGCTTGACCTGCTCAAAAGCAAACTGACAGCGATCGTCCCATTGAAATTTATTTCCTTTCTTCAAGAGACCAAATAGTGGCTCACAAGTTAAGGTTAATTTTGAAATAAACCACCTTATGAATTACACTTTACCCAGAAAGCCGCGCACCTCCTTTTCAGTCCTCAGTGATGGCATTTCTAAGATGGCCTTGATTTTGGAAGGATCTACTTTAATTCCCCTCTGTGTGATTAGGAAACCCAACATCTTCCCTGTCATCACCCCAAAGGTGCACTTCTGGAGGTTCAGCCTCAATCTATACTCTCTGATCCGTTGAAAGAATTTCTCTAGTGCAGTGTAGTGGCCCTCTCGCTCCTTGGATTTGACAATCATGTCATCCACATACACCTCAACCTCTTTGTGGATCATATCATGTAGAATGGTGGTTGCAGCCCTCTGATAGGTAGCTCCAGCATTCTTTAACCCAAATGGCATGACTCGGTAGCAGTAAGTGCCCCATGAAGTAGTAAAAGCAGCTTCTCCTTATCCTCGGGTACCATCAGAACCTGGTTATACCCGAAAAACCCATCCATGAATGATAACAGCGGTAGCCAGTGATGAAGCCTACCAACTCGTCTATGTGTGGCAAAGGGAAGTCATCCTTTAGACTGGCCTTATTCAAATCCATGAAGTCGACACAAACTCTGATTCTGCCATCCTTTGGACTGGCCTTATTCAGATCCCTGAAGTCGACACAAACTCTGATTCTGCCATCCTTCTTCAGAACTAGAACAATATTAGCCAACCAAGTTGGATACTCAGATACAAGCAAGAACCCCGCCTCAATCTGTTTGGTAACTTCTTCCTTAATCTTCAAAGCCCAATCTGGACGAACTCTATGAAGTTTCTGCTTAACCGATCAGGCCTCAGGGTCAAGAGGGATCCGGTGCTATACAATCTCAGGATTGATTTCCGGCATGTCCTCGTAGGACCACACAAAAACATCTTTCAAATCTTTTAATAAAGTGATTAAACATTCATGCTCCTCCGAAGACAACGTGGACCCGATTTGGACCAAGCGAGGGTCTTTCTCAGTACCCACGTTAATGATACGATTTCATTTGTACAGGGTTTAACACCCTCTCCTCCTCATTATCAACCAAATTTTTCAAAACCCGAAGAATTTGTTCCTCTTTGTTTAAGTCAAAATTTTGAAAATCAAGATCAATATAACAAACCAAAGGCACAGAAAAGTAGGCAAAGTTCACAACATTCTCATTCAAAAGGCCCGGATCCTTAGTTACAATGGACTCAAAAGAAAAGCTGAAAGACGACCTAAACAGGACCTTGGTATTCAGGTTACCACTCTCGGAAGTACCAGACTCAGACGAACTCGAATCTGATTCCGACTCCATAGACTTGGTGGAATCAAATCCGGACTCATTATCCAATCCAGAACTGCTGATGACGTCTTGCTTAAACGTCCAAACCAAGCATGGAGCCTCGGATGCATCCACGATGAGGCTAGTGAAATCTATTGTCGGTGTATCCCTGATCATTAAGATAGTAACACTATCTCCCAAGTTGATAAACTCAGCTCCAACAGTAGAACTTGCCAGTAAGTCAGCCAACACTTTTCCCAATAGTTCTTCCTCTTCAATGTCCAGGCTTGCAATCCCGCCTTGATCTATGCTGGGCTCAGGTCTACTAACTCATCCTCCTCTTCTGGTAACTGGTGTTCGAAGAAGATCTCGAACCCCGGATACCTTGTTTTTGTTTCCCAGTCATACCAAGGCTCTGGAAATCCACAGAAGGGGAAATATTTCCCTTGGCAGATAAAGCGTCCATTCAGGGCTCCCTGTATTGGTCTGTGGACTAACTCATACTACCTTCCGGTCCTCTTTGCTTTCATCTCTCCTCGCAACTCCTCCCTCTTTCTTTGCTAATCTGCAACAGTAAGTTTGTATCCCAGCCCAAAAGCGTAAGGGTTATGACTCATCTCTTTGGCAACAGTACCTCCATGCCTGCCACTTCTACCTAATGCTGATCCAGGAATATACCCCTATTTGTTCATCATGTAGCCGAGTTGAGCGCTCATGAAATTCCCATCGTCCTCCACCATGATGGTTTGGATTAACCGGGCCTCTACCAGAGAGAAGCCAGAAAAGAACATGTCCTTCTCCTCATGTATGATTTCCAATAATGGCGCGGTAGTTCCCTAGGGAGGATGGATCGCAGAATTGCTGTACACAATAGCAATCTCGTCTTTGAAGGGGTACTTTACCAACTGATGGACCATTGATGACACCATTTTCATCTGATGTAGCCAGGGCCTTTCCAGTAGTGGATTGAACATGACCAGTACATCCATTACGTGGAATTCCACCTTGTATTCAGATGGGCCGATTAGGATATGGCTCTTGAACATACCCATAACATCCCAGCTCGCATTGTCATAAGCCCGGACAGCCTGAGTTGGTGTAAAGTCAGTCGGCCTCAAACCGATGGCGTAGGCAGTCCTCACTAGACATACATTGATCGGCAATCCCGTATCTACTAACACCACCGAAATCCACATTTTTCGACTTTCCAGGGTTACATATAAAGGTCAGTTGTGGTTGGCACCCTCAGGTGGTAACTCCTTATCTGTAAAAGTTATCATTGGCGTAACATCCCCAGATGTAACCAACGATACCAATTGGTCAGCAGTGGTGTCGATAACCAGTTTGGTCTGGTTCATTGCCTTTGATAGTGCTTGCTTATGCTCTCAAGAAGCCATTATCAGCTCCCAGATTGATATGTCCGCCTAAATCTTCTTGAGTTGTTTCAAGACTAGGTTTTCTTCAACATCCTTTTCTTTTGATCTCTTAACCTCTTTGTTGGAAGACTTCAGCTGATCTAAGGCCGCGGGTTTGAAGTACTGACCACTCCAAGTCATGTGATTAATCTCATCAGTATACTAGGTGTCATCAACCACCCTTCGTTAGTGTATAGATGACTTAAGTCACTGTCTTCCCACCACTCTCTTGCAGCCAGCATCGGGCCATTATTTGGTTCTATCCGAAGCATGTTCACATCTCATCATCCATCATCATACCATTCCTCCTCCACCACAACTTTCGTTTTTGTATCCCAATATTTTTGGAGCTTCCTTAACATCCTTTTCCAGTCACTAGGCTCTCATTCGACCTTTTTGGTAGCTTAGACATCACCCACCATTGTCTCGGGTTCTTCTTTCCCTTTTTCTTTTTCCCTGCGCCAGACCTATCTTCGTTTGGATCTTTTCTATCATTTCCCTTTGAAATTGTTCCAATGCCTGTTCTTTCTCAGTCAGAGGTGCAACCTTAGCCTTGCCACTAGCACCAATTTTCTCTTCCTTTCCAGTCTCTCCTATCTGTTCCTCCACATCTGACTCCTCCTCACTTAGCCACCCATTGCTTGTTTCTGGTTAGCTCGGATCCTACCATCCCAGTTGTACACTGCTTGTGTCCTCTTCTTCAAAGAAGTGGAGGTTGTCTAGATCCTCTTCCAGCTCGACCAGGTCTTTTTCCAGTTCGGCCAAGTTATTTAGGCCTTGTTCTGACCAATCGTTCTGATTCTACCCTAACTGGTCCTCCCCAATAGCGTTAATGCTAAGGAAGTCCAGCAATATGACTACTAGCTTTGGCTGACCAACGGCCATGATGTATAAGTTGGGGTCGTACTCCGCTGCGAGTGAGGCCCCTTTTTTAATGACTCGGGCATCGGGAAAGCCCTTCTCTGGTGCACTCTCTTTCTTCTCCATTTCTACTGCCATGGGTTCGGGTTGGGTTGGTGATGGTGTTAAATCCATCATGCACATGTCCGTGCTTTCTGGAATAAACACCTCTAGCTTGGGTAGATGGGATGAGGTAATGTATAAGCTAGGGTTAAAAGATGGTGGTAGTGTATGTATTTAGTTAATGTTTCTAGGTGGGAGGGGCTTGGTTATGTAAAGGAAGTGGGTTGGTGGTTACGTTTGGTTTGGCAGGTGGTGCAATGATTTTGTTGTCAATGAGATCCTGGATCTCATGACGTAAGCGATAGCACAGGTCCGTGGGATGGTCGTGTTGCTGGTGGAAGATGCAATACTGGGTAGGCTCATGTTTGGGTGGTAATGGGTCAGGAAGTGGTCAAGGATCGAGAGGCTTGAGATGCCCCTTTTCCATTAACAATTTGAGGGCACGGGCTGGGCTCATATGAAGAGGGGTAAAGATTCTTCGATTTCAGGATGGGCCAATATTTTGTGAAGGTTATGAGGTTGTGGCAGTAGCAAAAGGATCACCCATCTTGGTTGTTGTGACAATAGTACTGACATCTGTAGGCCGCAGAATAGTGCTATTGCTAGCATTGGTACTCCAGGAGAATGGCCTTCTAGCAGGTTCACTAGTTTTGTGGATGATACCCTTCTTGAATGCACTCTCAATTTGGACCCCAACTGTATAGGAAAGCAAATGTGGACAGCGGTGCCACTATCATTCTCTGCAGCGTATCTGGGTCAAGGTTCTGGACTACCAGCCGGACTTGCTCTCTTTCAGAAGGTCTATTTGTCATTCTTGCTACCTTTACCCTCCATCAGGCAACAAAGTCAATGAATGATTCTTTGGGGTTCTGGGTAGTAGCCTCCAGCTTACTGATGGTTACCTTTATTTGAGTGTTATAAGAGTACTGCTTGACAAATGCCTCGGACAACTCCTCACAATTCTGCTTTGAAGAGTCCTCCAACTTAGCGTACCAAATGGCCACCACATCAGACAAGGTTCTCCCAAATAGTGATAGTTTCTGAGCCCCAGACAGGCCCATTGGCCTTAACACATCTGAAAACAAGCAAACGTGCACAAACAGATCTCCACTTCCATCGAATTTGTCGATGTGGGGCATCTTAAATTTCTCCGGTAATCTGACCGAAGCCACATTATACCCATCTTCGATATCCAAAATGGAATTGAAGCCCTGGAATTTTTTCAATGCTTTCTCTAATCTAGCAATCTTGACCAGGGCTGGATCAATTTCATTGATATCAAAAGGAAAGATTCCTATGGGGGATTAAACCGGAGGCCGATAAGCTGAAGTCGGGGAAAGCATTTCCTAAGGATCTGGGATTTGAGGATTTTCTACTGGTGAAGGTGGATCCAGGTTTGGATGAGCAGTTGGGATCGGATGCACGATCGCTGCGGATGCTCCAGATGTATGTCGCAGATCAGCGATGACTTCGTTCTGTGCAGCCATCCTTTGGTTTACAGTATCCATGGTTCTCTGGAAAGTCGTCATCATGGCAGAAAATTCTTCCTTATTCTGTGCCATTGCTGGTCTAAATGGGTTAGATGATGTTGGTGAACTGCTTGAGTGAGAACAAGTAGGTGTTTGTTGATTGCTTTGTACCAGTGTTGCTAACTATCTATTCCTTCTTCGTCTAGTAACTTGCAAAAGTGAGACTAACACGGGCTGGCCACCAACAAGGTCTTGAGCTTTGCAAAGCCTACCAGAGCGAGTCCACACAACTTGGGAAATATCGGGTCTTTCTGAAGCTATGATGGTAAACTAGCTAGCAAAAGAAAAGAAAAAAAACCATCGATCAAAATCAAACGGCACTTTGGCCCAATTCATAGAAGGTAAAACATAACTGAAGATCCCCAATTCCCACTGAACTCTGTTCTCAAACTCATACTGATATGAATCATCCTGTACAGTCTCACTGTAAAAGCACATACCAAGTAAAAGAACCAAAACACCCGTATATCCTGTCCTAGATTTTTGACATGATCTAGGCTACACTATTTCAAACAACGAGTTTCACAACATCTTGCATATGGGTGGCATCTTGTCCTAAGTTGGAATAGTCACTATAGCTTCACTATATGCAACTAGGTCAAATGGTCAAAAGGGTACCTCTCGACAAGATTACCTAATATACCTCTCACACCTAACACCGAGAAGTGAAAAGAGAATTAAGCGGTACAACGGTAATCCAGATCCAAGGGTTGTGTTTCCAACATGGCAGAGTCCATGACTGGTCAGCCTTTTGGCAAGCTTTTTGGGCAAGCCTCCAGCAAACCGTCCAGGAATAGCAGATGGAAAACACAGTGACTTAAAGTAACCATGCAAATGCAATGCAAAGAACATCTACATGTAAATAAAATTTCACATCATAAATTTCAAGTCAAGTTCTCTAAATCCCCAGTAGAGTCACCAGAAACTATAGATGTTATTCGTGCTCCTTTCAGATACAACTAGCCCTACAATTCGGACTCCCGTGGTTCGAAATCTGATTTCACAAGTGCAATGTCAAACAATGAAAACACAAAAAGAGTCCAAATTCGGCAATTCTTTTGGAAAATCGATTCGAATAAAAAATGCCAAAAAATAGACTACATTGCCAGATTTCAAAGCCGTCACCTAAATATTTTTGAAAAATTTAGAAAACCCGTGACTCGTGCCAAAAGCCACTTATCCGTCGTCACTAAGATTATCTCAGCTCGGGAACTTAGGTACGAGAGGGGAAGGTCATGAATTGAGCACCTCACTCTCCCGATGAAAGATCGGCCTCTACTAATCATGATGTGATTCTTATTTACATTATATGCTCTTGTCCTGATTATTAGACTAACATTACTTTGTGTAGTACACAAATATAGACTAATTTGCAAAACTTGAAATGCTTTGATTTCATATTTGTTCGAAAATTGTTTTGAATACGCGTCACTTGAAAAAAAAAAAAAAAAAAGCGAGTTTGTACGTACATTAATCAATTTGTCCCAATTTTAGAAATTAGCCTTCACCCACAGGCATTTTAACAAGTATATCAATTAAGCACTTAGCCTCACGGTATTATGCTTGATATGGCAACATAAACACACGATGCAATATGCTAAAGCAAGAAATGCTCACCTAGTACTCCAAGGCAAGCCAAATAGAGAAGAATGATTAGAAAACATGCATGTTCCTAAATCATACAGTGTGATTAATACAACTCATATATTTATGCCATTTTTAATAGACTTGGCTATGAGCATGGTATATGATCCAATTCCAAGACATGTCATATATCACGTATTCAAACAATAAAATTGAATTTGACATTGGTTAGTATGATGAGCCGAACCCAAATGTATGTGAGACGTGTATGCGAACATGAGAAATGTTAAGAAACATGATGCTCTTCACTACCATTATAAGTGGGTAAATAAAAAGGGAGCAAGAAATGGGGGTTGGAAGACATACACGTTATTACAATTTTGCCCTCACGCAAGAGGGTCTGAATGAATGTCCAAGTGTTCAGATTAAACTAACTATTACAAAACCAAATAAATGAATAAACAACTAATTAGCTAAGCTATTACAATAAGACTAATAATAAGAAATAAGCTAGCTACCTAATTTATTACAACAACAGTACACAATAAAACTATCTAAGTTGCTCAGCAATAAACATTTATAATCATTACAATAATACTAATTATATTTAATTACAATGATAATGAGAGCATTAATTTACAACATTTGCTAGAACTAAAAAGCATAAGGATGGCATGCATACGACGGCTTTCAGAAGCAACTCTGTCTACCTTCCTTGGAATTTTCCCTGTTTCACCTTCAGCCACTACTCCATGTTTTCTGCAAACCACTCTGTTTACCAAACATTCGGGCCCGATCAACCCCTAATGAAGCCCGACCTGGCCCAAATAAGGCCGGCCGTGCCCTAATTTCATGCAAAACTCTGTTTTTGTGTTCTGAGGTGAAAACAGTGCAAATAGAATTTTCTGAGCTCTGTTTGTCTCTTACACTTCTCTGTCATGGAAAGCCTCAAGAGAATGATGGAGTCATTTCCAAAACCATCAATGAGCAAGTTGCTTGCTTGATGATTTCAGCTACGATTTGGACAACAATCAATGAATGCAATGAATCAACACCAACCCCTTCCCTTTATCATGGAGTGAACTCAAAGAGGGAAGTAAAGATGCTTCAAGGGTCGTCAAACACCATGAATTGACATGTGACACTCTTGACACAATAGACTTGGCATAACGTCCGGCTGAGCCCAAGCAATATAACTCATGTTCTTTATGTTGGTTGGTTCATTTTAAGTCAAATTCATTAGTCTTTGCCATTCTTTAGTCTATTTGTCCAAGGTGATGATTACGTCCACTAAATGAGAAGCATATCAAACAGGAAGTGATTCTCAACATGAAAGAGAGACCATGCCGTTGACGATGAACCTCTGTAGAGATTAAGCCATTAAGCATAGATCTCTAGCTCATGTTTTGAACAACTATCAACCGGTTGAAACAACTCTCAAACGAAAGAAATGAATGTATGTTGCTTATTAAAATGAGGCTCTTAACATGGAAATCAATTAAAGAAAAGCTAAGAACAACATTCAACAAGCTATATATGATAACTTATGATACAACAAACGAACTAATCAAAGCTTGAACCCATTAAACAACCTAGGACAAACCTAAAACAACCCCTAATATGTGAAAAACAGTGCCTCAAAGTGCATAAAAAGAGCCCAAAAAAACTAAACAACAGCCAAAGAAAATAAGGCTAGTAAGCAAGAACAAGGAGAGTGGGCTAACCCCTCCACCTTTGAAACCTCAAATTATGATTTTTAGCCTCTTTTAAACTCTGAAAATTAATTTGGAAAGCAAAGAAAATGGTGTAAAACAAAGGTTTGAGCTATAGGTGAAGGTGCAAGAAAGAGTGTTAACTCTCTCTACCCTTTGGTAGCAATCCAAACCCAAGCTTAGACACTTGAAATAGGCTCAAGAAAATATAAAAACACAAGAAATAGATAGTAAAAGACAACAAAGAGAGCAAGAGAAGAAGTAGTAAGCTTGTACCTCTTAAAGAAGGTAAGCTGTTGTTTGTAACACAAACTTGATTCAAGCACACTCTTAAGCTTGAATTGTGATTCACAAAGCTCAACCAAGGTTATAGATATTGATCAAGAGAGATAGGTTGGCTCAAAGGTGACTTGTATAGGAAAAACGAGCTCTCTCTTGTGTGTATATGTTCTTTTGAAAATTTTCAGCCCTCAAAATAGAGATATAACGTCGTTTTTATAGAATTTGAGCAAGACAAGTTGAAAATATCTTCAAAAAAAGACAACTGATGGGCTCTCGCCCAGCACAGTGTGTATCGCCATCGAGGCAGGGTCGGGTCCAAATAGCCACGGCCGGCTCCCAGTGGGGCACGACCAGGCCCTAATGTGCTGCCCCACTCCCCTATTTCAAACTCAATATAAGGTAGCACAATGGTCAAAAATGAACCTCTGAGGTAATAATAAGACAAGTAGGAAGGTTTTGGGATTATTTCGGGGCTCGACCTTGGATTCCCTCGCCGAGAACTCGAATCACACAATGCAGTTTTCATCATCGAGTGCACTGGACCAAGCGCCTAAGTCTTACGGGTGGTTAAAAATGGGGTGTCTACACATATGCACATATATATTGCATATTATATAATATTTTCGGATAAGATATTTTATATTATGTAAAAATATATTAGAAATTAAATAGGATTCAGAAAAAATATGAAATTTCTATATCTAATTCATGTGGGAGCCTAAAAATATTACTAACAAATGTGAGTTTCTTCTTCTTCATGTATTGTCACAAATTAAATGATATGGATGTCTAAATTGGGTGCATATCCCACACCCTTATTCATGTCATATCTGGTGGACACATCTATTATGGGGGAAATAGAAGAGTTCGTGTAACACAGCCAGAAAGAGAGTTCTGTATTAGAAAGACAGTGGACAGTGTAGATGCTAATAAGAGTGAAGATGGCTTATTGGACTTTTTTTTATCGCTATTCTTGTATTGATAAATAAATCTGGTAGTCGTGCTTTTTTTTAAACCAATGCATTTTTTTTATAAAAAAAGTTAACTAGCTTAGTTAATTTTTAGCCTTCCTTTTTAAACCAGGGTTTTTGGTAAAATAAAAGACTAAAGTTGTGTTTGGATCAAGAATTTGACAAAAGATTTATGGAAAGAAAGTAAAAGGACAGGGGGAAAAAAAATGAAATATGAGTTAAATTTTTTATTTTCCCCTTTCTTTTTCTTCCCCTCCACAAATCTCCTTCAAATCCTCGATCCAAACACAACTATAAGTGGAGGTCACTTTAAGGGTCTATGTTTTTTATGAAAAAATATAAATATATATATATATATATTTTTTTTTAAACGGGGGGTTGCCATGGCCCCCTGCCGTCCCTACACAATTCTGCTGCCAAGCCTACATCCATGGCGAAGAATGATGCAGTTTCAGTTTGAGTATAGAGATCAAAGATCATCATAACTCTAACAAAAATCCAAACGATAATAAACCGGGGTCAAATACAAATACAAGTAGAACCTACTGTGGTGGGCATGTGGGTTTAGATGGGTAATAACTATCATCCAGATTGAATTCTTAAAGGTTCAGTATAGTTAACTACATGGTTCTTACAGAAGTATAATCTAATCAATCTATAATTTCAGAGGTCAGGCATTATATTACCCATAAGAAACGCTTCCAGCATATGATTTTCCACGAGAATCGGCATCAATTGAACTGTAACAATGAATCTTCATCATAATATAATATAAATGCCGAACACCAACACGAAAGGAAGTGAAGATGGGTTTCGAATTCCGATGGAGCAGAGGCGTCCGGAGGGTGAGGGATGAAGATGAGGGTAATATAGTAATTTGATTTATTTTGTTAATTATTTGAGTGCCGTGTTACAATACATGAAATTTCTAAGTTAATTTTTATATTTATAACTTTTTAAATTATTAATTTAAAAAAATTAAAAATATGTATATAAATCTAATTAGTGCAATTTTGATAATTTGTAAAATAAAATAAAAAAGTTAAACCTAATTAAATGAGATTACATGAGTTATGAGATACATTATGAAAATATACAAATTTAAAAGTTATACTTGAGACAAATATACAATTTTATTTTTAAATGTGAAGTGAAGTGATATTTAACAATAATTGATATGATATTTCTATTACTAATCCAATAATTTAATTTACATTTCTTTTGGTTTTAATTTCATAACTAAAAATACAATATGAATATAATACACACACGAATTTTAGTCTTTAAGAATAAGAAGATTTTAGAATATTTCCTACCTTTCATCATTTTCTTTTAATTTTTTAATCTAATTTGATTTTAAATTTGAATAAAAAATTTGATTTGATATGAATTACTTTAATTTTTTTCATTAAATTTTTATCAATTTTTAAAAGAACTTTTATTCTTATCCAATTTTTTTTCTTTTCATCAATTTTGATGGAAAATAATTTCCAACACTTCATCTTTTTAAATTTTTATCAAATTATAATTTGATGAAAAAAAAATTAAGGGTTGAAAATTCTCTTAATTGGAATTATAGTGAAATAACATTTTGAAATAGTGAAAGTTTAAATATGTGGTTGGTTGAGATGTATAATTTGATTAATTCTCTTCTCATATTTGTATAAAAATTAACACTTATGACCACATCATTATAAGTCAGATTATGGAAAGTTTTTTGAGGTGTCAAATATTTTTTATTTGTAAATATCCTACCTATTAAAAAAAGAAAAAATAAAAGAAAAAGAAAAAGAAAATGTGTAGCTTTTGAATATATATTTATCAATTTTGTTTTGTGAACATAAACAACTGATGTTTCAATTTAAAAAATTATAAATTATAAATAAAAAAAATAGATTGGATTTTTTGGGGATAAAATAAGCCATCTAACTCCTTTATATATTATTTTAAGATGGACTATTTTAATTACATAAACAAATAGCAATTATATTTAGAGATTATCCCTATATATTATGCTATTATATACAAATATAGTGGTAACAAATTAATTAATATATATGAAAAGTTATACTAAGTTTTCATTTTCAATTAATTGAATTATGATTAACAAATTAACAAATAGCAGTAATGGCATAATACGAGAGAAAGAGGATAAAAATAAAAATAAGAAACACAATGATATTTAAAAGTTTTAAATTTACTTAGTTATACAAAAATCTAATGTTATAGTACAATATTGAATTCTCAATAAATTTTCACGTTTTCTATAAAATAAAATGATAATAAATAATAAAAAATAAAAAAATTCAATATTCATTTTTTTACTTCAATTTTATGGTTTTCATTATTAAAAAAAAAAAATTCAATCAAAATCATTGTCACAGAATGAGCATAGATACTTCGATTATAATCATCATCACCAATAATTCTTCCCCACCATGTAAACCTGTAAACAAACACATAAATCTCACTAAAACAAAAACCAAAACCAAATCAACAACAAAGAAAGAGAATCACACAAGAAAAAAAAAATTAAAATTAAAAAATAAATAAATTTAAGGAGTGGTAGGATATTACCCCCAACAACTTAGACCTCGCCCCACCTAATTCGTCAGCTCCTCCGCTAGTACCCGCGAAGTTTAGGAGTTGAGATGACTAATCAGATTATTCTTTAAATAAGACTTGAAAATTGATTAATTTCTCCTATTAAGCGATTTAAAATTTTGATAGATATACATTAAAAAAATAAATAATTATATTATTAAATCATAATTCAAATTTAGATATTGTCATATCTTTTTGAAATCCATATCTAAATTCTTATCTTCTTTATTTTTGTGTAGTTTTTATTTGTTTTTTTTTTTCAATTTATTTAAGATGGAGTTGTGGGTTTTTATTTTTTTAATTTAATTTATCTATGGTGTCTATTTGTTTTTAATTATTATTATTTTGGTAAGTTATGATACGAGTTAGATATGTGATAGACATGTGAGTTTTATTGATTTAAAGTATGATGGTGTGAGATATTTTCAAATTAGATTTATTTAGATAGACTTTAAAGATTTTTAAAATTTAAAATTGGATATTGAGAGGTAAAAGAAAGATTTTAACTGAACAAATAAAAATCATATTTATTAATTTTATCTATTTATATATCTGATTTTTAATTTTTTTTTAAATTTTTTTTTGTTATGTTATAATATAATATATAAGATATGGATAGATACCCATAACTCTCATGAAAAATATTATCTGATTTTTTGAAGGAGAGAGAAGGAAAGCAAGTTTTAATATTTTCTTTTGAAAATCAATGAGAGAGATTAGGATGGAGAAATTATGAAATATTTTTGTTATTTTTCCATTTGAAATCTATAAATTAAGGGATAATTACTAAGTCCAAAATAATTAAATAGGTATGGGAGAAATTGAAAAGGATGTGTATGGGAGAAGCCAAAAAGGCTTGAGAGAAGTCAATAAGTGCTGATATTTTTTTTTTATTATTAAATTAAAAAATTAGGAAATTAAGATTAAGATATTGAAATTCTCACAAGTTTTGTAGATTAGAAACCCCTTTTTCCTTATATAATATATAGATGGATAGATTAGCTGGAGCTCATTTATAAAGTGTATGTTTGGTAATACATTACTATACAAATTAGATTATTCTAGTGTCATGTTGCTGAACTAAAATAAATTTGTCCAGCCACCTGTCGTTTTATGTGCTTTGTAAATTGTCTTCATTATTGTTGCATTAAAGGCATCTCTTCATTTCAATGTAATCAATATCTCTTTTGGTTGCACCATACTCTTTGACATGTCAACTAATAAGGATTTTTTCTCTTCAGATAATCTATCAGCAAATGAGTGCTCTTCAAGATGTTTCAAGATGTTTAGTAGTCAGATGATTGTACTTGCATTGCTGCAATGAATAAAAGTATAATCCTTTCAAGCAAAAAAATATAAAATAAAATAAATAAAAAAACTGAAACTGGAAATGCACGGTAATGAATAACTGAACAAATTAAAAAAGTTCAGCTTTGGTTATTTGAAATGTATCTTTCATTTGGTAGTGGGTTACCGAACGTATATTTTTTGTTCAGTAATGTAATTTCGAACTATTTTATTTTATTCGATTTTGACACACTGAACAAAAGTCGAAGAACTTTCTCAAAAAAAGAAACGAAAACATACTAAACAAATAAAAAAATTCACCATTTCACTTTTTTGATGGTTCTTTACTACCATTTTTTCATCCATTACTTTCTTTTATGATTAAAACACTATGATTTTCAGTTTTTGAAAAGACATTTGTAGAGAACAAAAACTGAGAAGGGAAGAAGAGTAGTAAGAATTGAAGAATAATGGATGTAAGGAGATAATAAAATATATTTAATTTTAGTCTTTTGTCCTTAAAAGTAATTTTACACATGAATAAAATTGAAAAAAAAAAAAAATCTCACATAGAGGGTATAAAGAGATAAACTAGTGGTGTAAGTAGAATCACTCAAAATAAAATTTAAAAAAAATGCTCATTTTTTTAAGGGCGAATTACATTCACTTGAGAGGGAAAATTTGTTTTTACAGACTTGCACCCCACAACTTTTCACTTGCACCTTACATATTCTTGTAGTTTTTTTATTTGTCCCACTATTATAAAAAATTTTGTTTTTAATTATCATTCCCTTTAAAATTTAATTTTTTTTATTTTATCTCGTCACACTTTTCAAAATTCCACTCATATCCTTATTTTTAACCCCCAACTTCTTATCCTACTCCTATTCTTTTTTTTAAAAATGTTAGACGCCAAGGAAAAAAATAAAAATAAAAATAATAAAAAGGAAGAGTAACAAATTAAAAAATAAATGAAAAAAAATTGGTGAAAAATCCATCTTTGGAAGAATTGGCTTGGAAACTCAAGGGATTTGCTATATAGAGCCTAGGAGTGTAAAAATGGCCCGAGGCCCGTAGGCAGTCCGAAACCCGCCCAAGGCTCAAGGTTTGCCCGGCCCGTTTCAGCCAGGTTAGGCCTGAGCCTGGGCCTTCCATTTGAAGCCCGTTGGCCCGGCCCAAAAAAATTTTAGCTCGCCCAGCCCAGCCCACCCAACCCTCTCTCTACCAATAATCAAATTTCAAAAAATAAAAATAAAAAGCAACTTGCAACGGTTAAATAATAAAAAAATAAATAAAATAAATAAAAGATTGATCTTGCAAAAATAAAAAAATAAAAATAAAAACGAAATAAAATAACACAACAGTCAATGTCATTTCCTTACCATAAACGAATTAAAAACTAATAATAACAATAATAATAATAATTCTAGACCCTCTCTCTGCCCTGCCCAACCTACCCTCTGCATCACCCTAACACCCTTTCACTTTGCTTGCAAATTGCAATTGAATGAATATGAATGAAAAAAAAATTCAAACGGTTCATCATCCCACTTGCTGCCTACCCTGCTGTCGCCCCCTACTAGCCTACCCGGTTGTGTTATATGCTTGCATCACAATCACTCAACTCACTCTTCATTCATTGAAAAAAATAATTTAAAAAAAAAAGTCAAGCGGTCATATTACCGTTTAATACAATAGTAATATATATATATATATATATATATTTTATAAATTTACTTCACTCTTTCAAACTACTATAAATATTCTCCCTTTTCCAAAATAAATCTCATAAATAATTCTCTCTCTCTCTCTCTCTCTCTCTCTCTCTCTCTCTTAAAAGTAGAAGAATATCTCAACATACAAGTTTAAGTAGTTCTGAACTACTACATTATTTGGAAAGCCTGTCAGTGGATGATTCTGATGATTTTGACATTTTGGAATGGTGGAAACAAAATGAAACTATGTGGCATGTGGTTTCACAGATGTCCCATGATATACTAATCGTTCCTATTTCTAGAGTTGCTTCGGAAACAGCTTTTAGTGTAGGTGTGTAGACGTCCCCGAACGTCCCGGGAGGGAATCCCGTTTTGTTCATTGGGCTTACTACAGTTCGGACTCAATGTCACGGTCCTGTATCTAATCTTGCAGAGTGCAATGCAAGACCGATGAATCATCAAAGAGTCCAAATCCGGCAAATCGTTTTTGAAAACAGATTTTTTTGAAAGAAGTGCCAAACATGGACTGCTTTGCCAGATACAGAGTCGCCACCTAAATATTTATTTTGGGGAAATTTAGGAAACCCTGACTCGTGCCTAAGGCCACGTGTCCGTCATCACCAAAGTTGCCTCGGCTCGGGAACTTGGGTACAATTGGGGAAGGTCACTTCATGAGCACCCCCGCTCGCTTGATCAAAGATCGGCCTCTACTAACTATGATATTGAGTTTTGAAAACATTATGTGCTCTTATTCCGGTTTATTAGCCTAGAATTACTATGTGATGCGCGCAGCATACAAGTATAGACTGGATCACCTGAGTTGGAACAAAACATTTCATGTTTGTTTTTTAAAGTGGTTTGCTACTTGCAAGTAGGTTAAAATGCGGATTTTGCCACCCTCAAGTGGGCTTAGAAAACATGGTGATTTGCCACTATCTAGTGGGCTTAAAACTCGCAATCAATGAATTGTTCCAATTCAGATAATCCAACCTCCACCGACAGGCATTCAGGTAGTTATATCACATAAGAACATAGCCTCATGGTAAGCATGCTATCATGGCAGTCACTCACACACATGCAAGGATGCTAAAGCATAAACACTTACCGAGTACTCCAAGCCAAAACAGAAGCTAGTTAGTAATCAAATGCATGATCCTAACTATGCTGAAATGCCTAATACAACACATACAGGAATGCAACTAAGATAGGCTCGGCTATTCTAAGATGGCAGGTGAAATGCAACAGATAACATGTATTCAACTCGGAATTGAAATACAATGCAGTTAGTATGATGCGCCGAGCCCGGTGCATGCAAGACAGAATGAATGCAAAAATGCGAGCATAAGTATGCTAATTGAAACGTGCCCTAAACTAACCATCATAAGCTGGTAAATAAAAGGGAGAAAGACGTGGGGTTGGAAGACATACATCACACGCACGCACACTTATTACAAAATTGCCCTCCTCGAAGGGTCTGAATAAATAATACAGACCGAATAAATAATTAACTACTCTAGCTAATTAAATATTACAAAACCCTAAATTAATTAACAAATTAGTTACAAAGGGAGGCCGCTACAGCCCTGCCTCGGAATGCTTGGATGATGTATGCTCGATTCGCCTCGCTTGGAAACCCATCGCCATGCCACTATTGCCTCTGTTTGCACTGTTCTGCATCTTTCAGAACTGTGAAAATACTTGTGATGCTTCTGGAACACTCCTATAGCACTGTGGGATGTCACCAGCCATAATGCGAGTCCACCGGCCACTGGAATACAGTTATCGACCAAAAGTGGGACCACCGGCTAGACTTTGGTAGCCGGCCGGCACTAAAAGTGGCCGACTGGCCATTTCTTCCTACAAAGCACTGGTTTTGCTACAGCAGAGGACAGACAGTGCATGGCAAAGCATTTTCAAGACAATGTGTGCATAGCCACTCTCCCTATCATGTAATGAACTCAAGGGAGTATGGCCCTCGGTCCTCGGGCCATCAATCACGCATTTCGATGCATGATGGCCAAAGGTACCAAGTTTGCAAATCAATATAAATGAATGCAACAAAACAAATGAATGCTACACACTCTATCATATTGAGATCAAGAGTGTCGGCGACCGAGGATTGAGACGTGTTTCGTCACTTTAAGTATGAACACACCTCATTCCTCATGTTTGGTTTGACACCCCAAACCAAACATAATGCAATGCATGTATGCGATATGGCTCAAATATGCAATATGGCTCAAATATGCAAAATGGCTCAAGTATGCAATATGAGGCTAAGTTAGCGAAGCATGCCAAATGCAATGCAACCTAAACATGCAAATATACAATGTGCTAAGCGTGCAAGATGCAATGCAATGCGACCTAACATGCGAGCTAAGCTAATTTAACACAAACACACCAAGTATACAACAAGGTTATGTGATGCAACTAGCTAAATGACATGCAATACAATAAACACGCAAACATGGTGTAATGCAAGCATGCAACAACACACAAATGCAACATGTCAAACATGCAACTATATGCAAAGATGGGCTTAATTCGAAATGGGAAGACCTCAGCCAATCCCAAAACAGTGGCCAAAATACCAAAAATAAGGTACCAGAGATAAACATGCACACATGTTAGTCCATCAATTAGGCCACAATGCACGACCTTCAAACATGAACGAGATGTGATAAATATGAGGATATGGCATTACAATAAACTCTGAAATCACATGAAAAATGATGCCAAATCGACTACACAATGCAAACATGGCATGTTAATGGAGTTAAAGCTCAAAGCTAGCTACGAGACTTGAACCATGACTATGTCAACCAAGCCCCAAATGGTCAAAGTGACTTAAAATAGTCCCGAGGCAGACCAAAATAAAGTTAAAACTCATATGGAACAAAGCCAAAATATGCTGTAAAGAAGGGCACAAAATAAGACGCATACAAGGCCCAAAAGGGCAAATGCACTACACCTCTTACAACCGAACATGTCATGACTTAGGCAAATAAAATCAGAGTTATAATACACCAAAACAAACCCCAAAACCCAATGAGAAGGTCTTCCAAAGACCAAATCATGGAGGCACATGCAATGGTCCAAATAAGGAGCATGAAACAACGACTCTCCAAAGTATAGAATAGGTGATAAATGCAAGTGTGTGGCCATGAAACATGGACTGAAATATGATGACAAGTGATGCCAAATCACTGAAATAGCTCAAATGAAGCATGCTAATGACTCACACACCCGAAGCCAACAAGCTAGAATGCAAAGAGGCTATATAAAGCATGGCGAGCATGACCAAATTGACACCAAACAGAACTTAAACACGTTAAAACATGACTAAAAACTTCACAAAGCTAAGTCAAAACATGCAAGCGTGGTGGTCTAAATGCATGATGCATTTCTAAGCAAAATAGAGGAATGCAAGGCAAGTGTATGGTGCATGCAAGGGGTCAAAAAACCAACCTAAAACAGAGGTAAACCATGACCAAATATCACTAAATACCCACTGAATCGACTAAGCATGCATGCTACCCTTATGAGCCAAAAACACAAGCATGTGAGACACAAAGGGAGAGGGGTGTCCCTCCCCTATACAAGACCTCAAAACCACTTCACCACCACTGAAAATCCTCTGGATTTCAGTGGTGAGAAGGCCAATACACGAAAGTTCCAAAGCTCAACAAAGAAGGCACAAAAAGAGGCCAAGCAAGGCCTAAGAGGGGGAGGACGACCCCCAACACCAAAATTACCTTAAACAAACATCTTAAGCATGAAAATCTAGAACTTTTATCAGTTATACACTAAGCTCAAAACAGCATGTAAGATAGGCTAAAAGCTAGTGCAAAAATGGAAAATATAAAGCAATAGTGCTCACCATTGGAGAACACTTCAAGAACAGTAACTCCAGCCCCCTCCTTCTGATCAAAACCAACTCAAAACTCCAAGAACAACCTCTCAACACCTCCATAACCAAGGTATAGTGTAACACTAGGTGCTTTAGTGCAAAAATAAGAACAAAACACACTTTTGAACACTATTCCACACACAAATGTAGAGAGAGAGAGGAAGATATAGAGAGGGAGTGATATATGTGATATATATCTCTCATTTGCTCAACCCCTCTAAAGGAGAAGGGAGGCCCTCTTTTATAGAACAAAACAAGGGCCTAAGCTTCTTCGAGAAGCTAAGACAAAGGGGTCAAGCTTCCTCAAGAAGCTAGAACAAAGGTTCAAGCTTCTTGGGGAAGCTAAGACAAAGGTTCAAGCTTCTTGAGGAAGCTAGAGCAAAGGGTTCAAGCTTCCTCAAGAAGCTAAAGCAAAAGGGGGCAAAGGGTGCAAATCCTCTATATACGTGTATGGAGGACAGGTTTGTGTGCTCCAGCTGGCACAGCTAACATGCACAATGCCTAAAAAAAGCAAAAAAGAAGTCCCGGCTAGAAAATATGGCCGACTGACCAAACAAATGGCCGGCCGACCAAAAACAATGTCGACCGGCCATCACCAATGGCCGGTAGCAACAAAATAGAGCCGCTGGCCTCAAGCCAAGGCCGGTGAGGTGTGGGGATGACCAAAAAGCCATTCTCTGCCCTCAGAAGCAAAAACAAACAAGTTCTTGGTCCACAACCAAGCAGAGAATAGGCAAGTTAAGAGATCCTGAGGCAAGGCGCGCGGCCAAGACCTCCGGGAACTCAAAACGAACACGAACATGGATGATGATTGAGTGTTCAAACGATAATGTTGAGGACAGTCAAAAATGGGGTGTCTACAAGGTGGACGGGTGCTAAGCGATTACCGAAGCAGTTTTTCACCCTAAATGGTTGAGGCACTAATGATATCCAGAGATCATATGCATGCGCTTACAAGAAGACAAAATTATAATGAAAATGAGCGAATTCAAAATGATTTGGACGGCATATCCTCGGGCAACGCGATTAAAATGTCTGTTTCCTCCGATGATTGATCAACAATTTGTTTTTTACTATTTAATTTCATTCATTTTTTTTTTTTTTTAGATTATTGAGGTGGAGTATAATGCAAATGATTGGTAGGTTAGTAGGTGCCAACCGAGTTGGGATGTACTTGACCTATAGTGATGCAATTGCTCTATCATCATCAATAATCTACACCTATTTGATTTAATAATTAAATTTTTGTAATATTTTATTTCATTTTGAAAAAAAAATTATTCATTCAATAAATGTTATATAATTAATTTAATATTGTAATATTGAAAGTTTCATTTTCATATATGTAAAATTATTCATTTCGAAAGAAAAAAATTACATAATTGCATACTTTTTTAGTTATAAGTTCATAATTAAAATTAAAAAAAAAAAAAAACATAAGTCATACATAATTAAATTTAAAAACCACCATGAAACATAACCAAACAAAAAATCTCATTAATCTTAACTAAAATACTCTAATATAATTTTTATTTTATCTTTTATTCCTAATAAATAATCTACATAGATAATGTATTTATCGTTTATTTTTCACAAAAAAAAAAAAAAGAAAGAAAAGCCCAACTAGGCCCGGCCCACGACCTAGGCCCTATTATGAGTGGGCTTGGGCTTGAACCTGGGCTTGTTCCCCACTTTTTGGCCCATGGACCGAGCTGGCCTGGCCCACTAAAAAGAAGGGAGCCCACAAGGCCCACTTGGGCCAACTCGAGCCCGGGCCCGAATGGGCCAGGCCGGCCGAGCCAAGCCATTGTTACATCCCTAATAGTGCCCAATTGAAGACTTAAGGTAGGTAATTCAACTCTTAAATTATGAATTTGAGTCACTTAGTGCAAGAAATCAAGAGAAGTAGAAGAATGAAGCTAGGATTAAAGAATTTAAGCTCAATAGATGCATGCATGCAACTCTCATTTCATTTGGAAGTTGTTGTCAAAGAATTCTCACATACAAGTTCTTATTTTGGCTATGTTTTAAGAATTCAACATGTTTTTGTGCTAAACATCTCAATTGATCATGTTTTGGAAGGTTGAAGCTCATATCATTACATGCATGATATGTTTCAAAGTTTCAAGTTTTACTTTTGAATAATTGACTTGCTTTTGGGCTTTGATTTTGTGAAATGATCTTCAATTGATGATGTAATACAAGTTTTCAAATGTTTTCTAATGTTTTGGCCCAAAGGAGCAGGTTTGAAGTTTCAAGCTCATGTTTTGAACTTGGAACAGCAATCTGGAAATTTTAGAAGTATAAAACATTAGATCTAAAGTAAAATATTGTTAGATAATAAGGACACGCCGGAAAGGTCGTCAGAAAAAGTTGCGTAAAAAGTCATTGGTGCTAGAAAAGTCACCACTAAATTAGCCGAAAAAGTTGCTGATGGCGACAGGTGGTGGTGGTATGATAGAGAAATATGTGATGTTCAACAAATAAGTTATTGAATGAGTAATATGTGTCACATTTCAATATATAGTTTGGTAAAATTCAATAGATAGACAGATACATTGATTTCAACAGATAGTTATCCTTTTGGCCCAAAGAGATTAGTTATGGCCTGAGTGCCCAAAATAAATTACAAATTAGTGAAAATTTGTATTAAGAGCGATCATAAATTTCGAGAGAAATAAATATAATTTATCTTTTAAATATAATAAATTGTATATATATTGGCAAAATTACAAATATATATATATATATATATTAGAGTTTGACCCTTGTAACAAAATAAACCTTGAGTTTTTAATTTTGTCAGTTTAAATCCTAATTTTTTTATTTATTTTCAATCTAGACCATTTGCAAGTTTTCATTAAGTAAAAATAATATTTTTAAAAAAATGAATATTTTAGTCATTAACTCAATGAAAAATAATATTTTAGACATTTTATGTAAATCTATATTGAGTTTAATAATTAACAATTAAGGGAGGAGCTGTAAAGAAAGGATTTGGAGCCTGTTGAACTTGTAGGTCATTCGGCCAGTCAGTAGAGGATTTGACTGCATCTAACCTATCGGTCGTACTGATTGGAGGGACAATACAGAATTGTTGGCTCGAAGCTTAAGCATACATAGTTAGATCTTTTGTATCGATTTTACTTGAGAAAAATAGACTAATCACTACAAGAAAACATAGTAAAAAACACAGAAGAATTAGCGACGGCGCACCTCCCGTCGCAAAAAAAGGTTTTTTTGCGACGGCAACTTCAACCGTCGCAAATAAAGCCTTTAGCGACGGCACTGTCCCGTCGGTAATAAAACTACGCGAAGGGGTCGGAAATGCGGAAGTATTAGCGACGGTTTTTTGTCCCGTTGCAAAAAAAAAACTTTTTGAGATTTACATATGTTTCTTTAATGTAAGCGGTGGCCATTCTTGACGACAAATTTCCGTCGCAAAAAAAGATTATTGAAACAGCGCCGTTTTACGAACTACTGACTACCATTTGCGACGGTCTAAAACATACCATCGCAAAAAGTAAAAATAAAAATTCCCCTGCTCTTCCCTTTCATCTTGCCGCTCGATCCTTTCTTCCAATCCCTAACTTCATCCAAATCCAAACCCCTAACTTCATCCCCCAAATTTCTCAAACGAGCTACAGGTAGCGGTGGTGCGGCAAGCAAGCCAACGGTGGTGCGGCGGCGACGGCGACAGGTAGCGGTGCTCCAGCGACGACTCTCTCTCTCTCTCTGTATATATATATAGATGAATGTCTATTGATTAATAAATCTGTATATATATGCAATTTTTTTTTATAAATCTGTATATATATAAATAAATGTGTATAATTTGGGGATGAAGTTATAATCTGTATATAAATCTGTATGGAATTAATAAATCTGTATATATATATATATGCAAATAAATGTGTATAATTTTTATATATATACATAAATCAGAGATAACTCCTCAGAGATAAATCAGATATAACTCCTCAGATAAATCAGATATAACTCCTCAGAGATAAATCTGTATATAATTTGCAAATAAATCTGTAGATGAATTTTTTATCTACAGAAATTTTTTTTTTTATCAAAAAAAATAGTAAAAATCTGTAGATAATTTTTTTATAGAGACCTAAAAAGTAAACGACAAATAAATAAACTCGAATAAATAAATGTGTTTGAAAATTTGAAAGCAATTTTTTGGTGGTTTTCTTAGAAAGTGGTTTGTTAACAGAAATTTATTTTAAAAACAATTCATTAAACAAGTTTTGTATTTTTCAAAAAATGAAAACAGAAAATGATAAGAACTTCCATGGCAAATCTGATATACATATATAAAAGGGTAAGCTTTTTAGTCATTGATCAATTCAAAAACTAATTTGTATAGTTGTATGCTATGCTATGCTCCACACTGTTTGTTTTAGTGGAAATGTTTTTGCTATTTTCTACATTTGGTATGATTGGAAAAAAAAAGTTCGATTTGTTGTTAATAGAAATTAAGTTAATTTGAATATAAAATATTTTTCTGCCCATTTTTCACTTTAAAGGTGAAAATCAAGTTTTTTTTAAAAAAATTTAAAATCTTACAAATATTTCTACGCATAAGAAAAGCCAAACAAATTGTAAATGTAAGCGATTAATTAAAATTTTAGTTATGGAGATGTGGTTAGACTTTGAAAATATTTTCACTTATTTATTCTGTTTATTAGGTTTTTTTTTTTTTTTTTGTATTTTTTGACGTTTAATATGACAATTTATTTATTTGCGGAGAGGAATGATATCATTTACTTGGTTTGCGTAGGTATTACATTTAGAGTTACTTTGGTGAGATATTTTTGTGGATGTGTACAGATGATGGATAAGAGTTGGATTGATTTGCCAAATAGGATGTCGAGTGAATACATTAATGGGATTGATGAATTCCTTGTGTTTGCCTACACCAATAGGGTTGAAGGTTCGATGATCAGTTGTCCATGTAGGAAGTGTGAGAATCGATACTATTTTGTACGAGAGGGTGTACGGGAGCATCTGATTTTGAATGGTTTTTTAAAAAAATACAAACATTGGATTAATCATGGGGAATCTTACATATTTCTGCATGGTAATCGAGAGAATGAAACATTAGCTAATTTAGACATTGGGGATGATATGATTGGAATGATACAAGGGGCTATGGGAAATCCACATGCCGGTACAAGTGTTGAGGGTGATGAACCACAGGGGCCTGATCCCCATGCATCTGAACCCCAGCTCGGTCCAAATGCAGAGACTGCAAAGTATTTCAAACTTCTTCAAGATGCACAAAGTGAATTGTATCCGGGTTGTCAGAAGTTCACATCTTTGTCATTCATTGTTCGACTTCTACATTTGAAGGTGCTTAATCAGTGGACAGACAAGTCTGTTGACATGTTGCTTGAGTTATTGAATGAGGCGTTCCCGTTGGGTGTGAAACTCCCGGACTCATATTATAAAGCTCAAAAGGTCACAACAGATTTGGGCTTCACGTATGAGACGTGGGATGCATGTCCCAACAGTTGCATGTTGTTTCGAAACGAGGATGCCAATCTTGATAAATGTGTCATATGCAACAGTTCTAGATGGAAATCAAATGGTGATGGTGGTTCAAATGGTCCTAACACAGGTGGCAAACAAATAGCTGCAAAACAGATGAGGTATTTTCCTTTAAAGTCAAGGTTGCAGAGGTTGTTTATGTCATCCAAGACGGCCAAGTTAATGAGATGGCATGCAGAGGAACGAACTGATGATGGTGTCTTCAGGCATCCTGCTGACTCCCTTGCATGGAAAGATTTTGACCGTCGGAATATTGACTTTAGTAATGATTGCCGAAGTGTAAGGCTTGGCTTAGCATCTGATGGTTTTAACCCATTCAGGACGATGAACATAGTTCATAGCACTTGGCCTGTTGTGCTCATTCCATACAACTTGCCGCCATGGATGTGCATGAAGCAACCATTTCTAATTTTATCCGTGCTTATTGACGGCCCGAAAGGACCTGGTGACAAGATTGATGTGTATATGCAACCGTTGATTGAGGAGTTGAAAGAACTATGGAATGAGGGTGTGTCAACATTTGATGCATCAACAAATCAAATGTTTCAAATGCATGCAGCTTTACTGTGGACAATTAGTGATTTTCCTGCATACGCAAACTTGTCAGGATGGAGCACTAAAGGCGAATATGCATGTCCTTGTTGTAATAAGGAAACTACATCATGTTGGTTGAAGCATAGTAGGAAACAATCATGCTTGGGTCATCGCAGATTTTTACCTACTGGCCATAAATTCCGGAAGGATAAAGTATCATTTGATGGTAGTCGGGAAGTCAGACTCAAACCAAAATTGCTGTTTGGAACTGAGATGTTGCTACAATTAGAATCTGAGGGTATTTTAACCCAATACAAGAGGGATGACCTTAAGGAGAGGCATAGGAGACAAGTAGAGAAGGAGAAAGTTGGACATCGCACCCATAGCTGGAAGAAAAAGAGTATCTTTTATGAATTGCCATATTGGGATCACAATCTAATAAGACACAACCTCGATGTGATGCATATAGAGAATAATGTTTGTGACAATGTGTTGTGGACAATATTAGGGGTTGTAGGAAAATCGAAGGATGGTGTTAATGCTCGGCGTGATTTACAAGATATGAATATTAGAAAACCCCTACATTTGCAGCTAAGAGGGTCGAATAAAACCTATTTACCACCAGCACAATTCACGATGACCAAGGATGAGAAAGATTTGTTCTTGAAAGTGTTGAAGGAAGTAAGAGTTCCCGACGGGTATTCATCCAATATATCACGTCGTGTACGCTCACATGATAGAAGTATTGGGGGTCTTAAGAGCCACGATAGTCATATTCTGATGCAACAACTTATTCCATTGGCTATTCGAAGATCGTTACCGAAGAATGTAATTGAACCCTTGATTGAATTAAGCAATTTCTTTAGACAATTGTGTTCAAAAGTTAATCGTGCGACGGATTTGCAATATATTCAAGATCGTATCGCTATAACACTTTGTCATCTAGAGAAAATATTTCCTCCGAGTTTTTTTGATATAATGGAGCACTTGCCTATACATCTAGCTGATGAAGCCTTATTGGGTGGAGCGATTCAGTTTCGCTGGATGTATCCAATTGAGAGGTATCTTCTTACTTTGAAGCAATACGTGCGTAATAGAGCTCATCCTGAAGGATCAATTGCTAAAGGATATCTTATGGAAGAATTCATGAATTTTTGTGCACAATATCTCAATGATGTGGAAACCAAATCTAGTCGACCCGTGAGGAACTATAGTGGTGCTGATAATTTGGGTCATGCTATTGGTGAAAACACAAGCTTTTATCTTGATAATACTTCTTGGGTACAAGGTCATCGGTACATCTTATTCAATACAAGCGCGGTTCAACCATTCATAAAGTAGGTTAAGTCACTCACTCAATATTTTATTATGTTTTATTGAATTTTCAACAAAATTTTTTGTATTGCTAAAATTTCAATCTACACAGCAAACACCTTGAAGTACTTAAGCTCAAAATGCCTCGTGTGGACGATCATCAGCTTCGGCGTGAACATTTTGAAACTTTTCACATTTGGTTCAAGGAACATGTATGTATTTAACTCTATAGATTCTAGTTACTTAAGTCGAACTACATTTTAAATTTTACATTTTCGTGTTAAATAGGTCCAAACTTTGCGAAGGACTACTGATGTCATATTTTCTGAAGAGATTATTCTATTGGCAAATGGTCCTCACAACCTGGCAAGGAGGTTCAATGGGTATCTACTGAATGGGTTTCGATATCGAGTAAAGGCCATGGATGATCGTCGAGCCACACAAAATTGTGGTGTAGCTTTGAAGGCAGATACCATAAGTTATGCTAGTCGAAAAGACAAGAATCCTCGTGTGGGGTCTGTGTACTATTATGGACAATTGACAGATATTGTTGAGATTCGATATTCCAATGAGAAGAAACATGCGTTGTTTAAGTGTGATTGGATTGACAACATTCATGGAAAGAAAGAAGATGTCTTCAATTTCACATTGGTGAACTTCAATCATTTGTTGTACCGAGATGATCGAATTACCAATGAACCTTTCATCTTGGCGTCCCAAGCAGAGCAAGTTTGTTATGTTGCTGACCCGTTACAACCAGACTGGCAAGTCGTGGTGAAAATGTCTCAAAGAGGTTTATTTGATATGAGTTCGACTAATCCACAAATCGAGCCATACATGAGCCAACAATTAGAAGAAAATATAATGCTTCGTGATGAAGAAGTTGGTTGGGTGAAGGAAGCCGCAGAAGGGGAATCAAATAGGCTGATATTTAATCAACATTAGTAATTCAATTAAGGCCAAGGTTGTAGTTAATAATCAATTTCTTACTTTACTTTGTCTTTTTAATTGTAATAGTTCAATTAATGTCATATTATAGTTGATGACAAACCATTGTCTATGTTTCTAATGTCAATTAATGTTATATTGCTTACAGATTATTATGGGAAGGAAGAGGAAGCCTAATCATTCCCGGCGCATGATGTCTGATGTGCTACATAACAGGACATCAGTAGCACCACCATCAGAGGAGGCATCACATCGGCCACCATCAGAGGGGCCATTAGTGCCACCACCATTTGAGGGGCCATTAGTACCACCACATCGACCACCATCAGTGGCACCACAGTAGCTACCATGTACTCAGCCTCCACGCCTACCATTGGTGTGTCCACCATCAGTGGCACCACAACAGCTATCATCATTAGCTTATGAGCCATCCGCAGGTATATAAATTTGCTTTGATTTGTATGAAAATTATTTAAACATACATTTATCTGCAGAAGATGAGAATCCATATACACCACCACCGGAAGATCAGGTATAAAATGTATCTTTGCATTCTAAGCTAAAATGTATCTTTGCATTCTTTACATTCTAAGTTAAGAGACTTGTGGGAGAAGACGGGACTAGTTAGAGCCGAATTTAGAACGAAACTTGGCACACACGACCGCCTAGGCACAAGAGACTTGTGGGAGAAGACGAGGCTCGAATCGGGTTCCCGGTTTAGGAGTTAGAGCCGGATTTCACTTTAGGCAAACTAGTTCCTTAAGAAACTTGAATTCGAGGAGTTAACGCCCCAAAATCACAAAACCGCGTCCGTTTTGCACGAAACTTGGCACACACGACCGCCTAGGCACGATAGACTTGTGGGAGAAGACGGGGCTCGAATCGGGTTCCTAGTTTGGGAGTTAGAGTCGGATTTCACTTTAGGCAAACTAGTTCCTTAAGAAACTTGAATTCGAGGTGTTAACGCCCCAAAATCACCAAACCGCGTCGGTTTCGCACGAAACTTGGCACACACGTCCGCCTAGGCATGAGAGACTTGTGGGAGAAGACGGGGCTCGAATCAGGTTCCCGGTTAGGGAGTTAGAGCCGAATTTCACTTTAGGCAAACTAGTTCCTTAAGAAACTTGAATTCGAGGTGTTAACGCCCCAAAATCACCAAACCGCGTCGGTTTTGCACGAAACTTGGCACACACGACCGCCTAGGCACGATAGACTTGTGGGAGAAGATGGGGCTCTAATCGGGTTCCCGGTTTGGGAGTTAGAGTCGGATTTTACTTTAGGCAAACTAGTTCCTTAAGAAACTTGAATTCGAGGTGTTAACGTCCCAAAATCACCAAACCGCGTCGGTTTCGCACGAAACTTGGCACACACGACCGCCTAGGCACGAGAGACTTGTGGGAGAAGTCAGGGCTCGAATCGGGTTCCCGGTTTGGGAGTTAGAGCCGGATTTCACTTTAGGCAAACTAGTTCCTTAAGAAACTTGAATTCGAGGAGTTAACGCCCCAAAATCACAAAACGGCGTCGGTTTCGCACGAAACTTGGCACACACGACCGCCTAGGCACAAGAGACTTGTGGGAGAAGACGGGGCTCGAATTGGGTTCCCGGTTTGGGAGTTAGAGTCGGATTTCACTTTAGCCAAACTAGTTCCTTAAGAAACTTGAATTCGAGGTGTTAACGATCCAAAATCACCAAACCGCGTCGGTTTCGCACGAAAATTGGCACAGACATCCGCCTAGGCACGAGAGACTTGTGGGAGAAGACGGGGCTCGAATCGAGTTCCCGGTTTGGGAGTTAGAGCCGAATTTCACTTTAGGCAAACTAGTTCCTTAAGAAACTTGAATTCGAGGAGTTAACGTCCTAAAATCACCAAACGGCGTCGGTTTCGCACGAAACTTGGCACACACGACCGCCTAGGCACGGGAGACTTGTGGGAGAAGACGGGGCTCGAATCGGCTTCCCGGTTTGGGAGTTAGAGTTGGATTTCACTTTAGGCAAACTAGTTCCTTAAGAAACTTGAATTCGAGGTGTTAATGCCCCAAAATCACCAAATTGCGTCGGTTTCGCATGAAACTTGGCACACACGTCTGCCTAGGCACGAAAGACTTGTGGGAGAAGACGGGGCTCGAATCGGGTTCCCGGTTTGGGAGTTAGAGCCAGATTTCACTTTAGGCAAACTAGTTCCTTAAGAAACTTGAATTCGAGGTGTTAACGCCCCAAAATCACCAAGCCGCGTTGGTTTTGCACGAAACTTGGCACACACGTCCGCCTTGGCACAAGAGACTTGTGGGAGAAGACGAGGCTTGAATCGGGTTCCCGGTTTGGGAGTTAGAGCCGGATTTCACTTTAGGCAAGCTAGTTCCTTAAAAAACTTGAATCCGAGGAGTTAACGCCCCAAAATCACCAAACGGCGTCGGTTTAGCACGAAACTTGGCACACACGACCGCCTAGGCACGAGAGACTTATCGAAGAAGACGGGGCTCGAATCGGGTTCCCAGTTTGGGAGTTAGAGCCGGATTTCACTTTAGGCAAACTATTTCCTTAAGAAACTTGAATTCGAGGTGTTAACGCCCCAAAATCACCAAACCGCGTCGGTTTCGCACGAAAATTGGCACACACATCCGCCTAGGCACGAGAGACTTGTGGTAGAAAACGGGGCTCGAATCGGGTTCCCGGTTTGGGAGTTAGAGCCGGATTTCACTTTAGGCAAACTAGTTTCTTAAAAAACTTGAATTTGAGGTGTTAATGCCCCAAAATCACCAAACGGCGTCAGTTTAGCACGAAACTTGGTACACACGACCGCCTAGGCATGAGAGACTTGTGGGAGAAGACGGGGCTCGAATCGGGTTCCCGGTTTGGGAGTTAGAGTCAGATTTCGGTCTAGTCAAAATTATTTACTAAACTATTTTTCTAATTATATAGTAGTTAATTTTTTTATATTTTTCTGTAATTAAAATATTAACACTATTATATTGTTATTAATTATTTTTATTTTGTTTTTTTCAGATATTTCCTGAGTAGCAGTTTGCTTCTTGTGGAATGCGGGCGTGTAAAGATTATGACGAACTTCTGTTTTTGTAACCCACGAAAGAATCAAGACGAAAACTTTTGGTTTTGATTTTGATTTATGTTATTTAAATTTGTGAACAACATTATGTATGTATTATGTGACATTATGTAGTCGCATAATTTTTATTGTTATGAATTTTTATTTATGTATTGTTATGAATGGAACAACATTATGAATTTTCATCATTTGTCAACTTTTGTTTATGTATGTATTTATATTATTATGTAATTTTTGGAATTTTTTTTAGTTATTTTTCAGTTAATACAGGTGATTTTTATATTTTTAATAATTTGTAAACAGGGGTTTTTTTTTTTTTTTTTTAATTTTTTTGAGACGGCAGAATACCCCGTCGCCAAAAAAAATATATATACCAGGCTTTTTGCGACGGCACCCATACTGTCGCAAAAGGTATGGAATTTAAAAAAAAAAGGCTTTAGCGACGGTAAAATTCCCGTCGAGAATAGTCATTAGCGACAGCTCACGTTGCCGTCAACTATAGCCAAAAGTAATGACACTTTTTAGCGACGGTATTTTTGGCGTCACAAAAACCTCTTTTACCGACGGCAAGACTGTGCCGTCGCAAAAAAAGCCAGATTTCTATCCATTATTGGCGACAGAAATTTGCCGTCGCAAAAGAGAAAATTTCTTGTCGCTAAAACAATGGCGACGGCACTTCCCGTCGCTAAAGGCCTTTTGCAACTCCCTGTGTTGCGACCCCCACTTGCCATCGCAAAAAGAGATTTTACCGTCGCAAAAGGCTTTTGAGACGGCGTGCGGGAGTATTTGCGACAGCGTTTTGCCGTCGCAAAAAACAATTTTTTTTGTATTGAATGGTTTGAATTGAAAACAAATAAAAAAAAATTAGGATTTAAATTGACTAAATTAAAAATTCAGAGTTTATTTTGTTAAAAGGTTCAAATTTTGGGATTTATTTTGTAATTGTCCCATATATATAATAACATTTATTGTATACATGAGAGAGAAAATAATTTGGACATGTTTACTAAGAAACAATATAGATATACTTTTTCAGTTTTCAAAAACTAACTGATGAATGAGTGTCAAATTCTATCTGTAGTTCATTATGTTTCTAGAAACAACCCAATACGTCTTATAAGAAGAATACTTATGCATTGTCATATATGACAATGATGTGATCATGTCACAAATATATTTAAACCATCCTTTTATATGACATGACTACTTATGTGAAATAATTTTCGTGACTGAAGACAAGTTGTGGTGATGTTTAATTGTTATGGTCCAACCCTTGAGTCTTTAGGAAATTAGCACAATGTTGAGGCTATATTTCTAGGCAAACAGCTTCAGAGATCTTGGCTAATGAACACAATGTTAAGCCCTGTTTTCTTTTCTTACAATCAGACTTTAGCTATGTCTTTTGCTTAGTCTGGTTTAGTTATTTTTCCTTGTCTTGTGTTGACTATTTGAAAACTTTGAATGCTGTTTCACATACATATCTGAATATAAAGAATGCAAATCCCAATAGCAATTGTATATAACATTATAATGTGTTTGGAATTAGCTAATTCACAAATAAAAAAAAAAACATTTGGTGCTAAGTTGAAGAGACACATGCTTATTCTCAAAATGAAGTTCCCTTTCACATGTACAAGTAGGTAAACAAGAATTATTACAGCAACCAAAGAGTAAGATATGCAAACATGAAAATTATATAGAAAATTTATATCGAATGAAGTGACAGCTTTGTATACAAAAAAGAGTACATGTTCTTGATACTTTTTTATTTAAGTTCATGCATGTAAACTTGTTGCAACTAGAAACAATGATTAAGCTTTCACCTTGTACATGGTATAATTTCTATTGAGCACTCAATAGAGTAATCGTGATTCCATTGGCCAAAGTTGTTGCTTCCTTGCTTGACAAAGAACTAGGCTGAAGAACATTTCCTGCTGTGAAGAAGCCAAGCTATTTGGCTCGAGGCAATGCAGCTTCACTGCCCAACATCAGAACTATAGATGAGATGCTTGGCCTATCCTTTGGACTTTCTTGAACACATAAAAGACCCACATGGATTGATCGCAACATTTCAGTTTGGTAGCACAAGCCCCATAGAGCCTCATCAATCAATTCTAACGACTTGCCTTCTTCATAGAGTCTCCATGATTGAATAATCCACTACAATATTAGCAGTATGAGACATGATCGTCTATCTCCAAATTTCTCGGTTCTCCTTTCGCAAGACACTCACAGCTAGATTATGCCTCAACATTCTCAAGTGATCCAACACCTGTGAGTGTTTCGGAATAGAAGGCGCAAAGAATTTAGGAACGAAGGATCTTTGACCCTTATTGGAACACATCCATATAAGATTACTTCTAATTTTAGTACACTTACATGGCCAAGGAGGTTGAGGCTGTGGCCTAGATGATAAAAACCTCTGTTTTTCTTCCCACTCACAATCTCTAGCACTAAAATGCCAAAGCTAAATACATTTGATTTTACTGAAAATAGCCCATCTATTGCATACTCTTGAGACATGTAGCCGCTACAACAAAACACAGAATGAAGAACTAGATTTTGAAGAATAACTGAACTAGAAAAAACAAGTTATAGAGATTCTTACTATGTTCCAACCACTCTTTTTGTATTTGCTTCTGTCTCATTTCCTCCAAAACTTCTAGCTAATCCAAAATCTGATATTTTTGGGTTCATGTCAATATCTAGCAAAATATTGCTAGCTTTGAGATCTCTGTGAATAATTCTTAGCCTGGAATCTTGATGGAGATAAAGAAACCCCCGTGCAGTCCCATTAATAATGTGGAAGCACTTTGGCCAATCCAGTAGCAAGCTTCTGTTTGATCTGACCAAAATTTTGCCAGATTTAGTCCATGCTCCTACTAATTGGATGCATGAATTTAACAAGATTCCACAATGAAAAATCAAAATTTTGGAAACTAAGTTCATGCAAATGCACATGTAATAAAAACCAAATATAATTTTGTTCCCATTATCAAATATATCAAAAGCTTTACATGAAGCCAAAACAGAAAAAAGAAAGAAAGTTTGTTGGCTGGTCTGAGAGTGGAATCGTTGTGGTATATATAGAAATGTAGTTTCAAGAGAGCCAAACCGAATATAAAATAGTCCAAGCTTTTGTTAGGCATGTATTCATAGATCAACATTGTTTCTTCTCCTTGAATGTAGCATCCTAGAAGCTTCACGAGATTTTGGTGTTGAAGTTTGGCAATAAAATAACTTCCTTCTTGAACTCATCAACTCCTTGGCTAGAATTCTTTGATAACCGCTTCACAGCTATTTCTTGTCCTCCTTCCACTATACCTTGAGAATTACCATTATAATTGATGGAATGTTGTTCTATTAGAATTATATTGAAAGAAGACACATTTTTTTCCTTCTTTTTCTCTCGATTCATTTTATTCATATCTTTTACTTACTATTTTTATGTTGCTCTGGCAGACATTGTTTTAATAGGTGCAGCCATGACAAATTAATGATTTATGTTACAACTACTTGAAGACATAATTACACAGATTTATGGAGTTTCCTATGTGAGAAAAGATGCATCAAACCAATTGTCTTCTTTGGAAGCTGAAAAAAAATATATAAAATTACTCTTCTCAAAAGCAGGTGTATATATAAAATTTTTACAATCGGAATGGTGGGTTATATATTAAAAGGTTTTATAGAACAGTAAGTGTAGGACCATAGAATTTTATCCAAAAGTTGGGAGCCGAAACACCAAGATGAATACAGTGCTGCAGCCTTCAACACAACATTCTACGCACCTTTTTATGATATATATATAGCATTGCTATCTAGGAAAAAGCAGTGATAAAAATGTTGAATGGTTTTGTGGCTTTTGCATAGGCTCTATGAGATTGGGCATCGATCACATTCCTATAGACTACATAAGAGTGTCTTTACATTGTTACCTTGTAAACAGGTCCGAAACCACCCTCTCCGAGCTTATTGTTGATTGAAAAGTTATTTGTGGAATTAACTATTACAACTAAGTCAAACAATGGTAACTCTAGATCTTCCGTTTGGCTTGTCAGTGTGACCTTGTTCAGAGTTGTGCATCAGATTTCCTGCAAAGCACGGGATGAAGGGATATCAATTTGACAACTAGTTATAGGATATATATACCTTCTCTTCTCATCTGTGAATTCTTCCTTTTCCTTTTTCGGAGATACACGATTAGGCTCATACCCAGCAGAAGAAGTCCAATTAAAAATGCCAAGGTCACTGCTACTATCTTTCTTTTCTTGCCATTTAAGCTGACTTGTTGGACTGTTGAATCATCAATCCATTTAAAAGGAAATGGTCCATTGATCAGTTAGATAATATGATCATGAAAGCACAAACTTAAAGGGATTGATCTCAATTCAAACCCTTGAAAACCTTCTATATTTTGAAATTGTCATGGCAAAAGGGATGAGAAAAGCTAAAACAAAACAAACACACAAGCACACAAAAATTTGCAGGCTAATACAGATTGAGGCTTTGCTTTTGCACGACATTCCCCAAATACTTGCGCAGCACAGTCTAAGGTGTGTGCCTCAGGTGCACTTTGTATGCCTTTTGCACATAATCATATGAAGAGCTTGTCTTAGGCTCTTGTTAAACTTAGTACAGTAGATTGTTTAAACATAATAAAAGAACAACCTCTTTGACAACTATATTCATAGAAAAAAAAAAAAAAAAAAGAAGAAGCAAAGTTCAGGCTCAAGTGATAAACTCGATAATTTAAATTAAGGATGTTGATTTCGCTTTCGACGCCTTGAGAATAAACATATTTAACTTTTAATATTTTTTTTGCTACTTTAAAATATTTTATTTATTTACTAAATATAAAATTAAAATTAGAAATGCTTACACCTTGTCTCACTAGGGGTAAAACGCATCGCGCTATGGATTCAGCTTTATAAAATTTGATCATCATGAACCCTAGAACTCCGAAATAATCCAATACATACAAAAATCCAAAAATAATAAACCAGGTCAAAATAGACTCAAATACAAATACAAGCCGGAACTACTAGGAGGCTGGGCATGTGGATTGAAACAGGTAATATGAATTATCTGCATTGAATTCGAGGCACACCCACAACAGAAATCAACATTCAAGATGAAACCAAAATGAAATCTCTTTTGCTAAATTGTAGTTAGATGTAGAAATGTAATATAGTTTTTTGAGGAAAAAATGTAAATGTTCAGTAAAGTTAACTACATGGTTCTTATACATATATTCTAATTAATCTTTGTTTGAATTCTTACCTAACTCGGAGGAAGCCATCCTTATATAAATGTCTGGCCCATCTTCACTGAACTCTCTCATATCAATCAACTCACCAAACCAAAGCAAGCAACCACTTCCATCATCTACATTAGTTCTGACGGTTATACCAAAAGGAAAATTAGCAGAATTATGTCAATGTTGTAGGATTAAACTGAGCAGTCAAATTAATTTACTCAAATATAAATATATAACAAGAGAACTACTGTCAAAATCATATGCTAAAAATAAAACCCACAAAACACCCAAAAACTAGACGAAAGCAACACAAAATACTGACCTCTACATATAAACATTTTAACAATCAGATGGCAGGCATGGCACAAATTTGATGTTCACTCCTTCCTCCTACTCCGATTCCAACCATTGCAACTCTAGGCCACCACCACATCAATGCCCCAGATATCAGATTTGGATCACAAGCAAAACAATCCAAGTTTTTCATAATCTTGCATGTGTAGCAATTCCATTTCACAATAATGCTGCTGTGTTTTGAACGCTAACCGAAAATAGTGAGAGATAGTCACAAAAGACAAATGTTTTTTTATTTTTCATTAAAAGTGATTAAATTTTGTGGGAAATTAAAATAATATTTTTAAAGTCGACAACATCTTTTATATATATATATATATATATATTTAATAATTAACAAATTACCACAAGCCAACACCTGGTGATCGATGTGTACACCACCAACACCCACTTTCTCCATTCTTTGGTCTTCAAACAAAAATAAAATAAAATAAAATATTGAGAAGTGATTGAGACCCCCTCCAATCACCACCCCCATCACCTCACTCACACGTGGCGAGTGGTGATTGGAGGAGAAGGAAAAAAAAAAAAAAAAAACTGGCCAATGAGAGAGAAAGGGGGTCAAAGGGGGTGCCTCCTTGAGGAGGTCCAACTCATTTTCCTAAAATATTTTGAACCAGTGGCCCTGAACTAGCTAGACTTGGAATTTTGTTGAGTACTCAGGGTTAGTTTGGGATATTCTAAAAAAGTGCACTTTTTGACTTATTAACTTATATGGGCTGGGTTTGGTTTGGGTTGGGTTTAATGTGATATATTAGAGAGTTGATGTGATTTAAATAAGATGACGTGACTTAAATAAGATAGTGACTTTTTGACTTTTTGTATTATTTAGTAGATGCCAAACTTGGCCTAAGAGCACCCCCACCGAAGCCCCTAAACCCCCTCCTTACTTATTTTAAAGGGTAAATGGCTCCCTATTCACCTGCATCAGATCCTCTAAATAATCCCTTAAATTAGTTTTTGCTACAGTAACTCCCTATTGAGAAAAGTTAGGGATCATGAAAATGATCATGAAAGATTTATGATCCTTGGATTATCTTGATTAGTGTGTGGTGCTTTATTGTAAGTGTAATCCAAGGGTCACAAAACTTTCATGATTATTTTCATGAAAGATTTTTCATGATACCTAGCATTGCTGCTCCCTATTTATAGAGAGTCACTATAGCTCCCTTATATTTTTTTTTTTCTCTTTTTTTGCTTTGCGTTGTTTAGGGACTGCAATACACATTTATGATTTTTATTTTTTTTAAATTTATAATTAAAAATTATATTTTAATAAAATAAAGAAAAAATAGGGAGTTTGTTAATAGAATAGAGAAAGAATAGGGAGTGTGTTGGGAGAACTAAATGAAAAAGTGATTCTTAAAATAAGGAATGAATTTTTTAATAATATTTTAAGATAAAATTTAAATAAACTGGTGGGATGCTCTAATACTAATTGGCATTATAAAAGTAGACAAATTCACCATTCGTAGTTCAAGTAATCATGAGGGGCATTAGATTTTATGACCAAGTTTGGAAAGACTAAATAAGTGCAATTTTTGACTTTTTATGAAATATGGGTTGGATTTGGGTTGGGTTTGAAGTGATGTGTTAGAGAGGTGATGTGACTTAAATAAGATGATGTGACTTAAATAGGATAGTGACTTTTTGACTTTTTGAATTTTTTGAAGGATGCCAAACTTGGCCATATGTGATCATGAGGGGCATTTACGTGACAGTAAAATGAGATTTTATGTTCAAGTTGTCGGTATATTGGAATGTTCTAACTTTACGAACTTATTCTGTGAAAAAAAATGAAAGACCTACGTATAGGTCTTAATAGATAGATGTATTGTCTAATAGGTCTTAGGATAATTAATGACTTTTTTATCAAATATTATTAAAAAAATGTCACTAATTACAAATTTGAGCGACGGTTTTAAAAAATATCACAAAAATTGTCACTAATTTTTAACTTTTAACAGTTTAAAAAATTCATCACAAAAAAATGTCACTAATTGTAAGTTTTAGCAACAATTTATAAAAACAAGATAAAAAAAAAAAGGGCAAATCACAAACACCCCCTCGAGATTTGGTGAAAATACAGATTCTCCCCTAAGGTTTGAGAAATTATAAATTGCCCCCTAAGGGTCAAATTTTCATAACAAATTAGAGGAAATTAGAGGGGAATCTATATGAAAATAAAAACCTCAGGGGATAATTTGTTATGGAAATATAAACCTCAGGAGGTGGGATGTAATTTCTCAAACCTCAAGGAGGAATTTGTATTTTCACCAAACCGCGAGGGGGGTGTTTGTAATTTGCCCTAAAAAAAAAAAGAAATTCAAAATTGTGAAAATTCTCAAAATTATGAAAATTGTGTGAGATATTTTATTTGTTTTAATTTTCAGTTGACTATAGCAAACTAAGAAATTATAGAATGATATTTTTCTTAATTTCATAGAAGTGAAATTTATAAAATTTAATTGAAAATTTTGTAGTTTTCTAAAATTCAGAAATTTGAATACAGTTTTACAATTTCATTCCAAATTTTCCTTTTCAAGATGAAATTTCTCAGTTATTAGGATGAAATTTACAATTTTTTGGTAAGAATTTCTCATTTTCATTTATCGAATTTCCTAAGTTTGTATAAAATTTCCATGTTTCTAAAATCATAGAGAAAATTTTCAACTTCTTAATCTTTTTGCAAAAAAATCAATTCGATGAATTTCATAGTTTCATCCCAAAATTTATATGATAAAATTCACTATTTTTAGATTTTTATTTTATTTTATTTTATTGTGTTATTTACACTACACTATAAAAATGTATAAATGGACTCAATATTGAGAAGTATCACTTTATCCTCTAAACTATAAAAATGTACAGATGGACCCCTTAACTATAAAAATGTATAAATTGGACCCCCTAACGGAAGGGGTCAAAGTGAAACACACCAAGAGTTTAGAAAGTCTATTTGTACGCTTTTATAGTTTAAGGGACAAAGTGATACTTCTCAATAGCTTATGAGTTACATTTGCATTTTTTTTCATTTAGGGGGTCAAAATAATATTTCTCAATAGTTTAGATGGCCTCTATGTAAATAATATATATTTTTTAATGTTTTATAATTTTCCCAAATTCAAATAAAACAAACTTATCAAACAGTGAACAAAAACAGTGGGTCAGTCCGAGTCAAGATTAGTGGTTTGGCCCAATGCCATGGGCCATTACTCTAATTTTCTTTCCCATTTTCCACGGAAATTTGTTGTATGAAATGAATCCTCACTGCTCCATTTTATTTTTGTGTGTATTTTATATTTTAATTGTCTACATGACCAAAAAAAAAAATTATTGAACAAAAATTTAAAGCTATTAAAAAAAATTAAACTAGTTGCACCACAGTATTACTTGAGTAATATTGTTCTAGCATGTTTAATTACAAAATTGGGTAAAGAGCTTCAGTTTTATATTAAATTAAGCCTTCTACCTTTTTTTTCCCTTTTTTTTTTTTTTTTTTTATCATTTATAGATAAATACTTTTTATAGGAATTTTAACGCAATAATTAGTTCAAATTTTAGAGATTTTAATTTTCGTGGGAAGTTAATGAACAATTGAAGAAAAATAGAATGATTCAAAATCTCATGAACTTTAGAGAGAACCTAAGAAAGTTCAATTTGAGAATGAATAATGCTATATGTACTAACTAGTATACTAACACATAATGTGGCATAATTTTAGAGGTTTTGGGTATTTATAATTTGTATAATAGATGGGGTCAGTGATAATGGCATAACACTAGTTGGTACACTAGTGTATATATTAAGGGTTTGGTTATGGTGTGCAACTTACACCTTACACCTTATACCTTACACTTACACCTTACACTTACACCTTTTGTGAAAAATTAAACCTTACACTTACACCTTTTTTGAGATTGCACACCATATGCAACCCACTTACACCTTACACCTTACACTTACACCTTATACTTATACTTACACCTTACACTTACACTTTTTATGTAAGTGGCACATAGTGTGCAATTGCACACTTAAGAAAAGTCCATATATTAATTGATACATGTAGTACCATTTTTTTAGAATAATGAATTGGGTTGACAAGATTTAGTAAAGTGAAATTAATTATTTTTAGGCCTACCACTAATAAAAACAACTTTGTTGTTGGGTTTGATATTAAAAAAAATATTGTTTAGTTGGGTGTTGATATGCTAAAATTAAAATAATTGGGAGCCTCTACAGGAATTTTATTTACACTAAAAAAATTATTAAGTGTTTTTAATTTTTCAGTACATTCTGTTCAATTATTTAGAGTTTTATGTTACTCTCAGTATATCCTATAATTTTTTTTTAAAATACTTTTTAAGGTACACCCAAATAAGAACAAAATCACCATGCTCGGAGATACAATGTCGAAGAATATTGTTCGGTTCAAACTTTCATATCCGAACATGTTGACTTTGCTCAGTAGTGTACTGCTGAACAAAGTGAATTTGTTCGAATCTGAAAGTCCGAACAATAATGATGTTAAATAGGCTGAATATTTGTTTTTACGTTAAAAAAAATACAAAAATAAAAAATTATACCTTGATATTTATGTGAATACTTACCTCCTCTTTGATAGGTTGTTTCAAAAAACAGTTTTTATTACTATTCTCGCCTATTGTTTGATTTTGTTCAAACCTTCTTCTATTTGCAAGAATAAGAAACAATGATGTTGATTATAATGGTGAGTTTTGGTGGGGTGGCTTGAAATTTTGTAATGAGGAAGAAGAATAATAGAAGACAATTGAAACTTGGGAAAGAATATGAAGAATACATATATGTGATAAGGTTGTATCATGAGAAAAAAATAATAATTTATTTTAAGATTTAATATGTACCGTTCTTATTAATAAATTTACATTAAAATATAATAAGAATTAAATTTTTAGAAATTTAATTTAACATACTTAATAATTTTTTTGAGTATAAATAGAATCTTCAACAATGATTGGTAGTCCAAATTTTCATAACCTGAATAGCTTAAATGTCTCAAAACGATGTCGTTTTGGGGATAAAACAACATGATTTTGATACATTCGAGCCATTTAGACCACACAAATTCGAGTTGCAAAACATTTTTCGAGAATCTCCCAACCTTTACTAATAAAAACAAATTTTTGGGTTTGGTGTTAAAAGTTGAACTTAATAATTTGGCCTTGTAACGCCCTCAAAATTAAACCCATAATATATATAACAATGACATGCATTTATAAAAGAAAACAAAACATTATTCCATTCATCAGAGTATTATTAATAAAAGACATTACATGTAACATTGAAAACAAATGCCTTACTAGCTTACATCTTTCCAAGCCAACACTTGGACACAAAATATGAGTACTAACTCAACTACAAATTAAGCCCTCGACTTGAGTTTACATGTAATATCCAAAAGAAAACAACTAACTAAAAAAAAAAACAAGTCTTCAAATTCAAATCCTTCCAAGCTAAGTCCTTGGAGGTAACATATCTCCTGGACCTGAAAATGATGTTCCCGTATAGGGTGAGCCACAGCCCAGTAAAAATATACTAAACCAAATATAAGCATTGAATAAAGTAATAGCATTTAATAGATGGTTAACACAAATACCGATTTCATTATCATACAATTTCATGACACTAATGTCCATGACACGTTTCACTTTCCATTTATACCAATATGGCTCAGAACCTGGCCAAACTATAACAGTGAGACTACATCTCACATTAACATTACTTCCAATATCAACAAATTAAATGAGACTAAGGCTCATACCAAAACACTTCCACACTTCCCGATTGATACACATTTTAGTGTTATATCAATAACATGTAAAAACACTTCCATAAATCAATAAGCACACATATTAGTGGTACTAATGGAGTCCATCCCCTTTCTCCTCCTAAACTAGTTTGAGAGTCCATCCTCTATCTTCCCTCAAACTATGGAGTACATCTCCTATCTCCTCCCAAACCCAAATGCATATACAATGTATCAAACACTTGCAATATACAATATCCAATCAATACACATAGGTGCTGTATTAATTCAACCGTCATGTTCAATGACTTAATTCAATGTGATTAGTTTCAGTTTTCCCTAATCCACATGCAATGTCTACAACAATCACGACTATCCTCCACCGATAGCGCAAAACAGATATTTCTAAACAGGAAATAAATGTATCAACAAATGTAAATTTAACATCTTCATAGGCGATTAATTAAACTAACCAACTACACCATTAAATCACTAAATTCCCCGATTCCATGAATTAAACCCAATTCCACATTTTTCCCTAAATTAATTATACAAATTAATTTATTTAAACCACTAGGGTTTTTCCCAAAATTACCAAACAACCCCCAACATATCAAAATACCAAAACTTAGGACAAAACCTATAATATGGAGTAGGAAATCCCTACCTCGAAGTGAATAACCCGAATGGAGAAGATGGAGATGACGACCCAAAATCCAAAGTGCTCCAAACCACTAAACGTTCAAATTAAAACGAAGCCCTTGACTCACTCTATCTTTTTAATAAAGGACTAAGGTTAGATACTCACCCTAGGTAGATCAATTCTTGAAGAAAGGACAAGTCTAGAGAGAGAAAGAGTCGACTCTAGGGTTTTAAAAGAGAAGAGAATCAAAAAAATAGGTTTAAAACTGCTGCTGCGTATTTATATATAACAGGCTCGCTCGAGTGAAGGATTGGTCGCTCGAGCGACCAGACACAAGAAAGTCTCGCTCGAGCGAAGAAAGTCTCGCTTGAGCCAAAAACTCGAAGCTTCAGGTCTGCAACCCAGAAGCTCGCTCGAACGACAGAATGCTCGCTCGAGCAAAGAACTCGAAAACATACACCTCGCTCACTTGAGCGAAGGAAAGCTCGATCGAGCCAAGAAACACTACTCTCAGGTCTTATGCCCAGACGCAGTCGCTCGCTCGAGCTAAGAAACTCTGGCTCGAGCGAAGGACCAAAAACAAGAGCTCGCTCGAGCGAAGGGCCAAAATACTGGGCAGCAACCCTTTGCTCCCAAACACTCCCAACCTGTAACAAACTTGCCCAAAACATCCTATAACTCAAAAATAAGGAATTAAAGGATGACAACAACAAATATATAACGACAGGATCTGCGGAACATAAGTCCGGATACAACAACCGAATGGGAAATGACCGGGGTCGCTATAACCTCCCCCCCTTAAAGAATTTCGTCCTCGAAATTAAGCATAAGTTTTAAAAAAAAAACAGGTTTTTCTCAATTTCCAATAATATTATATTACAATAATGAACAACTTGACCCAATACCGGTCATTTCATCTCTTATCAAGAGGCATCTCACAATATATATTTCAACCTGCATGAACAATATGCAATTTTCCTTTCAATTTCAACAGTTTTCAATATACATGATTCCCATTTCCATATCATATTCAATTTCATGATATAACTCCAATTCCACAATATATTCAACATATTTAATGTTCTACTAAACTTCCATTATGAGGCAAGTTTCATGACATACTTCCATTAAACAAAAACATTTTCAATGTTTTCCAACTTAAGATATATATAAAGCTCTTAAGTCCAACAATATTACGAAATCTAAATACAAGATTACATATCAACAAACATGTCCGGATATTTTTCGCGGACTTCCAACTCACGTTCCCAAATGGCTTCCTCCACTCCGTGATGTTTCCACAGAACTTTCACCAAAGGGATGGTCTTGCCTCGCAAAACTTGATCCCGCCTATCCAAGACCCGAACCGGTCTCTCCTCATACGAGACATCCTTGTCAACCTCTAAATCGGTCCAATCCAACACATGCGATGGATCCGGCTCATACTTCCGAAGCATACTCACATGAAACACGTCATGAACTCCGGATAATTGCGGTGGCAAAACTAAACGATAGGCAGCCTCACCAATCCTCTCAAGGATCTCAAAAGGGCCAATAAACCGAGGGGACAACTTCCCGCTCTTCCCAAACCTCATTAATCCCCGCCTAGGTGATATCTTCAGGAAGACATGATCACCCACCTCAAATACCAAAGGTCTCCTCCCACGGTCAGCATAAGATTTCTGACTACTCTGGGCTGTAACAAGCCTCTTACGGATAAGCTCAACTTTCTCCGTCGTTTCCCTCACCAACCCCGGACCCAACAAAGGTGCATCACCCACTTCGGCCCAACAAACTGGAGACCTACACGGTCGGTCATACAAGGCCTTAAACAGTGCCATATCGATACTAGACTGGAAACTGTTGTTGTAAGCAAACTCCACTAAGGGCAAGTGCCTCTCCCACGATCCACTAAAGTCAAGAACACAACCCCAAAGCATATCCTCAAGGATCTGAATAGTACGCTCGGACTGCCTATCAGTCTGAGGATGATAAGCCGTGCTAAAGGTCAACTTAGTGCCCAAGGCACTCTGCAAACTCTGCCACAACTTGGCAGTAAAACGAGGATCTCTATCTGACACGATCGTCACTGGGACCCCGTGCAACCTCATTATGTCCCGAATGTATAAGTCCGCAAGATGATCTACCGAATCTCTAATGCGCATAGGAATAAAGTGTGCCGACTTAGTCAACCGGTCTACAACCACCCAAATAGCATCACTACCCCGCTGAGTCCTCGGAAGACCTACAACAAAGTCCATAGTGACATGCTCCCACTTCCACTCGGCAATAGGCAAGGGTTGCAACAAACCCGCTGGCCTCTGATGCTCGGCCTTCACTTGCTGACAAGTAAGGCACTTAGACACGAAAACTGCCACATTTCTCTTCATACCCCGCCACCAAAACTGCCGATCCAAATCCCGATACATCTTAGTGCCTCCCGGATGCACCGCAAGGCGTGAATGATGAAACTCTCGGAGTACCTCCTCTCGGCAAAACTCCGGCACAAACAAACGGTCTCGGTATCTCATACTTAGGTCAGGATACACCGTCAAACCCTTCTCAACCTTCCCACTGGAGATCTTCTCTCGAAGGGAATCTACCTCAAGGTCACCTCTCTGTGCCTCTAACACTCGAGTCACAAATGTAGGCTGCACAACAACAGAAAACGAGGCAGCAGCCTCAACGGATTCGCCCAGAAGCAAATCAAACTCCCCAAGTGCCCCCAACATCTCCCATTCCCGGATGGCTATACCAGCTACATCACCAACTGATTTTCTGCTAAGGGCATCGGCCACCACATTGGCCTTTCCCGGATGATAGTGTAACTCGAAGTCGTACTCCTCAATAAACTCCATCCACCTCCTCTGCCTCAAGTTCAAGTCTTTCTGTGTAAACAGATATTTCAAACTCTTATGATCCGAGAACACCTCGAATCTCTCACCATAAAGGTAGTGCCTCCAGATTTTCAAAGCAAAGATCACTGCTGCTAACTCTAGGTCATGTGTAGGGTAATTATTCTCGTGTATTTTCAACTGACGTGAGCCATAGGCAACCACTTTCCCCTCTTGCATCAACACACAACCCAAACCCTCTCGTGAGGCATCACAATAGACTGCATAACCCAACCCTCTCTCCGGAATAATCAAGACCGGAGCGGTGGTCAGTCTAACTTTCAACTCTTGGAACGACTTTTCACAAGTCTCGCTCCATACAATTTTGACTCCCTTCCAAGTCAACCTAGTCAAAGACGAAGCTAACCTGGATAAATCCTTCACAAACCGGCGATAATACCCAGCTAATCCCAGAAAACTGCGGATCTCAAACACACTCTTAGGCTGTGCCCAATCTTGCACTGCCTCAGTCTTGGATGTATCAACAGACACTCCTTCCCCGGATACCACATGGCCTAAGAACTTCACTTCCTCTAACCAGAACTCACATTTCCCAAACTTAGCATAAAGCTTATGGGCTCTAAGTAACTCAAGCACCACTCTCGGGTGTTCCTCGTGTTCCTCCTCTGAAGGTGAATAAATCAGAATTTCGTCCACGAAAACGACTACAAATCGATCTAAGAATTCCCGAAAGATCCGGTTCATCAAATCCATAAACACTGCCGGTGCATTGGTGAGCCCAAATGGCATCACCAGAAACTCATAGTGGCCATACCGCGTACGGAATGCCGTCTTCGGAATATCCTCCTCCCTGACTCTCAACTGGTGGTAACCCGATCTTAAGTCTATCTTAGAGAAACAACGGGAACCCTTCAACTGATCGAACAGATCATCTATACGAGGCATAGGGTACTTATTCTTAACCGTAGCCCGATTCAATTTCCGGTAATCGATTTAGAGTCTCAAAGCACCACCTTTCTTTTTAGCAAAGAGGGCCGGTGCTCCCCACGGCGAAACACTAGGACGAATATAGCCCTTATCTAACAACTCTTGGAGCTGAATCTTCAACTCAACTAACTCGGCTGGGGCAAAACGATAAGGTGCCATAGAAATCGGCGCCGTGCCGGGCACTAGATCAATAGAGAACTCAATCTTTCGATGAGGTGGCAAACTAACGAGATCCTCGAGAAAGACGTCCGAGTACTCACAAACCACTCTCGGCAACACAGTCTGGGTCTCATCACACTCACTACTCAAAAGACTAGCAAGAAGACCACTCAACTCACTCCGCCCTCGCAGATCATACACAGATGGCAAAATACTACCAACCCGATCCCTCAGAAAATGGAAACACTCCCCGCTCAAGGTACAAACTGTGACCTTCTGGCGGTAGCAATCGATAACAGCCCGGTATGACGATAACCAGTCCATACCCAAAATAACATCAAATCCTGATATGGGCATAACTACAAAAGGAAAGGGAAGCCGACGATCAGCGACCTCTATATCACAACCTCTACATCTGTGTTTCAAAACCAACTCACCCCCAACAGGTGATACTACACATATAGGAGATGCTAACTGTGCCAACTCCAATCCCAAAACAGATGCAAATGCAACAGATATAAATGAATGAGATGCTCCTGTATCAATCAACACATTAGCAACCGAGTTGTAAAACAAAAAGGTACCTCTCACAACAGATGGAGCTGGTACAAGATCCTGCGCGGTAACAGCATACACGCATCCTGACGGTCTCTGATCTACCTGCTCACCCCTAGGAGCATAAGACTGCTGCACAGACTAGGACGATGAAGCCCCCTGATTGGCCCTCGAGGCCTAAACTGACTGAGCTGGCTGATGACTCTAAGTCTGCCTCAAACTAGATGCACCAGATGTGCCACTCAACTGCGGGCAAAACCTCTTCATGTGCCCTGCCTGACCACACTGATAACATGAGAGCGGCTGGCCTCTACCCTGACTCTGGCTCTGAGATCGAGCCGAAGATGACGCTGCTCTCTGCCCTCCTCCCTTCTGTGGGCAAATTGGAGACTTGTGGCCCAGCTGACCATACTTGAAACAGGTAATGTCTCCCTGGCTACCTTTTCCAGAAACTGCACTCGGCATTGGAAAAGTCGATCTAGTAAAGCTACCTTGAGACTGCTGAGGGTTAAAACCCTTCTGTCTCCTGCCATCACTCTGGCCATCCTGACTCCTCTTGGAGCCTTTCTGCCCCTCCTCCTCTTCCTGCATCATGATCTCCATATGGGCTGCAGCATCAACCAGACGCCCATAATCTCGAATCATAGTTCCTCCAACTCTCAGCTTGAGGCCACACCTCAACTTCTTCTCAAACTCAATACAACGGCGTTTCTCAGACGCCACCAACTCAGGTGCAAACCTAGACAAGCTGGTAAATGCAGTCTCTCAGCTTTTCCCTGACAGCTGGAGATAAGAACCTCTCCTGGAAAGCATTTACAAAAGCCACCCACGTACCTCCTATACGACCCTTTGTGAACTTCCACCACTGACCCGCATCCCCCTTCAGCTGGAAAGATGCCAAGGTCACTTTCAACACCCCGTCTTCGATGCCAAGCATCTCAAACGTCTTCGTTGTCTGTTCGAGCCATTCATCTGCCTTGAGTGGCTCTTTCGGATCACCCACAAATTCGTCCGGGTTGGACCAGAAGAACTCCCTCTTTAGAAAAGAAGGTCCTGCATCTGCAACATGAACCTGGGCTTGATTCTCAGCCCTAAGAATGCCCACTGACTCCCTGAATGCCCCTGCTATCTCTCGGGCCAAAGCGCCCATAGCCTGCTGGCCTACTGGCTCGGCCACGTTGGCCTGGCCAACTCTTTCCTGCTGCTCCGGAATCTCCTCCGGTATAGGCACTTCCTGCCTACCCTGCCTACCACGTCCTCGTCCTCGTCCTGATATCCTAATAAAGGTAACAAAGACGATTAATACGTTAGCACATTAATAAATGTGCCGAAGCTATAACACTCGCGTCCTAATGCATTGGACAACAGTAATGCACTCCACGTAAGCACATAATCACATAAGCACCTACGAATTTCATTCCTGGATAATGACAGTCCCAAGGCGTTGCTAGAGTTCCGGTTGGAAGCAGCATTGATCAAGTGCCTTTCCAACAAGACTACTAGGAACTCAAGGGTCCAATCAACATCCTAGAAACTACGTTCCATACCCACATAATCACATAAACATGTTGTCATATAAGCATATAACAGTACAGCTAAGTCTCTATCAAGCGAGACGAACCCATTGTGATACTAGTCACTTCCCACGTACCCAAAGTATTCAAACCCGATACGCTCTGATACCAAGTTATAACGCCCTCAAAATTAAACCCATAATATATATAACAATGACATGCATTTATAAAAGAAAACAAAACATTATTCCATTCATCAGAGTATTATTAATAAAAGACATTACATGTAACATTGAAAACAAATGCCTTACTAGCTTACATCTTTCCAAGCCAACACTTGGACACAAAATATGAGTACTAACTCAACTACAAATTAAGCCCTCGGCTTGAGTTTATATATAATATCCAAAAGAAAACAACTAACTAAAAAAAAAAAAAACAAGTCTTCAAATTCAAATCCTTCCAAGCTAAGTCCTTGGAGGTAACATATCACCTAGACCTGAAAATGATGTTCCCGTATAGGGTGAGCCACAGCCTAGTAGAAATATACTAAACCAAATATAAGCATTGAATAAAGCAATAGCATTTAATAGATGGTTAACACAAATACCGATTTCATTATCATACAGTTTCATGACACTAATGTCCATGACATGTTTCACTTTCCATTTATACCAATATGGCTCAGAACCTGGCCAAACTATAACAGTAAGACTACATCTCACATTAACATTACTTCCAATATCAACAAATTAAATGAGACTAAGGCTCATACCAAAACACTTCCACACTTTCTGATTGATACACATTTTAGTGTTATATCAATAACATGTAAAAACACTTCCATAAATCAATAAGCACACATATTAGTGGTACTAATGGAGTCCATCCCCTTTCTCCTCCTAAACTGGCTTGAGAGTCCATCCTCTATCTTCCCTCAAACCATGGAGTACATCCCCTATCTCCTCCTAAACCCAAATGCATATACAATGTATCAAACACTTGCAATATACAATATCCAATCAATACACGTATGTTCTGTATTAATTCAACCGTCATGTTCAATGACTTAATTCAATGTGATTAGTTTCAGTTTTCCCTAATCCACATGCAATGTCTACAACAATCACAACTATCCTCCACCGATAGCCCAAAACAGATATTTCTAAACAGGAAATAAATGTATCAACAAATGTAAATTTAACATCTTCATAGGCGATTAATTAAACTAACCAACTACACCATTAAATCACTAAATTCCCCGATTCCATGAATTAAACCCAATTCCACATTTTTCCCTAAATTAATTATACAAATTAATTTATTTAAACCACTAGGGTTTTTCCCAAAATTACCAAACAACCCCCAACATATCAAAATACCAAAACTTAGGACAAAACCTATAATATGGAGTAGGAAATCCCTACCTCGAAGTGAATAACCCGAATGGAGAAGATGGAGATGATGACCCAAAATCCAAAGTGCTCCAAACCGCTAAACGTTCAGATTAAAACGAAGCCCTTGACTCACTCTATCTTTTTAATAAAGGGCTAAGGTTAGATACTCACCCTAGGTAGATCAATTCTTGAAGAAAGGACAAGTCTAGAGAGAGAAAGAGTCGACTCTAGGGTTTTAAAAGAGAAGAGAGTAAAAAAAAATAGGTTTAAAATCGCTGCTGCGTATTTATATATAACAAGCTCGCTCGAGCGAAGGATTGGTCGCTCGAGCGAAGAAAGTCTCACTTGAGCCAAAAACTCGAAGCTTCAGGTCTGCAACCCAGAAGCTCGCTCGAGCGACAGAATGCTCGCTCGAGCGAAGAACTCGAAAACATACACCTCGCTCGCTCGAGCAAAGGAAAGCTCGATCAAGCCAAGAAACACTGCTCTTAGGTCTTATGCCCAGATGCAGTCGCTCGCTCGAGCTAAGAAACTCTGGCTCGAGCGAAGGACCAAAAACAAGAGCTCGCTCGAGCGAAGGGCCAAAATACTGGGCAGCAACCCTTTGCTCCCAAACACTCCCAACCTGTAACAAACCTGCCCAAAACATCCTATAACTCAAAAATAAGGAATTAAAGGATGACAACAACAAATATATAACGACAGGATCTACGGAACATAAGTCCGGATACAACAACCGAATGGGAAAAGACCGGGGTCCCTATAGGCCTATCCCACGTTCGTTTGTTTTTGGAGATAGAGGAAGGAATGTGATTGAGATAGAGGTGAGATCTATTAATATTATATTTGTTTCGGGAGATGGAGAGGGGATTCATAAGCCCTCCGGATTAGGATAAGGATGGGCCTTTGATATTATTATTTGTAACCAAAAAAATAAAATAAATAAGCCCTCCGGATTATGATGGGCCTTTGATATTGGGATTGAGATGGAGGCCAAATTAGTATTAGAAAATTAGTCCTCCGACTTAGGCTTCTTTTTTTTTTTTCTTTTTTTTTTTTTTTTTTTTTTTTTAAACAATGCTGGGCATTTTTTATTTTTTATTTTTGAACATTAATGTTTAATGTTTTTGTATTTTTTGTTAAGTAAAAATTATTATTTTATTTGTTTTATTATTTTATATTTCTTTTATATAAAAATAATTTAACAATTCTCACACTAATAACTATTATCAAAACAAACATATTTTATTTAATCTCCTCACTATTAATCCATTCATTATCAATCTCCTCCATTCTACTTTTGGAAAAAAACGAATGAAAACAAACGAAACAAAAGGAATTATGTTCAATCTAAGACACGACATCCCCCATTTTAGTATATATATTTTTAGTCATATTATCTTATTATTTTTATATTTTAATATAATTATTTAGATTATCTCAAACACCCTCTACGTATTATTGCTAAATTTGAATCCTATTTTTTTTGGTTCAAATAGGTTGCTTTGTCCAGGGCGAGTTCTACTAGTCAAGAATTGTGTCCTACCCACTACGAGCCCGGTTAAATATTGAGGTTTTTTTTTTTTTTTTTAATAAGGTTAAAAGTTTGTTTGGGAACACCTATTGAAGTAATTTTTTTATTTTATTTTATTTTATTTTTATCACATTATTTTTTTATTTTTTTATAAAAAAATTAAAAAACATACTTATTTAATACTTCTCAAATAATTCTTAAATATTGAGTTACTCTCTATTTCATAAATGAAATAGAAATCTCTCCGTTTGTGTTATTTTTTCACAACATTAAAAAGGAGGGACGTGTGATACCATTAGGTTGCAACATTGCTCCATCACTAATTTTTTATTTTATTATCTTAACAATAACTTATCAAGATTATATTTCAATATTGATTATTAGTCGACTTTCTATAAAATAAATTCATAAACAATTAACTTGAAAGTATGTATAACATCTATCTATCTATATATTATATAAAGAAAATAGAATTTTTAGTGAGGAGTCTTGTGAGAATTTCAATATGTCATACTAATTTTTTTGATTTTCTTAATTTTAAACAATTTAGAAAATATCTATTGGTTAGCTTTTATTTGATAATCTCACATCGAAAAAAGAAAGAAAAAATGAGTTGTTTTACTCATATAACGGGAATCTTGTACTTCCATCCCATTTAGTGATGAGCCTTATGAGAGTTTCAATATCTCATACTAATTTTCTTAATTTTAAACAATTAAGAAAATCTCCATTGACTAGGTTTTATTTGATAATCCTATATCAGGAAAAGAAGAAAAATTAGTTATTTTACTCATAAAAATTGAATCTTATACTCCAATTTCATTTAATATTGTAGTGTTGTGCATGTTTCAATTCAATATACTTTAAATTTTAAAAGTTTTAATTAATTAATTATAACCTAGGCAATTAGGCTAAATCATTTTTGATTTGATTGATTTGTTAGTTTAACCGTGATTTTAGTGGTTTTATAAAATATATTGATTAGATATGTTTGATTTAAAATAAACTAAAGATTGATCTCATTAAAGATGGAAAGATTGAGATTACTTGATTAGAAATAAACTTTCTGTCCAAATAATTGTTAACTTTTATTTTACAATCCTACATCGGAAAATGAAAAAAAAAAAGTTAGGTTTTTCACTTATACAAAGTGAATCTTAATAATGTAGTATTGTGTATATTTTAATCCAAGACGGTTTAAATTTTAAAACTAAAATAACATTTAAAAGTTTTAATTAATTAATTTTTGTATAAGTTGGTTGTTCATTAGACCTAACCGATCAGGTTGAACTATTTTGGGTTTGACCGATTCGCCGGTTTAATCGCAATTTTTCATACTGATTTTATTAATTTTAAACAATTAAAAAAATTTCTATTGGCTAACTCTCATTTAAAAATATAAAAATAAAACTCTAATTAATTTGTGATTTATTTTATAATTCCATAGCGAGAGAAGAAGAAGAAGAAAAAGCAAAGTTTGTTTCACAATCTATCTATCTATATATTATATAAGGAAAAGAAGGTTTTTAGAGATAAACATTCTAGGAAATCCAAACCCCTATTCTAAAATTATTTTAAGAAAATTCTCATTGGTTAACTTTCATTTACCATTTATTTTACAATCCCACATAAGAAAAAGAAAGAAAAAATAAATTATTTCACTTACATAAAATAAATCTTATGCTCCCATTTATATAAGCAAAATAAGATTTTTAGTGAAAAGCTCTATGATCAATATCTCATACTCATTTTTTTGATTTTCTTAATTTTAAACAATTAAGAAAATCCTCATTGATTAGCTTCTATTTAACTTTTATTTTACAATCCCACATAAATGTTTTGATTTTAAAAATAATTTTATATGAGATTTTGAAACTCTCATAATATTTATTTTAAAATGATTGCAATCCCACGTCAAGAATAGAAAGAAAAAGTAAATTGTTTGACTTGATATAAAGTGTTACAATATCCCACATCAGGAAAAGAAAGAAAAAGTGAGTTGTTTCAGTTATATAAAGTGAATCTTATAAAAGGAGTTTTGAAGGAGAAGCCTTCTAGAAACTCCAAACCCTTATTCTAAAATTATTGAATTTTCTTAATTTTAAATAATTAAGAAAATTTTCATTGGCTAACTTCCATTTACCTTTTATTTTACAATTCTAAATCGAGAAAAAAAAAGAAAAAGTGAATTATTTCATTTATATAAAGTGAATCTTATGCTCCAATTTATACAAATTATTGAATTTTCTTAATTTTAAACAATTATGAAAATCTCCATTGGTTAGCTTCTATTTAACTTTTATTTTACAATCTCATATCGAGAAAAGAAGTAAATATTAAATTGTTTCACTTATATAAAGTGATTTTTATACTCCTATTTATATAAACAAAAGAAGATTTTTAGTGAGAAACTCTATAATCAATACCATTTTTTTTTCTTAATTTTAAACAATTAATAAAATTTTTATTGATTAGTATCCATTTAACTTTTTTTTTACAATCCCACATAAACATTTTGATATTAAAAATAATTTTGTATAAGATTTTGAAACTCTTATAAAATTAACTTTAAAATAATTACAATCTCACATGAGAAAAGAAAGAAAAAGTTAGTTGTTTCACTTATAAAAAGTAAATTTTATACTCTCATTTAATATTATAGTATTGTGCATATTTTAATTCGAGATGGCTTAAATTTTAAAATAAAATTTAAAGGCTTTAATTAATTAACGTTGTTATAAATTAGTTGGCCTTTTGACTTAGTCAATTAGGCTAAATCGTTTTCAATTTAAGCGATTTATTGGTTTAACCGTGGTTTTAACTGTTTTATCAAAATATATTACTTAGATTTGTTTGATTTGAAATAAATTAAGATTGATCTTATTAAAAATTAAACGACTGAGATTGCTTGATTAGAAATGAACTTCCTGTCCAAATAACTACTAACTTTTACTTTACAATCCTACATTAGGAAAATGAGGAAAAAATAAGTTGTTTTACTATATAAACCTTATACTCCTATTTAATATTGTAGTGTTGTGTATGTTTCAATTCAAAATAGTTTAAATTTCCAAATTAAAATAAAATTTAAAAATTTTAATTAATTAATTTTTGTATAAGTTGGTTAGTCTTTTGACTTAGCCAATAGGGTGAATCGTTTTCGATTTGACTGATTTGCTAGTTTAACTGTGATTTTATCAAAATATATTAGTTAAATTTGTTTGATTCGAAATAAATTAAAAATTGACCTAATTAAAGATTACACGGCTAAAATTGCTTGATTCGAAATAAATTTCTCGCCCAAACAATTGTTAACTTTTTGAACAATTAAGAAAATTCCCATTGGCTAACTTTCAATTAACTTTTATTTTATAATCCCACATCAAGAAAAGAAGGAAAAAGTAAATTGTTTCACTTACATAAAGTGAATCTTATGTAAGTGAATTGTCGCCGTCTGTGGGAAAACTTGACAGACAAAACCTTGTCTTCCAAGCTCATCTGATCGCCTTCCATGGCGAACAACAACGAGATACCGTTGTCCACCATCGACGAAGTTACCCCGGAGTTAGCCAAACGGAGAGACAGACTCCCCGCCATTCCACCCATGGCGGACCTGGAGACTTCCCCAGGAGGACATTCAAGAGACGCGCGGGATTAGCGCGGAAGAAGTTTCGGTAACTCTTAGAGTCCAGACGGGCACCAGCGGCGAAGAGAATCGCACGCTAGGCGTCTGGAGCACAAGTTAAGGGACCAAGACGCCGTCATCTGTAGAATGGCGGCAGAGATGGAAGATCTCAAACAGCATGTCAAAGGGAAGGGTGTTGCTGGAGTGGGAGACCACAGTGAGCGCACCCAACCACGCTATTCAGGCAGTCAAAGCCAGCGGCACACTCCCTCCATTTTCTATCACCAGAAGCTACAGGGTTGGAGAATCTGACGCGCCTGTAGAGAAGTCTAGCGCGCAAGACAGTACCTATCAACCCTCACGTCCGGCGACGACGTCGAGGTATTCCTATTCCGCTTGCTCAGAAGACTTGCGGGCAGTCTTGAAAGAACGGGCTCGCCGGCGGGAGACTCAAAGGGTGCTGGCGCTCCAGCGGCTATCTTACGGGGGCCGCGCCAGTGAAGAGGTTGTAATGCCACCGCCTCGGCCATCCGTACCTCTCCCTCTAGACACAGATTTGGCAAGGCTGAGCGCCACCCCCTTCTCCCTTGAGATAGAAACTACACCGCTCCCCGCGGGCTTTCACCAGCCTAAGTTTACGCTCTACGACAGAAAGACCGATCCATACATGCATGCAAGCCACTTTCGGCAGGTCATGGCCGGACATAGGCGCAATGATGCACTTATGTGCCTTATCTTCTCGTCGAGTTTGGGCGAGTTGGGCTTGAAATGGTTTGAGAGGCAGCCAGAGGGAAGTATCGAAAGGTGGCAGCAGTTAGCGGAGGCCTTTGTAACTCGTTTCAAGACCAACACTAAAACGCCGAAGGAGGTGGACCACCTTCTCAGTGTCAAAATGGAGTCGAGCGACACACTCAAGGCATACAACTCAAAATCTTGGAAAACTTTCAATGAGATTGGATTGCCTGATCAACCTGGCAATCACCCAATATAAGCGCGGTCTCCCGGTCGAACATAGGCTGCGGGACTCGCTTACTATGAACCAGCCGATATCCATGGGCTAACTCATGCAGTGCATCAATGAGCACATCTTAGTAGAGGATGATGCGGCGGCATCCACCGCGAAAACAACCGGTGTAGCAATGACAAAGAGATCGGTGGCAAGGTACACGCGGACGAAACTAACCGATCGGTGATCGCCGAGGAATCTGATCGAGGGTCAAATTGTCAAAACCGGGGAAGGGGTTGTCGGAATGACCGAGATGAATACCCCCGCGATGACGTAGCTGATGCTAACAGAAGGTTGAAGGCTCGGACAAGCATCACCACGGTCTTTAAGATTCCAATCTATCGCATACTTAGTGAAATCCGTGACGAGGATTACGTCCGGTTTCCTACTAAGTTAGGCGATGCACAAAAGGGTTTCAACCCGCGGTACCGCTGCACATATCACCGGGAGCGAGGACATCGGACAGAGGACTATTTGCCTCTGAAGCAACACTTGGAGGAATTAGTCGTAGCCGGACACTTGGATCTTTACATTAACGGGGGTGTTAAGGCCGCACATCCTACCCCGGCTGATCAACATGGACCAGATGACTTGGAGGCATCCCTTCAAGGAGTGGTTAATGTGATCCACGGCATAGTGGAGCCGGCACGTGTCTGCGAGCTCCGAGGGATGATTAAGAAGGCGAAACACATGAGGGAAGTGTTGTCAGTCTAGCCCGCGATCAAAAGGGGCAAGACCGAGGAGAAAGACGTGATTAGTTTCTCTACGAGGGACCTAGAGCGCATTCAAACACCACACAACGATGCCCTAGTGGTCACACTCCACGTCAAAGAATTTGATGTCAAGCACATCTTGATCGACCAGGGAAGCTCGGTCGAGGTCATATACTACGACGCGTTCAAACAACTCAAACTCCGAGATACAGACTTGGCTTCAGCAACTTCTCCACTGGTTGGTTTTAACTCGCAACCGGAGTGGCCTTTGGGAAAGATAATTTTACCGGTCAAAGCCGGATCCGTGGTCAAGCAGGTGGAGTTCTGGGTATTGCAGGTGCCGTCTACGTACAATCTAATCCTCGGTAGAGGATGGCTTCACTCCATGCAGGCTATGGCGTCGACCTACTACCAAGTTATGAGATTCCCCTCGGCTATGGGGGAAATTGATGAAGTTTGGGGCGATCAAATCATGTCGAAACAATGCTTCGTGGCAGTGAACGGGAGCCGAGCTGCCAAAGGTTTCGTCCAAATGATAAAGGGATCGGAAGACCATGGAGTCCTTGAAGATGTGGGTGCCAAGGCTGAGGACAAAGCTGTTGAGGAGTTGGTGGAAGTGCGGATTGACACTGAACACCCAAACAAGTTCTTCTTGCTCGGCTCAAGCCTTACTGCCCAAGAAAAGACTGAGATGGTAGAATTCTTGATGGCAAATATCGTAGTCTTCGCATGGTTGCCCTACGACATGCCCGGCATCGACCCTAGCTTTATTTGTCATCACCTCAATGTTTTCCCCGGTGCAAGGCCGGTCATTCAGAAAACCAGGAGATCGGCGCCGCAGCACGCCAAGGTAGTCGCAGAGGAGGTAAAGAACTTGCTTGAAGCACGGGCTATTCAGGAAGTGCACTACCCTCGGTGGATTTCAAACACGGTCGTAGTACCCAAGAAGAATGGGAAGTGGCGAGTTTGCGTCAACTACAAGACCGTCAACCGAGTGTGCCCTAAAGACAGCTTTCCCCTACCCAGAATAGACCAGTTGGTGGATCTAACAGCCGGACATAACAAGCTCAGTTTCTTGGATGCCTACCGCGGTTATCATCAGATTGCCATGCATGGCCCCGACCATGAGATCACTACTTTTACTACTCCAAGGGGACTCTTCTACGATCGAGTCATGCCTTTTGGTTTGAAGAACGCCGAGGCAACATTTCAAAGGATGGTGACCAAAATGTTTGCTCTTCTGCTAGGCCGGACGATAGAGGCTTATATTGATGACATGGTGGTTAAAAGCCAGCATCAAGCAAACCACTTGTCCGACCTAGCCGACATGTTTGCTATCCTTAAACAGCATAAGCTACGCCTGAATGCGTCCAAATGTGCCTTTGGCGTGGGATCCAGAAAATTCTTAGGTTTCCTAGTCACAAACCGAGGCATCGGCGGACCCCACGGTCGAGCCGTCTGAGGAATTGAAGCAGCAACTCGGCTGGGGCGATCTGACATCTATTTGGGATGGCAGCGCTAACCAATTCATAAGTCGGTCATCAGATCGCTGCCGCCCTTTCTTTCGAGTTTTGAAATCCAAGTTTTCGTGGGACGAAGAGTGTGACCGGGCTCTGGCCAAACTTAAAGAGTATTTGTCTTTTGCACCACTATTAGTAGCAGCCCAGCGAAGAACTCTACCTTTATGTGGCCGGGTACCAACATGCAGTTAGCGCAGTGCTTGACCGGTCAGAATGTATCCAGCATTTACCCATCTTCTACGTGAGGAAAATCTTGCTACCGGTTGAGTCGAGGTACTTGCCGTTGGAAAAACTTGCCTTGGCATTGATGATGGCCTCCAGGAAATTGGCACACTATTTTCACGCTCACACGATCATCGTGTTGACCGAGTTTCCCCTCAAAGCCTTGTGCGAACGGGCGAACTTCTCCGGCTAAATTCTAAAGTGGGCAGTCGGGTTGGGACAGTTCGACGTTAAGTTTCAACCCCGAACATCCTTAAAAGCTCAAGCATTGGCGATTTTGTTGCGAGTTCTCGCTGGAATTCACCAGGTATGTCCGGTGGACCTCACCGCAGTAGCCAAGGAGGCCAATGTAGATTCCACCGAAATTGTATAGCAAGGCAGTGTTGGCGACGTGGAACTTGCACGTCCTGCCATAGAACCTTCCGTCGGCATATCGCCGCAGCCCGGCGACGCGACGACGGACTTGGGCATACCAGACCAACCTGTTGGGTCCACCGCCGCGTTGCCGAGGGGGGAGGAAGTGGAACCGATCAGCACTGAACCTGAAGCCGAACAGCCGAGCGACCGTGATCTCATCAACCTTTAAGCCTTCCAAGACCCCTCAGAATGTTGGAAGCTCTCTGTTGGCGAAATGTGAAAACTTTTTGTAGATGGGGCCTCGAATCGTCATAGTGTCGGGCTAGGCATAGTCTTGGTCTCGCCAGATGGTCTGACCATTGAGCATTCTATCACCCTCGGCTTCCCTGCATTCAAACAATGAGGTCGAGTACGAGGCGCTACTGGCCGGACTTAAGAGCGCGCTCGGTCTTGTGTCGGTGATGGTCTCTGACGATTCTCAAGCGGTTGTCAACCAAGTATCTGGGGTTCTGAAGCTAAGGATGACGAATGGCAAAGTACCAAGCTCGTAAGGACCACATCAAGCAATTCGGCGATCGGGGTCCAACAAATTGGGAGGAGGACAACGGTCCCTTGAGATGAGCTAGCGATCGCTTCCATGGTCGACCGAACCACTCCCAGTCCTCTCTTGATTGAGTTCCTTCCAAGGCCTAGTATAGAAAAACCGGAGCAGACAGAGGTACTCTGCACCGAGCTTTGCCCTTCTTGGATGGACCGTATTATCATTTTCCTGAAAGAACGGACACTTCCGGCCAATAAAAAGGAAGCACATAAAGTCCGAGTGAAGTCAGAGCGGTTTTGGCTCTCTCCATCTGGCGCTTTATACAAAAAGTCTTTCACCGGTCCTTATCTCAAGTGTGTACACCCAAACCGCGTGGAAGCTTTCCTGTACGAAATTCACAAAGGCATATGTGGCAGTCACATAGGGGGCAAATCCTTGGCCTACCGCGCAATCTCACAGGGATATTGGTGGCCGTGCATGCAAGCGGACGCTCAGAAATATGTTCGCAAATGTGAGAAGTGCCAGAAGTTCGCCCACCAAATTCACCAACCGGCCGGAGAACTCCTTCCCCTCACGAGCCCTTGGCCTTTTGCGATGTGGGGACTAGACATAGTGGGACCACTCCCAATGGCACTGGGCAACCGAAAGTTCTTCATTGCCGCTACGAACTACTTTAGCAAGTGGGTTGAAGTTGAGCCCCTAGCAACTATCAAGGAGAAAAGGCGTCAAAGCGGTTTGTCTGGCGAGAATGTGGTAGCAGCGGTTTGGCGTTCCCAAGATTCTGATCTCTGATAATGGCACCCATTTTGACGGCCGCCTATCCAGAGGGTTTTGTGAAGAATTGAAGATTGAATTCTACAACTCCACCCCAGCTTACCCGCAGTCCAACGGCCAAGCCGAAGCATCAAATAAGACCATTCTTGATAGATTGAAGAAAATACTTGAGAAAGCCAAGGAAAATGGGCGAGGAACTCCCAAGTGTCCTTTGGGCATACCGACGACCTCGAGGCGATCTATCGGAAACTCCTTTTGCTGGCGTCGGCATGGAGGTCATCCCACTAGAAATTGGCATGCCCACCATCCATGATGAAAATTATGAGCCCAAGTTGGAATTTACAAGCGATCATACAGAATTGGACCTTCTTTGAGAGCGCCGTGAAAAAGCTTTGATTCATGTGGCTGCATACCAACAAGAATTCTCCAGAAAGTACAACAAAACCGTGCACCCTAGACCATTTAAAGTTGGCGACTGGGTTTTAAGAAAGGTTATGGGCAACACCCTGGTGCTAGGCGAAGGCAAGCTAGGGGCAAACTGGGAAGGACCCTACAAGGTAACCGGTGTGGTGGGCAAGGGGGCATACCACTTCGAAGATTTGGACGGCAAAAGCATACCGCCATGGAATCTGACCAACCTCAAACTGTACTATTTTTGGTTTGAATAGTTTTTATGTTATTCTTTTTGAGCAAAGACTTGTTTGCCTTACATTTCAGAATGTAATACTCTTTTTGTCAATATAATAGAAGTGACTTACCTTTGTTGAAGCATTCTGTTGTTTTCGATGCTTATTTTGTGATTTTAACCGAGATGATTTATTTCAGTTGGTTGAGTTGATGACTTGCTCAACTTTGATATTGAAATCGAGATGTTTTACTCCGGTTGGTTGAGTTGATGATTTACTCAACTTTTAGATTTCAACCGAGATGTTTTACTTCGGTTGAATAAGTTGATGTTTTACTTAACTTCGAGATTGCAACCGAGATGTCTGACTCCGGTTGAATAAGTTGATGTAAAACATCAACTTTGTGATTTCAACCGAGATGTTTTACTCCGGTTGAATAAGTTGATGTAAAACATCAACTTTGTGATTTCAACCGAGATGTTTTACTCCGGTTGAATAGGTTGATGTTTTACTCAACTTTGTGATTGCAACCGAGATGCTTTATTCCGGTTGAATAAGTTAATAATTTGGTCAACTGCGAGTTGATGGTTTGTTTAGCCGAGGTCATTTGCCCGGCTGAAGTTGTTTAGTTTAGACAGTGCAAACACTTGACGAAAATAGAATTTTTCATTGATGAGGAATAGCATTACAAAAAGGTGGGGCAAGTAGCCCGGTTACATTCTGAAACAAAAAGAAAGATCTATGAATTCATCCCCGATGTAATTCGCCTCGGTCGACCGTGGTTGTGGTCTCCTGGACACCGGTCTGCTCCTAGCCGGCCTGCTTTGGGCAGTTGTCACCCTCAGCATTTTCCTCGGCGTCCTCCGCTTCTTCTTCCTCGGCCTCGGCCTACAACCGAAGACGTCATTGGCATATGGCACAAGGTGCGTTCGCAGGAAGGCTTTGGGGAGAGGCAAACGTCGATTCTAGATCTTTGGCCGAGTTGTTCACAAGCAGCCTTCCAGCCCACCTTGAAGAAGATGTCTTGGGTGGCATGGACTTGTTTTGTGTAGCTCTCCTCGGCCTCCTTGAAACCGGCATTGTTGGCATCCTCCAGCTCTTCCTTCCTTGTTGCTTCCGCCTCCGGTTCGGTCGGAGGCGTCCCTTTCTTCTTTCGGCGACACCAAGTGGCCGAAACAACGGAGTGTCGAATTTGCTATCTCCAATAAGCCTTGGATCGTCCGAGCTCGGCTTGAAGGTGTTCAACCTGGCTGGCAGCGTCGGTTGCCTTCTGCCGGAGTCGGTGGATCCTCTCCATCACCAAGTGTTGTTTCTGGATGGCCTGCAAGAAGAAAATTCTATCAGAGGAAGGAAACCAAGCAAACACTTGGAAAAATTTGGGAAAAATATGCAAAGTTCTTACCCGGGTCATGGACTTGACCGAGGACTTCACCAGCTGGGTGTTCGGTATGTGGTCGCTGCCGACCATGTCGCTCGGTAGCAGCAAGGATTTGGTTAAGTCAAAGGCAAACAGATGCTCCTTGTCGCCTTGGACCGAAGCATTCGCCGGGATCTCCTTACCCCGGTGCTTGAGCTCTGGCTTCCATGGCGGTGTTGGGTCAGTTGTCATCGCTGGTTGCTCAGTGTTCAACTCCGCAACTAGCTCGGCAGAGGGGTCGGTACGTGGCCTTTTCCTTTTCGGCAGTGGCGGAGACGCCGGTGCAACCACGGTCAGCTGATTGACCCGGCATAGCTATGCGGGTTGGGATGCTCGATAGCTCGGTAGAGGTAGCTGTGATAAGGTTTTTGATACGGCTTCTTTTTGCCATCTCTTCTGCCTCAGTCAATCGGATAAGGGGCACGTCCGGCAAAGTGGGATCGGGAGGTAGAGATGGAGCACGGAGAAAGTCTGTGACCTTACTCCGACGTGGAGCAGAGTATCTGTAGGTCGGCACGTAATCGAGGGGTTCGTGGCAATCCGGTTCTTGATAGCAAAGCACGATCTGATTGTTGCCGTTGGGGTAATGGTAGTGTGCTTTGCGAGCCTCAATTCTTGCAAAGAAGAAAAGATATGAGTACAGAGTAATGAAAGAAAGTGATTTGACCAAGCAGTAATCATGGCTTACATGTTTTTCCGAAATTCTTGTTGATATACCAGCCCGGCACGTCGGCTGTTTCATAGTTACCGGACACCCAAAAAAAGTCGTCGTCGTGCAAGTCTTTGTCCGGTGTACCGGTCACTATTTTCTCCTTATCAATCGATCTTTAAATAATAGGCAAGGTCGTCATTTGTATGCCCGAGGGTATATTGGCGAGTATCTCACTAATCCTAGGTTGGTTCCTAGCGGTTATTTAGTTAAATGGATCCGTTAATTATCATGTACATGTTAGTTGAGACTTGGGTTGGTGCTAACCTGGTGCGCCGCAAGAATTCGCACATCAGGGGGTTAATCGGAAAGTGGAGGCCACCTTCTATTATTGAGAGCACGGTGAAGGGGCACTAGTCTAATCTGCCCCATGGGGTCGTCTCCTCGGCACTGAGCTCTAGGTGAACGTCATCCGGGATACCATACTCTTCCCAGAACGCGGCTAGAGCAACCGGCGTGTTGACCAGGAAGCGGTAGCGCCCCATGCGTAGTCGGCTGGTCTTAGCGCGGTTGAGGTGGCTTGGCACTTTTGTTTGATGGTTACTCGGTCTTTGAGAGCCTCGGTGTAGGTGTGTGGTCCCTTTGGACTTTGCAGGAAAAGGAGGGAAGTGTAAACGGGAGCGCGGTCGCGTATGAGATAAAATAACTTAAATAAATTAAAAAAATAATTATCTAGAAACTAAAAAGATAGTATTTTTATTTTTTACTTTCTAATTATCAACTTTTCAATTTAAAAAAAAAAAAAAAAAAAAAAAAAAAAAAAAAAAAAAAAAAAAAAAAAACCATCAAATAGATCATAAACATTAGTTGAACGGGCTATTCAAATAGCCTAATGGCCGTTTTATGCATAATTTACTTTTAAGGTGGATAGACTTTCCAGACAAAGAAAGAAGTCAGTTGAGTAAAGCAAGTCAAACACCCAACCTAATATATATATATATATATATGGGTAAACTACCAGTAGGTCCTACTTTTAAGACTTCCCCATATATGCGTAAACTATCAGTAGGACCTACTTTTAAGACTTATTACCCATTAAGTCCTATTGATAAATTTATTAAGTGATAAAGATAAATTTATCAGTCTTTTATTTTTATGAATAAATTTATAGTGATAAATTTATCAATCTCTTATTTTTTTAGTGTTAAATTTATTAGTTAGGACCTGTAAGTAAATAGGTCTAGTTAATAGGACTAATTGAAAAGTACCCCAACATATATATAAACTAGTCTGTTTATTCATATAATTGTTTTAGTCAATACTTGCTAAATTCACATGATGATGAGTGCATTCAATCCAACACATTAATTAAGGTTCTAATATATCAATGAAGGTTCTAACATTTTGGTAAAAAAAAAAATCCAACACATTAATTATATATATAGTAATCATCATAATTTGAATAATTTGACTTACAAATTTTGAACACCCAACTCGGCTACTCCAAACCTTGCACGCCCACCTTATAACATAAAAGGGTCCATGATTAGTTAAAGTGGTTACCAATATTCGATCTATTTGACTTTTATATAAATGATCTTCTCAGCAAACTTTATAATAAAAACGGTTCAAATTATTGAAGAGGGTGTGAGGTGGAGCCACCTAAGGGGCACAACATAGACTCTTCTTCCTTATAATCTATTCACATTATTTTTTAATTTTGAATGTAATACTCTCGGGAAAAAAAAAATGTCCATAAAATGAAGTGTATGGTATATATTTAAAGTTGATGTGATACTTTAGATATATACCATATATTTTGTTTTTTGAATACTAACATAACAGTTGACTTAAAAAACTATCTTTTTACATAAAAGTAAAATAAAATAGTATCTAAACTCTCTTGATAAATATAACTTATGCTAAATTAGAATACAAATTTTTTATAAAAAAAAAACAAAGAAAAAATTGATTTCAAGCTCTACCAAGACTATGAGGATGTTATTGTCTTCTCCATGAGGTGTCCTTGGTAACTGATATAAAAATGGACACATGACACACAAACAAGAAGTGAATTTTTTTTTTTTTATAATATAGCACACTACATGAGAATACATGTGAAATATATAATTTTATATATTGATTAAAAAATAATTTATAAAATCTATTGGAGAAAAATATGTAGAAATTTAAGTTATTTATCTATTTAGTTATTAAAATCATTAATTCCAAGTTAATTTATTTAATACTTTCACACGTGTTTAAAAGATAGACATATCTTTCCCAAATGTCTAATATGTGTTCAAATCTATTAAAAAAAAAACCAAAATAAAATAAATAATAAATAAAATAGTTAGACATATTGCGGTTAGTTTCTCTTAAAAAACATAGCCCAATTAGTACACATTAATGTGTGTTTGAGAGGGGAAAGATTGAGTACACACCTAATATTTGGCATATTAAAAAAAAAATTTAAAATTTAAAAAATTGTGCATTTGTCAAATCTTATTTCCACCATTGAATCAAATGAATTAAACAACAATATCGGTTGTACTAAATGTTCATTTTTCAAACTGCACATATACACTAATACAACCTATTTTAAATATATAGAAGTAACATTTGACTGTAATTTAACCTTTCCAATACTGATACTAATGCCCAACATGTCAAACATTCTTCAGAAGTCTCTTCTTTTGTCTTGGGAATGCAATGGAGAGCCAAGCTTTCTTCTTCTTCTTCTTCTTCTTCTTCAACCTTCTTGAAATTCTCCATTGCGGGTGATACCTTAGCTTCAAACCAATCTCTCAGGGACGGCTTCTTCTCTCCCAGCCGTTCCAAGTTCCGATACTTGGGAATATGACACAAAGCCACCCCAGATACAGTTGTGCGGGTTGCCAATCGAAACAATCCAATAACAAGTTTACAAGGAGTATTGACTATCAGTGGTAATAGATCACTGGTTCTTCTCAATGGAACACAGAGCACTGTCTGGTCATCTAACCTGTCAAGAGTCGAAGAAAGTCCAGTGGCACAGCCCTTAGATTCTGGAAATCTTGTTCTGTTTGGCAGGACAGAAACAAATTCTGACAGTTTCCTATGGCAGAGCTTTGATTTCCCGTGCAATATGCGGATACCTGAACTGAAGATGGGAGAGAACAACAGAACAAGTCTAGATCAGTACTTGATATCATGGAAGCGGTGAGCCATCTCTAGGAGAGTTTACTTACAGAATTGATAATCATGGGTTGCCTCAACTAGTACTTAGAATGGGATCAATAAAAAAGCACCGGTCCAGGGTAAAACTCACATTCATTAATCTTCTCTTGTACAACAATCCGGCATTTAAAACAATGTTGGAGTTCAACAACAATAGATTGATATATATCTATGAACCATACAACAGCTCTGTCATTACAAGATTAACACTAAATGAGTCGGGGTTGCTTCAACGCTATATACTGAACAAAAAGAACACTTGGGATCTTATGTTCACGGTTCCATGTGACCTGTGCGACAGTTATGGATATTGTGGTCCTAATGGTATTTGCAGAACCTACAAATCACCATTATGCGAGTGTTTGAAGGGGTTCATTCCAAAATCCCAACAAGAATGGGATGTTCTTGATTAGTCCAGTGGATGCAAAAGAAGCACGCCATTAGATTGCCAGAATGGAGAAGGGTTTGTGAAGTTTGTACAGGTCAAGTTGCCTGACCTGTTGGAGTTTCGGTTAAACATAGGTATGAGCATCAAGGAATGTGAGGAGTGTTTGAAGAACTGTTCTTGTATAGCTTATGCTAATTCAAACATTAGCGGAGGTGGCAGTGGTTGTTTGATGTGGTTCGGGATCTGATTGATACCCAGGAGAGCTTCCAAGACAATAGTGACCAAGATATCTACATACGCTTGCCTTGAGAATAGGTTAGTGCATGGCTATGATCTACCAGGTTTCTCTTAACCTTCTAAACTCCTCAATTCTTCAGCCCTTCGTTACTTGGAATGCGAATCGTTTTGGTATTCTCTGTTTCAGAATTTACCTAGTACTTCAGTTCTTGATATTCTCTGTTTCAGATTCAATTCATGATTCAAATAATAAGAAAAGACTTGTGAAGATCTTACTGCTATCAGCAACTTTAGGAATACTAACCTTGGGCACAGTATGTAGGTGCATAATAATGAAGATAAAAGCAAAGAGAAGAGGTAAGAATTCTTATCCACTAAATATTCTTCTAATAATTGTTTCTGAGTTAAATCATAGATCCCAAGCATTAAACTATTACATAAAAATCATGTATAAGGAATTTCCCAAAAAAAAAGAGGTTAACCCGACTAGCCCTGTTAATAGCTCTAAACGGGAAGAAAGAAAGCTTGGAATTACCTTTATTTGATTTCACAACTATTGTTGCTGCTACAAGCAACTTCTCCGATGCAAATACGATTGGAGAATATGGCTTTGGTCCTGTTTATAAGGTAAGATATGATATGTTCAGTCGTGTAGTTAAGAATAGATCATATTGTATTGTTGTGCACCTTATATATGACACCTACAGGGCAAATTGTCTATGGAACAAGAAATAGCAGTGAAAAGGCTGTCAAAAGGTTTGGGACAAGGTCTAGAAGTTCAAGAAAGAAGTTACCTCAATTGCCAAACTTCAACATAGGAACCTTGTCAGGCTTCTTGGATGCTGCATTCAAGGAGAAGAAAGGATGTTAATCTATGATTACATATGCAACAAAAGTTTAAATTATTTTATTTAAGCAATATTCTGCCAAACAATGATCTGATTCCAAAAATTTTAGATTTTGGCTTGGCAAGAATTTTCGAAGGAGAACAAATTTGTGCAAAAACAAAAAGAGTCATTGGAACATAGCAAGTTCTACTTACTTAAAATTAAATCAAAATTTTCTATCATTCAGAAGACTTTATGGTTGCAAATTCTTGCAGTGGCTATATGTCTCCAAAGTACGCAATTGATGGGAAATTCTCTGTGAAAACTGATGTCTTCAGTTTGGGTGTGCTTTTGCTAGAAATAGTGAGTGGCCAAAGGAACAGAGGTTTTCATCATCCTGATCACCACCACAATCTTCTAGGGCATGGAAGTACTAGAAACAATAAAATAGTTATCTCTCTCTATAGATATATCTGTTTATATCAATCTATCTATCCCTGTGGCTATCTAACTTGATGCATATCTACTATTTCTTGAGGACGACAAAATATATGTTCTGTGAAGAAAATAAATAAACTAAGTGCATGGTTTCAATTACTTTAGGCATGGTTTTGTGGAATGAAGACAGGGCTTTGGAACTAATTGAAGCATGTTTGAAGAATTCATGTGTTGAATCTCAAATACAGAGATGTATTCAAGTGGACCTATTATGTGTTCAGAAACTCCCACAAGACAGGGCGGTGTAACAAGCCCTTGGGGACCTCGCTTCTGATTAGGACTCGATTTTGTTGCGGTTCCAAATCTTGGACCAATCAGTCCAAACCAGGCAAATCGTTTCTGAGAAACACATATTTTTGGAAAGAAGTGCCAAACATGGACTTTGCGGATATGAAGTCGCCACCTAAATATTTTTAAAATGGGAAATTTAGGAAACCCTGACTCGGTGCCAAAAGGCCACGTGTCCGTCATCACCAAAGTTGGCTCGGGAACTTGGGTACGATTAGGGAAGGTCACATCGTGAGCACCCCCGCTCGCCCGGTCAAAGACCGGCCTCTACTAACCATGATATCTGTTTTTGAAAACTTTGTGCGTTCTTTTTCCGGTTATTAGCCTAGGTTTCTCTGTGATGCGCCTGACATACAAGTATAGACTGAATCGCCTGAATTGGAACAAAACACTTCATGTTTGTTTGTTTGAAAATGGTTTGATGGTGCTACTCGCAAGTAGGCTAAGACGCGGATTTGCCACCCTCGGGTGGGCTTAGAAAACATGATTTTGCCACTATCTAGTGGGCTTAAAACAAACATTTGATGAATTGTTCCACTCCAAGTAACTCAACCTCCACCCACAGGCATTCAAGGCAGTTATATCATATAAGCACATAGCCTCATGGTAAGCATGCTATTCATGGCAACACTCACACGCATGCAAGGATGCTAAAGCATAAAACTCACCGAGTACTCCTAGCCAAAACAAAAGCTGATTAGAAATCATGCATGATCCTAAGTATATAGAAATGCCTAATGCAACACATGCAAAAATGCAAACTAATGGCAGGCTCGGCTGTCCTAAACATGGCATATGGAATGCTACAACTATCATGTACTCAATTTGGAATTGAAATACAAATGCAGTTTGTATGATGCGCCGAGCCCGGTGCGTGCAAAACAGATGAATGATGCAAACATGCTGTCATACTGTATGCTAATTGAAATATGCCCTATATCTAACCATCATAAGCGGATAAATAAAAGGGAGAAAGAAATGGGGTTGGAAGACATACACCACACTCACCACCCTTATTACAATTTGCTCCTACAGAGTCCGAATAAAATATCTGAGACCCAAATGAAAGAATATTACGGTCAAAATATCGGATAGAGTACAAATTTACATTAACTAACAAAAGCGAGAATCGCATGCAAGCCAGGCCCTTGCTTCGATGAATAATGTATCTTTGGGCCTCGGGTGGAAATCCACCGATGCCCCAATTAGCCTCTGTTTGCAGATTTCTAAATGCCAGGCTCAAAAGTTGTTGATCCTCGGTTTTCTTTAGCAGAGCAGGAAAAGGGCATAGCAATGTATTTTCACAAATATATGCATGCCTTGATCCTCGTACCACCAATCACGCATACCGATGCATGATGGCCGAGGAATCGGATTGCACAACTCAATATAGGATGAATGTATATGAATGCTACAATAAAACCTAACTCCATCATGGGTAATCCGGAGTGTTGGTGACTTGGGAATTGAGACCCGTTCCGTCACTCGGTCTGGCGTGCCTCGTTTCCGTGCTTGAGCTAACTCCTATCCGAACAAGATGCGATATGCATGATATGCATGAATGCAACTAAAATATATCCTAGCATGCACAATGCTATGCAAATGAGATATCTCGAAATCGTGCCTGGCACGCAAACCGAGATGATAGCATAAAAACATGGAATGACATGAAAATGATGTACAATGGGACTAAAATGAGATACCTCGAAATGCGTGCTTACGGACGCATAAACCGAGGCGTGACATCTGAGCATGAAATGGCATCTGAGAATGCAAATTGGACTTACACTAACATGAGAGAGCCTCACCGCACTCACATAAGAGGCCGTGAGATGAAAATGAGGTGCCTCGAAATGCGTGCCACGGCACGCATAAGCGAGGCGATGATGTGACATGAATCGGATAAAACCGAAGTGCGAAATCGTGCCACAGCACGCAAACCGAGCGATGATGTGAGATGCAAATCGGATAAAACTGGCCTCGAAATGCGTGCACACAGCACGCAAACCGAGGCGATGATGAAATGGCATATGGCATGCAATGATGGGCTTACGCCACATGAGAGAGCCTCACCGCACTCACATAGGGCCGTCGGATAAAGATGTGCCTCGAAATCGCGCTGCACGCAAACCGAGGAATGTATGAAATGGCATATGGCATGCAATGATGGGCTTACGCCTACATGAGAGAGCCTTAGCCGCACTCACATAGGCTGCCATCGGATAAAACAGAGGTGTCTCAAAGTGCGTGCCGACGGACACGCAAACCGAGGCGATGATATACAGGCATGAAAATGGTACAAAAATGCAATGATGGGCTTATACCAACACGAGAGAGCCTCAGCCTACTCACATAGGAAGCCAATGAATGAAAATGGAGTGCCTCGAAGTGCGTGCCCACGGGCACGCAAACCAAGGTAATGCACTAAAGCATGAAATGACATGGAAAATGATATGCAAGCATGCAAACCAAATTTCAGCAGCTAAATGAAGGGGAAAACAGCCCCGAAATGATACGAAATGACGATCAATGCATGAAATCATCCCGAAATGTGATCTTAAGTACCCGAAATGGCCTACGGCTATGCTAAACATGCAAAATTGGTACATGAAAGCAAAAAAAGTAGCAAGGAAGCCCCAAAAATAGCATCTTTTCAGTACAAAACAAGGCCAAATTGTGAGCATAGATATGACAATAATGGCATGCAAAAATACGGGAAAAGAGGGGAATTACAAAGCAAGTGGTATTTAGAGTGCTCAAACCCAAAAAATCAGTTCTACAAAACTAAAGAGGGACCAAAAATACATACATTTACAATAGATGACAGCCTCCAATTCAGTGTGTAGATATACTAAATGTAGCATGCAAAATTTGGGCCAAAAGAGGGCTATAAAGAGAGGTATCACAAGCAATGACCAAACAACTTAAGACCTTTAATAAAACTTGAAGAATGGACCAAAACAAGACATTTTCTAAGCCTGATGAAGGCTGAAATCCGAAGCTAAGCAAGCCTAACAAAGCATGCAATTTTACGGAAAATATGGAGGATTACAAAACAAGTACCAAAACCAATCATCAAATGGCCTAAGACCCTTAACAAAGCATGAATAATGGACCAAAATAAGGCACTCTCTAGGCCTGATGAATGCTGAAATCCGAAGCATGGTGAGCTTGAAAAAAGCATGCAAAATGGGAGTGGAACAAGAATTCAAAGCAAGTGATATGTAGAGCAAGAAAACCAGGTTGAGCCCTTCTTCAATGTTGAAGAGGGGCTCAAAATAAGCACAATATCAGTATGTTTCATGCTCCAACTCAGATTATAAATAGGCCAAAACAATCATGCAATTTTACGGTAAAATTGAAGAATTTCAAAGGAAGTGCATGATAGAGAAGCCAAACATAATGGATCCCTTCTTCAATGTTGAAGAGGGGCTCAATATAAGCCCACCAACAGTTTACATCAGTCTCGAAATCAGATTAATCCTAAGGCAAATAAAGCATGCAAAACAATGGCCTAAAGAATGATATTGAAGGAAGTATATCATGGAGACACCAAATGAGGTTGAGCCCTCCTACAATGTTGTAGAGGGGCTCAAAATAAGCCTAAAACCAGTAAGGGTCGGAGCCCAAAACAAAAAGGAAATAGGGCAAAGAATTGATGGAAAATTATGCTAGAAAAAGGGAATTAGTGGCTTACCCTTGGAGACAAGTCTTTTGCTACCTCTTGGCTTCAATTTGTTGCTTCTTGGCCTCTGGAAAACACCCCTTTGCTGCTGGAATGGAGGTGGGGATGGTGGAGCTTAGGGTTGATGAAGGAATTAGCTAGGAGGCTTGAAGGTTTTTGAGCTTTTGGCTATGAAAATGGAGGTTAGGGAAGATGAAGTATTGAGGTGAATTGTTCCCACCCTAGCAAAGAAGGAGTTGGACCCTTTAAATAGAAAAGAAAATGGTGTAAAAGGGGAGGGAAAAGCACCCAAGCTTTCCCTCCCAAAATATCCCCCGGATGCCCGGGATATTTTGAAAAATATCCGGACAGCTGGAAAGAGGTGAAAGCGAAGGGGCCGTGGGTAGGTTTCGAGGTGGCGGCCCAGCCACCCCTGTCGGCCAGCCACTCACCCGGCCATGGACCAAAATGAAGGGCAAAATTGCCGACCACCATGCAATGGTGTCCTCCCATGTGTGTAGAATAAGGCCCCAAGGTCGAAATTGGCAACAAGCAGGTGAGCCACAACATAGAGCTTGAAGGAGGGCTCAAAATGAAATCCACAATTTCGGCCGACCACCAACTTTAGGGTCCTCTTAGATGTGTGGAACAAGGTTCCAAGGTCGGAAATTGGCAACACCGAAACAGAGTCACAACATAGGACTTGAAGGAGAGGCTCAAAAATGAAATCCACAATTGCCGCCGACCCGAGAGTTTTAGGGTCCTCCCATGTCCCCGATCACGATATGTAGCTTTGGTTGGAAGAAATATCCCGTGGTGTTCAACATTGGCCCGGAAGTGAGCAAAACGGGCGCCGGAGGAGCGAAACTGGTTATCTGGGATAATTGCTGGCCTCCCACCCCCCAGTGATCTCCCTGGTGTTGAAACAGAGGTACCTGCCAAATTTGAACAAAAACTAATGAGAAATGAACGCTCGGGGCCAAAACCGGGCAATTTAGGATCCCGAAAATGGGCTGCAGGTGCCGGAAGTGGTGTTCAGCAGCGAAGTGGGTATCTGCAATGCCAGTGTCCCTCGAAATGACAAAATAGAGGTTCCTGCCAAAAATCAGAGAAAACCGATGCAAAATGAATGCTTGGGGCCCAAAACACGCAGCCGATCCCAAAACCGCCGCAGCAAAAGTAGCATACGAAGTGGCGGCATCGAGGCCCAGTGTTCTCAAAATGATAAAACAGAGGTACCACCAAGAACCGGAGAAATCGGAGATGGTTGGCGGTCCCGAACCGAGGCTCACGGCCGACGGTCCAAAACGAACCGGCTCCGAATGGGCAAATGGCCTCTGACCCACGAAATGTAGCTCACGGCCACTGGGAGATAGTCTACGGGACCACCCTCTTCCCGCAGGAAAGAAAACAGAGAAAATCGAGCCTGGTTCGCAAACCGAGACAAGGCACAAAAGAGAGTTCTAAGTCGGGAGGCAGGAGCGACGGCGCGACTCGAGACTTCGAACGAGCACAAGATGCAACATCACCGAAGCGCCAACCTGACGCTCGAGTCTTAAGGTCGGTCAAAAATGGGGTGTCTACAGTTGCCTCTCTTTAATAGAACTCGGAAGTCAAGAAGTGACGGGAGTGAATGTCAAAGCCCAGAGACGACCCATTTTTGACAAGGCCGAAGACCTAGACAATCATACGAGATCAACAGAGATATGTGTAAAGTTCGCAGCAGGCAAAATGCAAAATGACAGCACGAGCCGTGATCGTGCAAGAAGTCAGAATGAAGCAAGTATTGACAAATAGATGCAACAGCTTTAAGCGAGAATGCAAAGCAACAACTACATTTCATGCGCTAGGAATGCGAGAATTATTCAATTTCGCCGCGTCTCACACGGAGAAGATACGATACTGGCGGTTCGTGCCGTCGCACTGACCTCAAATGAACCGTACATACAATATCGTGCCTGCAAAAGAAAGAAATTCAACAAGAACAATATGCTAACAACATATATTCAATGCGATTCCTATGATTCCAAGAGTTGGACACACACAGTGTCTGCGAGTGAATACATCACAATGCGAGAAAAGATAATGCGTGACAACGCATGCTCAAGCATAGAAGTACTGTTCACCAAGAAATCACGCATGACAATGCAAAACATTCATGAGAATGTAAATTATGAGCCAAATAATGCAAAACGAGTACAAATCATGATGCCCGTTTGTTGCGCAACAACGAAGGAAACGCAAGATTTCGGCGGCAACTCGATCATGGCCTCGATTCACCTCCGGAGAGGTCACAACATGTTTAAAAGGATACACTCTGATTTTGATTAATAATGATGAGACACATGCCGAATTGTAATGAAGTTCCGCGAGCAATTCGGCGCCAGGAAGTGCACTTTTCTTAAACTTTTTCAGGTCCCGGGAACTCCGGTTTTCCTCAAAAATTGCAGGGAGGTAGGGAGGGTGGGAGCATGGTCGGCCAGCCCACTGCCCTAGGAGGCCATCGGCCAGGCAAAAAGTAGAGGGGCCGGCCAGTTAGGTGGCGTCGGCCACCAGCAGGCATTTTGGTCTTTTTCGAGATTTCTATATATACCCACCTCCAATGCCACCCGAAATCACTCCCAAAGTTGTGAAAACTCCTTCTCTTGCTCCCCAGACCATTTTCTGCTTCAGATCTGCATTTTATACGCGCCCCTTGGCCTTCCACGCAAGTTGTTTCTGTGAAATCCTTCAGCGTTAAACACTGCGAGGCGACTAAATTTTGATTTCGGAGCTTCTCTTCTCATTTTCATCACTTGAGGTAATTTTGTCTCAATATTTGGAAGATTTTCCGGGAGTTGACTTTTGTTGACTTTTCATTTCCCGAGAGTTGACTTTTGTTGACTTTTTCCAACTTTGGCCCATTTTGCTCATTTTTGCTCCTCTTTGCAGATTTCTCGACATGGCAGGTCATTTCCCTCACGGAGGAGGTTTTCCAGGTGCCGGAGATGATTTCGACATTATGACATTGCCCCCGAGGGTTCGCCCTTTTGTTCCCGAGCAATATGCCCCCACGGTACATAGGCTTCCACGAGCCGTTTTTCGTCATTTCACCGATTTCAACGATCGGGTACCAGGGGATCTCCTTCATGAGAACCGAGCACCTCTCCCACAATGCAGAGGTATTTTACTTTATGTTGTGTATCCTCCGTGCATTTCGTACTTTTGCCCTGCTTAGACACACAGTTTAGCCTACGACACAGTACTTTACTTGCATCCCGAGCATGTGACTTAGCCACTTGAATTTCACGAACATACAATACATCACCTGATTGTGAACGTATAGTACGCATTAGCTAGAAATTGAACACACGGCTCAAACATTGATTCACCGAACACACGTTCGAAGTTGAAAATGAGCACACAAAGACATATTGACTAAAAAGTAGAACACACGTCCCAAACCAGATTTTCAACATCCAGATTTGAAGTGAACACACAACATCGATTAAGAGTAGAACACACACCCTAAACTCGATTCTCGAACACGCTCCAGTTGAAGCGAACACAAACCCTCGATTTTCTAAATTTTGAACACGCACCCCAAACCATCGAACACCACTGATGTATTCGATGTGAACACACAGCCCACTGATTAAGAGTAGAACACACAGCCCTAAACTCTGATTTACTGAACACGCAGCCCAGATTTGAAGCGAACACACAGCCCACTGATTTTCTGAATTTTGAACACGCAGCCCAAATACCAAACTTACTGAACACGCAGCCCAGATTCGATGTGAACACACAGCCCACTGATTAAGAGTAGAACACACAGCCCTAAACTCTGATTTACTGAACACGCAGCCCAGATTTGAAATGAACACACAGCCCACTGATTTTCTGAATTTTGAACACGCGTTCAAAATACTTCTTCAACACGCACCAGATTCGATGTGAACACATACCGTATCGATTAAGAGTAGAACACACACTAAACTCGATTTCATCAACACGCACTTCAGATTTAGCGAACACGCAATTTGTTTCTGAATTTTGAACACGCAGCCCAAATACCAAACTTACCGAACACGCAGCCCAGATTCGATGTGAACACGCAGCCCACTGATTAAGAGTAGAACACACAGCCCTAAACTCTGATGCATCAACACGCCAGATTGAAATGAAATGAACACACCGATTTTCTGAATTTTGAACATGCAGCCCAAATACCAAACTTACTGAACACACAGCCCAGATTAGAAGTGAACACACAGCCCACTGATTAAGAGTAGAACACACAGCCCTAAACTCGATTCTTCAACACGCATTCAGATTTGAAGCGAAACACGCAAATTTAATCGCTTTTTCTGAAATTTGAACACAGCTCAAAACAATTCATTTGCACACAGCTCATTTTCACTTCATTTGCTGATACACGCATTCATTCTAAATGCAGGCTGGCTCTCGCACAGTGCGAGGATATGGCTCCACTGCCGCGAGGGAGTGGTATGCTGAGCTTCCGGAAGCTGTCCGGGACTTGGTTGACTTCGCAGGATTCGGACCATTCTGCAGGGGGTTATCACACTGTCTTATCAGTAGGACATTATTTGCTGCTCTGGCGGAGAGATGGTGGGACACCACCAATTCTTTCCATTTTTCTACGACCGGGGATATGACCATGACCCCATCGACTTCGCTTATGCTCACCGACCTCCAGACCTAGGCGGTGGACCCATTCCCTCTGACGAGGATATGGGCCAAGGAGGCGGCTTGATGTATCTATTGGGGCCGCCCTTTGAGACGAGAGGTACTGGAGGGTCCGATATACTTGGTTCTCTTCCCATTTCCGGCGGCCACAGATGGAGCCTGAGTCTCCCGAGGAGGTCGAGCAGTATACCCGTGGTTTCCTCATGTTCCTCTTTGGCACCACTCTGTCGATAGAGGAACATGGTCGGGTTGTATCTACTGAGCGCTCTGGTAGACCTATCACAGTCGTCAAGATGATTGGGGCGGCACAGCTACCCTTATACATGATGAGCGCAGCCATGTGATGGAGACTTACTTGGCGGCTCTGAGAGCCCTGGAGGTACATTCTGCCCTCTTGATTTACATTTTGCTCCTCATTACTTGTTCATCGCACACACGCACTTTGCATTCTCAGATGTCTTTTAGTACATTGTATTCACATCCCACTTTCTCGCCTATGGGTATATGCATATTTCCCCACATTAGCCGGAGATGGAGGTAGCAGGGCCTCCCATGACTCCATTTTCATTGATGTTTGAGGGCGAGCACTTATCGAGGCCTCGAGAGACTCTCTTCCATCTCATGACAAGATTTCGAATCGTGAGGGCGACAGAGGTATTTCGTAACTCTCAATTTTTTCATTTTCATCTTTGATCCGCCTTTGTATTTCTTGATTGATTGATTTATGCAATCGTTATCCGCAGATCACTTGGCAACTCGCGCCTTTCTGCAATGATCTCGAAAATCAAGACTCGAGGGTCGACTAGTTCCCAAGATAGGTTCCTCGCCGAGGGACCGCCGGCAGGCTTGGTTCTCGGGGAACGTCAGCCAGTGTGGGGGTATGATTCTCAGACCTCCCGCAGGCTCTCCACCCACTATGCGGACCGCCGACAAAGCTATCACGAGGAGGTCATTAGGGACATGCGGCCGATGCTTTATTACATCTTATTGAGGGAACTACGCCACCTATTGCCGCATATATCCGATGCCCCTTGACGAGAGTGCGGGTTCCACCATCGAGGCCTACCAAAGGCACCATCTTCGAAGTCGCGTCTGGTCCGCAGACATCCCTCTTCTAGCGTGGTGCATCTAGAGGTAGAGGCGCTCAATTCCTCCTATCCCTCCGACTCTCGATCATCCTGGATGGCCAGATATGCCGACTGAGTTGACGAGTTGGCAGTATGGGACTACTTCTCCGATTCCGATCCCTATGGAGCCTCCGATGCCTGGTCACTGATATGTCAGTGATCTTGACTCACCACCGGTATGTTCCACCATTTTTCATTCATCACACAGACATTTTGGCAGTTGCTTATTTATTGATGAGTTGAGCTTGTGTCTGCAGCCACCTCGGGATTACATAGACCAGATGCTCGGGGTGGTGGCCTCGCTTGAGGGGATGGTCCTCAGAGAGAGGCACGATGTCCATCATGGGCTTCTGTATCCTTTCATCTCTCTTTCATTCATCGATTGCTAATGCTCGCTTTTAAACATTTTGTCAGTATTGATAGACTATGTAGAACACATCTGGCACACACCCCACTCACATATTGTACTTGCACCTGCTTTTTATGTTTGAACTGATGTATTGCACTTTTCATTTTCAGATGCCTCCCGTATATGCTCCGACACGAGGCGGGCCACCTGTGCCTTCTCGTAGAGGTCGAGGTGTTAGACCACTGAGGTAATGGGTCATGAGGAGCCGGGCCATCCAGCCTTACCGAGGAGCTCGAGGAACTGGGTCGCCTCGCAGACGAGGGCACCCATTGTCGAGGATGAGGAGGAGGAGGTCGCAGACCGTGTTAGAGACATCTCTGGGAGGGGGCTCGGTCTTGGTTCCGGAGCGGAGATTTGCCCGAGGGGGATCCGGAGGATGACAGCCTCGATCCGATGGTGATGATGATGCAGAGATTATCCCGCAGAAGAGGATGAGAGGACCTCCACCTTCCCGTTCCCGAGGATATTGATGTTATTTCTTGCTTTATTTTACTTTTTAGCTAGTAGTTTGTAGCACTTTGCACATTGTTAGGCAGTTTTATTTTCTGTAAAACTTGTACCTTTATTTGTTGTAAAATATGATGGAAATGAAACAGCTTTTGAAAAGATGTTGTATTTGAAATTCTCAGCATTGTATCGCATCATTTTGCATAAAAATGGAATCGAATGAAAATGTGCCTCGTGTATTTATCGGGTCAGGTAGTGAACCGACGCAACAAATTAAAACAACTTGACTCACTAAGAAATAACAGAATCTTAGTAAGTTTACAACTCGATAAGCAAAGTACAATAATGTTAATGACGCAATGAACAAGATTTGACAAAATTGTGTAACCATAGGGTAACAACCCAAAACATAAAATGCGACAGCTCGACAAACTTACAACTCGATAAACAAAACAACAACTCGATAAGCAAAGACACAACAAAATGTATTTCGTGACGATCTGGATGATGGAACGATCCTAAACTCGAGAAGATGAAGGCCTTCGACATTCCGATCCATGAAAGTGCCTCAAACTTCCTTCCGGAGGGCGAAACAGGACCAACGCGTGGCCGAAAGCATTTTGTATCTGGAAAACAAAGGGTGGCCGGCCTACTAGAATAGGTGGCCGGCCGGCCACCCCTCCCGTGACCTCCAAAATTTTGACAAGTGTCCCTTGAATAGTGTTTTACCCCTCTATAAAAGCCCCAAATTTTGAGTTTGTTCATTTCATCACCATCTCTCACAAAAATGGAGGCGCTTGTGGAAAATCTCACATGTTGGATTTCTTCTTTGGATGGCTCTAAAACTTGAATTTCCGGGTTTTGGCTTGAATGCATCTTTTACATTGAGGCGGACTCCATCAGACCTTTCTTTCCTCCATGCAAATGCAAGGTTTTGGAACCCGTGACGATGTCTTTAGCTTTCAAGTGCAAGAGGTACGTCCTACTTTTGAAGATTTTCAAGCTTTGATGGAGTCTGGACGCTCAGAAGAGATCCTGCCCCAGTCTCGTTTTGGCCATGCCCAAGCTTTGGGGCGAATGTGCGGTCTCGACGCGCATAATGCTCGATCTTTGATTGGTAATGGATGTTGATATCCCGAGTCCGATGGATCGATTCTTGATGCCTGCGGACCGCAGCGACCATCATTGGCAAGGTTTCCGACAACATGCCCTTTGCTTGTGCATGCTATCTCATTTTCTGTTCATCTCGGGCTTCGGAGGAGCTAACATCCGCTTGATCGAAGTCGCTCAAGGCTTGAGGGAAGGAAAGAGTTGTATCGCCATGACTTTGGCCGAGACACTGATGGGTCTAGATGCCTTCTACCGCCAAGAGACACCTGTGTTTGGGAGTCCACCATCGCTACAGTAATGTTTCCCACCCAAGCTCACATATGTATTCGCTCACATCACTCGGCCCTCGGGCTCAGTTTTTCTCACAAAACCCTTATCTTACTTTTCTCTCATCGCACATCTCTCTATTCTTCATTCTCTCATTTTTCATCCCTCCCCAGATATGGTTGATGGACAAATTGCAAGTTGTGGACTCTTGCCCTGCTTACTCAGCCCGCGGCTACTTCTTTCGACAACGCCTGGTTGACGCCCTTGATGAGGGATGGTGGTTTGAATGGATGTGCAACTTGTCGGCCGAACGCATTGCTTGGCGCTGTCCTTGGCTTAACCTTCCGGCGATGAGCTATAGCATGTTTCAGATACCGATCCGGTGGTTGGCTTGACTCATCACAGATTTTATTTCCCATTCCGCATTCTCGCCGGGCTTGGCCATGATCGACTTGCCTCCTGAGGGGATTGAGTACCCACCACATTTCGCTCGAGGCGCCAAGACCTTGCCCGACATACTACGGCCTGGAGGACCAGAGAGCTCCTATCCCCCGCCCCTACTTTTAGTTGCACTTTATCTGATGAGTGTTGGGATTGGCTTAACGAAGAAGCACAGGTTAGGCCTAGGCTGGCATCTGAGGCTTCAACAAGCTCTGGAAGGGGGCGCAGGGACACCTGACTGGACTATGCCCCAGATTTATTGTTTTATTAGTACTTTCAAGTTTTCTTTATGAGTGTAATAAAAAGCAACTTCAATTGTATGCAAGAGCAAAAGAACTCTGTTTTGAAATCAATGAAATTGAAGGTTGTGGTACTGAAAATTCTCCGCTTTTGGTCCAAAAATGGTCTTAATTGTGAAAAGATTACTTTGAACAAGGTCAACTTTTATTAAAACTTTTCAAAATTATTTTTGATATGAATCAGAACTGGACACACCTGAGATCTGTCACTGAGATGCACAACCCCGGATCCTAGCAACTGGAAAGTTGCCCCTAGTTTGAAAAGTGCCTCGGCGATTCATAGCAACGGAAAGTTGCCCCTAGTCTGGAAGGTGCCGCAACACTTCATCGCAACGGAAAGTTGCCCCTAGTTTGAATAGCACTGTACCGGAGATCACGATAAATGCTGATGAATAGAGATAGCTGAGGTGATCAAAATGGACAAAGTTGATCGGGGAAAAGATTGTGACTGAACTTCAAGATGAAGCTGCCTACGTATCCCAAAAATGGGAATCAAGTCTTACGTAGTTCAGGCCTAGGTTCGCTCGGGTATTTTTTACTCTCCTTTTACGCCTAACTTTTGCCAAGGTCGCCTTTATGGTTTTCAACCTTATGAGCTCGCTTTTATAATTTTCAAATTTTCTATGCTCAATTTTGCCTAGGTCGCCTTTTCGGTTTTCGCCCAGCGAGCCTCTCAGGATAGTATTTCTTCAACTTGCCCATGTTGATCGGTGGGGAAAACTCCAAGCCATCTAGATCCATCAGAACCACAGCTCCACCTGACCAAATTGACTTGATAATGTAAGGACCAGTCCAATTGGGTCTGAACTTGCCCCTTGGGTCGTGGATGGGAGCTCGGTTGTCCTTGAGTACCAAATCTCCTTCTTTCAAGTTCCGGGACTTAACTTTTGTTAAAAGCCAGATTCTGCGTTGATAGCCTTGGACGTGGTACAGTGCTTTCAACCTTCTTTCGTTGAAAAGCATGAGTTCCTCAAATCTGTTCTGCTGCCAATCCGCTTCGGCTATCTGGCACTCGGCCAATACTCGCAACGACGGGACCTCAATCTCAATAGGCAGAACAGCCTCCATCCCATAGACTAATGAGCACGAGTTGCCCCAGAGAAGTTCTCGATCAAGTCCTCAGAGTCTCCACAGAGCGAAGGCACTTATCCGCCAATCCCGATAGGTTTCCACCATCTTTGTAGTATGCACTTGATATTCTTGTTGGCGGCCTCAATCGCCCGCTGGTTTGGCGGCCGATAAGTAGACGCACTTATGAAAAGCCACATTGTATTTCTCCAACAAGTCAATCACCTCTTTCTTGAAGTGGGAACCATTGTCCAAACAATCTCATTTGGGACTCCATAGCGAGATGATGTTGTTTCGATGAATTTTGCAACGTGAAGCTTTCAACATCACAGAAGATTGGGCCTCAACCCACTTTGTGAAATAATCTATCGCTACCAAGATGAACTCATGCCCATTCGAATTTTTGGCGTGATGCCATCACATCAATTTCAAACGTAAAACGGCCATGGCGAAGTCATGTTGTATAGCTTTGACGGTGGGATGTTCATGCGATTTGCATGAATTTGACACTTATGGCATCGCCGGACGAAACCAATACAATCCTCCTCCATGGTGGACCAATAATAACCCCGCTTAAGGATCTTCCGCCAACATTACCCCATTCACGTGTGCACCACATTCACCCCGGATGGCTTCTATCGACGCTTGACTCTTCAAAGATCAACACACAGTTTATGCATTCCCAGATGACCCCTTCTATACAGTTTACCCCCGCAGATGATGAACTGAACGGCCAACCTTCTTATTGCCCTTTTGTCTTTGGCATTTACCCCTGGCGGGTACGTTTCTGTCTCCAAGAAGTTCCAGATATCGTAATACCAAGGGTGTTCGTCCTGAACTTCATCTATGGCTGCAATCGACTCATAGGCAGGTGCAAATTTCTGGTCAATAATGACTGGACGCATCCGGACTCCATACGGGATGTCTATCATAGATGATAGAGTTGCTAAAGCGCCACTTAACTTGTTGTTCTCTCTAGTAGATGAGTAAAACTTAACTTCAAACCGAGGAATTAGCAAATCCAAGGTCTGGTGATATATCATCATCTTTTCCTCTTTCACTTTCCAGTCTCCTTTAGCTTGAGACACAACAAGGTTCGAGTCCCCAATGACGCCCAAATTGCCTTGCCCCTAATTCCGTGGTCGCCTAAACCAAAGAATGCACGCTTCAGATTCTCGCTTCATTATTTGAGACTTTGAACCGAGTTTGAAGGCTAGAGGATACGGAATTGTCGGTGCTATCGCCAACACTCATATCCCATACCCATGCCGATTTGACGCCTCACAAAGTACATTGTCCAAGTTTCTCGTCGATGCGTAATTGCTTCATCTCGGGAATAGATACTCAATCGCTTCATCCCTCAACCGTGGTCGCAAGGAACTCGCATCGCTTCTTCCTTTTCATCGACTTATGCCACATATGTGAGATCAAATTCGGAGAGCAACAGCAACCAACGAGCTAGCCTACCCGTAAGCGCTGGTTTCTCGAAAAGATATTTGACGGGATCAAGTCGCGAAACCAACATTACAGAGTGAGCTAACAAGTAGTGCCGCAGCTTCCTGGTAGCCCATACCAGAGCTAAGCAAGCCTTTTCCAGTGGCGTATACCGGGTCTCATATTCCAGCATCTTCTTGCTCAAATAATAGATGGCTCTTTCCACCCTATCTTCTGATTCTTGTGCAAGCATGCAGCCCATCGTGGTCTCAGTCACTGATAGATACAAAATCAACGGTTTCCCTGGTTCTGGTGGCGACAAAACGGGTGGGTTCTGTAGATATTCTTTAATCTGTTCAAATGCAGCTTGGCATCGGCCGTCCCATTGGAACTTCTTTCCTTTCATTAGGAGGCCAAAAAGTGGTTCACAAGTCAAGGTTAGTTTTGAAATAAACCGTCTTATGAATTGCACTTTACCCAGAAAGCCTCACACCTCCTTTTCAGTCCTTGGTGGTGGCATTTCTAGGATGGCCTTGATCTTGGAAGGTCACCTCGATGCCTTGTGTAATCAAACCCCAATTTTTCCCATTTGTAACACCAAATGTACATTTCAGGGTTTAGCCGGAATTCCCTGATCCTTTGGAAAAACTTGTGTAAGGCGGTGTAGTGGCCCTCTCTTTCTTTGGACTTGACAATCATGTCGTCCACGTACACCTCAACCTCTTTGTGGATCATATCATGCAGTATTGTGGTCGCGGCCCGTTGATAAGTAGCTCTAGCGTTCTTTAACCCAAACGACATTACCCGGTAGCAGTATGTCCCCCACGGGGTGGTGAATGCAGTCTTTTCCCTGTCCTCTGGCGCCATCAATATTTGGTTATATCCTGAGAAGCCGTCCATGAATGAGAGCAATGCATGCCCTGCTGTGAAGTCCACTAACTCATCAATGTGTGGCAAGGGAAAGTCGTCCTTCGGACTAGCTCTGTTCAAATCCCTGAAGTCTACACACACCCGGATCCTGCCATCTTTCTTCGGCACCGGAACAATGTTGGCCAACCAAGTCGGATATTCAGATACCAGCAGGAAGCCTGCGTCAATTTGCTTGGTGACCTCTTCCTTAATTTTAAGAGCCCAATCCGGGCGGATCCTTCTGAGCTTCGCTGATGCTTCGGGTCAAGGGGGATCCGGCGTCGCATAATCTCAGATCGATTCGGGCATGTCTTCGTGGGACCACGCGAAAACATCTTTGAAATCTTTTAATAGCGACTAAGCGCCACGTTCCTCGAAGACAACGTGGACCCGACCGACCAGCGGGTCCTCCTCGCACTAATGTTCACAAAAATGATTTCATCCATTAATGGCTTAACAAATCTTGCTCTTGCTCAATTAGACGTTGAAACCGGAGGAACTTCGTCCTCGCCGTTTTGATCAAAATTTTGAAAGTCCAATTAATGCAATAAACTAGGGCACGAAAAGTACTTAAACCACGGTATTCCATTCTCATTAAGTTTATCCAAATCGTCCGATTCATCTGCTACAACAGACTCAAATGAAAAGGAAAAGACGACACTGGCAGACTGTGGCATCCGGGTTAACATCCTCCGAGTACGCAGGACTTAGACTCAACAGTCGAACTCGATTCACTAGACTCGGTGGAATCGATTCGGCTCACTACCGATCTTGAATCGCTGGATAAGAACCCTCCTCGTGATCGCCAAGTGAGAGAGGTCGATTGATGCATGCAAGATAGTCACGGTCGGCTCGCACTGCTTATCCTCAATCATGGACACCGGGTTATCCCCAAGCACTTTTAGTCGATCTGAGGATCGAGAGAGCATGCGATGCCACAATTCAAGTTCACGTGCCCTCGGCTCCACCCTTATCCGCCAATCCCCGCTTGTTGGTCTGGCTCAGCTTCAGGCAACGCTATCCCTGATAATTGCAGTCGTAAGAAGATTTCAAACTGCACGCTTCCTCTCGCGTTGAACCATGGCTCCCGAGCGCAGCAAATGGAAAGTCCTCCTCCTGACGAGCGTCTGCTCGAAGTACCCTCGATGGGCTCGTGGATTGTCAAAAGCTTCTGCCGCCCAGCTCTCTGGCCATTTCCTTTCCTTTGCTCAATCTTTTGTGGCGGATAATCCACCAAAGGTATGGGATTATGTGGCACTGCCAACGCCGCGACTCCTTCTCGCCGCTCTTCCCAATCCCATCCTGTGATATGTTGTAGCTTGTTCATGAGGGTGATTTGATTGAGTACTAACGCATAACACCTCATTCACCATAATGTTTTGCACCACCCAAGCCTCAAAAGTAAACTCGATATAAACTTGTCCTCCATGTCGTGTTCAATCTCTAGATCATGAGATACCTCCGGAGGATGGATTGATGAATTCTCAAAAACAATGGCTACTCCCTTTCTATAGGGTATTTCACCATTTGATGTAGAGTAGATGGTGACCTTCACCGATGCAACCAGGTCGCCCCAAAAGCATGTTGAAGACGCGGGACCTCCAAGACGTGAAAAATCTACTTGTTGTCCAGCCCAATCTGGTTTGGATTTATCGCCCCGGTGACATCCCTACTTGTATTGTCATAGGCTCGATCACTTGAGTAGCCTGAAGTCCGCAGTTTTAACCCAATATACCCGCTCGTCGGCAGAACATTATTAGCGGACCGGTGATCAACAAGTACTACCGAATCCATTTGTCCTCGCATTCTCGAGAGATGTAGAGAGGTCCGCAGGATCCACGCCTCGGTGGCGCCTCATCCAAAAGGTCAATGCCGGGAACCTCCTCCTTAAAGACTAGCCCAACTAATTGTTCGCGTACTTTCGAGAAAGTTTGGCTTTGTCCATAGCGAGAGACAACTTATGCACCCTTGAAGCCATAGCAGTCCCTCAGATGGAGATGTACGCTTGTATTTTCTTTAATCGCTTGATCAGCCTCTTCTTCAACTTGCTTCTCCTCTCTTCTCGCCTCTTTATCTTTCCCGATGCCTCGGGTTGATCAAGGTGTGGCGGCTTGAAATACCGCCCACTTCTAGTCATATGGTCCACCTCTTGAGGTACCATGTGTCTTTGTCACAGTTGTAGCCACCCGCCCAATCTTCCAAATGCATGTGGGCGAGATACAAGTCGTAAATCTTCCCACCATTAGCATTCCATTAGCATCTAGCGAGGCACTGCAGTTCAAAACTTAGTTCTTGACATCTCACATTTTCCTCCATACATGCTCACAGCAGATGTTCAGCTTTTAATATAACCTGACATTCTCAACTCTCTCATTTGGATTCTTGGCTTTTGGATCCTCTGAATCCCATTTCTTTTCTTGTTCCTCTAGTATCCAATTGTTAAGTTTTCAAAATGTCTTGCTCTGAGCCGAAATTCTTCGCATCTTACGGCGCTCTCCGTGCAATTCAATCTAACCCTCGGCCCTTCCTGCCACAAATGGTGCCAATATCTCCCAAGTTGATCATCCAACCACCGGCGGCTCTGGCGACTCCTCGTGATTCCCGAATCCGATTAATTGATGCGTCCACGATTCTTGGTCATTGAAAAAGCGGAGGTTGGCGTAGTCCTCTTCCATCGTTGTCCAGTTTTATCATCCCTGGCATTCAAGTTTATCCCCGGATCATCCACAATTAAGCCCCCTCTTAAGCGGCTTCCTTTTCGGCTTAAATTTTAGATCGCTCATTGCCAAGATATATCCACTCGGGTCATAAGCTCTGCGTCAGCTAAGTTCTCGATACGGCTCCCCAAACTAATAGGTTTTGTCGCTTTCTCGAAACTGCCCCATTCCATTTTAGTAGTGGTCTACCTTTAGCTCGAAGGTTGGGTTGCCATGGAGGTGTCCATTCATGCGTACTGAAAGTCGGGCATATCAGGAAGGATCACCTCAACTTGGGTAAATGGGAGGGAAGTAATGTAGATACTAGGGTACGTAAAAGAACGCGTCCCGATTTAAGATGAGATTAATTCTTTTGGGTGGATCTTGGTTATGTCTTTGAGGGATGGAGTTGTGAATTATAACGTTAGATGCATTTCGGGAGGTAAAATGATGTTTTTGTCAATGAGGTCTTGAATTTCATATGTGACTTTATAACATTGGTCGGTATCATGACCATGTTGCCATGGTATTTGCAATGGTTTGGGTTCAGGTTGTGGGAAGAAGTGGATTTGGAGGGGGCCTCGGTTCGATGGGTTCTTGGTCTGCCGTCTTTCCTACGACTAGAACCTCGAGGACTTGGTCAAAGGCATATGTAGTGAGAAGAAGGTTAGATTGACACACTGGTTGAGTATCTTGAAGCTTAGTTCTTGCTTCGGAAATGCATCGAGAAAAAAGGTGTGGCCTTCTTGCATGGCCTTGGTTGGGAGGGATTGGTGGTGACCATTCAGCCTCTACGAAGTTCTTGCATTGGTAGAAACCCTTTCGTACCAAGACGCATTGTTATTACATGGTTGAATGTTCTTGGTGCTCCGATCTTGATCAATCAACCCTTGCTTCATAGCATCTCTCAATTTTCTTTAATATCATGTAAATCTAGCGAAGGTGGGGAAGAACCTACAATCATTTCTGCATAAGCCTTGGTTGGAGATTACGCACAATCATCCATATTTGATCTTTCTCGATTGGCCTCAAAGGTCATCATATCGATGCCTTGGCTCTCCTCCGGTAAAATGTAAAATCGAGAAGAAGGACTCTTTACATTTCTGCCTTGTTGTCTCGAGATCCTAAAATGTTGTAATACCGATACTGAGTATTATATAGAATATTATTACGCCAGCGAAGGCTTGAAACATCTCATCGATTCCTCTTGACATCATTATCAACTTTGCATACCCGGTTGGCGGTCGACTCACAACAAGGTTGAAAGCGGTGAAGACTTTCTATGATCTTGGTTGAACTGACCATTGGCCTCGAAGATGCTCCCAGAAAGCAGCCGTAGATGAACCATGGGGTCCCCGGATCCATAAAAGCAATCGATCTGGGGCATCTGCGTCTGTCCGGCAATGTCACAGCCCACACTCGGTGTCGTGGCAATCTTCTTCAATATCTGGGATGGCCTTCAGCGCAGCGATTTCTTGAAGAGCTTTTCAACTTGCTCAATTTCGGGTTTATACCTTGCAGGTCCCACCTCGAGAACTCAAATGGAGAATCAGGTGATTGGGTGTCATATATTTTTGGAGAGCGATTCTGCGGCATGCGACGCGAACCGGCCAGGATGGAAGACTTGATGTCTCTCTTGGGTGTTTAGGAAGTTTGGCGGAAGCGTTAAATTGGATTTGGGAGGGTATTACAGGTGTTACATAGTGTCACAGGGATTTGGAGGAGCATTAGAAGTTGGAGAGAACGTGCAACCCGGCAATGAATGTCTGCTTTCGAGTAATAGGGGCCCAGGAGGAGGAACTGATCACGCCCCTAGTGGAGAGGGACCTGGTGTGAAGCCGGTCGCAGTGATTCTAACATTGGTATGTCGGTGATCATTTCCCAGTATTGAACTGGGCCTTAATGATGGTAGCTTTCTTTGTTTAAGAAAATTCCGCTGGCGGATAGCATCATCTTGCATTTTGCTTCAGTGCTTTCAAGCTTCATCTGGCGCATCATCGCCTCGCATTTATTTGGATTCTGTTGTTCCATTTGAATAGCAGGCAAGTGTATATCTGATGAATCACAGGGGGAAATCTCCTTTGATTGTTCTCGGTCAAGCAACCCTGCTAGAGTGGGCTAGCATAGCCCTTGTTAGAGAATTGATCCACAGGTGCTTTCTGACGCTGTGCCTTCTTGGCCTTCTTCGGTGGCCGGCCAGAGGTAAGAGAAGTAGAGACTTCTTTGGATAATAAAATCAACTAGATCCTCGGATCCCGGTTAAGTCGGCTGACCACTCGCGTCCAAAGTGCTTAGGGGATGTCATCGGCATGGTAGTTGGAAGCTTAATCGTGCTACAAAGCTGCCCTAGCAAAAAGATAAATAAGCGAAAAAGAAATAAATAACGGCGAGGAAATAAAAGCTGGTGACATAGCGGCTTAACCCATTAGATACACCACACACCTGATCCAGGGTATACAACAACACCACGGATTAGTGGCTGGCTATACCTTCATCATCTCAAATACTTGGTCAATATCACTGTATCAACTTTGTTCCCCCAATGAATCGGATGTCCATGGAACAAGCTGATTCTCGGATAAACATTGGTGATGCCCGTGACCTGATATCAAAGCCCGATAAAGCTGATGCCCGCGAACTGATGCTTCATCAAGCTGATACATACATTCACCTTGTGGAGGCGCACTCCAACAAAGCTTTCATAACGGATAAGTGAGGGAGCTAAACACCCCTATGATATTTGGGGTAGGGTTTCTGTCCTATTTAAATGGGAACTAGGGTTTCACTCCTCCTGCGGCTGACTTCAAACAACCTATAAGCGGGTAAGCAACTTTGTCCTAGTTTGGAATGGTCACTATGGATCGAATATGCACTAGGTCGAATGGTCAAAAAGAATTGCCACATAAAACGGGAGTTTGTGTTCTCCATCTTTGAGCCGTGTAAATCAACCTTATGGACATGCCTTGACAAGACAAGCCTCCGACAAGCCCAAAAACCGCTCAAGAGAATAGCCGGATGGCAAACCTACCCGGTGTCCTAGGCGCACCAATGCAAATGCAATGCAAGACACTAGAAAATGCCCAATCAAAAGCAAGATATCATGAGTTGAGAGTCAAATTCTCTAACTCACAATGATCGCTTGACTGTAACAAGCCCTTGAGACCTCGCTTCTGATTAGGACTCGATTTTGTTCTGATTAAATCTTGAACCAAATAGTCCAAATCCGACGTCGTTTTGAAAAACATATTTTGAAAGAAGTGCCAAACATGGGTACCTTTGCGATAATAAGTGCCACCTAATATTTTTAAATAAATTTTGCAAAACACATTTCGGTGCCAAAGGCCCGCGTGTAAAAGTCATCACCAAAGTTGACAAGAGAGACTTGGGCAGTTGAGAACACATAGGCACCCCCTCTCGCCGATCAGCTTGGCCTCTATAACCATAATGCCATTTTGAACATACGGTTATTAGCCTAGGTTACTATGTGATCTTGACATACAAATATAAATGAATGCTGAATTGAACAAACACTTCATATTTGTTTGTTGAAAATGGTTTGATGGTTTTCTACTACTTAGTAGGCTAAGGCAGCGGATTTGCCACCCTCGGGAGTGGGCTTAGAAAACTTATGATTTTGCCTTATCTAGTGGGCTTAAAAACAAACATTTGATGAATTATTTCCTCCGTAACTCAACCTCCACCCACCACAGGCATTCAAGCGGTTATATCATATAAACACACTAGCCTCATGGTAAGCATGCTATTGTGGCAACTTTTCATGCTTGTAAAGAATCTTTAAAAGCACTCTAAAACTCATAGTACTCCTAGCCAAAACAAAAGGTGATTAAATCATGCATGATCCTAAAGTATCGAAATACCCTAATACGGCACATAAAATGCAAACTAATGGCTCGCTGTCCTAAACATAGCATATGGAATGCTACAACTATCATATACTCAATTTGAATTAGAGCCTAAATCACGGTTTGTGATCACATGAGGCAGTGCGTGCAAAACAGAATGAATAGTCTGGCTTGTCTTTGTCATATTTGTATGCTAATTAAATATGCCTATATCTAACCATCATAAGCGGATAAATAAAAGGGAGAAAAAAGAAATGGGGTTAGAACTGTCGCACTCGCCTTGCTTATTCTGATTTTGCCTACATGAAATAGAATAAATATCTAGACCCAAATGAAAGAATATTACGATCCAAAATATCTGAGATAAGTACAAATTTGATTAACTTCTTTCAGCGATGGCCATGCAAGCCTTGATGCCGCCTTGATAGACAATATCTTGGTACCGGTAGAAATCCAGTGCTTTCTATTTGCAGTGTTCTCGAAATCTTGCGTCAGATAAAAGTTGATGATCCTCGGTTTTAACATGAGAAGCGGGGAAAGGGCATAATGTATTTTCACAAATATATGCATGCCTCGATCCTCGTACCAATCCATCTTAGATGCATGATGGCGGAATCGGATTACCTGATAATATAGGATGAATGTATAGATGTTACAATAAAACTAACTCCATCATGGTAATCACGAATTATTTGGTGGCTTGGGGAATTGAACTAGTTCAAATAAAGCAGTCTGAAAGCATTACTCGTTTCGATGCGAATAACTCTATCCAAGAACCGCGATCGATGTCGTGATATGCATAGATACTGTAAATATATCCTAGCATGCAATGCTATGCAAATGAGATACTTACTCGAAATCGTGTCCGCAGACGCATAAACCGAAGCCCGACATCTAATAGAGCTGGCATCTGAAATTACAAATTGGACTTATACTAACGCCAGGAAGGCCTGTTGCTCATAAGTAGTGAGATGAAAATGAGGTGCCTCGTCGTGCCACGGGCCGCCTTGAGGCGAAGCGATGATGTGACATCACGAATCGGGTAAAACCCCGAAGTGTCACCAATCGTGCCTGAAGCGCATATAATGGCGATGATGCCAGATAAATCGCGAATAAAGCGAAGTGCCTCGAATCACGCGTCGCTGGGCCGCATAAACCGGCGATGATGAAATAAGCATATAACGTGATGGGCTTACATACCATAGAGACCTCGGCCTTTTCGCATAGGGCTGGTTGGATAAAGATCATACTCGGAAATCGCGCTGCAGACACGCCGTCGAGGAATGTATGAAATGGCGTGGCATGCAATGGGGGCTTATGCCTACATGGGAGAGCCTCGGCCCGGCGCTCGCACGCCATCGGATAAGCAGTGTCTCAAAGTGCGTGCCAAGCGGACCGCATAAGCGAAGCGATGATGCTCTGAACTTGTGTTTAAAAAATACAATGATAGGCTTATACTGCCAACACGAGGAGCCTCAGCCTACTCACATAGAGCCAATGAATGAAATGGAATTACATAAAGTCGTCTTACGCAGACACTAATGAAATAATGCACTAAACATGAAGCATGGAAAATAATGATATGCAAGCATAAAACCAAATTTTAGCACAGCTGACTAAATGAAGGGAAAACAACCCCGGAAGCCAATCTGAAATGACGATCAATGCATAAATCATCCGAAATGTGATCTGAAAGTACACAGAAATGACCTCTGGCTATACTAAACATACAAAATTGGTACATGAAAGCCAACTGATGTAATAAGGCAGCCCAAAAAGCGCATCTTTTAATTTAAATAAATTAGGTGTGAGCATAGATGTATTAATAAAATCTACGGAAAAGAGGAATTACAAAATAGTGGTATTTAGGTGCTCAGCACAAAAATCAGTTCTAAAAACTAAAGAGGGACCAAAAATCATTACATTTACAATAGATGACAGCCTCCAATTAGATTATTAGATATACTAAATGTAGCATACAAATTTAGGCCAAAAGGCTATAAAGAGTATCACAAGCAATGACCAAAAACTTGGACAACTAATAAAACTTGAGAAAGAGATAGACCAAACAAGACATTTTCTAAGCCACAGTGATGAAGAGGCTAAATCGAAGCTAAACAAGCCCTAACAAAACATGCAATTTCTGGAAATATGGAGGATTAAAACAAGTACAAAACCAATCATCCAAATGACCTCAGACCCATAACAAAGCATGAAAGATAGTTAAAAATAAGGCACTCTCTAGGCCTGATGGTGCTGAAATCAAAACATGGGTGACTTGAAAAAGCGTACAAATGGGGAGTGGAACAAATTCAAAGAAATGATATGTGAGCAAGAAAACCAGTTGAGCCCCTTCTTCAATGTTGAAAGGCCAAAATAAACACAATATCAGTATGTTTGTACCAGCTAGATTATAAATAAATAAAACAATCATGCAATTTTACGGTAAAATGGAAAAATTTCAAAGGAAATTACATAAATAGAAGCCAAACATAATGGATCCCTTCTTCAATGTTGAAGAACTTCAATAAACACCAACGTTACATCAATTCTCGATATCAGAATTACTCTGAAAACTGAAATAAAACATACCAAAACAATATTTCAAAGTGATATTGAAGGAAGTATATCATTGGAACACCAAATGAGGTTGAAACCTCCACAATGTTGTGAAGGCTCAAAAATAAGCCTCACGTCCCAGTAAAGTCGGAGCCCAAAGCAAAAAGAAATAGGAAAAAGAATTGATGAGAAAATTATCTTTAGAAAAAAGTTAGTGACACCCTTGGAGACAGTCTTTTGCTACCTCTTGGCTTCAAATTGTTGTGCCGCTCCAAGCACTTTCTTTTGAATGAAGTGAGATGAGGTGAGTATTAGGGTTGATGAAAGATTAGCTAGGAGAGCTTGAGGTTTGAGCTTTTTGACCTGAAAATGAGTTAAGGAAGATAGTATTAGGGTGAATTAACTTCCTTACCTATAACAAAGAAGGAAGTTGGACCCTTTAAATAGACAAAAATATTAGCAAAGGGAGAAAACTAGCTTTCCTCCCAAAATAACCTGGATGCGGGATATTTTGAAAAAACTCATCGAGACGGTGGAAAAAGAAGTGTGGTAGGCGGGTAAGGTTTACAGGAGGTGGTGTGCAAGCCACCCCACAGTCGGCCAAATACCTCACCTGGCCGGTAAGCCATGGATAAAATGAAGGCAAAAAGTGCAGCCGACCACCATGCAATAGTGTCCTCCATGTGTTAATAAGAATCACTTTGGAGGCTAAGGTGAGGTGGCAACTAGGCGAAGACCTAACATATAGAAGCAGAGGGCTCAAAATGAAATCCACAATTGGCCGACACCAACTTTTGGGTCCTCTTAGATGTGGCCAGAACAAGGTTCCCAAGGTGGAAATTAGCAACAAGCGGAGTCACAACATAGGACTTCAGAGGGGCTCAAAATGAAATCCACAATTTCCGTGGCCCGGTAGTTTTGAGGTCCTCCATGTCCCCGATCCTGAGATATGTAACTGGTTGGTTAGAAGAAAATATCCCGGGGTAAACCAACATTGGCAGGAAGTGAGCAAAAGCGGTAGCGGGAGGCCGAAACTGAATTCACAGGATAATTAAGCTCCACCCCCGATTAATCTCCTGGTGTTGAAGCAAGTACACCTGCCAAATTTGAACAAAAACTAATGAAATAAACGCTGGAGGCCAAAAGCAGCAATTCGGGATCGAAAATGGGCTGCGAGTCGGAAGTGGTGTTGGTATCTGCGACCCAGTGTCCCTCGGAATGACAAAAGCGAGGTTCTGCCAAAAATCGGAGAAAAGCCGATGCAAAATGAATGCTCGGGGCCCAAATCACGGTTCGGGTCCGAAAATAGGCAAATCTGACCATGAAGTGGGCATCGAAGGCCCAGTGTTCCTCAAAATGATAAGCAA